>CANSNZ010000942.1:2955000-3652500 GCA_947646795.1 Beta lomatogona
TTCTCTTCCATCTGAAAAAAAATTACGCCTTCCATTCTCTTTTCCTATCTCTTTCAAAATAGCTAATTTGATTTATTAACAGAGTACTAACTATTATACAACTCTTCCACTTTACTCTATAGGATCTCATGACTTTCTTCTACTAATATAACTTTTTGTTTTTCTTTGATCCTTTTAATTTTTTTTTTTTGTTTTGTTTTGGTCATGAGATGGCCCAAGAGTATGATTTTATTGGAGACATTACTCCTATTAAGGATTATTGGAGTATCAAGATCATAATCATTCACCTATGGAAAACACCATGTTTTGCAAATCCAAATGAGGATGGGAGTATTGAAATGGTCTTTCTTGATGAGAAGGTATTATAAAAACTAAATTCCTCATCAGAATTCTACTGCAGCAAGTTAATGATATATATTTTCATTATATTTATACTATATATTGTATCCAATTACTAATAAATATATATATTTCTTCCAGGGAGATAAAATTCAAGCAACTGTTAAGAACTTGTTGATTAGAAGATTTTCTCATTTGCTTGGTGAAGGCCAATTTCGAGTTGTCAGTGACTTTAGCATTGCCCAAAACAATGAAGCTATTGATGGAGGATAGATATAGAATTGACGTAAGGCTAAGCACCACAGGGAGAAATGGTGGTAGGAGTACAGGGAGAAATGGTGGTAGGAGTAGGGTTAGTATGAGAGAGTTTTTGGCATATAGGACTCGAGATAGATTGAATGAAGCGGGGACTTTGTTGCATTCAACGAAGCTATTTCAACAATTCATAGTAGATGCATACACAATGATCGAGTCTAGATTATCATATATTCGGGCTAACCAGAAGAATTTAAGGTATGAAATTTGCAAGAATGTGCTTGAAGCTACCCAATATAGAAAAGGTATTGATCCATTGCAACTACAACTTACCATTAATTTTGATAATATTAATTTCTTGAACTAATAATCAATTATTGAAAATGATTGGCAGGGACTAAATTTTAATTAAGAGAGATAATCATTTTCTAGAGTTTTCACCTACCTCCTCTACAAAACGATCAAATGATGCTAGATTAGATGAAGCCGAAAGTGGACTCTCAACTAGCTACCAAGAAGAAGAAAAATATGATATTTTTTGCAATTGTGTTTTGTCCTTTAAGAAACTACTGTTTTGTCATTTTTGGCTTAAGAACATTGTTTGGCATTGCTTATGTTTTAATGAAGTTGGGTGTTTGAAATTATTTTGGACCCTGCAAACTTAATGGATGCCTGGTATTGGAAATCTTTTTCCTTTACATTGAATTTTGTTTATTTTTAGGTCCTGCTATTCCTGATATTTTGTTTAGTGTTATTTTCTTAAAAAAAAATTGCAACTCATGGGATATGTAATATACCTGTAAGACCAAATTTGGTGTCTTCCTCGTAGTGTTGAGATGTCAGACAACATGTTGAAATAAATCATATCAGGTAGGAAGGTTCATGAACAACCTTGCACACTATATTCATTCAATCCATGAGCCTCGGTGGTTCCAAGACTGTTGAGAGTCAAAGATCCAACACAAAATTTCTGAACACATGAAAATAAACACCAAAATTAGATCTTTAAACACCAAATTGAGTGACAAAAAAAAAAAAAAAAAAAAAAAAAAAAAAAAAAACCCAATGCAAAACGAAGCTATAACACATTGTAATTATTTTTTTAACTAAAAAACAATGAAAAAAAAAAGATATGATCAGTGCAACAAATAAAACAGGTTGAGAGTTGAGACACTAGACTCATGATATAATATGTCAAATTTTCAAGTACAAATGAGCAACTGATACATATACTTCTATCTCTAATAATTATTTTTCTGACATTGCAAATACCAAATATTATTCGAAACCCTTAATATACAAATGTATTGAAATCAATAGCACTTAGCAGTACATCTATACTTTTAGAACACATGCAAAATATATTGTAGAGAGATGCTCTTCAATTTTAGCCAAAATTATGTAGATCTAATCAATTTCGCAGTAAATAAAACCTTATCTCAGCTACATTAAAATCAAGAGAAGAAAACAACGATTCACCATTAACACCACCATGAACACCACCACCATTACCATTTTATCTCTAATTACAAAGTGGGATTGAAAGTTGCGAAGTTAATTTTGGTGGGAAGTTGAAGCCTAAGCAATTGAGATAATTGGGTTTGATGTTTCTCTAGAATGAGGGGAGAGTGAAGAACGTGGAGGAGAGAAAACATTTTCTATCGAATTTGGTGGCCTGGTGGGGAGTCAACAACTTAGTGCAAGTGTGTAACTATGCAAGTGGTGTGGTGTTGAAGCCTAAGGGAATTAGGAAATGTTTGTTTACAAATTACACTCTAGAAGAAGATTGTGTTACAATGTCAGATTATTATAACGAAGAAATGCTGAAAATAATTCAGCTCAAGAACACAGAAGATTTCACAAACCAAACAATCACAATGGAAATCAATTGATGGCAATTGTTCAGCCACTGGTACTTTAACTATTCTCTCGAGCTAGCTAGTTTGGCCTAATCTCTTACCGGAAACCTATTCCCATGGCTAAGGGCTAAGGTATTCAACCAAGCATATCCATAAACATGATGAACATAAACAAGCAAACCAAGCCCCCTAGGCTAGGTAGTCCCTATTCCCATGGTCCTTCAAGCCTAATAATCTAATTGAGGCAACCCCTTAACTTCATCTCTCGATCCTTCACTAAGGGTACCTAAATTATACTCCTATGATGGCCAATCACAAACATTCATAGAAAATGCCTAATCAATCAACCAAAATTATCCCAAGTCAAAACCCAATATTGGATTTAGAGGTTCATGGACTCATCAATGACTTCAAATCCTTCCCAAAGAAATAACTACTCACAAATCATGATAAATTAAAAACTAAAAGATATTAACAACTATTAACATGAACTAAAACAATAATCTAGGATGAACAAGTAAATAGAGTGAGAATGACAGGAAAATAAGAAAATAAAGCAACAAAATATGAGAGAGAGTAAGAAATTCTCATTAAAGTTGCAAGGAGCCTCAAAATCTTCAAGTTTCCTTCTTAGTTTCTTCAAATTCCAAGCTTCCAACAAGTTTCTCTCACTTCACTCTCTAGAAGATGAGATTTTCTCTTTCCTAGGGTTCTGAGAATTTTAAATCTTCTTTTATTAAAATATAATGTAAATTAGCTTAACCTAATATAAGACAAGTTTATCTTATATAGCCCTAAAATAAAGTAAGTTTAATTACAAGAAAACCCCCGTATAAAAATCGCAAAGAAAAGAAAGGCGTTCCGGAAAACTCAGCGACCCGGGCGGGTTGGAGTAACCACGGTGCTCGGGTTGAGGTTTACCCGGGAGGGTCAGATCAGCAGGACTGAAATTTCAGTTATCCGTAAACTGACCCGGGCGGGTTAGTTGACCCGAGCGCTCGCGTCACTTTTTCAGTTTCGTTAATTCATTTTCAAATGGCCATATCTAACTCGTTTTCATCGGAATTGAGCTTGTGTCCACTCATTAGAAATCTATTGAGTCAAGCTTGCATCTCCAACTTGAAGCGCCCAAAAATGTTTTGTGTGCTGAAAGTTATGGCCATTTGAAGTTGACTCTTGTGCACAAACCCATCCAAAACTTCTTATATTTTCCCCCGGTAATGGTTCCTTGATGCTTCCTTGACCTTCCTCTTCTATCTTAATATTCGGGGTATGCAAGTGTCCTCCAAGCATGATCCTAAGTTCTGAAATGAAACAAAGCGCCCAAAGAAAGTGCATACAAGGAGGAAAATTGCACAAATTAAGGAAATAGCTAACAAACTAGCCTAAACTAACTCAAAAACAACTATAATACCAGCTAAAAGCGATCAAAAAGTAAAGCAATAAACAATACATGAAACTCCTCACAAGCTAGATCTTTGCTTGTCCCCAAGCAAAATAAAGTAAAAGACAAGGGTAAGAGAATGAAAATTATTTGAAAACAAGCAAGATCAAGAAGAAAGAAGAAAGGAAGAATAAGGAGAAAGAAAGAGAATTTACACTAACTCATTTTCGTAGGAATCACGATTGCATTTAGCGTATGCTACAAGCTCTTTAGACCCCTAGATCGCTCTAGAGGGCGAGTGGGATCTCGCGAGGGTTTCCAAAGAGTTTTAAACACACAACTCTAGCTTTTCATCAGTTTCAAGATTTATATGACCTAAGTCCACTAGTAACGAAATGGTTCACAAGCAAAGACAAAGAGCAACTTTCAAGACAACTATCTTCTAAGTATGCTCATGATAGGCTGTCGTACACCTATCAAAAATAATTCCTGCAAAACCTTCTAACAATATAGTAGGGTAAGTAGGGTCGAATCCACAGAGAGATTGTTGTTCTAATCTAGCTTCTAAGGCATGGAGAAACTAAACAAGATCAGAATTATGAGAATTAAGGTTCTAAACTAATGAATAAAGAATATCAAAGTAAAAAGATCTAGGGCAATGGTTCACCATGTTTATACTTATAATCTATCAAAATATCATCAATAGTTCAATTAATTATATATCTAGAGCACAGGTTAATCCTACGGTCGGGTCTTAACGCTCTCAAATCAACATATGCTAGTACGGTCGCTCAACATAATCAGATTTGCTAATTGTAGGTAAGCCTCTAAAGAGTACTATCTCTCAATATATGACTCGATATTAGCAATATTTAATCAGACAATTGATCAGATTGCAAGATTAACAATAAAAACACTAATCAATTAGATAAATTAATAACTAATCAAACCATGAATACATATCAATCAATAATTATATCATATAAACATGGATTCCCAAACCCTAGAAAATAAGACTACTCAATCATAAATAAAGAATAAAAACTACATCTACCAAGGAAAACATAATTAAAGAAATCAATGAAAGAAATAAATAGAAATCATGAATTAATGAAGAACATGAAAAACTAGCGTTTGCAACTAAAAACTAGAGAGAAAAAGGAAGAGAAAAACTAAATTAAAACCTAGAAATAACGTGAAAGGGGAGGAGGGAAGAGAGAGTTATTATCCTCTTTTAAATAATATTCAATAACCTAATATGACTAGGAAAGTAATTTACAAGATAAGGAAAGCCAAAATATCATTAAATGGGTGGAATAGTGATCCGTGCGTACGCGTGGCAGATTCCAGCGGAAACAATGCAATCTTCCGAAAGGCATAACTCCTTGACTAGAAGTCTCCTTTGGGCGTGCCACCTATAGTTGGAAAGCTCTTCAAGTCTAGTTTTCCAATCTGCTGGAATTATTCGATTCTAAGAAGCACCTCAAAAGTTATGATAAGAAGAGTAGACATGATTCTTTTTTCACATTTCTTCTCATGATTTTCCACTTTGTTTTCACTCAAACTCGTACTAATTATATTCCAAACGATCCTTATGCATTTTACCTTCCTTCCAAGTGTTCCTAATCCTCAAGTTTAGTTAATCATACTCAAAATACGTTCTCAATACCTGAAATTCATCAAAAACAAGAAAACATACCAAATAGGAGTAGAATAACCCAACTTAAGAATATAATGCAATAATGAACGTAAATATGAATCTAAATGCTCTAAAATGCAACCTAAATGCACCTAAAAACTATATATAAAAATGACTTATCAAACTCCCCCAAGCTAAACCATAGCTTGTCCCCAAGCAATAAGACATAGACATTGGAAAAGAAAGACAACCTACAATATAAGACTAGAACAGGGCTAAACACTCAATTGAAAACACGAGAGATATAATCGCTACACAAACCAAGCATCGAAACAATCTCGAACAAAGCCGCATAGCATGTCATGTATCGCAATCGACTCTCCAATCACACCACAAACCATCTCTCCCAAGCTGGATTTAACAAAACCTGACAAACCTCACTATAGTTATGTGCACTCAAATCTCTCATGTGTTTAAGGCATAAATTATGACACTCAACCTAATCAAGTCGACTCAGATGAAGCAAATACTCTTTAACTTTGACTTTTTGACTCACTTAATACTCAACAAATACACAATGATCAAGAGGACTTTTAAGGGTTGTAATGGGGCTGAGGTTAAAGGTATGGAAAACAATTTGGGAATTGTGGTGGAAAAACCAATAAGGAGGAGCATCATATAACTGAAAACATGACCATGAAAAGTCACAACAACTCCACGCAACAACCAACAATCTCCAAATATATCATCAATACTTTTTCCACTCAAGAAATTCAATCATAACCCTTCTTATTTCACTTTATTCACAACTTTTTTTTTCACTTCTTTTTCATTTCATTTTTCATTTTTTTTATGTTTCTTTTTTTCGAACTTTCAATTCAATTTCAAAGCTCACTAAACATAATTTCCCTCTATCTAAACCACAACCAGAGTATTTCAATTCAATACAAACCGAACCAAAACTAATAATCGCTCCCCCAAGCTAGGCTTGGAACAAGAATCAAATGAGGCCAAGGGCTTGTAATGTAGGTAGCAATCAAACATAGTCAGAAAGGCTCAGCGGAGCTAGAGAAAGGATAATATGAAAAAAAGAATAATTCTGGAGCTAATATAATGAAACGAAATGCCTCAATCATATCAAAATGTATGTACTATCAAATATCAAAGAGTACCAAGTCAAAATCAAAATCAATGCGACACCTAAGGAACTAATCACACATGAAAGAACATAATTGACACAGATACGTCAGTTTATAGGCACAAAAGCTCACTTAATTTAAGGTGTCTGCACAATGAAGTTAAATCGAGCTAGAGAGAGATCAATCAATCTTACCACAAACAATCAATTGTGAAACAATCGTGCTATAAAGAATCATGAACGAGATGAATGACGCTTAAGAATTGTAGTAAAATATCAACAAGGTTCTCAATAAGTGCCAGCAATAGTCCCATAGATGCAAACTAAGATAAGATGAAGCTAAAATGAGATGAAATATGCTAATGCGACTAAGAAAGCAGTATAATTTTTTTGGTTACACGTAAACTCCCACTCCTATTAAGCGGTACAAACCGTGCAACATCCTACGAAAACAATGAAATCTACACTAGAAAGCAATAAAAGATAGAATATTCCTCCCCCAAGCTAAAATATGTAGTGTCCTCACTGCAACAAACTAGTTTAGAGAAGGAACGAAAACCAACCCCGGGATCACCAAATCACCAAAGTCGCCCACCAAAAGCCACAACATCACAAAAAGCCACACACAAATCCCAACAATCCAATGAACTAATAATTTAATCAATGTGCAAGATTCTCAACAAGATGACATCAAAACAAAAATCCAAGCAAAAATTCGAGATGAACATTGACAACAAGTGTAAGTGAAAAAAGATGCTTACTACCCAATTAATTGGGGAGAAGAGTCAAATATGCGCAAAAATCATGTCGTAATGCTTCACGAAGACGAACTTGACTCAATTTGATGCCTATTTGAGAGAATCCTATAACAACCATTGATAAAAAAAAATTAGAAGTTCATTGGGAAAAAGTCATAATAAAAGAAAAAAAATCAGATTAATACAAATTAAGAATAAAAGAAAAAGAAATAAAAGAAAAAGGAGAAAGAAAGAAAGGAACGAAAGAAAAGATGGGGAAACTGTGCGTGTATGGGCGCCGACGAAGAAGTCCGGTGCGTGTTGTGGTCCGCCGGAGCTTTGTGGGGGACGAACAGAATCCGACGATGTGGTGGGGTGCGATGGTGAAGAAAGATGGCAGGGCGTAAGGATGTGAAGCGTAAGGACAGAGGAGGACGAAGAAACAGGGGGGCTGCTGGTGGTGCGAGTGGGGGCAGACGTGAAGGTGGTGGTGAGCAGGGGAGATGGCCGGTGAAGTTGTGATGATGGTGGTGGTGTGGGTCGCGACTGGCGGTGGGTGGTCTGACATGGTGAACAGATGACAGGGACCCGGCGAGAGTGGGTGGCGTGTGGGTGATGACAGATGACAGGGATGAGGAGGACGAAGGGAATGAGGAGGGAACAAGTGCTGGGCAAATTTTTGCTTTTCTCAATTTTCTCCTCGCCCGGTCAAGACCAATATCTCGCCCGGTCAAGCACAAAAATCCTCCCGCTTGACCGGGCAAGCAATACTTAGCCAACTTTTTGTAAAAATCTTCAGCCTCATAAATTGCTTACGCGGGCGAAATCCGCCCGGTCAAGTGACTTCGACCATGCCTTAGACAAATTTTTTTTTTTTGAATATCTCGTTCCACCTTAAGAAAAACACAAAAATACACCAAAGTGAGTAAAATCACTCAAACAGGATGAAACAGAGATAAAAATCAAAACAAAAAGTAAAGAAAAGCAGAGAGAAAATAAGTTAAAACTGAGGTTGCCTCCCGAGAAGCGCAAATTTAAGGTCTTGCATGACCGTTTAAGATTACTAGACCATTCATAATAGTTCAATGCTCTAAGAAGCTTATCATATGTGCCTGCAAACATCTCAGAACATATTATATACGAGTGAAAAGGAAAAATGAAATAAGTTAGTTCTAAAAATCTATGAAAACTACAAAAAGAAAAATCAAAGGAAAAATTATATTTACAAGAAGAAGAAAAAGAAAAATCGTTAGTTTTTTACATGACTCAAAAGAAAGAAAAGAAACTAGCTGTACATTATTTACATTATTATGAGAGTCACTCAAAGGGAGAAAGAAGGAACGATGGAGGATATAATAAAGGGGAAGAAGGAATAAGATCAAGTTTTTTAGAGAAGGGAATATGAGACTCAAAAACAGTATCAGATGGAACCGACAAAGACTCATGCATTATCTCACTCTCAACTTTAGACTCATATGCAGATGAAAAGTTTATAGAAGAAGTGTGCGACACTTCACTCTCAACTATGGATTCGTCGACATAGAGACACTGACTACCAACTTCACCAATTACACCCTTACCTTCTACCAAACTATCATGAGTCATATCAACGTCTTTCTCCTCCGAAGTATAATTCTGAACAGCAATATCAGTATCATCAAGTGTCACCTGTTGGTTAGTAGATTGTTGCACAGCAAGTAATTCAATAAATTTCGCCATGTGTTTGATAATCATGAGCTAATTCACTAAAAACTTCATGTTTTAACAATATACACTTTCATCAAGTTAAGAAGTTCCTGACGCTATGATGTTTCGGGTTGAAAATAATTATTTACTTCAGGTTGATAACATTGAGTATAATTAGGCACATAAGACTCATTAGAGTAATGGGAATATTCATAGGCATTCATGCACAGATTTAGTGAATTCTGACAATCATATGATGCATCATAAACATATTCGCATTATAATACCCAAAATAATCATATTGCCCTTGATAATTAGAAAAAACATCCCCCTCTGAACTATATTTATACGACTCCATGACAACACACCATAGAGAGCAAAAAAAAAACTATTCACAAAAGTAAATAAGAAAAAATATATACAGTTTAGTATCACCAACAATGAACAGTAAATAAAATAATACCGTCTCCCGGGCAACGGCGCCAAAATTTGATAGGCTGTCGTAGACCTGTCAAAAATAATTCATGTAAAACCTTCTAACAATGTAGTAGGGTAAGTAGGGTCGAATCCACAGAGAGATGGTTGTTCTAATCTAGCTTCTAAGGTATGGAGAAACTAAACATGATCAGAAATATGAGAATTAAGGTTCTAAACTAATGAATAAAGAATATCAAAGTAAAAAGATCTAGGGCAATGGTTCACCATGTTTATACTTATAATCTATCAAAATATCATCAATAGTACAATTAATCAGATATCTAGAGCACAGGTTAATCCTACGGTCGGGTCTTAACACTCTCAAATCAACATATGCTTGTATGGTCGCTCAACATAATTAGATTTGCTAATTGTAGGTAAGCCTCTAAAGAGTACTATCTCTCGATCTATGATTCGATATTAGCAATATTTAATCAGACAATTGATCAGATTGCAAGATTAACAATAAAAACACTAATCAATTAGAGAATTAATAACTAATCAAACCATGAATACATATCAATCAATAATTATATCATATAAACATGGATTCCCAAACCCTAGAAAATACGACTACTCAATCATGAAATAAAGAATAAAAACTACATCTACCAAGGAAAACATAATTAAAGAAATCAATGAAAGAAATAAATAGAAATCATGAATTAATGAAGAACATGAAAAACTAGGGTTTGCAACTAAAAACTAGAGAGAAAAAGGAAGAGAAAAACTAAACTAAAACCTAGAAATAACGTGAAAGGGGAGGAGGGAAGAGAGAGTTATTATCCTCTTTTAAATAATATTCAATAACCTAATATGACTAGGAAATTAATCTACAAGATAAGGAAAGTCATACTACACATTTTCTCTCTAAAAAACTAAGACCCTCCCTCTCTAGGAAACTAGAGCCTCCCTTTCCCTCCTTCATTTTCCTCCTTCCTTCTCTTCCCTTACTCTTTCCAACTCTTATCTCACCTAATCATGTCTTCAAACTTCATAGATTATCATAACTGGCCGATTAATGGTATCAAAAAAATGGGCCCAGTCATTCACTCCATAGTGGGAGATATGTAACCCATGGATGTAGTATACCCCATGGCAGTTATGGGCCAATTCAAAGATTATTGAAATTTTACAGTCATTCAAATTCAGTAGTGGGTGAACTCGTGCTGGATCACAAACGAAGAGATCAAAGTAGGCAAATCAGGAAAGACTTTCTTTTTCTATAGTACTTATATTGATGATCGAGATAACCTTCTAGCAAGGAAGAATGCTTGCTATAAGGGTGCTTTGTTGGTTCTTAATTGTTGGTTCCCTAGTGCTGCTATCAGAAGCTTCAATTTTGAATCATGCCCTCTGTGGGTTCGCGTGGAAGGCATCCCTTTGACTTCGAATCGAGTTTATGTAGCTGAAAGAGCCCTAAAAAAGTTGGGGCGTATAATAAGGTTTGACGAAGCTTATATGGCTGAAGGGCCAAAGGAAATCATAAGGGTAAAAGTCTATGTAGATGTTGACAAATCTCTAATTCCGGGGTATTTCTTTGAATATGTTAGAAATCACTTTAAGTGGATAGACTTCCGATATGAAGGGGTCTTCATCTTCTGCAGAAAATGTGGGAGAATGGGTCACAAAATTTCTCGATGTAGACTTTCGGTTGAAGAAGTGCAAAGGCAATTTGGGTTTTGTATGGCAGAAGTTTGCTCTAATCCATAAAATCTTATGGTGGGACATCCTCCCTCACCATGCTTTACAAACAAGATTATTGGGCTGAGAAGAATTGAGGTCTTACGTACTTCGCGTATTAATCTCATAGCTTATCCTTCCGATGAAATTCCGTTCGTCTCGAGTTTTTCCGACTCGTCTTCAGAATCTGAGTCTTCTAGTTCCTCGAAAGATTCAAGCCCAGGCCAATGCAGTCATGCTGGGTGCAAAAGTATAAGAAAGAGAAGACGCCAAGACTCGGATAATGATGAGGGCCCGAAATCAAAGAGACTGTTATGGATGCGGAGAAGGGTGATCCAACCTGCGCCAATTATTATTACGAAATCGAAGCAAGTTTCTCATGATTCTTCGGCCGGAAATAGTGTTAACCATCAGAACCATAAAGCCTGTATGAATCCGGTTGCGTTCTCGGGGAAAAAAAAATAAGTGGTTCGTACATTATTCAATGCAAGTTCTTAGGCAGTAAGAGGAGGAAAGTCACCATCTTTTCTATAAGCAGTGTCGTCAGTGAAAAGTTAAGTGCTTCTCCTCTTCTCTTTGACCCTTCTTGTGTTAGTGACAGAGGGAACAATGTTAGTATCATTAATTGGGCTTTGTCTGAGACCCCTAAGTTTAGACTTGGAAAGTCAAGCTTTCATATGAGCTACTTATGGGACCAAACCGTCAAAAAACGATTGTCCTTCTCTTTGCAAAAAATGCCTCCTCACTCTCCCTTTCTGTTGAGTAATATTGCTGTGATGACAGCTGAGTTGCTTAATTTCATGGAGAATTTTGGTACATCTGCTCTTTATAATCCCTTAATATTTGCAGAATGTTGTACATCCTCGTCCTTTATTCCTTGTGATATCTCTAGTCAAAGTGTTGAACTCCCAGTTCATTTATGGAAACCAGGCCAACCATAATATCTTTAGTTTCATGAATAGAGTCCCCCCCTTTTTTAGGATTATAAATACCAACCACCACACTTTTTCATTGTTACATCCCTTTCATCCTCTCTTTTACAGCTACTATCTCTCCAACGTTAAAAATTCTCACCTACAAAAAATGGAAAATTCAAATGATGTCATGGATTTACAATGGGTGGTTGATGTTGGACCTCAAATTATTGATTCGAACCGCTTTATTTTCCCAAGTGATCCATTAAGTGACCCCTTCATTCCTCAAAATGTCATTGTGTTGGGTCATCTCAACTACCTCTCTCTTAGTGATTTACTTTAAAGCCCATTACCCCCAAGCCCAGTTACTTCAGCCCTTTGTTCAAGTGAAGATTCTTCATCGGAATCTTTCACTTTCCCTTGTCCCATTTTTCCGTCCAAAAATGTTAAAATTAAAGGCCTAGACACTTCACTTATCTCCTTAGCAACAAAATTCAGAGGGCCCATTGGGCCCACGAAACCTCTTGAGTTTTTAAAAAATTCGGTCATTAGTAACAGTGAGGAAATAAGTGAGACTAATGTGGATCTGCCACAAAAGCAGTTGGGCTTGGGTGAACCAGTTACGGAAATCTAAGGGTTGATGTTGAAAGGCCCAAAAGGCGAGTTCTTTTATTCTGCGAAATCAGAGCTGAGCCCAGAGGATACCGATGTTTTGATGATGGATTCGAGAAGCAGTTTGGATAAGGACTCCTTGGGCCGAACAAAGGATATCCTTGATGAAATTGCGAATTTGGGCCTGAACGAAACTAAGAAGAAAAAATCTAAGGAAACAATTAAGAAGGAAAGGGCTAAGAGAACTCTGACAAGGGGAAAAAAGATATCAAGTGGGCTAGGGAGGCTTGGGGCTAAAATCTGCTGCCCAAGGGAAGGAAAGAAGAGGCAGGGATAGGAAATGGGGAAATCGGTTATAGATGAAGAATTCAAAGATGTTGAGTACTGGATTCACATTAAAAAGAGAAAAAACTCCCAAAAGTATTACCAGGGAAAACTAAAGCTAAAATTTGGCCTAAGTTCAGGCGACAGCTCAGTTTCATGCTTCGAAGGTTCGGAATTTCTGATGGGTAGGGTGGCTGGCCCAAAACAGCCCCCGACGGGGATATGAGAGCGTGTGCCTGGAATTGTCGGAGTCTTAAATCTGCGGACGCCCCGAAAATTCCTTTCTTAAAATGGATTGTCAGTAGTCAAGCTTTAGATTTCATGTTTTTATCTGAAACGAAATGTTCAGTTAAGGAGCTAGAACCTACAATTTCTAGTTTAGGTTTTAAGAACTGGGGTGGGCATGACTCTAAAGACCTCTCTGGAGGTCTAATTTTGTGCTGGGCTAGTACTTTGGAAGTGTCCATCCTTTTTATTTCTGAAAATTATGTATGTTGCAATGTGAAAGATGAATGCAGTATCGTTTATTATGTGGTGTGTGTCTACGGTGCTCATATCTTGAAAGATCGACAAGAAATTTAGGATACTGTAAAAGCATTCATTTGGGCACACCCGGGGAAGCACCTTCTTTTAGGTGACTTTAATCAGGTGGAATTTGAGGATCAAAAACATGGAGGAAAGAATCTTCTAAGGGGAGCCACTGATTTTAATTCTTGGCGTTGCGATTGTAGTCTTATTGAACTCCCACATCACGGGGCTTAATTCACTTGGACTAATAATAGAGAAGAGGAAGAGTGCATTTTTGAGAGACTGGATAGAGGTTATTGCAATGACGATTGGATGAATTCATTCCTAAACGCAAGCCTTACAAACTTCCCGATTTTTATCTCGGATCATGGCCCTATAATTTTGATTTCAAATCCTGATAAAGAAAAGAAGAAACGACCGTACAAGATTGAAGCCTGGTGCTTAGATTTTGATGAAGTTTGTCAAAACATTGAGAGGGTATGGAAAGATTCCTACAATGGATCAGCTTTGTTCAAAATACAAAGGAAAATTGAAGATGTCAGACTAGGGTGCAAAAATTGGTGCTTGAATTTCAAATCTAAAAATGAAGTTCAATGGGATCAAGTGCAAAATGAGCTAACAGAAGCTCAAATAGATCTAGTTACAACAAGCAATATCTCGGAGGAACTGCACAACAGGAAGAAGCTTAGAGCGGCCACATACATCAAGTTGGAATATTGGAAACAAAGAGCAAGATCAAAATGGGATGAATTGGGTGATCATCCGACTAGCTACTTTTACAAGAGTATGAAATTACGGCAAGGTAGAAATGTGATTTCTGCTATTAAAAACAAGGATGGGAATTGGATTTCTAGAACTGAAGATATGAAAGTTGAATTCGTGAATTACTTTTCGAACCTTTTTGGCAGAGATGGGGATCATCCGTCGATGGCTAGTGAGATAGTGGACTGGATGGTTGATATGCCGAAGATCACTTCTGAACATTCTAAGCTCTTGATGACAATGTTTTCGCAACAGGAAATAAAGGAAGCCATGTTCAGCATGAAGGCTCTGAAATCCCTGGGGCCTGATGGGGTCCCCTCGGTGTTACTACAAAAGAAATGGGATATTATGGGGGAGGAATTGGGTCAAGCCACCCAAAATTTCTTAAGTGGCGGCCATATGCTCAGGGAGACTAACAAAACCTTCATTGCGCTTATTCCAAAAGTAGCAAATCCCGATGAAATAAGTCAATTTCGACCCATTAGCCTCTGCAATACCTCATATAAAATCATTTCAAAATGCATGGTTAGAAGACTTCAGCCCATTTTAAAGTCTTTTGGTCAGAACCAAAATGCATTTGTTCCGGGACGGTTTATAAATGATAACTGTATTATCGCCCATGAAATGTTAAGCTTCATCAAAAGGAAAAATAAGGGCACCTCCAGATCTCTCATATTAAATTTGGGTCTCAACAAAGCATATGATAGAGTCAGCTGGACCTTTTTAGAGGAAGTCTTGGTTGTCATTGGAATGCCGCATCTATGGATTCGATTAATTATGGAATGTGTCACTAAGGTTGCTTATTCGGTCTTGGTCAATGGGGAGCCTGCGGGGTTAATTAAACCAAAAGCTGGGCTTAAGCAAGGGGACCCTCTCTCCCCTTACCTTTTTATACTCGGTATAGAAGTTTTGTCCAGGTTGCTGATCCATCAACAAAATCAGGGTCAGATTAAGGGTATCAAACTTCACCGAAGAGCCCCGGAATTATCTCACCTGTTTTTTGCGGATGATGCCCTGTTCTTTATAAATGGCACGCTGGATAATGTCTGGACTTTAAGAAATACTTTGGAAAGATTATGTACCCTGTCGGGTGAAATGATCAACCTACAGAAATCATACTCAGTTTTTAGCAGGAATACCCCAAGGAAGTTCATAAGACTGCTAAGTAAAGGCCTCAAGGTTGTTCATAAGGAGAATTTAGGCAAATATTTGGGTTGCCCAATGGACGTAAATGGTCATAAACTCAACATTTTTCAAGATCTTCCTCAAAAAATAGTAAATACCATCCTTTCTTGGAAGTTCTCATCAGTCAACCAAGCAGGTAAATTGATTCTGATCAATAGTACCTTAATTGCTTATGCTTCCCACATCATGGCTATGTTTTTATTTCCCAAAAAAATCCTAAGGAAAATTAGTTCTTCCCTCATCAAATTTTGGTGGAGTTCTAATTCACCCAAGGAAAAAAAGTATTCTTGAATCTCCCAAAAGCTGTGGGGGATTAGGTTTGAGAAACCTGGAAATCCTCAACAAAGCCACTTTGTTTAAGCAAGCTTGGCGGATACAGCATAACCATTCCCTTCTAGTTAGCCAGATTTTCAAGGGAAAGTATTCTAACAACTAGTTCGAAAAGAGTCTCAAAGGCAAGATTCCTCAAAATTGTTCGTGGGGGGTGAGAAGTATTATGAAAAGTGTGCATTCCCTAAAAGACGGAGTAGGAGTTAGAGTTGGGAATGGGATGAAACAAGAATTTTAGACATAAACTGGGTTGGAAAAGGAAAAGTTGGGTTTAAGCAAAATGCTTTTAACCATAACGACACAAAACCAGATATGTGAGCTTATGCAGGGGGACACACAATGGGATGACGCTAATCTTCTAAAATGGTTTGATATTAGTGTGGCAAAAGCAATTAAGACAATTCACATACCTGCGTAAGAAGAGGAAGATGTCTATGTTTGGGTTCCGTCCAAACATGGTAGGTATGAGCTAAAGTCAGGTTACTGGTTCAGCGCTAAAGAATACTTGCAACTTGAAGACATCTCTTTATTCTGGAACCTAAAATTCTGGCCAAAATAGAAAATTTTCTATTGGAAGCTAGCTAATGGTGCATTGGCCACCAGAGTAAACCATAGAAAAAGAAAAATTCTAAGCGAGAGTCCTTGCCCACTTTGTGGGAATCATGAGGAGTCGGATACTCATTTGTTTAAAGATTGTGAAATCTCGATGAGAATATGGAAGAGTTCAAATCTTGGCATAAGGGCGGAGGAACCTCGACATTGCAATATTAAAAGATGGATAAGGAATTGGATTTGGTTCTTGATGCATAATGATGATATTAATGGTTCAAGAGTCTTTGAGTTCATTGCTACTCTTTGGGGTATTTGGTTACACCGGAACAAAGTGATTTTTCAACCAGGGGAAAAACCCAGACTACTGGAGATTTTCAAAAATACGGTTAGTTGGAAACAGAGATGGAAACGAAGCCATGAGCATCAAGATCAGCTAACCATTACGCAGGGAAGATCTCACAAAATTCAGAGAAGTGTAATGGAGAGCGAGCAGAAATATAGCTGGTCGAAAAACTGGTCACAGAAGAGTAATATCATGACTTTAATCATTGAAAGAGCTTGGAAAATAACAGCACAAGAGCAGATGACCCAGGTAAGGCAGCTTATGGATGGGCCTTAATGGAGAATGACATAATGAAAGCGGAAGGAAGCAACAGAATGGACGCCAGCTCGAGCAACCAAGCGGAAGCATATGCTATGCTATTCAGTCTAAAGGATATACAACATCTACAGATAACAGATGTTGAAATTTGGACGGACTCTAGTATTCTGGTTAAGGGGATCGAGAACTTAGCTTTTTCTATGACTGATTCTTACTCTATAATTAAAGACATTTTGCTTATAGTTCGTAGTTATAACTCCAGTAGAATCCTCAAGGTAAGTAGGGACAAAGTTGTTAAGGCTCACAACCTTGCTACTAAAGCAAGAAAATGTGCCTCTTGTATTTCTTAATCCTATCTTTGCAATTATCAAAAAAAAAGAAAAAAAAAGGATAAGGAAAGTCAAAATATCATTAAAGGGGCGGAATAGTGATCCCCGCGTACGCGTGGCAGATTCCAGCAGAAAAAGTGCAATCTTCCGAAAGGCATAACTCCTTAACTACAAGTCTACTCGAGGCATGCCACCTATAGTTGAAAAGCTCTTCAAGTCTAGTTTCCTAATCTGCTGGAATTATTCGATTCTAAGAAGCACCTTAAAAGTTATGATCAGAAGAGTAGACATGACTCTTTTTTCACATTTCTTCTCATGATTTTCCACTTTGTTTTCGCTCAAATTCGTACTAATTATATTCCAAACGATCCTTATGCATTGTACCTTCCTTCCAAGTGTTCCTAATACTCAATTTTATTTAATCATACTCAAAATACGTTCTCAATACCTCAAATTCATCAAAAACAAGAAAACATACCATATAGGAGTAGAATAACATAACTTAAGAATATAATGCAATAATGAACGTAAATATGAATCTAAATGCTCTAAAATGCAACCACTAGCGGTAAAAAACAAAAGGGCTGCGGTTAAAACAGCCCTAAGGGCTGCGGTTAAAACAGCCCTAAGGGCTGCGTTTTTGGCCAGCAGCCCTTTCCGCAGCCCTTTTGACCCAAAAAAAAAATAAAATTTTTTTTTTTTTGCATTTTTTTACTCCTAAATATTATGTTTTTTGTAATTCCCCTTGAATGTTGATTTTTACAGTCATTCCTCACCCTTATTCTTCATTTAGCTCACACGAATCACAATAATGGTGATTGACCCGGTTGAAATCATGAAACATATCAATTCCACTGTATAACAATTCAAGGATTGAAACTCATCCCCAATCAAACGCTTATTCAAAGGGTAACAAGAGTTATTCAGTACCAAATCATAGATAAAACCACAATTCTACAGAACTTTGCATCTAAGTTGACATTTAATTGTGGAAAAAGAAAACCGAAGACAAACCACAATGCTCTTGAAGAAAGCAATTAGGTTCAGCAGCAAGCACTCTATTAAATTATTCATCACAAATACAACACCAAAATCATCACACAAAAATACCAAATTAAACCAACCAAAATGTAGAGCGAAGTGTTCGGAGATTTTTCAACAAGATCTGAATCAAAACTACGGTGGTGCGCGACGAAGATTCCGGTGAACAAGAACTGAACTCACTGGTCGAAGAAGATTCCGGCGACGTTGGTGCGCGCGACGAGGGCGAAAACAACCAAGAAGTAATCGTACCGTTAAAGCCTTCAACGGCAGCATAGATAATAACCTTAGTAAGAAGTTCAAAAACCCTAGAATTGGGGAAGATTGATCAAACACATGATCTGTAAAAGAAGAAAAATAAAGAAGAATTAGAAAACACAGTAGTAGTAAAATAAAAATGTAAGATACAAAGAAAATGTACAAACCAAAGGAGAAGACGAGGCCAGAAAAAGGGGTGCCAGTAGACTTGTGAAGACGACGCCAGAAAGTCGTCGTTGGTGCGCACAACGGTGGTGAGGAGACAAACGACGAAGGAGGAGATGAATGAGGGTTTTTGCGAGAGAGGAGAGAGAACGGGTTTGGTGCGTAGCCGAGCGCCGACGGGACGAACGAGGAGGACGAAGAGAACAAGGTTGCGACGGAGGTGATGTGAACCGGCCCCATTCGTCCATTTTGGCCATTGACAAGGGACGTGAGAGAGAAGGAGGGTGAAAGAGAAGGAGGGTGAAGGGAGGAGGAGAAGGAGGGAGGCTGAGAGAGGATGTGAGAGAGGACGTGAGAGAGGAGAGAGAATGAGGGAGAGGAAATTGTGAGAACCCTAGCCAGCTTAACATTTTAAGCCCGCGAATTCGTTTCAAATTTTTTTAAAAAAAAAGCCCAAAAAGGGCTGCGGTTAGCCTCAAAACCGCAGCCCTTCAGACAGTATGAAGGGCTGCGATTTCTTGTTAAACGCAGCCCTTCACTAGAAGGGCTGCGTTTTTCTTTAAAACCGCAGCCCTTTATACAAGAAGGGCTGCGTTTTTAAAAAAACGCAGCCCTTCCAGCGCAGCCCTTCCTTTTTTTTCCCCTAGTGAACCTAAATGCACCTAAAAACTATATATAAAAATGACTTATCAACTCATGGGATATTGGTGGAGGAATAGGCTAATCGAGATTGCAATAAGACACCTATTTAGACCCTTTACTCGCTCATTAGAGGAATACCTAGATATCCAAAAGACTTAGGGCTCTTCAAGTGTTATAGAAGATTAAATCACTAGTCCACTTCCATAGACACCCAAATAGGCCTTAGACTCTGCTCTACTTGAAGCTTAAGAAAAGTAAAACTAATCGTGGGAGGCATCCACAAATTGATCTCTTTTATTGAATTTCTTCTATTCTTTTTGTGTTTTTCCTTTTTCTTCATTATTCACGCCTTATTTGACTGTTTTTGGCTTTCTCTTTTTCCCTTAATATGGGATTTTTGCTATACAAAGGAGAAATAATCATTCACTAAGAAGAGAAAACAGGACTTGTGGCGTTTTGTGCAACTTATTACATCCAAAGAGAAGTAAAACTAAGTTTCTTGTAGAGCTTTGTTTGGCGACATGATGAGCAAATCTAAGGACACAAGGGACCACGAAATTGAAGCCAAAATTATTCAAGCATGAGCAACTTAGTCAAGATTTAAGACTAGACATCCAATTGAGCATTTATTAGTTTTTTGGTAGACTCAAAATCAAAGCAAGGAATCCACATCATATCATTACTTAGCATCTTCCTTGGGCAAGGAAACCAAATTTTTATTTAAAACTATCACTTCTTTTTCCTTGTTTTTCAAATCATTTTTTTTTATTTTTGACTTTCTTTGAACTAAAGAGCAGGAAATCAAAACTTGAAAGAGAAAGAAAAGAAATTGAAAGAAAAAAAAGATTTTTTTTTTAGATTTTGATTTTTTTTTGTGAGAAAGGGAAAAACAAAGAAATAAACTATATACACCTCCCCCAAACTAGCAAATAGCTACTCCCCCAAGCTAGAATAAAGCATTGTCCTTAATGCTTGAAAAGTACGATCAAATGGAGGGAGGGAGGGAAGAAACATTCAACCAATAAGTATATGTTCCACAAATCATAGAGCATTGAAGAAAGAGCAAATTGAAGGAAGCTACTGGATAGTAGGTGGGTGCAAATACCCGCAAATGACCGAATTTCTCCAATTCTAATACACTTCTTCAAAACCATGATTTGCTTTCCACATACTATTGAGAATGGTTGTTATTCGAACTATGTACCTAAATCAAAATCCAAGATAGAAAAGGAAAATGAGTAAAATGAAAGTAAAAAAAATGAGCAGTTTTTCACCAAGTTCCCCCGAGTTTTCAAAAAATTCACCTAGTACCCTCCATGTTTTCAAAATTAACCAGATACCCAAAAGTTTCATAACAATACACTCAAATACCCTTAATGACTAACGACAGTTAACGCCGTTAGTCTTAAACCTCATTAACCCCTAATTAGCCCTAATTAACCTAACTAACCTAGCTAAAACCCTAACATCTAACTTCTAATCCTACCCTAAACCTAACCCCTAATTCAAACCCTAACCCTAACCCCTAATTCAAACCCTAACCATAACCCTACTACCACCCAACCACCACCCCTTCCTCTCCACCCACCTCACGCTACCCTCTGCAACCCTAACCTCTACTTCAACCCCCACCCCTACCGCGCCCCCCCCTCCCCCCACCCCCGCAACCTCACCCGGCCCCCTCCCCCCCCCCGCCCCGCGCCCCACAGCACCACCCCCTTCCATTTTCGCACCCCTCCCTCCACCCCCCGTAGCACCACCCTCCTCCAATTTCCGCGAAACACATAGTACACAGATTGCGAAAATACAGAGGGAAGAAGAAAATACATGGGTTGCGGGTTGCGGGCGGCGCGGGGGAGGGAGGTGGGGTGCGAAAATGGAAGGGAGGTGGTGCTTGTGGGGGCTCGGGAGTGGGAGGGGCCGTTACGAAATCGGGGGGCGCGACGGTGAGGGAGGGGGTGGGGGCTGCTTTATCTTGAACTGGGTGGGGGAGGGCGGCGCGGGGTGAGGGAGGGCGGTGGGGGTGGGGGAGGGGCTGCGGCTGGGGGTGGGGGGGGGAGGGCCGTGGGGGGTGGGGGGGGGAGGGTGCAGGGGGGGGTGGGGGAGGGCGGGGGTAGGGAAGGGGGCCAGGGGTATTGGGAGGGTGGGGGAGTGGGTGGTGGGAGGATGGGTTAGGGTTTGGGGTTAGGGTTAAGGTTAGAGGTAGGGGTTAGGATTAGGTTTAGCATTAGGGGGTTAATTAGGGTTTAAAACAACACATTAGGGTTAATGACTAACGGCGGTTAACGCCGTTAGTCATTAAGGGTATATGAGTGTATTAGTTTGAAACTTAGGGGTACCCCGTGTATTTATACCAGGTGAATTTTTTGAAAACTCGGGGGTATCAGGTGAAAAAACCGAAAAATGAAAGCAATAAATCACAGGTTACTTTCCGAGAAAGGCTTATTTATGGTCCTAAGCTTGACCTTTCTAGTAAATAGCAATTTAAAGATCGCAAGAGTTTGTCAAATGCACTAGTACACATTTCCATTATTATTAAGTATGCAATGACAAAATGCAAGGATTGCATAAAGTGCAATGCAACTCCATGCAAAATAGGATAAGGATGCCAAAAAGAAGGAACAAAAGGAAAAACAAATAAATAAGAAGAAGGAGAATCAAAAGAATAATAAAATAAAGGATAAAGCGGCAAACTCTCATCGACAAACTCTTTTTGGGGGGCAATATCATTCCTCTCCTCAACACTAAACGAACTGGGCACTTGAAGGTCAAAAGAGGTAATAAACTCATCTAAATGTGGAGTTTTGAGAGATGAGAATGGATATGAAATGGGAGTAGATGGAATAAGGTCAATTCTTCTTGTAAATGGAATATGAGGAGAAGGGATAGAAATAAGGGTTTCACTAACCACTTCACTCACATCACAAGATTTAAGAGGGAAGACTTCTTCCATTAATGAGTTCTCCTCAAGCATATCTTCATTATCCTTCAAAACATCAAAATCATCACCGACCACCAAATGAGGTATCTTACTTTCAAATTGACTAAGATATTCACTCAAGATAGAATGGGTAGGAGAGGATGAGTGTTGTAAAGCACAAGGAGGGGGAGTAAGGTCCAATTCGCTAGAAGTAGACACATGAGACTCAAAAAGGGAATGTATGGACACATAAGCATCATCACTTTCAACAATATCCTTAATAATGGGTATTTTCTCCTCAAAAACATACCCCTCATCGTCACTACTCCAAAAACCATCACCAAGATCTTGGGATTTTTCCAATTGATTTTCATTTTCAACATACCTCCAATCAACATAATCAAACTTGAGAATGTCATTTTTACAACCCCAATTTTCCCTAAGCAAATTCAAACCACTTTTAAATTGTAAAAAGAGATCCTCAATGGGTTCTGGGTCAAATTTAGGGAGAGGCTCATAATTGGCACTAGAATTTGGCCCATTAAGATATCGCTCAAGAGTAAGCTCCAATTCAAATTTCGATGATTTGGAATTCAAGGAACCTTCAGGATTAATTTTGGGGGAGGGATCACAATCAAGCATATGAGAATCAATCTTGGGGACATGTGGCACATCATTAAAATTCATGCACAAATTTGATGAAAATTGAGACGTAGCATGAATATCATCAACATTGGAGTCTACCTCATTAAAACAAACATATGAGGGAATATGATCATGCATAATAGGCTCACTAGTGGGAACATCAAACTCATCAAAGAAATTCATGCCAACAATAGAGGAATCATGACAATTTGCATAAAAATAGGAATCATAAGTGTCTCTAGCTAACCACATAAAAAAATTCCAAGTTTCATCCGAAGATGTCGCTCGAATGTCACCATTAAACATATTTTCAACAACTCCTCTAGTATGCTCATTTAGTCCCCAATATGTAATCTCACAACCATCCCCAGTATCATAGTCATGGATCTTTATAAACTACCCAAGCCTATCAAAGTATGCCCAAAAGGATTCATTGTCACATTGAGGAAAATAAGTACTTGCCATTTTTTTCAGATTTTTTCTTTTCAAAATGAAAAGGAAAAAAAATTAAAATAACGGTTTTTTCACCGTATACTCTAAAAAAAAATTTAAAAACATACCCCTGACAATTTTTTTTGCACCATATACCCTTTCGAGTTTCCAAATTCACCATATACCCTCGACGTTTTAAAAATACATCAACCTACCCTTATTACTAATGGAAGTCTAACACCGTTAGTCATTAACCCCTTATCCCCCCTCTAACCCTAATTCACTAACCTAAACTAAACCTAACTCTAACCCTAACCCCTAATCTAATACCCTAACCCTAACCCTAACCCTAGCCACCCACCCACCACCCCTCACACCACCCCACCATTCCCCCCCCACCCACCACCCTCCCCCCACACCACACCCACCACCCCCGCAGCCCCCCTCCCCCTTTCCCCACCCCCGTAGCCCCCCCCCCCCCCCTTCCCCCGCAACCGTCGCGCAACCCCTTCCCCTTCCACCGCAAACGCCGTGCAACCCCCTCCCCCTCCCCTTCCCCGAATGAAAAAAAATCGACGGCTTGAAGGGGTTTCAATGGGTTTCGAAGTGCGAGGGTTTGCAGGGGTTTCGAGTGCGAGGGTTTCAAGGGGTTTCAAGGGTGCGAAGGGAAGGGGGAGGGGAGTGGAGGGGGGGTTGCGTGACGGCTGCGGGGAAGGGGAGGGGAGGGGGGTTCGCGATAGGCCGACAACAGGTGGGGAGGGGAGGGGGTTCGCGACAGCGGTTGGGGAGGGGAGGGAGGTTCGCGATAGGCCGACAACATGTGGGGTGGGGGGGGGAGGGGAGGGGGTTAACGACAGGCGACGGCGGGGGAGGGGGAGAAGGTCGGCGGGGGAAGGGGTCGGCGGGAGAAGGGGAGGGGTGGTGAGGGGGGTGGTGGTGAGGAGGTGGTGGTGGTGATGGGGTGGTGGTGAGGGGGTGATGGGGCGGTGAGGGTAAGGGGTGAGGGAGGAGTGGTTAGGGTTAGGGCCCAAGTTAGTGTATTAGATTAGGGTTAGAGTTAGGATTAGTGTTAGGATTAGGGTTTGATTTAGGTTAGTTAATTAGGGTTAGGGGAGGATTAGGGCCTAATGACTAACGAAAGTCTAACACCGTCAGTCAAAAGAGTAAGTGGATGTATTTTTTGAAAAGTGGAGGGTATATGGTGAATTTGAAAAGTTGAAAGGGTATATGGTGCAAAAAAAATTTTGCCAGGGGTATATGGTGAAAAAACCGTTAAAATAATATTCACAAATAGCATAGACTCATCTAATCAAAACAAATCAATGCAAGCCAAAGCCCCCGGCAACCGCGCCAAAATATGACGCGCTCGTTGTAAACACGTCAAAGAAACCTAAACTACCCAATATAGGGCAAGTAAAGGGTAGAATCCACAAGGACTAAGGGAATCAATAAGTACCGATTTATGATAAGCTAAGCAAAGTCTATGTTTTTTAAGATTTATAGATGAAAAGATAATAAGAAAAATGACTTCGGGAAGGGGTATCCACCCATAACTCATTCACAAACCAAGCAATCACAATGGTAATCAACAATGGGAATCAATTGAGGGGAATTGTTCATCCATTGGTACTCTAACCAATCTCTCGAGCTAGCTAGATTGGCCGAGTCTCTTACCAAAGACATAGTCCCATGGCTAAGGTATTCAGCCAAGCATATCCATAAACTTGATAAACATAAACAAGCAAATTAAGTCCCCTAGGCTAGGTAGTCCCTATTCTCATGGTCCTTCAAGCCTAATAATCAAATTGAGGCAACTCCTTAACTTCATTTCTCGATCCTTCACTAAGGGTACCTAAATTATGCTCCTATGATGGCCCATCACACAAGCATTCATGAAAATGCCAAATCAATTAACCAAAATTATCCCAAGTCAAAACCTAATGTTGGATGTAGAGGTTCATGGACTCAACAATGACTTCAAACCCTTCCCAAAGAAATAAATACTCACAAATCATGATAAATTAAAAACTAAAAGACATTAACAACTATTAACATGAACTAAAACAATAATCTAGGCTAAACAAGTAATAGATTAAGAATGACATGAAATTAAGAAAATAAAGCAATAAATTATGTGAGAGAATAAGAAATTCTCATTAAAGTTGCAAGGGACCTCCAAATCTTCAAGTTTCCTTCTTAGATTCTTCAAATTCCAAGCTTTCAACAAGTTTCTCTGACTTCTCTCTCTGGAAGATGAGGTTTTCTCTTTCCTAGGGTTCTATGAATTTCAAATCTCCCTTTATTAAAATATAATGTAAATTAGCTTAACCTAAAATAAGAGAAGTTTCTCTTATACAACCCTAAAATATAGTAAGTTTAATTACAACAAAACCCCCGTATAAAAATCGCAAAGAAAAAAAAGGCATTCCGGAAAACCCAGCGTCCCGGACGGGTTGGAGTAACCCGAACGCTCGGGTTGCGGTTGACCTGGGCACTTGGGTTGAGGTTGACCCGAGCGGGTCAAGTTTGACCCGGACAGGTCAGATGAGCAGGACTGAAATTTGAATTTTCCGTAATCTGACCAGAGCGGGTCAGTTGACCCGAGCGCTTGGGTCACTTTTTATAGTTTCATCAGTTCATTTTCAAACGGCCATATCTCTCTCGTTCTTCATCGGAATTGAGCTTGTGACCACTCGATGGAAAGTTATTGAGCCAAGATTTCATCTCCAACTTGAATCGCTCAAAAATATTTTGTATGCTGAATGTTATGGCCATTTGAAGTTGATCCTTGTACGCAAACCCTTCCAAAACTTCTTGTATTTGCCCCCGGAACTCAGTTATGCTTCCTTGATGCTTACTTGACCTTCCTCTTCCATCTTAATATTCAAGGTTGTGCAAGTGTCCTCCAAGCATGCTCCTAGGTCCTGAAGTGAAACGAAGCGCCCAAAGAAAGTGCATACAAGGAGGAAAAATGCACACAATAAGGAAATAGCTAACAAACTCGCCTAAACTAACTCAAAAATACCTATAATACCACATAAAAGAGATAAAAAAACTAAAGCAATAAACAAGACATCACTACCGCAAGCTCGTGCTTAGAGGTTGCAATTATCCATCCACTCACCCGCCCCAGATATATGGGT
This sequence comes from Beta lomatogona, assembly GCA_947646795.1. Lineage (NCBI taxonomy): Eukaryota > Viridiplantae > Streptophyta > Magnoliopsida > Caryophyllales > Amaranthaceae > Beta > Beta lomatogona. The sequence continues at coordinate 2,981,581 of CANSNZ010000942.1, forward strand.
GAAAACTGCAATGGCATGGATGTATATGTATAGGGGCAGGATCCGGTGAGAATGGGTCCTTATGTTAGAATAGGGGTTTATATGAGAATTGATCTAATCCGTAGGATTAGATTATATCAAATGAACACAATGAGCCACGTGTCCCCCCTATAGTGCCTATAGGAAGTTTTTCTCTCCTCCGAAAAGAAAGTCGGCCAAAACTCTCTCTCTATCTCTCTCTCACGATCTTCTCTCTCATCCAAAGAAACCTCCACAACCGAACTTTCTCTCACAAATTTCTTGCAAAATCATGCAGTTTCTTGCTAAAATCAAGTCAAATCATACATATTGCTCCATAAAATCAAAGTTAATTACACAATTTAGCAAAAAGAAAAGCAATTTGTAGACAAAAAATTATGAAATTCGATTTTCGAAATTGCAAGTTGAATGAAGAATGAAAACGAGCGAAGGGCGAAGAACAATCAATTTTCACAGGAAAAACCTACGAAATAAGAAGGTAAGTGAGTATCAAATAATTTTCAGAAATTTCGATGTTCTTTGTTGGTAGTTCTCATTTGTTTTGAATTTTTTTTTCGAAAGTAAATAAAAAATGGTGAAGGCGATGGAAATGTTTGTGGTTCTAATGCTCCTCCTAAAGAACAAGATTCTAAAATTTCGTAAGCTTTCTTCAAATTTTGACAGTTAAAACCTAAATTGTAAAATTTGTTTGAATGTTATAATTATATGTTTTGATGTTCTATTTTCAACATATCATCCTTATTTATTAGTACAAACTGACTAGTATCAAAATATTATAACGTTTAGAGATATTATCTCAGATGACCCTGACATATAGGCTTTTTTTCCAAATAATCCCGACATTTTCACCCCTATCGTGGATGACCCTAAACTTGTATTTTGTCATAAACTTAACGGAATGGCTAACGATGTTAACTCCTCATATTCTGCAACAAACTCAACTCCTCAATCCCATAACTTACTAAACCAAGGCTACAACTACAAGGCTACAAGTACAAGTAACGTGTGAATTGAAGGCCCAAGATATGTTTGGGTTTTATTTGCTTTTGTTTCAATTTTATGCTTGTAATAAACCATGAGAGTACTCTTAAAGTAGCTCATGATAGGCATGTGTTTTGCTGATGATTAGGTGTGTGTTTTATTTAATGCTAGGAGTGTAAAACATCAGCATTAGGATTTGATTCTGCTGATTGTAACCCCTTGTAACAGCCCCATAAATGAGGCTTTATGAGAGGCATGATTCTAGGGAGTTTGCAACTCCTAAAAACTACCCAAAGTTGGACAGTTTTTCTCGGGTCTTTTAGTGTGTTTCTTTGTGTTATTTTGCAGCTCCATTCCTCTATATAAGGAGAGCAAATAATGTATGAAGATCAGTTTTGAGTTTGATAAAAAAAACCTTTGTGTTTATAGTTTTTACTTTGAGTTTGTCTCAAGTATTGGCTAAGCCTTATTACTTTGAGTGAGTCTTGAGTGATAAGCCTAGGGGAGATTGAGTGAGTCTTATCTCTCGCCTAGAACCCCAAAACTTTGAGTATGTTCTTGAGTTTTGGCATCTATCCTTGTTTCGAGTGTTTTTCGTGTCAAAGTGAGTATTCTATTGCCTCTAAGTTTAGAATCATCATCCAATCCTTTGGAAGGTGTTTTTAGACTTACATCATCTGGTCTTCGAGCTTTGGCGTGAAGATCTTGCAGAAAAATCGCTTTTTGGTGATGAAAAGAAAACGGCCAAAATTCATCCAGTTTTTCAGTTGACTTTGAAGGACGATTTCTCAACCTTCAAAATTCCAAATTGGTTGATTCTTCTTTCATTCTGCATAACATTTTGTATAGAATACTCACATAAGTTTTTTGGTTTTTGTGAATTTTTTAGATATTAAACTGGGCACGTTTTTCGCAACTGCGCCAAAACGGAGCAAATCCAGCATACCGGACTTCAATCGACGATTACTCCTTCATCTGAAAAGATTTTCAGGAGATTCTTTTTTTTTATTTTGCTTGCAATTTCTATGCTCATCAAAAAACTTTGGCACCAAACAAGAGAGGAAAATTGGATGGGGTCAATGCATATGGTATCATCAAAGTGTCCTCTCCCTCATTCGTTATCATACCCTTTTCTTTAATATTTGCCCTTAAAATCAAGAACCTTTTGCAGATCAAATAATTTTCAGAAATTTCGATGTTCTTTGTTGGTAGTTCTCATTTGTTTTGAATTTTTTTTTCGAAAGTAAATAAAAAATGGTGAAGGCGATGGAAATGTTTGTGGTTCTAATGCTCCTCCTAAAGAACAAGATTCTAAAATTTCGTAAGCTTTCTTCAAATTTTGACAGTTAAAACCTAAATTGTAAAATTTGTTTGAATGTTATAATTATATGTTTTGATGTTCTATTTTCAACATATCATCCTTATTTATTAGTACAAACTGACTAGTATCAAAATATTATAACGTTTAGAGATATTATCTCAGATGACCCTGACATATAGGCTTTTTTTCCAAATAATCCCGACATTTTCACCCCTATCGTGGATGACCCTAAACTTGTATTTTGTCATAAACTTAACGGAATGGCTAACGATGTTAACTCCTCATATTCTGCAACAAACTCAACTCCTCAATCCCATAACTTACTAAACCAAGGCTACAACTACAAGGCTACAAGTACAAGTAACGTGTGAATTGAAGGCCCAAGATATGTTTGGGTTTTATTTGCTTTTGTTTCAATTTTATGCTTGTAATAAACCATGAGAGTACTCTTAAAGTAGCTCATGATAGGCATGTGTTTTGCTGATGATTAGGTGTGTGTTTTATTTAATGCTAGGAGTGTAAAACATCAGCATTAGGATTTGATTCTCGCTGATTGTAACCCCTTGTAATGACCCCATAAATGAGGCTTTATGAGAGGCATGATTCTAGGGAGTTTGCAACTCCTAAAAACTACCCAAAGTTGGACAGTTTTTCTCGGGTCTTTTAGTGTGTTTCTTTGTGTTATTTTGCAGCTCCATTCCTCTATATAAGGAGAGCAAATAATGTATGAAGATCAGTTTTGAGTTTGATAAAAAAAACCTTTGTGTTTATAGTTTTTACTTTGAGTTTGTCTCAAGTATTGGCTAAGCCTTATTACTTTGAGTGAGTCTTGAGTGATAAGCCTAGGGGAGATTGAGTGAGTCTTATCTCTCGCCTAGAACCCCAAAACTTTGAGTATGTTCTTGAGTTTTGGCATCTATCCTTGTTTCGAGTGTTTTTCGTGTCAAAGTGAGTATTCTATTGCCTCTAAGTTTAGAATCATCATCCAATCCTTTGGAAGGTGTTTTTAGACTTACATCATCTGGTCTTCGAGCTTTGGCGTGAAGATCTTGCAGAAAAATCGCTTTTTGGTGATGAAAAGAAAACGGCCAAAATTCATCCAGTTTTTCAGTTGACTTTGAAGGACGATTTCTCAACCTTCAAAATTCCAAATTGGTTGATTCTTCTTTCATTCTGCATAACATTTTGTATAGAATACTCACATAAGTTTTTTGGTTTTTGTGAATTTTTTAGATATTAAACTGGGCACGTTTTTCGCAACTGCGCCAAAACGGAGCAAATCCAGCATACCGGACTTCAATCGACGATTACTCCTTCATCTGAAAAGATTTTCAGGAGATTCTTTTTTTTTATTTTGCTTGCAATTTCTTGAATTTTATTAATCTGTAAGCCTTTGAGAGTCTCAAGGCCATTTACAGTTTCGTTTGTTGTTCAAAGTTTACAGCAGTTTACACCTTGTATTTGTAATAGTCTAGCAAAAATAGTGAAATCATGCCTGATGGTGATCTTGCTAGGATGTTATAAGTAATAACTCAGAAGTTGGAAAACTTAGAAAAGAAATCAGAAGAGACGGAAGAAGATAAGGCTCAACAAAAGACTAGGCTTGATGCTATGTCTAACATGTTGTTGCAAGCTAATCGAAAACTAAATTTTCTTGAAACTGAGGATGGTGAGGTTAATACACCTAGAAACTTTGATGAAGATAGGGGTTTGGAAATAGAGATGCCCGAATTTGACGGGGGGCATGATAGTGAGGCTTTTCTTGATTGGATGAGGCAAATTGAAACAGTTTTGACTATAAGGGGTATGATGATAGAAAAAGGTTTAAACTTGCTGTCTTTAAACTCACTAACTTTCGGCATTATGGTATGAAAAACTCAAGTCCAATAGAAGGAGAGAAGGAAAAGATAAGATTGATTCATGGAATAGATTGGAAAAGAAAATGAGGGATAAATGGGTAAGTAAAGAGCATGAGCAAGAACAATACTTAAAACTAACCCACCTTTCACAAGACAATGACATGAGTGTTGAAGAATACATGAAAGAGTTTGAGAAGTTGTATCTAATTTGTGATTTGCAATAGAAGGAGACTTTTAAGATAGCTCGTTTTGTTAAGGGGTTGTCTAAAGGGATTAGTAGAAAAGTGGAGATCATTATGCCATTTTTAGTGATGTTTGTAAGCTTGCCTTTAAATATGAGGCACAAGCTAACGAGGAAAGGGAGAAAGAGAAGCCCAAAACTTCTCCTTCTTCTTTCAAGGGTGCTTTGGAATTTACTCCTTCCTATTCTAAGGGGAGTACTTGTCAAAACCAATCCTCTTCATCATCTTTTAAAAGGAAAGATAAAGAAAGGGCCGTGATTTCTCCTAATGAACTTGCTACTAGAAGAAGGTGTTACAAATGTAATGGGAGGGGTCATATTTCTAGTGAGTGTCCTAGTAAAACTGTTTTGAGCGCCACTCAATGTGCCATCATGAATGAAGAAGAAAAGTTGTAAAATTTTGTTGTTCATGAGAAGAGTAGCTTTGAGGATGATGATTGTGAGGAGGAAATTCCTCCGGAGGAAAAGATGAACATGATGGTAGTGAGGAGAGTGTTGTTTAGTGAGCCTCAAGTTGATGAGAGGCAAAGAAGCAACTTGTTACACACTAGATGCAAGGTAGGTGAGAAGACTTGCAATGTGATTATTGATGGTGGTGCACAAGTGGATGTTGTTTCATCCGAAGCCGTGAGCAAATTGAAGCTACCAACTAGAGACCATGAAGAGCCTCATAAGCTTAATTATTGGTTGAATGATGGTACTAGTGTAAGGGTGGAGAAACAAGCCTTGGTGACTTACTCCATTGGAGGGTTCGAAGATGACAGATGGTGTGACATTCTTCCTATGGATGCATATCATTTGTTACTTGGAAGGCCATGGCAATTCGACCATGATTTAGAGTATAGAGGCAAAACCAATGTATATCTTGTAACTACCAAAGATGGTAGAAAAGTAAAATTGCTTCCCCTACCCCCCAAAGTTGCTAAAAAAGAAAAGGAGAAAAGCAACTATCTTGTAATTTGTAATGAAAATACAAAGATAGTGGAAAAGAATGGGGAAGGGAATGCTTTGGTTATGGGAGCTAAAGAGCATCATGGTACTACTTGTAATGAATCATCTCCTTTGAATGAGTTGTTAGAAGAGTACAAAGAAGTGATTCTCAATTACATGCCCAAAGTGCTATCTCATATAAGAGACATTAAGCATGGCATTGACTTTCTTGAATTGCCCAACAAGACAGCCCATAGACGTGCCTCAAAAGTGAGTAACAAGCTTGACAACAAAGTGCATGAATTGGGTGGTACCTTAGTCTTTTCGAAAATAGACTTAAGAAAATATTACCATTAAGAAAGATCTCAAGAGGGGGCTACGTTAAAATTGGATTCCAAAGCAAAACAAAGTGTGTATGAGTGGTTAATTGTGCTTTTGGCCTTCTTTTATAAGAGGTTCCATAAGTACTTCACTATTTTCATGAGTTCATTCACCAAATTGTTGAAGATGGGAGATATCGAATGGGATAATGCAATAAGATCTTTTGAAAATGCCAAATATTTCCTTTGTGATTCGTCAATGATGAAGAGTGTGAGTCCTCCATTTCATTTGAGAGGTTTATCTCTTTGCTTGGATGATCCAAGTTTGAGGGCAAACTTTTTCAAAGAAAGGGGGAATGAACCAAGTATGAGCCCAACAATGAATCAAATATGCAGCAACAACTACAAGGCTACAAGTACAAGTAACGTGTGAATTGAAGGCCCAAGATATGTTTGGGTTTTAATTATTTGCTTTTGTTTTAATTTTATGCTTGTAATAAACCATGAGAGTACTCTTAAAGTAGCTTATGATATGCATGTGTTTTGCTGATGATTAGGTGTGTGTTTTATTTAATGTTAGGAGTGTAAAACATCAGCATTAGGGTTTGTTTTTGCTGATTGTAACCCCTTGTAACAGCCCCATAAATGAGGCTTTATGAGAGGCATGATTCTAGGGAGTTTGTAACTCCTAAAAACTGCCCAAAGTTGGACGGTTTATCTAGGGTCTTTTGGCGTGTTTATTTGTGTTATTTTGCTGCTCCATTCCTCTATATAAGGAGAGCAAATGATGAATGAAGATCAGTTTTGAGTTTGGTGAAAAAAACCTTTGTGTTTATAGTTTTTACTTTGAGTTTGTCTCAAGTATTGGCTAACCCTTATTACTTTGAGTGAGTCTTGAGTGATAAGCCTAGGGGAGATTGAATGAGTCTTATATCTAGCCTAGAACCCCAAAACTTTGAGTGTGTTCTTGAGTTTTGGCATCTATCCTTCTTTCGAGTGTTTTTCTTATCAAAGTGAGTGTTCTATTGTCTCTAAGTTTAGAATCATCATCAAATCCTTTGGAAAGTGTTTTTAAGACTTACATCACTTACACCTTCAAACTCACTCATCAATGGCCTTCAACTAATTTTTCTCTTTCTTTCTCTTGTTCCTCTTTCTGTTGGTGTTTCGTGACAACAACGACATCATTAAAAGCAACAAAAGATCACCCAAAGGAGAGATAAAATAGGGTAGCTAGGGTTTGGTGATTCAATTAGGTAATTGTTTTTTTGTGCAAAATTTCTCTCAAACACCCACCATAATCATCAAATGACAACAAGTAAAAGAGTCCAAGACAAGAGCAAGAAGAAGCGATTTCAATTAGATCTCTTGAGCAACATTGTCATCAAATTAGCCTCCCTAAACCTCATCAATTATCTGATTTCTTAGAGTTTTTTGCAGGGATATACCAGGCTAATATGACATTTTGTGGGGATATACCTCACTAATTTTTTTTTTGTGGGGATATACCAACTTAAATTCAAGTTTTGTTAAAAGGTACCAAAAACACTATTTCATGCGAGAAAGTCAAAATTTCGCCCTTTGACTGGGTAATTAACCCAAATATATGCCCAATAGCACAAATTCAAACTACATATTACAATTGAAGGACACAAGAAGTAAATTAAATTGAGATTAAAGCTAAAAATAAGACATCATACCTTGCAATTGATGATTTTACGCTGCCATTTCTTGCTGAACTGAAGAGCGTTCTTTTTCAAAGTTTAAGGAGAGGGAAATGTTAAAGGCAGAAAATTTGACTTTCCTGCAGGAAATAGTGTTAACAAAACTTAAATTTAGGTTGGTATATCCTCATAAAAAAATTTAGTGAGGTATATCCCCACAAAATGCTCTATTACCCTGGTATATCCCCGCAAAAGCTCGATTTCTTATGAAAACCCCAAAATTGTTTGACTTGTATAAATATGGTAAGGAAGCTGAGGAGTTCATTAAGGAGGAGGACAGAGAATTTAAGGCACATTATGATAAGGTGACAGAGTATGTGACGAGGATTTTGATGCTGTTGGTCGATAAGCGATTGTGGTTCGATAAGATTGCTCATTTTAGGAGGGATTTTGGGTTGCCATGGGATTTTAGGATTAATTACATGCATAAGTATCTGAATTTTGCTGAGATTTTAGGAGCAATTGTGCGATTTTTTTGGTTGTTTATGCAAGGGAAAATGGTGAAAGATTGGGTAGAAATAAGAACGGGTAGTGAATTGCAAGTGTAGGAAAAATCAGGGGGTGGTGGAGGATGTGGAGGCAAGAGATGAAACAAGAGGGTGGAGGAGAGAGAGAGGAAATCAGTTGACACCATTGATGAGCGCTTGAGAAGAGTGAGAATTGAAGAACAAGAGAGGAAGACATAAGTTTGGTTTTTTATTTCAAATAGTTTAAGCCGTTAGCTATCCTGTTGTGGTTAGCTATCCTGTTGTGGTACCCGATTTTTACTGTCTTAATAAACGGTCTGAATCCCACAAAAGTCTCTCATTGGATTATGAGTTTTAGAAAACTTTGAAGTCGGCACCCTATTAATATCTGAATAGGGACATATTTATTTAATAAATCATTTTAAAATCAATTTCAGGAAATATCACTTAAAACGATGATGACTTCATATGGATAACGCTTTTTGAAAATTGGTCTTTCATACCATGAGATAAGGTTCGGGGTTTAGGTTAAGAGGTGCGAACATCTGGAACTCGTCTCCTCTTCCGTTCTACAGAACAAGCTCTTACGAAATGCGTTATTTTCCAATTTAAAGTAATCATGGCTATTCAAAAGAAAGAAAATCACATAATTTGTACATATACACATCAATCATTTTTAGTTTTTAGGATCAATATATCATTTGTACATGGTAGGTTTGAGCACCGAAGTTGCACTACGTACCAATCATTGCGGGATTGGAATCCACTCATGGATCAAAACGATTGTTGTTCGATCTTATGTCTCACCCTAAGTGGCCAACTCCATTGGAGGAAGAAAAGGAAAGAATAGATTATGAATAACTCACCTTCTAGAATTAGACAAATCTATTACGGATAAGGTAATCACTCCAATTAGTGATTGAAATGATATTAAGATAATCACCTTAATTAGTGATTAAACATGAAGGAGGATCAACATAATCACCTTAATTAGTGACTAAAAATGGAGGTTAAGATAATCACCCTAATTAGTGATTATTCAAGGCTTAAGATAATCACTCTAATTAGTGATTAAATGAGAAAAATAATCGCCCTAATTAACGATTATTAAGGTTTAAGATAATCACTCTAATTAGTGATTAAATATGAAGGTTAAGATAATCACCTTAATTAGCGATTAAAATGAAGGTTAGGAAATAATCACTCTAATTAGTGATTATTCAGGGTTTAAGATAATCACCCTAATTAGTGATTAAATATGAAAGGTTAAATTAATCACCATAATTAGCGATTAAAATGAAGGTTAGGAAATAATCACCCTAATTAGTGATTATTCAGGGTTTAAGATAATCACCCTAATTAGTGATTAAATATGAAAGGTTAAATTAATCACCTTAATTAACGATTAAAATGAAGGTTAGGAAATAATCACCCTAATTAGTGATTATTCAAGGTTAAAAATAATCACCCTAGTTAGTGATTAAATATGAAAGGTTAAATTAATCACCTTAATTAGCGATTAAAGGAAAAATTATTTTTATAAGTTAACCTTTGCGCGGTATTCCCATTTTATGTCTACCTTTTGATTAACCCTGATTGAGTTAGGCTTGTATGTTTGTTTTTTTTCTATTGAGTTTTAACTTGTTTGTGACTTATTTAGTAGGTTACTTATGATACGTGTTACAATGTCCCACCCCCACCCTCGCCTGTTTTAGAAGAAGGGACATTGTAACACGTATCATAAGTTACCTACTAAACAAGTCACAAACAGGTTAAAACTCAATAGAAGAAAACAAACATACAAGCTTAACTCAATCAGGGATAATCAAAAGGTAGACTTAAAACGGGAAGACCGCACAAAGGTTGACTTATTTAAAACAATTTTTCCGCGATTAAAATGAAGGTTATGAAATAATCACCCTAATTAGTGATTATTCAAGGTTTAAATTAATCACCCTAGTTAGTGATTAAATAAAGAGTTTGAGTTAATCACTTTAATTAGCGATTAACTAATGATTGGAGATAATCACCCTAATTAATGATTAAATAAAAAGTTTGAATGAATCGCCCTAATTAGCGATTAATCAAGGATTGAAATGACCACCTTAGTCAGTGATTACGTTATAGTTTTCAAGAGGTCTTAGGAAAAGAGTTTTGCTTCCTAATTGAAGGCTTTTGAGAAATAATCTTAATCGAAGATTATTAAGTCATTTTGAGAAAAATGATCAATTTGAGATCAAATTTGGAGATTGTGTTTGGCTAATTGGAATTTGGCCATTTAAAGTAAGACACGTGAAACGGCCTAAAATCAATCATGATATCATAATTACTAATCTAATTATATCAAATTATATGATTGATCCATTTGAAGATGGAGAACAAATTAAAAATGTAAGATGGATCATCATACAATTTAAATTAGTTAGATTTGTAATTTTTCATTTTAATTGAGATTGGGTCATTTAATTCATATACTATGATATATTGGGCCCAACATGCATTATCGATAACATTGGTTGCTCATTTTATTCAAAAGAATTGTTGAATTATTTATGAAAATTAAGCATAAAGATCATGTTTTTCATTAATGAGTGATGTAATAACTATTTACAAAAACTATTATTAAAACAATATATACAAATTCTATGATCTATACAAGTCTTCAATCATGATCTTCACCACGATGCTCCTTGATCTTCATCCTCTTAAATGGGCTTTGGAATTCATGTTTATTTGTAAACTTGTGAAAATTAGAGATTAATTAACCTCATTAATTTTGATTTTTTATGACAATTTTTTTTATTTGCTTGATAAAAGTGAATCATTTTGAGAGAAACTTAAAATTTCATATCTTTTAATTAACATTTTCGTATAAAAAGAAAATATTTTTTATGAAACTTGAGTTAATCACTTTATTTCATTTTCCAGATTGCACTTTTGTTCTTATACTGACTTGTGAAATTCATAAACTTATTTATAAAGCGTTAAATTGAGCATGTGATACACGTATTCAAAATTTCACAAGTTTTTCGTGACAAATCGAATTATGGTGAATTTTATGCTAAAACTGGTCAAAACAAGACCTTGATCTAATGTGTTCTTTAAAATCCAACTTACTGAACTTAGTTTAACGTGAATTTCGATATAAATATTCTAGACACTTTGAAAGACTAGACTGGAAATTTTCACTTGAATTGGACACTTTTAAGACCCTCTTATATTCATATTATTAACTGAAGAGAAAAATCAGTGTTCTGGAATTTAGTGATTTGCATAAACGTTTTTGTAAAAATGATATAAAATTTTATAAAATTCATATGAACATGATTCTTATGTTTTTGGAAAGTGTAGGCGTGTTATTAGTTCGCATACGCGGTGTAAGCGCGTATTATATTTGATTACCCCACTGTTAAGGTTTTATAGAAAATTGTATAAAAGAAGTCGCCAATAATTCTTTTTAGGAAGAATCATAAACCTAATTGGATGTAGGAAAATCATAGAGACAAATTATCCAATGTAGTTTTCCCCGTCCTGACTCAATAGATAGTCAAAATGAACCAAATATTGAGTTCAGGGGTGAATAGTCAGAATGAACCACATTCGCCCAAAGTTGGCCTCTACTAAATAACGATTAATTACAGATTTTATGCCAAAGAATAATCAAATAATAACTTTATACACCCTAAAAATATTTAGTCTAAATTGGTTCAGGAAAGACTATATTTTTAGTGACATGTTATTAGCCAATCAATATTACAGGGAACCTAACAAGTTGTCCAAATTAATCTGATTAATGTTAGAACAATTCTTTAGGTCTTGATTAGCAAAAATAACATGTGGGTGATAAAAGCAGTAAAGCAGGGACAATCATATAATATGCATAGAATGATCAGGCAAACATATAATAATGTATGAAAATAAATAAGAATAAGAAAAGAAAATATTGCAGGGAGTTAGTATAATATACAATACTTACAGTTGCATGAATTTGTTAACAATCTACATCACGAATAGAATGTTAGTAACTTCAATAAAATAATAAAAATAAATAAAGAAAGAAATAAAGATAGTTAATTTAGTTGACCCTCAGAAATTATACCACCGTCCGGTCGTTGATTTGTACGGATCTTGGAAAATTAAATTGTACGTATCTTGAAAAATAGTTGCGTCACAAAAGAAAGGTTATATGTTGCTGTGCCAAAGTATAATCGTCTAATATGGTATCCTGCGTTGACCTTTTAGAAGATATATATTGCTGCTGTGCTTTTATGTATTAGAGGATGGATCATATCAGGAGGCGTAGGAAAATTATTAGGTGTGATGATTTGGCGAGGATGATAGGCGAGTGTTTTTGGTGATGATGAATTATGTGGCAAGTGGAAGAATTAGAGGGTGATGAAGGTGTGCGTATGATCGGGTAGTGATGAAGTAAAAGAGTCTTTGTATGTTTTGCCGTGGAGAGTTAGTCGTGTCAGATGTTGAGAGGGGTCGGGGATTATATAGTGTAGGTAGGTAGTTGAGATGCAATAGGTTTTCGAAAGTTAATAGGTCTCTAAAAGATTTTTATCAAATAGTTAGATAAAGATTTTAAAAAAGAGTTAGTAAGAGATATTTAAAATCACTTTGGAAAAAGATTATTTTTATTGAAAAAAGACTTTAGAAAATAGTTAGACAAAAGATATTTAAAAACACTTTGGTAAAAGATTATTTTTATAAAAGATATTTTTATTAATAAAACTAATCAATGTAATTAATTAATTCTATTAATTAAATTGGGTTAGAAAATGGGTTTTTATAAATTGGGCTTTCATAAAAACTATTTTTAAAAGGTTTTCGAAGATGGGCCTTAAAAAGTTATTTTAAAACGTTTTAGAAAGTGGGCTTAGTAAAACTAGTTATAAAAAAGGTTTTCGGAAATGGGTTAATAAAATGAATTTAGAAAATGGATTTGGGCTCAAAACAATTTATTTTAGACTCGTTTTTTATTCTTTCCTCGATCCGGACCAATTGGAGCAGGGTATTGGTCATCATAGGGTGCTAAATGGGGAGACACGATTATGTGTCTACAGAAGCCCCCACTTTGACTGAGGTTTAGGAAACCGATAGTCAAAGTATACGGTGTCGGGACGAAGAACGATTCTAAACGCTCTGCAGTTTAGAACTGATCTATAACCGCCGGTCTCTGCAAAACAAAGTTAGTATGTAGGACAATAACTACAAGCAATTTGATTACCTACAGAAGAAGATGTTAGCAGATAGGTGCGAACAACTCAGATAAAGCACATAGTGATGCAAATGTACGCAAACTTAGACTCTCTAAGGATGCACAAGGCGCTATGCAAGAATTTAGGTTATGCAAAGCTAAGGGATGACACGTCATGCAAGGTCAGGGTTATGCAAGACTAGAATGAGATGAAATGCAATGCAAGGTCAAGGTTTTGCAAAGCTGCAATGCAAGGTCAGGATTTTGCAATGCTAGAAGATGTGGATATGTTGAATGATAGAATGATCAGAAATAGATAGAATGATTTTTGAAAATAGTTTTTAGTAAATAATCGGGGTTCGTAAACGAGGTCCGCGGATTACAACTCTTCGGGAGTTTGATTTGAATCGGAGGAACCACCACACGTAGGAAGCCCCCACTTTGGGTGAGCTTGCCTTGAATTAGGCATTATGAGCGTTGATTGAAATGTACTTGATCTGATATTGGAATGTAGTTGATCTGTCTTGAACGTTGCAAGTTGTTGCTGGGGATTGTCTTGGGATTCTTCTTTGGGAAGATGATTAGGCAAAGTCAAATATCGCTAGAAACCATGGAATTGTCGGAGAGTCCTTCAGGGACAAGGAGAGCTTGGATTGAAAAATAAAAAGGTTTACATTTGTGACTTAAATAAATATAGGTGGGAAAAGGCTTTAACGAGGTTAGGTGCAGAATCAAGTCTATGTCGGGATCTAGAAAGAGATTATGCTCCTAAATTCTCGAAAGTCAAATCATTAGACCATGGCTAATTTTATTTTATTGAAGCGGTCGGACCTCGAGATGAGGATTCCTACGTATCCTTGCGGAATCAGACCATTCACAGTTCTGGATCTGATTTCTTTCACTAGGGGAAAAAAAAGGAAGGGCTGCGCAAGAAGGGCTGCGTTTTATTAAAAACGCAGCCCTTCTTGTATGAAGGGCTGCGGTTTCCTTGGAAATCGCAGCCCTTTTTGTGAAGGGCTGCGGTTAGACTTGAAACGCAGCCCTTCATGGAGTATGAAGGGCTGCGGTTTTAAGGCTAACCGCAGCCCTTGATGTGAAGGGCTGCGTTTTCTAGGATAAGCGCAGCCCTTCCTATCCCATTTCAACCTTTGAGTTTTGCGCGCAACACACAGTAGCACTCACTCGCAAATTTCCCTCGCACACTCAGCTCACCCCTCTCCCTCTCCCTCACACTCACTCGCACACTCACTCCTCTCCCTCACACTAACTCGCACTGCCATCACCGGAGCACCGGCACATCGCCGGAGCGCCATCCCATCGCCGGTGCACACATCTTCTTCTCTTCTCTCAGCGTTGCCTGAGCTCCTTCTTCTTCTTCTCTTCTCTCAGCGCGCCTTGACGCCACCACCACCACCACTACTGCATTGTCGGTAATTCCCCTCTCACTCTATCTCCTCTTTGTTTTATTTAATTTCTCTTCTATTTTGTGTTGTAAAAACCAATTGTAGGGGGTGGGGGGGGGCTTGTGGAGGGTGGGTAGGGGGGGGGGTGTCTGGGCCGGGGAGGCCTGGGCATGGGGTGGGGGAGGGCGGGGGATCTTGGAAAGGGGGTGGGGGGGGGGGCTGGGGAGGCTGGGCATGGGGTGGGGAGGGCGGGGGATGCTTGGAAATGGGGTGGGGGAGGGCTGGGGAGGCTGGGCATGGGGTGGGGGGGAGGGCGGGGGATCTTTGGAAAGGGGTGGGGAGGGCGGGGGATCTTTGAAGGGGGTGGGGATGGTGGGGGAGGGTGGGCATAGGGTGGGGGAGGGCGGGGGAGGCTGGGCATGGGGTGGGGGGAGGGCGGGGGATCTTGGAAAGAGGTGGGGGAGGGCGGGGAGGCTAGGCATGGGGTGGGGGAGGGCGCGAGGATCTTTGGGCATGGGGTGGGGGGAGGGAGGGGATCTTTGGACGGGGGGGGGAGGGGGGGGAGGGTGGATAGGGGTGGGTGAGGCATTGTTGTGAAGGCATTGTTGTAAGTTGTAACACATGTTTGGTATCACTACTATCTTTCATTTTCTTTTTTGTTTTATAATGTAACTATGTAGATTTTTAGGCTTCGGAAACGAAAATTAAAGGTCAATTTACGCCTACATGGCAATGGAATGCTCTCCACATTTGTAACACTTCTCACTAGCTCCGCCGCTACCAGCTGATGGGCATTCCATTGCCATGTGACCTGATTCTCGGGTCATTTTAGGCCTAATTTAGCCTTTTCGCTTCCGAATCGTACTTATCGAGTCATGTAACCCCAAATTCTTTGTGAACATGATTATATGAGGTATAATGTAACTATTGTGTAGAGTTTTAGGCTTGCATTTGTTCATGGTTGAATTTCGGAAACGAAAATTAAAGGTCATTTTACGCCTACATGGCAATGAGGGATTGCAGTGGGGGGCAGTAGTGGCGGTGGTGGTGGGGGTGTTGTAAATGTGGAGAGTCAGGTCACATGGCAATCGAAAGCCCATCTGGTGCTCTCCACATTTATAACACTTCTAACTCCGCCGCTACCAGCTGATGGTCATTCCATTGCCATGTGACCTGATTCTCGGGTCATTTTAGGCCTATTTTAGCCTTTTCGCTTCCAAATCGTACTTATCGAGTCATTTAACCCCAAATTCTTTTTGAACATGATTATATGAGATATAATGTACCTATTGTGTAGATTTTTAGGCTTGCATTTGTTCTTGGTTGCATTTCGGGAACGAAAATTAAAGGTCATTTTAGGCCAAAGCATATACATGAGGTAATACATAAGTATCTTGGTTGATATTAAAGAATTCTTATGTGGGGTAGAGTTGAATGTTTCCATGATACAAACATTCATGAGGTAATACATAAGTATATATATTAAATATACATATACATATATATGCCTTAAGTAGTTTTCAAATCCATAATAAGTAATTGTTGGTTTACTTTTAATATAATCAATATAATTTCTCAGGTTATTGTACAATGAATTGCTTGCAACATCTAGTGCAATGTTTGGTTGGTTATGTCCAAACATAATACGAGATGACAATTGCTTACAAAACAAAGCCGAAGTGAAAGAGTATCTCGACATGAGTTTCAAAGCATCATCTCATTTTGGATATCATCAGATCATTCTTGTTCCTTATATTGAAAAGTATGCTTGTTAAACTCGCTTTACTTTTATTATTCGATACTTAAATTGACCTATTAATTGTTCTACGATTAATAATAACTATATTTTCTTATTGTAGGGCTCATTGGACACTGCTTGTAATATGTTTGTCACGTAACGAAGTCTACCACTTTGATTCTTTGCGTCGACAACCACCACGGACCTTACTAATCAAATCATTGTTAAATAGGTAGCCTAATTGAAACTCAATATATGCGCACTTATTAATATTACACATTATTCATCATCTTTAAATATATAAATAGTTAGTACATCTAATATTATGATAATGTTGTTGATGTAGTGTGATGAAGCATATTAGTGCAACAGGACTTCGAGCACCAAAAGCTCCTGTTTGGATATCAGTCGAGGTAACATGACTAATTTATTTGTCCTTATATAGAAACACTTTTAGCCACATACTACACATCTAATTAACATGAATGTCATTGGATGCATCCTTTGGTGAACATTTAGTGTCCGCAACAAGAAGATGGACTTGCATGTGGCTATTACGTGCTGAGGTACATGTTCGATATCGTCAACCAGTGCACTAACGCCGATGATCTTCAAAGCTATGTAACTTATTAGTATATGTTAGTTTAGATTAGATCGATTGATAATAAGTATTAATTGGTTTAGAAACCAAAGTAGCACATGCATATATTTGGGAACGAAAATGTCATTTCTAGGCCTATTTTTGCCTTTTACGCTTCCAAATCGTATTTATCGAGTCATTTAACCCTAAATTCATTTTTAACATGATAATATGAGGCATAATGTAACTATTGTGTAGATTTTTAGGTTTGCAATTGTTGTAGGTTGAATTTTGGGAACGAAAAGGGCATTTTAGGCCTATTTTTGCCTTTTCGCGTCTAATTCGTACTTATCGCTTCATTTAACTCCATTTTCTTTTTCAATATGATAATATAAGGTATAATATAACTAGTGTGTAGAGTTTTAGGCTTGCATTTGTTTTTGATTGAATTTCGGGAAGGTATATGTCATTTTTAGAACTACTAACTACGGTACGTAAATGATTGAATTCTTATATTATGTGTTTATTCCTTGGTTGTTTTGCAAGGTTTATATGAATAACACACCACGTTTGAGGGCCTTCACCACAGACGAATTACATGAAGTTCGGGATAAGTTGGCGTCCCACGTTTGCGATGATTGCTTATGATACATCTACTAGTTTGTATTAATTCTATGTACATTTTTCACATTATTAAATATATACATATTCAAAGTTAATTATTATATTACGTTCAAAAACTTGTCATATATTATTATTGCAATTTGATCGTTTTTTTTGTGTCGAAGGGAGGTTTTGGGCGGGGGTGGGGTGGGGGGCTGCCATGGTGGGGCTGCTGGGTGGGCTATGGGGCTGGTTGGGTCTTTGGGGTGGCTGGCAGCAATGGGTGGAGGAGGTGGCGGAGGGTGGCCTGGGGTGGGGGTGCGGGGAGTGAAGGGGGTGGGGTGGGGTGGGGGCGGGGGGCGGGGGCGGGCGGGGGAGTGTAGGGGGTGGGCGGGGTGTGGGGGTGGGGGTGGGAGTGCGGGGGGGGTGGGGTGGGGGGGGGGGGGGCAGGGGGCGGGGAGTGCGGGGGTGGGCGGGTGTGTCTTGGGGGTGGGGGGGGGGTGGGAGTGCGGGGGGTGGGCGGGGGTGGGGGTGAGGGGGCTGGCGGGGGTGGGCGGGGGGTGGGGGTCTTTGGGGTGGGCGGGGGGTGGGGGTGTACCGGCTTGGGGTTGGCAAGGGGTGGGCGGGGGGTGGGGTGTCTTTGGGTGGCAGGGGGTGGGGTGTATCTTCTTGGGGTGGCGGGGGGTGGGCGGGGGGTGGAGGGTGCAATTTATTTTTTTTAAAAAAAAAACTTGAATGTGAAGGGCTGCGGTTTTAAGCCTAAACCGCAGCCCTTCACATTAATAGGGCTGCGGTTTAGGCTTAAAACCGCAGCCCTTCATATATAGAAGGGTTGCGGTTTAAGCCGAAAACGCAGCCCTTCATCCTTATAAGGGCTGCGTTTTTGGCCTAAACCGCAGCCCTTCGTTGTGAAGGGCTGCGGCTAAAAACCGCAGCCCTTCTTATCTATTGAAGGGCTGCTATGGAAAGAAGCTGCTGGCCAAAAACGCAGCCCTTAGGGCTGTTTTGACAGCAGCCCTTCCTTGTTTTTCCACTAGTGTTTTTTTTTTCGTGCCCTAACTTTTGCCTAGGCCGCCATTTCAGGTTTTTAACCTAGCGGGCTTAGACATACCTTGAAGAAGGAATTAAGGTTGATGAAAAGTTGAAAATTTTAAGGCTTAGAGGTTTAGATGAAGGTTGAATTGTATGATGATGTCTGGTTTATTGCTTTACTTTTTGATAGTTTTTAGTTGGTATTATAGTTTTTTTTGAGTTAGTTTAGGCTAGTTTGTTAGCTATTTCCATAATTTGTGCAGTTTTCCTTCTTGTATGCACTTTCTTTGGGCGATTTGTTTCATTTCAGGACTTAGGAGCATGCTTGGAGGACACTTGTACAACCCCGAATATTAATATCAAAGAGGAAGGTCAAGTAAGCATCAAGGAAGCATAACCGAGTTCCGGGGGCAAATATAAGAAGTTTTGGAATTGTTTGCGCACAAGGGTCAACTTCAAATGACCATAACTTTCAGCACACAGAATATTTTTGAGCGATTGAAGTTGGAACTGAAAGCTTGGCTCAATATCTTTCTAACGAGTGGTCATAAGCTCGATTCCGATGAAAAACCAGTGAGATATGGCCGTTTGAAATGAACTGACGAAACTGATTTCAGTTCTGATGGTCCGACCCACCCGGGTCACTCCACCCGCCCGGGTCGCTGGGCTTTTCCGGATATATTTCATTTTAAATCCTCTTTTTGAATAGGGGTTAATTTGTAATTATGCGTAGTTTATTTTAGGACTATATAAGGCAAACTCCTCTCATTTTAGTGCAAGCTAATTTACATTATATTTTAATAAAGTGAGATTTGAAATTCTTAGAACCCTAGGAGAGAGAAAATCTCATCTTCTAGAGAGAGAAGTGAGATAAACTCGTTGAAAACTTGGAATTTGAAGAATCTAAGAAGGAAACTTGAAGGTTTGGAAGCTCTTTGCAACTTTCATGAGAATTTCTTACTCTCTCTCATATTTTATTGCTTTATTTTCATATTTTCATGTCATTTCCACTCTATTTACTTGTTCATCCTAGATTATTGTTTTAGTTCATGTTAATAGTTGTTAATGTCTTTTAGTTTATAATTTATCATGATTTGTGAGTAGCTATTTCTTTGAGAAGTGTTTGAAGCCATTAATGAGTTCATTAACCTTTAAATCCAACATTAGGTTTTGACTTGGGATAATTTTGGTTCATTGATTTGGCATTTTCATGAATGTTTGTGTGATTGGCCATCATAGAAGCATAATTTAGGTACCCTTAGTGAAGGATCGAGAGATGACATTAAGGGTTTGCCTCAAATCGAGTATTAGGCTTGAAGGACCATGAGAATAGGGACTACCTAGCCTAGGGGACTTACTTTACTTGTTTATGTTCATCATGTTTATGGATATGCTTGGTTGAATGCCTTAGCCATGAGAATAGGTCTTCGGTAAGAGACTAGGCCAATCTAGCTAGCTCGAGAGAGTGGGTAGAGTACCAATGGATGAACAATTCCCCTCAATTGATCCCCATTGTTGATTCCCATTTTGATTGCTTGGTTTGTGAATGAGTTGATACCCCTTCCCAAAGTCATTTTTCTTATTGTCTTTTCATCTATAAATCTTTAAAAACATAGACTTAGCTTAGCTTATCGTAAATCGATACTTATTGGTGCTTCCCTTAGTCCTTGTGGATTCGACCCTTTACTTGCCATATATTAGGTATTTTAGGTATCTTTGACGTGTTTACAACGAGAGCGTCATATGGATGAATCGAAGGGATTTCAATGAGGGGTAGAACTTGTGTGCAAGCCCCCTAGCTTGACTTTAAATTTCTTTGCCTTTGGATTTTCCTTTTTGCCTTATGCGTTTTCTTTTGCTTTTGCTTTTTCGCACCTTGAATTTTTTTCACTTTTTTTTTTGTTTTTGCCTGGCATTGATACTTTTTGTAATGTAGTGAGGCTTGCACAGAGTTTGGTTTAGGGTATTGGAAGGCTTGAAGGCTATTTGTGGAGCTTTGAATTGAAAGGCTATTTGGCTAATGGAGATGATGGTTTAAAGGATTTTTGTTTTTCCTTGGTTGTATGAAGATGGCTTATGAAAGGTAATGGAAGGGAGAGGGGAATAACTCCTGCTCCAAAGTATGTCCCTTTTTTTCTCCAGATCTTTTTTATTATTATTAGTCAAGTTCATTAGGTGATTTGAGTTTCATCATTGAATTAGAACCATAAATAAAATGATGGAAGGCCAATGAAAATGAAAAATAAAATGAAATGAAAATGGAAAGGCTATAATAGATGAAGTCCTATAGTGACATAGACTCGACGGAAAAGGAGAGAAATGGCTCAGGGTAAGGACTCTATGACTCATCCTAGGAAACCAGAAACAAAAGACTAAGCCTGTTGAATTGTTGATGCACTGCGCAAGGCGTTGTTGATGACGTTGATTCTCGATGTAACAAGTATTAGTAGTATATTGTCATTGATCATGTTTCGCAGCGCATTGATAGTATTCGACACTGGATGTCAGGTGGAATTATGTAATTGGAAATCGCAGTAGAAATGTGGGTTGCACCTTTTGAATTTTCTTTTAAGTGTAGGGTTTGGGAGTAAACCCGAAAAAGTGATGATGCCTCTAATGTGAAGGCGGTAGACATTATGGAGTGATCGCGCCTCTATTGTGAAGGCGGTCAAAAGTAATCTTCATGACTCTAAATGAAGTCAGGGTGGTGATAGTGCAATTGATGAGCTTTAGAGTAGGCTCAACTTTCTGTTTCTCCATTAGGCGCTCCTAAGTTGTAATCTCTCGACCGGTCATGAACAGAATCGAGTGGACCTCGCTTATAAGTTTTAAGATAAGATTTTCGAAATAAGAAATGGAAACTAGAAATGGGAATGGGAAATGAAAAATGAGAAGTGGATTTGGAAATGGAAATGGGGATTGAAAATGGGAAATGAAAATGGAAAACGATTATGGTTATGATGGCGACATGGGCTTAACTATATGCAGATGCAAACGTGGACTGGACTGGACTATGCAAGCAGACTGAATGATTGCCTATGCTAGCTTTGCTAGACTTAGGGGATGAATTTTTATAGTCCGAAGACTGATTTTTATAGTCCGTAGACTGATTAGGGTTTACATATAATGCAAACTAGACCTAGGGAAATTTTATAGTCCTAAGACTGAATTTTTATAGTCCGAAGACTGACTTTTATGGTCCGTAGACTGACTTTATGGTCCTAAGACTGAGCTTTTATAGTCCGTAGACTGACTAGGGTTTACATGTAATGCAAACTAGACCTAGGAAAACTTTATAGTCCTAAGACTGAACTTATATAATGCAAATTAGACGTATGGAAATTTTATAGTCCTAAGACTGACTTTAATAGTCCGAAGACTGACTAGGGTTTACATGTAATGCAAATTAGACCTAGGGAAGTTTTATAGTCCTAAGACTGACTAGGGTTTACATATAATGCAAACTAGACCTAGGGAAATTTTATAGTCATAAGATTGAGCTTTTATAGTCCGTAGACTGACTAGGGTTTACATATAATGCAAACTAGACCTAGGGAAAATTTATAGTCCTAAGACTGAGCTTTTATAGTTCGTAGACTGACGAGGGTTTACATATAATGTAAACTAGACCTAGGGAAAATTTATAGTCCTAAGACTGAGATTTTTATAGTCCGTAGACTGAATAGGGTTTACATATAATGCAAACTAGACCTAGGAAAAATTTATAGTCCTAATACTGAGCTTTTATAGTCCGTAGACTTGATTAGGGAATGAATTGGGCCTAAATGGACCTAAGGTTTGGATTGGACTAGACTTAGACTTAGATTGGAATTGATTAGGAATAGACTTGGATTAGACTTCATATAAAGATGCAGATGGGCCTAGATTTTGAAATGAACTAGACTTATATAGGCCTAAGATCGACTCTAATGCTAGTGAATGTATGGACTGAAATGCACATGGGCCTAAAATGAATGCAAAACGGACTTCTAATGCGTATGGGCCTAAAATGAATGCAAGTGAATTGGATTGAATTTGGAATGATTGGGTTGAATTGGATTGTATTGAAGGTGTTTAAACTGGGCTTAGAATTTTTGAAATTCATTTTTGAAAGGAACTCCTGGTTTTTATCTTTTGTTAGGAAAAGATGATAGATTAATTTTGAAAAATATATATTTTTTGAAATGTCATGGTATTATGATGATTAGAAAATCAAAAAAATATAGAATAAAAGAGGGTGTAGGATTGATTTTGAAAAATGTAAGTTTTTGAAATTGATGAATATGATAGGGTAGGATTGATAGGGAAGATTGGTTGAACAACAGGGAGAAAATGGGAGGAGGTAGATATGCATGACAACTCTAATTCTACAGTGACCCTTTGGATGTATTTTTTTTAGGACAAACTTGACCTTGCATGAAAAGACTGATTTTTTTGAATTAGGTGATGAGCCTAAATGACCAAATTACGTGAATGCAGACAGATAGACGCACATAGGACAAAACGTAGGATCGACAATTACGACGGCTAAATTGACGAAAAGCGTGCGATGCACAGACTGCGTGCCGCGCAGCATTGCTGCGCGCGGCGCACAACCGTGCGTCTGGCGCGGGAGTGGTGCGCCAGCCGCAACTTAATGCGTTTGGCGCACTGCTCCCCAACACGTTTTTCAAGGATTTAGGCGACGAATTGGCCGATTGACGAAAATTTGCTTGTTAGTTAGACGCGATTTTAGGAACGACGCATAATAATGACAGTTTGACGAAATAATGGTAGACAAAAAATTGCAATCACAGGCAAATGTCATATAACATGGATGCTGAATTTCCAACCTAAAGTGCAGTTCTTTGTTTAACTATTGGTCAGATTTAGGTTATGTCGAGAAGGGTCCATGACTTAGAGATTGATCCCACGCTTCGTACCCCTGCTTAAAGAGGTGGCTACGTGTAAGACGCATGATAAGTGCGTTTCTAACGTACTTTGTGAGCTCTTTTTGGTTTGGTTTGATCCTCTTTATACCCATTTCTTCCCTCTTTCTTCCTCATTTCTCTCTCCATTTCCTTCACTTGATCATTGTTGATCATTGTGACATTTCACTAGATTTTCGGTCAATTTTGACTGGATTTCTAGTACATTTGCTTTCACCGTGTTTTCCCGTGCTTTGATTGCAGGTATGATCTTTTATAAGGTCAAGAGTTGGGAGATACGGTAATAGGCGGGAGTTTCGAGGAGTTTGCACGCGCGAAAGTGGAATAAAGGAAGCTTGAGTTGAGCTCCATGGTGTGCCCGCACCCTCTTAGCACTGCCCGCACACATTGGTGCGCCCGCACCGCCCCACAGATTGGGCATCGTTTTTATCAGTCAGTTAGGTGCGCTTGCACTAGCTCAGAGGTGCGCCCACACTATTTTCATGGTGCGCCTGCACCTTCCCAGCGAAGATTGGCCATCTGAATCTGTGGCCTTGGTGCGCCTGCACCACTTGTTTCCGCGAGAAAATTGTAATTCTCGTGGGCGTTAAAATCAAGAGGTGTTATGTTTTTTTCGACTTATGCATTATTCTGAGTTTTTAGAGAATATTATTAGGGCTTATATTAGGGAGATAAACACTTAATTTTTGATCAAGATTTGAGAATTCGAGATCATAGTTTGTGATTGCTACGACATTGAAGGTATATTAATTCAATTAGTTTCAAAGTTTCAGTTTTTATTATCTCTTTTCATTGCTATTATTTGTTCTTCCCTTTCATTAGATCTAATTTATTATAGTTTCATAATTGTTATTTTAATTAGATTAATTATCTCTTAATCATGTTTAGCCCTAGATTAGTTATAGATTTCATGTTTTATCGCTTAGAATCCATGATTAGTGAGCAGTTCCCTATCTAGGGTTAGGGTGAAAGTATGGATTAGAGTTTAAATGTATTGTTAATGTGATTGTGATGATTTAAAGATGTTTATGCATTGATCTTGGTGTTTTGGTGCCTTAGGATAGATATTGATCACATTTGTGCTTTGGTATTTTGAGTTCAAATGTTCTTAATTGAATTATGAATTCTTTTATCATCCCCATGAATCAACTTAATTTATAGGCCAAGATATTGGGTAGAAATTAAGGGGATCCTATATTAGGGGTTTTCCAAATTTATTGGATCTCTTAATCAATTAACTAAAGACCATTCGAGAGAGGATTTAGTTGATTGATTAAGCGATCATTCTCGAGGACCATTCGAGAGAGGACTCGGGTATTTTAGAGGAAAACTAAACCTTGCCTAATCGTCACATTTGATTCACAATTGCATTAATAAACGTTGTCCACTTTGATCCATACTAGTAACCTTAAATCTAGTGTCTTCCTTATTCATATTTTCATCTCATTTTACTTGCTAGTACTTTGATAGTAGTTAGTCATTAGTTGATACTAAATCATTTTAAAACCCCCAAAAACCCTTCAATTAAGTAATTTAGACTTGATAGACTTTAATTAATCCCTTTTTCCCCGTGGATCGACCCTTGACTTGCCTTTACTACGTTCTTAGTAATTGCTTGTTAGGAGTTATAAATATAGTTTGAAAAGCAATTTTTGGTGCCTTAACGACACACTAAAAACCTCTTATCAAAATGGCGCCGTTTCCGGGGAGATTGTGCTATTAATTGAAGTTTATTTTAGTTTAGCTTTGCTTAGTTGATTTTTCTTTTCTTTTTGACTGTGGTTGTTATTTGCTAATCCTCTACTTAGCTTTGTTTTTGTTACATGAGAAGAAGAGCTCACGGTTCACCCACCGTTCCTCTAGATCCAGAAATTGACTGTACCTTGCGAAAGCTTCGGAAAAATTTGGAAGATTTATCTTTGGGTTCCGAACCATGTTCACCAGCCTCAAGTACAACAAGTGAAGTTCAGTCAGAAATGGGTGAAGCAAATCCACAACTCTTTAGGGATTTCGGAAATCCGAGTTCCTATGTTCTTCAAGGTGGTATTCGACTCCCCACCACTACTACAAATTTCAGCATACACCCTCAGTTCACTCGGATGGTGTAGGCAGAACAATTCTGTGGAGGGTCGGATGAAGATCCTCTGGACCATCTTGACAGGTTTCTTGAGATCTGTGCCATGATAACCACAAATGACGTCTCTGAAGACTACATCAAAATGCATTTGTTCAGGTCTTCTCTTACGGGAAAAGCAAAATCATGGCTCAAGCGTTTACCTGCTAACTCCCTCACTACATGGGAGGAAGTCACAATGGCTTTTCTGAAGAAGTACTTCCCGGAGTGGAAGACGGCAGACATAAGGAGGAAGATCTCCTCATTTGAGTAAGAGAACGATGAGACACTTGCGGAAGCTTGGGAGCGGTTCAAGGAGATGATCCGTTCATGCCCTGACCATGAGTTCACCAAGAATCTACTCATGCGATTCTTCTATGATGGCCTTGATCCTATATCACGTGTCAACCTTGATGCTGGAGCGGGAGGTCAACTTTCTAAGATCCCACAAGATCAACTTGAGTCCACCATTGAAGAAGTAATTAAGAACTATTCATGGGGTGGACGTCGAAGAGGTGCCCAACCTAAGAAGAGTGGAAAGTTTGAATTAGATCCCATGGATCAAATTCAAGCTAAGATGGATCAACTTGACAAGAAGCTCTCCAAGATCAATCTCGCATCATCTAATCCATCACAGGTAAATTCTTTTTCTTGTGATATTTGTGGAGGTACTAATCATGATACATCTTATTGTGGAGGTACAAATTCGGAGCATGTGGCGGCAATAAACTCTAGAGGAGATAGTTACCAAGGAAACCAAGGGTATAGAAGCAATCAACAGGTTGGAAACAACCCCAACAAAACTATAATCAAGGCTTCAACCAACCTCAACAAGGATGGAATCAACCTCAACAAGGGTACAACCAAGGTCAACACCAAGGGTATAACCCAAACTATAATCAAGGTGGTTCATCCTCACAAGGGTCTCATGTCTACCAAGCTCCACATCAAAGAGCCAATACCCAAAAACCTCCCTCAAACCCTCCGTTCTCCAAACAAAATCCCGAACCAACTCCATCTCCCGATCCAACCTTTCTCCAAATTCTCCAACAACTCCAATCCATGAACCAAAATCTCCAAAACCATGAGCAAAGGTTTCAAGAGCTACAAGCCCATAACAAAATGCTTGAAACCCAAATTGCCCAAGTAGCCGAGAAAAACCCTTGTACTCCCACAAATCAACTTCCGGGCCAACTTATTCCTAACCCCAACCTCCACCAAGCCAAAGCCATTCATTTGAGGTCGGGAACAAGTTACGAGGGTCCTAAGATGCCAACCGAGGAGGTAGAGAAGGATGAAGAAGTTGAGGTTGTTGAGAAAGAAGTTGAAGTTAAGGCAGGTGAGAGACAAGAGAATGTGGAAAGAGATGAGACACAAGTCCAAGTTGGTGATAAAGCGCCACTGCCATTATCTCCACCAACTAAGACCTATGTGCCTCCGGTTCCCTATCCTCAGCGGTTGGTCGAGAGAAAATTAAGTGACAAGTTCACTAAATTTCTCAATGTGATGAAGAGCCTTCAGATCAACATACCATTCCTTGAGGCTATGTCTCAAATGCCGGCATATGCTAAATTTTTGAAGGAGATCCTCTCCAACAAACGGAAGCTTGAAGATGAGCTTATCACTTTGCCCTACCAAGTGAGTGCTCTTGTGCAACATACTATGCCTAAGAAGCAAAGAGAACCCGGGAGTTTCACCTTGCCGGTGAAAATAGGTGATCTAGAGCCTAAGGGTGCATTGGCCGATTTAGGAGCGAGTGTGAATTTGATGCCACTGTCTATTGCTAAGCACCTTAATTTTCCTCTTCATCCGACACGAAAAACTATTCAATTGGCGGACCTCTCTATGAGAGTCCCCCATGGTGAGTTGGAGGATGTACAAATTCAAGTTGGACATGTAGTTGTGCCTTGTGATTTTGTGGTGATGGATATGGAGGAAGATCCGGAGACTCCTCTTATTCTTGGAAGAGAGGCTATAAAGGCGTTGGGAGCCATGATCAATTGCAAAAATGATACTATCACGATTGAGGTAGCCAATGAGCGGGTTGTATTTGAGTTCTCTAAGACTTTGAAGAGGCCCATGATAGAGAGAATTTGCCGGGTCAACCTAGTGGAGAATGAGATAGAGGATGCTGCGAGTGTGGTTCACACCGGGGATGAGTTGTATGCTTCTCTTACCGAAGCCCCGAGCTTGGACATGGAAGAGGTGAAATAATTCTCATTGTTTCTTGACACTACTATTGAGGAGACAAAAGATGAAGCATTTGAGGTTCTCGCGACATCCATTGACAAAGAGGAGTGTTCTAAGCCTCCTCCCAAGGTAGAGTTCAAACCCCTTCCCTCTTCTCTTAAATATGTTTTTCTTGATGATGCATGTACCTATCCAGTTATTGTCAATTCGAGTCTTAATGACATCTCTATATCAAAATTGATTGAGATATTACAAAAATATAAAGATTTCATTAGGTACTCGATAGATGACCTTAAGGGGATAAGCCCTTCTCTTGCTATGCATCGTATCCATCTTATCGATAGTAATGCCTCATCCATAGAGCATCATAGAAGGCTCAATCCTAACCTCAAAGAGGTTGTAAAAAAAGAGATTATGAAATTGCGTGACGCGGATATCATCTACGTTATCTCAGATAGCAAGTGGGTGAGCCCGATTCACGTGGTTCCAAAAAAAGGAGGCATGACTATTGTTGAGAATGAGAAAGGAGAAACTATCTCAACTAGAACTGTTACCGGGTGGAGGGTTTGTATTGATTATAGGAAGTTAAACAAATCCACCCGCAAGGTCCATTTCCCTCTCCCCTTCATTGACCAAATGTTGGAGAGGATTGCTCGTCATTCGCACTTTTGTTTTCTCGATGGTTATTCCGGATCCTTTCAAATCCCTATTCATCCGGATGACCAAAAGAAAACCACTTTTACTTGTCCGTATGGGGCATTCGCATATCGAAGGATGCCCTTTGGTTTGTGTAATTCCCCATCTACTTTCCAAAGGTGTATGACAGCAATCTTCTCTGACATGCTAGAAGATTCTATTGAGGTGTTCATGGACGATTTTAGTGAGTGTGGTTCGTCTTTTGACACATGTCTGGTTAATCTTGAGTGTGTATTGAAAAGATGTCAAGAGACGAACCTCGTCCTGAATTGGGAGAAATGTCACTTTATGGTGGAGGAAGGCATTGTCCTTGGGCATAAAGTGTCAAAGAAGGGCATTGAAGTGGATCCGGCAAAGGTTTCGGTTATTGAGAAGCTTCCGCCACTGAACTCGGTGACGGGAGTTCGTGCTTTCATTGGACATGCGGGTTTTTACCGGCGTTTCATCAATGATTTTTCTCAGATAGCCAAACCATTGACGAATCTACTTCAAAAGGATGTAGATTTAGAGTTTGATGAGTCTTGTAATAAGGCTTTTGAAACTTTGAAAAAGGCCCTGACTTCTGCCCCCATTGTGCAAGCTCTGGATTGGAGCTTGCCTTTTGAACTGATGTGCGATGCTAGTGACTTTGCAGTGGGCGTTGTTCTTGGGCAACGCAAGAATGCAAGTAGGACCTTGGATGATGCTCAACGGAATTATAAAACTATGGAGAAGGAAATGTTGGCCGTAGTTTTTGCATTTGACAAATTTCGGTCTTACTTGACCTGCAATAAAGCTATTGTGTATACGGATCATTCTGCGGTCCGTTATTTGATGAGTAAGAAAGATGCAAAGCCTCGGCTCACTAGGTGGCTGCTACTTCTTCAAGAGTTTTATTTTGAGATGAAGGAGAAAAAGGGGACGGAGAATGTGGTAGCTGATCACCTTTCTCGTCTCCCTCTTGATGAGAAGGTCTCAGATCCTAATGAGACCCCTATTGAAGAAGATTTGAGAGAAGAAGCACTATTCGTCATTCTGAATAATGAGATTCCATGGTTCGCAGACTATGCGAACTGCTTGGCTTGTGGGATTGAACCTCATGGTTTCAACTCTTAACAACGGAAGCGATTTTTCAAGGAGGCTTCGAGGTTCTATTGGGATGACCCTCTCTTGTTTAAAAAGTGCGCCGATGGTTTTCTAGAAGGTGTGTGCCCAATCATGAGATCAATTCGGTGTTGAATCATTGCCATACTTTGGCATGTGGAGGGCATGGTGGAGCAAGCAAAACTGTTGCTAAGGTGCTCCAATGTGGTATGTTTTGGCCATCATTGCAAAAAGATGCTCGTGAGTTTATTTTGAGCTGTGATAGATGTCAAAGGAGTGGCGGCATCACGAAGAGACATGAGATGCATCAACAAAACATTTTGGAGGTTGAGCCACTTGACGTATGGGGAGTTGACTTTATGGGCCCTTTTGTCCCTTCTTTGGGCAACATGTACATCCTTGTTGCGATTGACTATGTAACTAAGTGGGTTGAAGCCATTACTTCCCCCACTAATGACCACAAGGTTGTGACTAAACTCCTTAAGAAGATCATCTTCCCAAGGTTTAGGGTACCCCGAGTATTGATAAGTGATGGCGGTTCACACTTTGCCAAGAAGCAACTGGAGGCCCTCTTGAAGAAGTACGGGGTGAATCACAAAGTCGGACTTCCTTATCATCCCCAAACTCAAGGCCAAGTTGAAGTTTCTAACCGGGAAGTGAAGAACGTCCTTGAGAGAGTGGTAAATAAAACAAGGAAGGATTGGTCTTTGAAGCTAGATGATGCTCTTTGGGCTCTTCGCACGGCTTTCAAGACGCCTATAGGAACCACTCCCTACCGCCTCGTGTATGGCAAGGCTTGTCATTTGTCGGTGGAACTCGAGCACAAAGCTTGGTGGGCAATCAAAGAGCTCAATATGGACCTTCGCTTGGCGGGAGATGCTCGGAAAGAGAAGCTAGTTGAGCTTGAAGACCTCCGCTTCGATGCATATGAGAGCACGAGACTGTACAAGGAGCAAACAAAGAAATGGCACGATCACCGGATTCAGCAAAGAGACTTCCGGGTTGGAGACAAAGTCTTGTTGTTTAACTCAAGGCTAAAGCTCTTCCCCGGAAAATTAATGTCCAAGTGGTCGGGACCCTTCCAAGTGTTGAAGACTACTCCTTCTGGAGCCTATGAGATTTTGGGCGACAATGGTCTGTTTTTGGTGAACGGTCAAAGATTGAAGATCTACCATGATAATCAAGCCATCGGTTCTGTTGGTTGCTTGATCCTTCGCTCGCCCGAGCGCTCCTCTTGAAGAACATATCCTTTCAAGTCAAGCTAATGACTTAAAACAAGCGCTACACGGGAGGCAACCCGTTTCTCTTCTTCTTTTCCTTTTTGTATTTTTATTTTTACTCTAGATTTTTGTTTTACCGGCTAACCATGAGCATTGGATTGAGCTTAAGAGGATTTGATTCATTTGAGAAGTCGAAATTTAACACAATTAACTTGTTGGGCAGTCTGTTTGGTGCGCCCGCACCAAACAGCTCGAATGTGTAAGATGTTGGCAGATGAAATGGTGCGCCCGCACCATTCTGTCTGCATTGAAGGAAAAAAAACAGAAACATTGGTGCGCCAGCACCATTCAAAAAAAAATTCAGAAATTTTAAACGGTGCGCCCGCACCAAATTCCCCGCATATTTCAATAGCAGGCAGGAAGTTTGGTGCGCCGGCACCACTTGGAGGTGCGCCCGCACCAAACCCCGACAGCACTATAACCGCGATTTCCTTTCTTTTTTTTCGGCACACCACACTTTTCCTCCCCTAAATTTCGAACTCCCTCTCTCTCTCACTCACTTTCTCTCACTTCCACAACTATGGATCCGGCGAAACACGAGACTTTCCTCTCTACAACACTCAAGTGCATCAAATTTGGGGCTTTTGCAATATTTGGATTTTCTAGGGTTTCAAAATTAGGGATTTAATCTCCTTCCAACCTCTTGTTTTTCATCAATAATCTTGTTATTTGGACTACAAGTTTCTTTTCTTTTTGATTGCATGCTTCTTCTAGCTTTGGTTTGTTCATGAATTTTGCCCAAATTTGTGATTGATGTTGTGATGAACTAGTTTAATGGTTTGTTCTTTGTGGAAATTTCGTAGTCTATGAGATTTTTGTGAACTAAATTGAACTATTTGAAGTGATTTGTTAAGCAAGTATTGATAAACATGTTGGATTGTGATTGTGTGAGTTGGGGAATTTTGTGAGTTTGATTGAGTTTTCAGATTAGAATCAAATTCTTGCTTGTTAGCAACTTCGTTGCTATTGATTGTGGGATTTACGTGCTGGTAGTTTTTTTCTTTTTAGGTTTTTGTGTGTTATTAGTGTGGTGATTTGTTTGACCAAAGGTTTTGAAGAGTCCCTCTATTAGGCCACACCCTTTGTTTTTCCCCGTTTCAACGAAAATCTTTTTCACATTGTTTTCAAAACAACACCATGGGAAAAAAAGTGGCAAAAGATCCTCCTCCAGGGCTAAGAGAGCTAAAATAGGGTCCTCCTCGCAAGGACCCTCTTCTAGCTCTAATCCCCCTCCTATCTACCCTCTCAAATTCTCAAATGCTGCACACCGTCAAATTTTTACTCAGCTTTCGAACCGAACTCTGCGACCCACGAAAAAACTATGACTCTGGTACCTGCCAGCACCTTAAAATCGACACGATAGTAAGGCAGATGGCACAAAATCTGGGGTTGTCGAACTTCCTTCAAGTTCGGGAACCTACTTATGACCAACTAACTCTTGAGTTCTTGAGTTCGTTGAACATAAGTAGGGAGCAAGAATCCGGTGCTCTGACTATTCAAGCTCGTCTATTTAATCAAGTCAGAACACTGTCTTTTGACGAGTTGTGTGAAGCATTTGGGACAGACTCTACTGCCCCTTGTGATGCCCCCTATTCAATAATTTGGGAGGGTTACAATGAACAAGAGTGGTGGGCCAAGATCATTGATGGCACCACTCGATTTCGGACGAACTCGTCCAAGGCTTCTGAGATTATCCATCCTGCTCTCCGCTACTTCCATAGGATGTTGGTTTACACCTTCTTTCCTAAGCAAGAAGTCGGGCAATTGAGAAAGGAAGAGCTGTTGATTTTATGGTTGGCCACTGATGGGGCCCACCATAACGCCCGAATCAACTTTGCAGCTATCTTCCTTAATCGATTGCAAGAGATTAGGGGGGTACTAAGCTAGCTGGGGAGATCATTTGTGGTGGAATGATCACCCGGCTAGCGTCTTACCTCTCGTTGGACGATGACCTGGCCCGCTTAGAAGAAAGCGTGCTAACTGTTAGTCAGTCCAACTTATTGGATGGTGCGGCCCTTCAGCAGATGAAATTTCTGCGTGGCTTTTTGATGACCAGTTGCATTTGGCTAGTGGGAGGGAGACCCTACTGTTATATGGACACTGAGTTCATTTGGAACCCCCCGCCTGAATGTAACCGATGGCAGGTTCCCCCTTCCCCTATTGACCCATATCATTGCGCTGATATGACCTACCTTCAGTCCACCACTGTGGAGAGGGTACCGAGGGTTCCCAGGGTTCCGAGGTCCGAGCACCGCATTCCCGTGAGTGATGCGGCCGAGACCTCTTCCTCCCAGTCCTTTGATATGGCCTCCGTCATGGCGGACATAACCCAAATGCAGGCCACTCAAGCGGCCAACCACCGTACGGTCACTGCTACCCTTGATGGTATCCGCACCGACGTTGACCATGTGTCTCGAGTGGCTTGGCGAACTCATCTCGGCAATGTTCATCCGGACATGAGGCTCCCTTCCCTAACCACCCCTACTACCCTCCTGCTTTTGACCCTCGTGACGGGCCATTCGAGGAGGTACCTTTCCGCCCCTTCCCCCACTACCCGTCTTACTATCCAGACGGGTATCCAGGCGCGTTTTTCCATTCTAACTCCCCTCCTGATGGGGGCAATGATGGGAACTCTTACGTGCTCTTGTTGACCCCCCCTCCCCTCCCACCTTTTGCAACTCCGAGCGCGAAGTTTCACTTAAGCGTGGGGGACCTTGCATGCATGCCTAAGTTTTTGGGAGTTTGGGGTCTTAGGTGGTTATTTAGACGGGGTTCTATTGGTTGTGGGTTTGACTTGGTGATTGGTTATTCTTCTTGGTTTTTTTCCCCCACCCCTGTTTCATCCAAATCACCCTTGTATAGCTTGTTTTTGATAGTTTATTATTAGCTTGTTTTTAGAAGTTTGTTTTTAGCTTAGTTTTGGTAGTTTGTTTTTGGTATTTTTGCATTGCATAAAAAAAAAATTTGCATTTAGGGAAGCTTAGTTGCATGTATGATTTGTGGCTTAGAGTGTTCATAACTTGATTGGAAGACCTTCTTTGCATTTGACTTGATGATTTTGGAAGCCTCGTTGTGACGTTAGATGATCTTTGAGATCGATGACTTTTGGTAGAGTCTCTTTGAAACTAGGCGAGTTGGTTGATTGGATTGCCTTGTCCCTTGTGCGGTGAACCCTGAAGGAGGGCCAAGACGTAAGACTCAGCTACAACCCTCACCATTGATCGCCTAACTTGTGACTTGCATTTTAGCTCCCTAAGATTGCATAAGACCGAGCCTATAGAAGAATGATTTAGGGCGTTTCTTTTTGCTAGAAATAGGAGCTTAAAAGCCAAAAAGCTTTTATACCTGCATAATTGTCCGCTTCTCAACCCATTTGAGCCTTTCTATCCTATTTTTGCTTAACCCTCATAATAAGTCATGGCCAAACTTTCCCCAAAGTGGAGTTCATGTCTAGTTTGTTTGGAGTTGAGTTATTTTGATACTAAGTCTTTGGTTGAGAGTGAATTAATGTGCGTGTATAATTGCAAAAGTTGAGGAAAATTGTGAGAAAGGAAAGACAAAGGAAATAAAAGAAAGAAAGAATGCTCTTAGTGCTTCATTTGGATTTCTATTGAAAAGAAAGAAAGAGCAAATTATAGAGAAAAAAAAAATATGTGTTCAAAAAGTGAAAATCAATGTTCTAAAAAGTAAAATCAAATTGATAATCAAAGACGTGTGAGATTTCGATTTGAGTTGGTATTTGGACTAGCTTGGGAGAGTTTTTACCCCCTATTGTGTACTCCACTTTAGCCTTTTTGCACCACATTCCTAAATTGTTATCCACACCCTTTAACCTAGCCCCGTTACAACCTAAATAAAGTCCCCTTTGACTTCTAGATTGGACTTGGTCAATTAGTAGTGGCGGGTGAGATTTTGTGCAAGTCATGATGAGAGTCATCAAAATGTGGTAGAGGCGAGCTATTATGGTTGAGCATCCCTAGGGGGGAGTCAAACTCGGGACTTGGAAGTGGAGAAGAGTGAGAAATCACTTTTAGAAAGCCTATTTTCAAGGGGACTAGGTTGATCGGTGGATTAGATCCCTTAAGTCACTCTTGTGCTTCCTAATCATCTTCCCTCTTGTGTTTGGTTGGTCTCCTAAATCTTGTTATGAACTCATTTAGCTTGCATGTCATATTTGTAGCATTGCTTTTAGAGCATCTAGATTAGTTGTTGCATGATTTTTCTTTTTCCTCTTCTTCACCTCCTCTTTTCTTTCTTTCTCATTCTTGGTTTACTTGAGGGCAAGCAAAATGCTAAGCTTGGGTGAGTTTGATAAGTGCGTTTCTAACGTACTTTATGAGCTCTTTTTGGTTTGGTTTGATCCTCTTTATACCCTTTTCTTCCCTCTTTCTTCCTCATTTCTCTGTCTATTTCCTTCACTTGATCATTGTTGATCATTGTTACATTTCGCTAGATTTTCAGTCAATTTTGACTGGATTTCTAGTACATTTGCTTTCACCGTGTTTTCCCGTGCTTTGATTGCAGGTATGATCTTTTACAAGGTCAAGAGTTGGGAGATACGGTAATAGGCGGGAGTTTCGAGGAGTTTGCACGCGCGAAAGTGGAATAAAGGAAGCTTGAGTTGAGCTCCATAGTGTGCCCGCACCCTCTTAGCACTGCTCGCACACATTGGTGCCCCCGCACCTGGAACCGGTGCGCCCGCACTGCCCCACAGATTGGGCATCCTTATTATCAGTCAGTTAGGTGCGCCCGCACCAGCTCAGAGGTGCGCCCGCACCTTCCCAGCGAAGATTGGCCATCTGAATCAGTGGCCTTGGTGCACCCGCACCAATTTCATGTTGCGCCCGCACCACCTGTTTCCGCGAGAAAATTGTAATTCTCGTGGGCATTAAAAACAAGAGGTGTTATGCTTTTTTCGACTTATGCATTATTCTGAGGTTTTAGAGAATATTATTAGGGCTTATATTAGGGAGATAAACACTTAATTTTTGGTCAAGATTTGAGAATTCGAGATCATAGTTTGTGATTGCTACGACATTGAAGGTATATTAATTCAATTAGTTTCAAAGTTTCAGTTTTTATTATCTCTTTTCATTGCTATTATTTGTTCTTCCCTTTCGTTAGATCTACTTTATTATAGTTTCATAATTGTTAATTTAATTAGATTAATTATCTCTTAATCATGTTTAGCCCTAGATTAGCTATAGATTTCATGTTTTATTGCTTAGAATCCATGATCTGTGAGTAGTTCCCTATCTAGGGTTAGGGTGAAAGTATGGATTAGAGTTTAAATGTATTGTTAACGTGATTGTGATGATTTAAAGACGTGTATGCATTGATCTTGGTGTTTTGATGTCTTAGGATAGATATTGATCACATTTGTGCTTTGGTATTTTGATTTCAAATGTTCTTAATTGAATTATGAATTCTTTTATCATCCCCATGAATCAACTTAATATCTAGGCCAAGATATTGGGTAGAAATTAAGGGGATCCTATATTAGGGGTTTTCCAAATTCATTGGATCTCTTAATCAATTGACTAAAGACCATTCGAGAGAGGATTTAGTTGATTGATTAAGAGATCATTCTCGAGGACCATTCGAGATAGGACTCGGGTATTTTAGAGGAAAACTAAACCTTGCCTAATCGTCACATTTGATTCACAATTGCATTAATAAACGTTGTCCACTTTGATCCATACTAGTAGCCTTAACTCTAGTGTCTTCCTTATTCATATTTTCATCTCATTTTACTTGCTAGTACTTTGATAGTAGTTAGTCATTAGTTGATACTAAATCATTTTAAAACCCCCAAAAACCCTTTAATTAAGTAATTTAGACTTGATAGACTTTAATTAATCGCTTTTTCCCTGTGGATCGACCCTTGACTTGCCTTTACTACATTCTTA
This sequence comes from Beta lomatogona, assembly GCA_947646795.1. Lineage (NCBI taxonomy): Eukaryota > Viridiplantae > Streptophyta > Magnoliopsida > Caryophyllales > Amaranthaceae > Beta > Beta lomatogona. The sequence continues at coordinate 3,018,200 of CANSNZ010000942.1, forward strand.
GTAATTGCTTGTTAGGAGTTATAAATATAGTTTGAAAAGCGATTTTTGGTGCCTTAACGACACACTAAAAACCTCTTATCAACGCACTCCAATCTCAAGTCAGGAACAAGATAACAATGCCATGGTTGGGTAGGCTTGCTTATGACTAAGACCCAACACTATCGCTCAGGAAGCTTTTGGGAAGGACAAAGCGCAAACCCCCCGGGGGTGACCTCACACATAGAACATGTGCTAATGAGGCAAGGTAGATTGTCCTTATGGTGGCTGAACAATGGCCATGCATATGCAAAACTGTATATTATTCAAAGGCATAAAAATAAGAATGAATCGTATTTTTCAAGTTTTACCCACTCATTTAAAAAAAATCCAATTTTTTTGTAATCATCCCCAGTGAAGTCGCCAAGTTGTAGGCGTGTTTTTAGTTCGCCTACGCGGTGTGATCGCGTATTATATTTGACTACCCCACTCTTAAGGTTTTATTGAAAATTGTATTAAAAGAAGTCGCCAACAATTCTTTTTAGGAAGAATCATAAACCTAATTGGATGTAGGAAAATCATAGGGACAAATTATCCAATGTAGATTTACCCGCCCTGACTCCATAGATGGTCAAAATGAACCAAAGATTGAGTTCGGGGGTGAGGGTACGAATATACTCATAATGAACCACATTTGCCCAAAGTTGGCCTCTACTAAATATCGATTCATTACAGATTTTTATGCCAAAGAATAATCAAATAATATCTTTATACATCCTAAAAATATTTAGTCTAAATTGGTTCAGGAAACACATAAAAAGACTATATTTTTAGTGACATGTTATTAGCCAATCAATATTACAGTGAACCTAGCAAGTTGTCCAAATTCATCTGATTAATATTAGAACAATTCTTTATGTCTTGATTAGCAAAAATAACATGTGGGGATAAAAGCAGTAAAGCAAGGACAATCATATAATATGCATAGAATGATCAGGCAGGCATATAATAATGTATGAAAATAAATAAGAATAAGAAAAGAAAATATTGCAGGGAATTAGTATAATATACAATACTTACAGTCGCATGAATTTGTTAACAATCTACATCACGAATAGAATGTCTGTAACTTCAATAAAATAATAAAAATAAATAAATAAAGAAATAAATATAGTTAATTTAGTTGACCTTCATAAATTATACCACCGTCCGGGGTCGTTGATTTGTACGGATCTTGGAAAATTGAATTGTACGAGTCTTGAAAAATAGTTGCGTCACAAAAGAAAGGTTATATGTTGTTGTGCCAAAGTATAATCGTCTAATAAGGTATCCTGCGTTAACCTTTTACAAGATATATATTGCTGCTGTGCTTTTATGTATTAGAGGATGGATCATATCAGGAGGCGTAGGAAAATTATTAGGTGTGATGATTTGGCGAGGATGATAGGCGAGTGTTTTTGGTGATGATGAATTATGTGGCAAGTGGAAGAATTAGAGGGTGATGAAGGTGTGCGTATGATCGGGTAGTGATCAAGTAAAAGAGTTTTTGTATGTTTTGCCGTGGAGAGTTAGTCGTGTCAGATGTTGAGAGGGGTCGGGGGATTATATAGTGTAGGTAGGTAGTTGAGATGCAATAGATTTCCAAAAGTTAATAGGTCTCTAAAAGATTTTTATCAAATAGTTAGATAAAGATTTTAAAAAAGAGTTAGTAAGAGATATTTAAACTCACTTTGGAAAAAGATTATTTTTATTGAAAAAAAACTTTAGAAAATAGTTAGACAAAAGATATTTAAAAACACTTTGGTAAAAGATTATGTTTATAAAAGATACTTTTATTAATAAAACTAATCAATGTAATTAATTAATTCTATCAATTAAATTGGGCTAGAAAATGGGTTTTTATAAATTGGGCTTTCATAAAAACTATTTTTAAAAGGTTTTCGAAGATGGGCATTAAAAAGTTATTTAAAAACGTTATAGAAAGTGGGCTTAGTAAAACTAGTTATAAAAAAGGTTTCCGGAAATGGGTTAATAAAATGAGTTAGAAAATGGATTTGGGCTTAAAACATTTTATTTTAGACTCGTTCTTTATTCTTTCCTCGATCCGGACCAATTGGAGCAGGGTATTGGTCATCATAGGGTGCTAAATGGGGAGACACGATTATGTGTCTACAGAAAGATACTGATGTCTACTTTAAACTTGATGTTTTTAGTTTTATTTTAAACTTTATCGACAGAACAAGCTTATGTGGTAGTAGACAAAATCAGTTTTGCACAACAAAGTTATATGATTTTTAATTATCTGTACAAAATTCTTTTTTTAGAAATTCCAAAGCCCAGTTTCTGGAAACATCTTGAATGAATAGGAAAAATATTATATCCTATAAAATATTTAAATAATACAGACAAAAAAATGAAATGAAGTACGAAGCTAAAACTAACCATGATTACAACATCACAATTTCTCTTTATGGAGATGTTTATGCACAACTCTAATTGAATTTTTTATGAAAACATGTTTTTGGTTATGAATAACAACTTGATTAACGAAAATCACATAAGCACATATTTCCTAAGAGTCTCCCCATTAGAGTTGACTATTCTAGGTTGGGTGATTTAAGGTTGGGAACCTATTAGGACTTCCACATACCCAAATCACTCCAAAAATTAAAAAAATGATACGAGGAAACAAAGGGAAAGTTAGTATGTGATTAAGGAGATGATTAAGAAAAATAATAAGACTTTAACTTTACCTTGCTAGTTCAATGATGCACTTCCTTTTGCAAAGTTTCCTACACTTTTTTGTGATTTTCTTAATTTCTAAGTGAGTTTCTAAATCCACTTAGCTACTAACTTAATCCTTTTATTGTGTTTTTCTTTTGATGAACTTCTTCACTTACTAATTATAATGATATTTTTCTTAGAGGGAGAAATTAAAGAGGAGAGTAGTATTGAGATTAGTTGTGAGAAGTAGTGGAGTAAAATTGTGGTTGTGTAAAGTTGTTGTGTGAAGTTGTTGTGTGTTGAAGTAAAAAATCGGGGGTATTTTTAGGGAAATGAGGTAATGAATTAGGGTTTGAAGATGGTAGAAAATCAGATTTTTCACCCAAAAATCTGATTTTTATCATCCCAAATTATCTTAATGACATCACACTAATGACATCACCTTAATGACATCACTAAATCCTCTCAAATCTTCCTACATCATCAAATTTATGGGAAATGCCGATATTCTTATTTTCTTTTGATTTGATTTTGATCTTTACACTAATGAAGCAAAATCTGAATTTCAACACATCGTAATACGTAGAAATGCATTGAAAAGCGTGAAAGAAGTGCTGACTGGACCACTGCGCAAAACACAGGAACCTGCGCTAGAGACAGCATCGTGCGCTAGGCGCACTGGCCTACGTCTGGCGCACAACTCTAATATTCCGAAAAAAATCCGGATCCTTGGCTCTTACACTTTGGATTTGGGAGACGATTAAAATTCTGGCACCTAATTGCGACTCGTTTTTCTGTTTTTCAAAAAACTAACTTAAAACAATTAACAAAAACTCGTCAAATTAGTAAAGACGAGCATGATTATACTACAAATTATTTTATTAAACCGGTGGTTGTAGTTATTGACTACGACTTACGGAAAATTATATTTCTAAGCCGGAATTGCATGACTAAAACGCGAAAAAAGGAAAACCATACAACGGAATGAAACTCGCGCTCCGGGACGAAACATGCCTTTGACGGGGCGCGCGCTCTACAATACCTGACGGTTTCCATTATTTTTATTTCTTTTCAAAATATTTATTTTAATATTTTACATGCAAAAGGGGTTTAAAATTTGGTATCTATAGAATGGCCCACATTGGCAGAATTTTGGATGAAATGATGACCAATGTTTGAAAAGACACAAAATTTTGATAGAAAATTTCTTTTGAGAATATATTCTCCATAGAAAATAGTTATCATCAGTGCTCATTTGAAAACATGATTTGCGACTTCTAATGACGTTTTAAGTAGAAAATCCCAATTAATTTTCTAAAATTGAAAATGCGACTTTATTGTCGTCTTAGATAGAAAATCCCAATCAATTTTCTGAAATTTGAAAATACGACTTTAACATCGTCTTCAATAGAAAATCCCAATTAATTTTCTGAAATTGAAAATGCGACTTCATTGTCGTCTTAGATAGAAAATCCCAATTAATTTTCTGAAATTTGAAAATGCGACTTTAACGTCGTCTTAGATAGAAAATCCCAATTAATTTTCTAAAATAAAAAAATGCGACTTTATTGTCGTCTTAGATAGAAAATCCCAATTAATATTATGAAATTTGAAAATGCGACTTTATTGTCGTCTTAGATATTTTGACTTATGAACTAGTCTTTTATTAATGCGGGAGATTCCGACAATTAACAGTCTGACTCCAATTTTTATCACTGTTTTTATTATATTGATGACAAACAAGTTGTCAAATCACCATTCACTAGTACAGAATGGACGATTTATGTCGGATGTGAGGCCCCCATTTGCGTCGGACATGGGTCCGACGGCACAGGCCTCGACGCAGATAAAGGAGAGATGATCTGCGTTGGATTAGGAATCGACGCAGATAGTAAGCCATTTGCGTCGGATGTAAGAGATGTTCGACGCAGATGACCCTTGAGCTACAGCACCAGTAGCACCATTTGCGTCGCATGGTAGACTATGTGCTACGCAAATCAACCATTTTTATAAAAAAAAAATTTAAATCCCATATCCAAAGATGAAATACACCCAACTTGATGATACGCATAACAAAATACACCCAAAATTATGCTGAAATGAAATACACCCAAATTCTACATATATTAATATCACTTATTTCATTATGCTGAAATGAAATACAGGAATATAGTAACAAAATCTGAATCGAAATACGAAGTACAAGAATGAAATAAAGAACGCAAATTTGAATCGAAATTAAGAACGAAATACAAGAATGAAATAGAGGAACAAAACCATGAATGCTGAAATGTAACGAAATTAAAAATTTGAACAAAAAAAAAAAAACAGATCTAACACAAAAAAAAAACCCTTAAAATTCATGTAAAGGAATCAATTCCAAAAAAACACTTCAAATCTGAAGAGATTAAATACATAACCTGAATTCATGTTCCTTCGCCGACCATTTATTGTTAAGAATCGAACCTAAATCTTCAAATCTGAACCGACTATGAGTGAGGTTGCGTTCCTTCGCCTGAGATAGTGAGGTTGTGCGACGAGTGCTTTTCAAAAACTTCGAGAGTAATGCTTTCCAAATCTGAATCGACGATGAAATCTTCGAGAGTGAGGAAATCGCGACGAGTAAAGGAAAAGAAGTTTGAAAGGCGATGAGTGATGAACTTAAATCGACGAGTGAAGGAGAAGAAGCCCAGAAAGGCGACGAAATTTGAGAAAGGGAGAGGGAGAGAGGGAGGGAGGAGAGAGAGAGGGGGGAATGACGGCTGAGTGGAAATTATGTTGGTAGGGTTTGAGAGGAGTCTCCAAAACAGAAAAAGGGGGGAAGCGAACCATGTGCGTCACATGGGTAATGAGATCTGATGCATATAGTTCCAAAATAAAAAAGGCCTGAAACCCATTTGCGTCGCACATTAATTGGATCCGACGCACATGAATCATACAACCATTTGATTTAATCGTTTGCGTCGAACACTAGTGTAAATCCGACGCACATGAATTATGATTTGCGTCGGACCCCCATTGCATCCGACGCAAATGACTCTTCTTCGTTGGTTCGCCAATTGTGCGACACAATTGATGAGACGCAAATCGACGTTTTTCTACTAGTGATCATTCACTTTTTATGACTCCATGTGTTATTATGTCGCCTTAAATTAGGACATTGTCAGGTCATGTCACCTTAAAGTGATGCATTGTCATGTCATGTCACCTTAAAGTGATGCATTGTCAGGTCATGTCGCCCAAAGGGTTGACCAAAGGTTATTACCCTCTAGATAAACTATGGTGGACCAATCATCATATGACAAAATTTCATCTGTTTTTCACAAATCTTTCAGGAACTTTTCATGCATAATGCTTATTCGCTTTACCGGAAAATGATGATCACTATATAAAATAATTTGATCAAGGTCATTATTTTGGATAAGTGCTAAAAAAAGATTGTATCAATTTTCTTGATTCATCGTTGACACTGTTTATCAATGTTCGACTTTAGCAAAAATCGCCATACCACAAATGCTTGGTCATTAACCATTGTTAGGGATGCTCCTTATTACCCTATGGACAATACTCAATCTTACTATCCATGGCATGAATCATGGATGATCATCTTTCTTCCATCTATAAAAGGGCATGGTTCTTCATTTCCAAATGCACCATCTTCACTACTTTAAAATCTCCTCTAGCTTTTCTTCTTTCGCAAAACAAATGGCTTCTGGTTATGAAGATACAAATGAAATGGGGAATGGTAATAAAAACCAACTCTCGGGGATCACAAAGAATTTGGAGCAACCCAGGCAGTCTTCTTCTTCTTCTTGTTTTACTAAGGCTCTTATGCCTTTGCTTTCTCTTTCTTTTTGTTATGAAATTATTCATGCTGCTTGCCAATTTTGGGATGAAACTCGTCATGTCTTCCGCTTTGGAGACCGAAAGATTGTGCCTCTTGTCGAAGAGGTCGAAGGATTACTAGGCTTACCCTCTAATGGTCCAGTTATTACACTTAGACCTCCTACAAGAATCTCAAGAGATTTTTCAACGATTTTATACCTTCCTGAAAACCTTAATGGCAACTACCTACAGTATGGTGAGGTACTTCTCCTTAATCTATTGTCGACCTTTCAATTTGGTGCTTGGCAATTTTCTAACAACGCTAGTTATAGGATTGCTAGAGAAAATGCTTGCATTCTTATGATTTTGGGGAGTACCCTCACTAAATGGTCTTTAAACACATGCCATGTCCGGTGTATTTCACTCATTCCTCAAATTTTTAGTGGGGGTCGCCTTGGACCGCTTATTTTGGGGGAAATGTTTCTTGGTTTAGATGAACTCAAAAGAAACCCTCAAAGCTTTATGAAGCGATGTCCATTAGCCCTTCACTTGTGGTTATTGGAAAAAAATTCTCTTATGAAACCTCATGGGAATATTGCTTACAAGACTAATCATATCCGAGAAAGTGGCTTTCATCCTTTCTTCTATCAACTTAGTAAAAATGGTGGGTGGGAGGATTATTTCGTACAGCAAGACATAAAGTGGGTCACAAGCCACCTTGGCATGAATGCAATTGTATATTGCAATTCTAGTTGTAGAGGTGTACAATTACCAGGGCTTTGTCGAGTCACTTTCTACCTTCCATGGAGGTGTCTAAGGCAAATTGGTTGGAGGCAACAACACATTCCTGCCCTACATACTCTTCCATCTTGTACTACTTATGAGGCTGATATGAGGAGTATCCAAATAATGGCCACTATATGGTAGGGACCTAAAACTATATCAGCACTACCTGAACCTTCCTTTCCACTAATTGATGATGATTACCTTCAATGGCTTCTGGCTGATATTGGTCAAGATAATAGTTCAGACGAGCCTACCATGAAGCGGAGAAGGGTTTGAGAGAAATATCATGTTTATTTTCTATGTTTGTTTCTTTTTTTATTTTTTAAAGTTTGGTAGGAAATAGAGGCATTATGTCGCTTTATGTATGAAATGAAGTACCCCAGTTGGGTTGAATAAAAATTAGAAAAATTTGCCAAAAAAAACCTTTTACGAGTTCATTTTTGCGAAAAAAACCTTATAAAGCATTTTTTGCGAAAACAAACCAAAATCAAATTTTTTTTGCGAAAACAAACCTAGTATCAATTTCCGGTGTTGACCATATAATTTCCGGCGTTGACCACCTCTAGCCACCACTACCAACACCTGCGCCCAGCCTCCCACCCACCCCTGCAGCCCCCACTTCACCCCCTAACCCAGCCCCCACCACCTGCAGCCCACCCCACCCCCACCAAGATCCCCCCAACCCCTCCCTCCATCCCCTCCCTCCATCCCCTCGGGCGGCAGCCCCCACCCCCCTTCGCCCTACCCTCTCTCCTCTCCCTTCTTCCCTCCCTCACCCTTCTTCCCTCCCTCACCCTTCCCCCCCTCTCCTCTCCTTTCGTCCATCCCCCCAACACCGCAGCCCACCCCATCCCCCCCGCAGCTCCCCCTCCGCAACCCAGAAAATATGAACCCACCACTATCACATGACCATAACAACATGAAACCCCCCCCACCACAACCACGAAACCCACTACCCACTACCACCACAAATGAAACGAAAATCGAAGAACGAAAACCATTGATCTGGGTGGCGCAGCGGTGGGGGGGCTCTGGGTGGCGCAGCAGTGGGGGGCGTTCTGGGTGGCGCAGCGGTTGGGGCGAATGGACGAAGGGAGAGGAGAGGGGGGAGGGGTGAGGGAGGGAAGAATGGAGAGGAGAGAGGGTAGGGGCGAAGGGGGGGTTGGGGTGCCGCCTGAGGGGGTGGAGGGAGGGTTGGGGCTGCTGGTAGTGGTGGCTAGGTTTCATCTTGCAAAAATAATTTTGACTTTGGTCTGTTTTCGCAAAAAAAAATTGATTTTAGTTTGTTTTCGCAAAAAATGCTTTATAAGGTTTTTTCTCCGCTAAAATGAACTCGTAAAAGGTTTTTTTTGGTAAATTATCTGTTTGTGAGAATTATCTGCTTGTAAGAAATTCAATGTGAGCACAATTCTAAACACATGCATACTTTAATATTAAATGTGACATGCAAACTATAATTATTCAATCACATAACACATGAAAGCATAATATATAAAAAGCATCTTTGCATGCTTCATCATTTTTCCTTTTCTCCTTTTTTCCCTTTTTTTCATTTTTTTTATTTGTACACACTCTATGAATATCTGCGAACACATGGCATGTTTATTAAGAATAACTTGATAGGATACAAAATCCACAAACTGCTTGGTTACTTAATCATGACTTACAATTACTTTGATGCCTAAGCGTAATGTTTCTTCAACTGATCAAGATTAGTTAAATAGGTGAATCCATTTCCATAAAAAACCATTAGCTTTACTGCTCCAGCCGTGGTGACATGCTTGATTAGGAATGGCCCAAACCAGTTAGGCTTGAATTTTCCCCGAGGATCATGCAACGGAGCTCTATTTTCCTTTAAAACTAGATCACCTTCTTCAATGTCTCTATCCCGAACCTTTTTAATTTGTTAAATGCACGAGCAATTCTCTGTTTGTAGAGTTGAATGTTATGCAAAGCTTGTAGTCGGCGCTCATCTGCAGATGGAAGCTCATCATAACGAGTTTTATACCATTGGTCTTATGAGATTTCACTTTCTGCTATGACCCTGAGACATGGTATCTCCACCTCAACCGGTAGGACTAGCTCCATCCCATAAACCAAAGACTACGGGGTTGTTCATGTTGGAGTCCTAATTGATATCTTATATCCCCAAAGGGCATATGGTAGTTTGTCATGCCATTCCCTAGTCTTTTCAGTCATCTTGGCAACAATAGTCTTGATTGTCTTATTGGCTGCTTCCACTGCTCCATTGGTTTAGGGACGATAAGGTGAAGACTGATGATGCTCGATTGCATATTTTGCAAGAGTTGTCTTCGGATGACCTTCAAATTGTGATCCATTATCAGAGATGATTTCAAAAGGTATACCATATCGACAAATAATGTTGTTAATCACCAATTTCGAGACTTGCTTTGCCCCTAGCTTCGGAAATGATGCAGCTTAAACCCACTTTGAAAAGTAAACAATTGCTACAAGAATATACTGATGCCCATTTGAAGCCTTTGGACGAATTTGGCATCAAGTTGTTTATGGATTTCTTGTTTTACTTTCAGACTAACCTCTGGTTTCATTCGGTGGAGCTTTTGCTGCTTAGGCTTGCTTTAAGGATGTAACGAAATGCGATGTTATGAGGTTTCTTTATTAACACCAGGTATATTAGCATAAGACCATGCAAACACATCTACATATTCGTTTAATAATGCAATAAACACAGACTGTTCAGTTGGGGAGAGGGATGAACCTATTTTGACTTCTTTTACAGCATGTTCTTTACCAATATTCATTACAATGGACTCTTCCATGGGTTGTATATATGTTTTAGTTACATCAAGTGATTCATCATTATTAAATTCACTGTCAGAAATAACATCTTGCATGCAAATGCACTTAGATAAAGGTTCACATTCAATTTCCTCACTGTTAGAGTCTTATGACTGGGTATGCAATGTATATTGGCTGTAAGATGAGTTATCGGTATGATATCCATCTGAAATGGGTGAAAGGGTAGTTTCATGAGATGGCTATGGAGGATGGTTTCCTAAAAACATTTTAAATTCTATAGGCCCGTCTTTTGCCTGACACTCAATACTCCACTTATGTTCAATGCTTTCGCCAGAAGGTATCATCAAAGACACTGGCTCAAAATCCCTTTCCTCAGAGAACTCAAAAGTGAAAAGTTTCTTAAGGACTCCATGTTCTAAATTATCCACCCAGTCATTTTCCTTTTTCATTCTTTATTCTTGGACAAACCAACTTTTGACTAAGTCTAGATTCCTAGCTTCATTGAAGAAAATCACCAATCTCGGTAAAATCTTATGTTCTTTGTTACTAAGCCAAGGTTCTAGAAACTCATAGTATGGCTCAGTATCTCCTTGCAAGATGAACTGACCATTGAGGGTAAAAGAAGGTTCTTTGATGTTGCAAGAAGTGTTGCTTGAATCATATCCTAATCCATGTCAATTTTGCTTGTCTACTGTGGGGATTGGGTGCTTTATCCCTCTACCATCATGCCCTAATCTGGTTCCTTGAGTATAAACCCATATTCATCATGATTTGAAATCCTTTGGGCATAGGTTGAATGGCAAATCCTACAGGCTCTTTGACTGCATTTGTGGATATGACTGAGGCGTTTGTTTTCTTATGGTAATTGGTCATTCTTAGAGAAGGGACAAATTTCTTTTTTTTGGACCTAAAGGTAGAGAAAAAAAATTAAAAGAAAAGAGAAGAAAGCTTCATATTGCAGAATGCATCACTGGATAAGGAAAATTTTCTAAAACGACTTTTACCTTTACAATTTTTTTTTATTTTGACTTTCTTGAATGATTTTACCGTCATTGGGGTTGAAAACAAATGTTTTTTTTTTTCATTCTTCCATTCTTTGCTTTAATATTGAACAAAGACAGAAAATATGGAGATTAGGGCCTGTATCCCCATTAATGTGTCAATTCAGCATTCTGAAATTGCTCCTGTAATGACTGGCATCTTGAGTTCTGATCACATTGCTTGAAATACAATGGTTAATATATTTGAGTCGAACCCGAAGGCTGCCTACATATCCCCATTGCTCTAGGTGCATTTTATGGGGAATAAGACTCAGCGTAGTTCGTTATTTTAGAAAGAACTAAAGTTTTTTATTTAATAAAGCAGCTGCACGCATATTGAGCTACCTACGTACCCCAGGTGTTACACAGGTGGAGTGATCTCATAATGCAATTGTACGTGATAATGGGGATTCAAGTTGCACTTAGTTCTCTGATACTAACGATTTGAAAGATTTTTTTTTTTTTTTAATGGGCTAACCCCCCTATAGGACTTTTACCGAAGATTTTTCTCCTTTTGTGAGACGATCAAGTAGCTTTGCGGTAGACAAGAGCTATGTTGGTGATTTGCTTGATGCGATTGTTGAGAGCATGATATTGGTTTGTGCCGTGACCATGTAACTGATGATAATGACAGTACTTGTGGAGATTTGACCCTATAGGACCTGCCCCTAGGCGTCTAGGAAGTGGATGAATCTGACCTTGTTCAACCAGCTTGCGAAAGATATCGACTTGGGATTGCGGTCGAGGATGTTACGACACCTTCCTCACAGGTACTGCTTTGTGAGTTGGACTAATGACACGTCGATCAATCAGGTTTTGAACTTTGTAGTAAAGATCATGGCATCGGTCAGTTTCATGCCCAAATTGGCGATAATAAGCGCAGAAATTGTACATCTCTACGCTGGGCCATGAATTATACCTTGGCTCCGAAGATGATCATACACCATACTTAATGGTTCATATATCTTAGCATAAACCCTTGGATTTGCATTGGGAGTTTCAAGATTTTCCCAGGGTCGTTTTTCTTGCAATTTCAGAGTATTGATATCGAAGCCATGCTGCTCCATGTGGTTAAGGCATGTGTACTTGATGGTAACCATGTGACGATAATAGAAATCATTCAGGTTTTGCAGTAATATACACATGAATTCCCGATCAGTAATAAGGACATGAAGTTGGGCACGGATATAAGCGCATCTCGAACAAAAGTGCGAGAAAGTTTCTAAGGCGCTTTGACGCAAAGTGACTACCTTGAACTTCTTAACATCAGTCTATTTATGCTCGAGAGTCCAATTGACGAAAGCTTGGCTAGCATTTTCCCAACTAGCTCTATCCACATAATCTAAAGAATAGTACCAGTCCAAAGCTGGTCCTTCTAAACTCTTGTCAAAGAGCATGGGCTAATCTTCCTTTGGTATGCCCCATGGGTGTAATGCATTCACAAAACCAACTAAGTGGACAAAAGGATCACCTTTCCCATCAAATTTCCTGAACTGTGGTAATTCACGATAGTGATCTTCATGTTGATATCCTGGAAAGAGAATCAGTGATTCAGTGTGAACCTCCCGGACAGGGCATAATATGTTAAAATCTAGGTCAAAATCGTCAGTCCTAGATCTCTTCTTTGACTCATTATCATCATTGCCTTCCATATCTGGAGGATTGTCGATCCAGGATTCTTCTGGTGCTTCAGATGACGTATTATGTGTGCCGATGCTTGGAGCTCCTACCTCTTCTTCATCATCCTCGGTTGGTTCATACTCTAGCTCTATTTCTTCAGTACTTACATCTGGTGTGGCCGCTGGGATCTCATTCACCCATGATTTTCCAGGCCCTGCTAGAATACAATGGAGAGTGTAACCCTCCAACCTAGTGCCCTCTACTTCGTTCAGATACAATACCGATTTCCCGGTGTTGGAGATGGTCATAATTTCTGGATCACCAGAAATAGTCACAGCACCCTGATTAGTGAGAAGCTTTACGTTCTGATGTAGAGTTGAGGCTACTGCTCTTTTTTCATGCAGACATGGTCTTCCTAATAAGAGGTTGAAACATGCTTGGATGTCAATGACCATGAATTCCACCTTCCTTGCCACGGAACCACATTCAATGAGGAGGCTAATTAAACCTAGTACTTCTCTCTTGGCATTGTCATATGCTCTGACGACCTAGTTGGATGGTACTAGATCTTCTTTTGAATACCCCAGTCTTGTTAGCACACGTAGAGGGCAAACGTTGATTGCGGAGCCATTGTCGATCAATACTTTAGGTATCTCCCATCCATTACAACGCATAGTGATGTGCAATGAATTATTGCGGTTCATATTATCAGGGAGATCATTGTCTGTGAACATGAGAATTCGATCTACCCCATGAATGAACCCCACCCTCTGGTCAGGTGTAATGGAAGAGCTTACAGAGGCTTCATTGAGATGCTTCAGAATGGCCGCCCTATGAGGCTGGGAATGCATTATTAACAACTTACAGATGGAAACATTAGCATTTACTTCCATCATACGCTTGATAGCATCATCTTCTTTGTTACTATCTTCTATCATAGGCTCCTTGCCCTTTTCTTTCCTTCTCAATACCTCCAAAGGATTTTCATCCTCCAAATGAGATGGTTTAAAATGACGACCTGCTCTAGTTAAATGAGATATATGCACATACCATCACTAAGATTATCGAGGCAGCTGGAGTGTCGGTAGGTATTTGGAGTGGTGAAATGTCCTCCAGTGTTTTTCTCCACAATTGTCAAGATCGAAGAAGCATCTTCATCAACATCAGAGTCCTAAATGAAGAAAGCACCATCATAATCCAAGGTTCCACACATATCATAAAATAGATCCTTATTGAGAGTGAAACTGGGGTCTTTACAAGGCATCATTTTGACTTTTTCTTGAGTAGAATAGTCATAAACCTGACACTTGTAACCTGTGGCTATTGACATTTCATACATTTGGGGAACTGTCTTGTGGATTAGTTGGACTGGATCGCATCCATTGGAAGCGGCAGAGATGTCATTAATGGCAAATGAGGGCTTATGATTAGGAAGTGGGTTTTTTGTGATGTTGGGTTGAGAATCATTTGGTTTACTGGAAATGGATCTCAAAGAGAGTTTTCTCTCATCCACAAGATTTTGAATCTGATCCTTGAGGGCCGTGCAGTTTTCAGTATTATGCCTTGGGCTTTGGTGATATTCAAAATTTTGGTTTGGGTTATAACCAGGGTAAGGATTTTTATGAGGTGGGTGTGGATTCAATGGTTGAATGAGATTGGCCTTTATTAGCTTGGAAAGAGCTTGAGAATAAGCCATGTTTAAGGGGGTAAAGTTCCTTTGTGGTCGCAACTGGAATGCAGAAGATGCGCCGATGGCATGAATCGCATTAGTTGTCTTAGGAGCTGCCGAATCATTGTTTGGGGCTCTTTCGTTATTTCCAAACTTTGCATTATAAGTGGCGTTGCTAGTAGGTTCATCTTTCTTGATGTCTCCCCTTTTCACAGCGTCCTCAACGAGAGTTCCCGTAGCAATCAAAGCTTTGAAGGTCGGGCAATATTGATAAGCCATATGCTTCTCATAGACATGAAGAAGGTTCTTCACAACCATTTGCAGTTGTTCCTCCTCATTAGGCCTACTCATCATTTTTGAGGCTTTGTTTCTCCACCGAGTGATAATCAAAGAAAATGTTTCATTAAGATTATGAGAGGTCGTCCTTCTAGTAACATCAATTTCTTCATTATACTTGTACTGGTTTGAGGACTCTCTAACTATGTCAGCCCAAGTGGATTTCTTTGTGTTTTCAAGGTTCAGGAACCAATGTGCTGAGGCACCATCAAAATACTGTTAAAAGAGTTGAGCCATCAAAGATTCTTCCACTCCCTAGGGACTCATTGCCCCTACATACATTTTCAAGAAATTGGTTGGGCTACCGGTTCCATCAAACTTTGTCAAATTAGGCATCTTGAAACCTTGAGGTAACCGTGCCTTTGGGAAAAGTGTTAAACCATGAATGTCCATCCATGGTTCAGCCTTAGTCATGCCTTTTAAGACTTCCTTGAGCTTGACTACTTCTTCCTCGAGCTTAATAGGAATTTCTCTCTCATTGTTCGTAGGCTCAAGGTGAAAAGGTGAAGTTGCTTCTGCTTCCGGAGGATAAGGAGGAGGCATCTGGGCGCTTTAGCGCATTATGCTTAATACAGTTTGCTCAATGTTATCCCGTCGGTCAAGCATGGCCTGGACAAGTCCTCGGAGCGCAGCCATTGGATCAGGTGGAGGGGTACAGTTCTGTTGGTGCTCATTGTTCGGAATTTCAGACAAGTTGCTGATACGTGTAGCAAAGAATACAGTTGGTGTAGACAAGGATGCCAGTATTACTGAAAGAGAACGTTCAATGTGGTCAGAACTTCGGCGAATCAGCCTAGATCCTGAGCGGGCCCAGGCATGGTTCCTGTGAAATGAGATGAAAAGTTAGCACAAAAATTTGTCCAAACTTTGTTTCTTTTTTTTTTTTTTTGTGTAGGGAATAAAAGAAATGATATTTTTTAGCAAAATTTTTTATATTGACCCCATTTCAGTTATCTTAATTTTATCATTTGTTTTGTATTTTTCATTAGATTTTTTTGACTTGTTATTATTATTAATTTTTTTAGACTTGGACCTTTTTATTTTATATTTAAGATTTCCATTTTTTTTAGACTCGTATTTTTTCGGGATAATACAAAAACGTTTTTCAAAATTAATTTGGTGATATCCTTCCATTTCTTACTGCTACAGAAATAAGATAAAAGAGGTATAACGAGGATTGTGTGGATGAAGATGGAGAATGTAATGTGTTTTGTGGAGGGGCTGTTTGGAGTTGTTTATACTGCTAGAAACTCTGCTTAGTCCATTCATTATAGTCCTGGAGAGCAGATAATCTGATGGAAATATTGAGAAACACAGTCTTGCATATTTGGATAAACTTTAAAGTTTTTCCACCATTTGACTCGATATTCTCGAATCTAGTAATAAGGTCTGGATTCTATCATTCTTCGAAGAGAATAATTCCAGCACATTATCCATGAAATTCAGAATATTTGACAGAAATAAATAATACTGGAGAATTCATAACCTTCTGGAAATCTAGCTGCTGGAAATCAAACTTTGAAATGATAAAGTTGGAAAGTAGTTCGAAGTTCGTTTGGGAAAATATCAGGAATTGCTCCATAGCTATCCCACCATTCAACGAACCATATTGGAAATATTGTATTTTTCTGAAGACAGTCAGGATAGAAACTGAAGAACCAAGAGTGATTATAACTTTCGACTAAAAATGTACAATACCAAGCTTGTACATAATCATAAAAGTTATAAGTCTGTGGAAGTTTTGGATCAAGAAGACTGGAAGAGAATGTTATGGAGTTTGAAAGATAATAATGGATTGTTTTCCATTCAGTACTGGAAATGACATAGAAAATCAGGCATTTGGAATGTTGTGGTGTTAATATTATCCTTAATGTGACAAGAATTTGTGTCACGAAGGATATTGCGATAATATTGAATTGGTTTAGTGATTTCAAAAGGAAACCAAGTAAAACCATCTGGAAGTACCTTTTTGACATAAGTGGATATTTTTTTATTAAATTCGTCATGGGAAGAGAATTTGTTGGAGGTGAAATTGGTTAAAAACAAAGTAGTATATTGGGGTTTTTGATGATATGAAATATCAGTGGTATTTGGATGAGTTGTTTGTTATAGTGTTTGGGCATAGGAAATTTGAGGGAAATCGGATATATTGGAGAATTGGTTCGTGGAATTGGAATACTTCCTGTAAGTTGAATTACTATACCTTTTTCTTTATGTTGTCTGGAAGCAGGAGCCTTAGAACCTTGAATTCTGTCAATCCCTGCAGAAATCATATTAATTTGTTTGTAAATGGAGTTAGTTTGAAGAATTTTGACATCATAATATGGCAATTTAGCAGAAAATTTGAAAGAAATTGGTTTTTCACTTATAAAAGCATGAATTCCAACTTAATTTACAGAAAATGGATACAACTGAGTTAAAAATGGAGTACCAAGAATAATACTCCCTCCGTCCCAGAAAGATCTGAACACTTGTTGGGACACGTAGTTTAAGTTGATAAGTTGTGGTATGGATATCAAATGTTATTTTATTTAAAAAGTAGATGTGATAGGAGTTGATGGGGTATTTTCTATTAGAGGAGAGAGTAAGTTGGGTAACTTTTTATTGATAAAAGGTAAATTGTAAGCCAAAGATGTGTAAAAGAAATAATATATTAATGGTGGGACCATGCCAAGAATGGAAGTGTTCAAACTAATTTGGGACAAACATAAAAGAAAAGTGTTCAGACTATTCTGGGACGGAGGTAGTATTATAATTAAGATTTTTGACAAGAGTAAATGGATTTTCAAAATAATAATCATTATTGAAAATAGAAGCGCTGGGAAGTTTATATCTAATTTGGAGTTTTTGACCATTAGCAATAGTCAAGTGTTCAGTGGCATTTTCATAATACTGAGGAGGGATTAATTCTTCCTTAGTGCAATTGAGATCAGCACCACTATCAAATAATGCAACATCATTAATTTGGAGATCATTATCAATAACAAATGTAAATGGACAAAACCATTTTTGATAATTAAATCGGTGAATAATTTGAAGACAATTTTCATGTTCAATTGGAGTGTCTGAAATCTGGATGGAATCAATTGGTATAAGAGAACGTTCTGAAGTTTCTCCTATCTCAAAATTAGAATTTTGAAGAAGAGTAATTTTTGCTTCAAGTTCTAAATCTTTTGTTTGGAGGTTTAAATTATTTTGTTCAAGATCTTGAATATGAGTTTTTATATGAATTACCTCATTTTGAAGATCATGAATATTAACTGGAGAAAGAAATGTTTGATGAAATGGAGAATCATCAAGTATTTTTTGAAGACTAATTAAATTGGTTTTTGCTTTTCTTCAAGTGGAGTGGTTTTCAAAACAATTTCACGTAATCTTTCAAGATACCGTTTTTGAAGATTGCTATCTGGAATTTTTTCAATAATATCAAGAAGTAATTCCTTCTCCTTTTCTTTTCTGGAAATAACACAAAGTCCTTTGGAACAAAATTGGAGAGAATGATCAGAATTAAAATCATCAGAATCCTGATCATAATCTAATTGATAAATAACGTGATCAGAATTAGAATGATCAGATTTGTCTGGCTCACTCTGATTTAATTGGAAAACATTTAAGAGTTTATCCCTTAAATCTAGATTATCTTGGAAAATCTCATTAATCTTACTTTTGAAATGACAATTATTTGCTTTATGACCAGGTTTGCCACATTTATAGCAAATAATCCGTTGGAAATCCTTTTTCGGAAATTCTTTTGGAAATGTTTTATTTTTCTTTTGATAAAATTTTTCAGAAGATGGAGGTTTCTTGTAACGAAAATTTTAAATTTGTTTGAGTCTCTGTTTGCGAACTGTTGAAGGGGCTTGGATTTTCTCAAAGCCAAAGGCTTCACAGAAAGATCCAATTTCTTTTCTTTGCTGAGCTTTTTCATTGCCATACTTTGATTGGATTTTAAGCTCATTGCAAATAGATAATCCTTCTTTTTTTATAAAAGCAAACAATTGGCCATATGTTAATTCGTTATAAGCAATTGCTTCCTTGTTTGTAGATTCTTTCCATTTTTGGAAAATCCTTTGAGCAAATAAATTTGGAAGTCCGGAATTAAATTTTTCTTTCCAAAATGGTTGTTGAGAATCAAATCGGACAAGAACATTGGATAAAAACATATCTTTGTACCAACGATAATCATTTAAAGTTGGACATCGAAGATTGGATAAAATTAAAGTATTGGATTTTAAAGCTTCTTTGGAAGAACCAAGAAAATGAAGACTGATGGTTTGAATTAAAAGGATAAATCTGTCCTTTTCTTTTTTGGCATTTGCATGATTATGAATATCGTTTTGTTGTTCTGCTGTAAAAGTAATTTCCCACCAGTTTTTCAATTGTTTTGAAAAACCGTTGACAATGGTTTCAGCAATTTGATCATTTGTAAAATCATTGGAAGAATATGCATTAGCAGCTATGCACATTTCATGTAAAACCTTGGCAATTTCAAATTCTGATCTACCATCTATATTCCAATCATATAGTTGGTCACCAGAATAAACATTTTGAGAACCATAAGTTCCTCGTTCTTCAAATTGAAGATCTGGAGGGGTAGGTCTAGAATAATAATTTTGCATTGGATTATGATTCCAGTTTTTGTGATAAATTCGATTAATTTGAGATGGAGATTCATCACCTGAGGAAAAGTTAGCAGCAATTTCTTTTGCCTTCTTATCCTTTTCTAGACATGTGATGTTTTTGTCTAATTTGTCAGTTATTCTTTTCAAAAGTGTTATGTTACTAATTCCAAAACCTTTTGAAACTGGAAAGTTATTTGGAACATGAGTAAGAGGTCTGAAAATCTCATTTGGAAAAGTAGATGAACGTCCTTCATTAAGAGAAATTCCATTCAACTTTTTTGATAAATCATCAATATCTTTGGAAGATTCTGAATCAGAATTTTTGGAAGATAAAGAATCAATTTGAGTGGAAATTTGATCAACTTGTTTGGAAATAGTATGTAAAATTGTAATGGAAAAATTATTTTGTTCATAAACCTTTTTGATGTCCCCAAAAGTAGGACCTGATTTGTCATCAGCATCTCTTCCTACTTTATATGGAGCAGCTTCACAAGGTCTTCCTTCATCGGAAGTAACTCGTAAACCTGTTAATGGAGGATGAATAGACGAAACTAATTCACCATATTTTAGAATCCATTTTTGAGCAATATTGGACTTAACACATAAATCAGAAAATGGATAAAGGATTTTCAAATTACTTAGGTAAATTGGAAGCCATGTGAAAAATGGAATATTAGCAGATAATTCATTTAATTTGGAATAGTATTTTTCACGATTAAACTCTGTAGCAGGTTTATCAAAATTGGAGAAAAACCAAAGTCGTTTTTCACGATTTACTGGATCTTCAAAATCGTTTGAAAGCATTGGTTTATTAATTTGAAATCCATCTTTTCTAATAACATTCAAATTGGAGAAATTTGGAGGTCTCATTTCAGACTAAGTTGGTGATGGAAAATCATTTTTATTAGCTATTTCTGGAATGGGAGATTTTTCGAAAACTTTGTAATTTTGAGAAACATTTGGAAAATCTTCTGTAATTGGAAAAGTACTTGATCTTTCAAAAGAACAAGAAGATCTTGCACTTTGAAAGTCATAGTTGGAAGAAGAAGATGGAAACTCCTTACTTGAATTAAATCGAATAAGAACTCTGCCATCTGGTTCTTCAACTATTTGTTCAACCTTTGATTCTTTCAAAGATTTTGGAATTTGTGGTGTTTGAACTTGCCATTCATCTGGAATAGTAACTTTATCCCATGGAAGAGCTTATGGAGTATGTGTAGTTGCTTTGCCATGTTCAACCTTGAAAATCATAGTTTGACCAAGAGCAAAACGTATTCTGCACCTTGTATTTATTTGAGTATTCAAGAGTTTGTAATAAACTCGATAAATAATGGAAAAGTTTCTAGCACCTTGAAATTGGAGATCTTTGGAAATATTGACGTATAGAGTTAAAGTCTTAAGAATATAAGGATCCTCAAGATCTTTACTCAGATTTGGAAAACAATTGAAATAAATTGGACCTTGACAAATATTAATATTTGCCAAAGCTACAAGAGAATCTTTGAAATGGATAAGAGAAGTATTTCTCAAAACAAGCACAATTGGACAATCAAGACCTAATCTGACCATAGGCTTGACAGTAATTTGAACACAACCAAAATGGATATATCTAAAACCTTGTTCTAAGTGTTTTTGGAGAGACTCATTATCTAGAAGTTGGATAGTCATTTGACGCTGATCAACACTAGTAGTAAATTCTTCTATATTGAATTCCCAACTTTATTGTTTATCATAAATATCAGTTTTGGAAAGAATTGGCATTTCCCAAACAAATGGATCATCCTGTTGGGTAATCTGTTTCTTCTGGACTGGATTCTTACTGTCACCAAAAACCATTGATAAAACACTACTAGTCTTACCTTTCACCATATTTACAGATAAATACTACAACAATAGTTATATCTTGAGGGACCATTGGGACCACCTGAGGAACCACCACACCTGGAACACCTACACCACGGCTTACCAACGGCTTTACAGGCTGACCAAACAGCTGACCAAACCCAAACAACAACCACCACTACAGTGATGTCTCAATAACAATGGTTACAAAGTAACCTTAGAGCACTTCGTCAATGGCTTTGATACCAGGAAGGGACCCAGGATTGGAAAATGGCAGATTGACCCTAAGAACTCACCCAGTTTAAATGGAAAATACACAATTCAAAACTAAAACTGAAACTAATATGGAAACTAAAACTAATAAGGAAATTAATTATGGAAATCAAATATTGGAAGAGAGCATTAAGAACTTACTGAAGTAAGATAGAAGGAATATGACTTTGAAACTTGGAATGGTTATTGATCATCCAAGTTCTCTTCTTTGCTGAGCTTTTTCATTGCCATACTTTGATTGGATCTTAAGCTCATTGCAAAGAGATAATCCTTCTTTTTTGATAAAAGCAAACAATTGGCCATATGTTAATTCGTTATAAGCAATTGTTTCCTTGTTTGTAGATTCTTTCAATTTTCGGAAAATCCTTTGAGCAAATAAATTTGGAAGTCCTGAAATAAATTTTTCTTTCCAAAATGATTGTTGAGAATGAGATCGGACAAGAACATTGGATAAAAACATATCTTTGTACCAACGATAATCATTTAAAGTTGGACATCGAAGATTGGATAAAATTAAAGTATTGGAGTTTAAAGCTTATGTGGAAGGACCAAGAAAATGGAGACTGATGGTTTGAATTAAAAGGATAAATCCGGCCTTTTCTTTTTTGGCATTTTCATGATTACAAATATCTTTTTGTTGTTCTGCTGTAAAAGTAAATTCCCACCAGATTTTCAATTGTCCTAAAAAACCGTTGACAATGGTTTCAGCAATTTGATCATTTGTAAAATCATTGGAAGAATATGCATTACCAAAATTGAATTCCAATGATTTTCCAATGATTTTACAATGATTTTAGGACAATTGATTTTACAAATGATCAAATTGCTTGGTTTTACAAATGATCAAATTGCTAAAACAATTGTCAACGGTTTTTCAGGACAATTGAAAATATGGTGGGAATTTACTTTTACAGCAGAACAACAAAAAGATAGTTGTAATCAAGAAAATGCCAAAAAATAAATGGGCGGATTTATCCTTTTAATTCAAACCGTCAGTCTCTAATTTCTTGGTTCTTCCACAGAAGCTTTAAAATCCAATACTTTAATTTTATCCAATCTTCGATGTCCAACTTAAAATGATTATCGTTGGTACAAAGATACGTTTTTATCCAATGTTCTTGTCCGATCTGATTCTCAACAATCATTTTGGAAAGAGAAATTTATTTCAGGACTTCCAAATTTATTTGCTCAACGGATTTTCCAAAAATTGAAAGAAGCTACAAACAAGGAAACAATTGCTTATTATGAATTAACATATGGCCAATTGTTTGCTTTTATAAAAATGAAGGATTATCTCTTTGCAATGAGCTTAAAATCCAATCTAAATACGGCTATGAAAAAGCTCAGCAAAGAAGAGAACTTGGATCTTTTTGTGAAGCCTTTGGCTTTGAGAAAATTCAAGCCCCTTAAACTGTTCGCAAACAGAGACTCAAACAGACTCAAAATTTTCGTTACAAGAAACCTCCATCTTCTGAAAAATTTTATCAAAAGAAAAAGAAAACATTTCGAAAAGAATTTCCAAAAAAGGATTTCCAACGGATTATTTGCTATAAATGTGGCAAACCTGGTCATAAAGCAAATAATTGTCATTTCAAAAGTAAGATTAATAAGATTTTCCAAGATAATCCAGATTTAAGGGATAAACTCCTAAATGTTTTCCAATTAAAGCGGAGTGAGCCAGAAGAATCTGATCATTCTGATTCTGATCAAATTATTTATTAATTAGATTATGATCAGGATTCTGATGATTTTAATTTTGATCATTCTCTCAAATTTTGTTCCAAAGAACTTTGCGTTATTTCTAGAAACGAAAAGGAGAAGGAATTACTTCTCGATATTATTGAAAAAATTCCAGATAACAATCTTCAAAAACAGTATCTTGAAAGATTACGAGAAATTGTTTTGAAATCCTCTCCACTTGAAGAAAAGCAAAAACCAGTTTCTTTTAGTCTTCAAAAAATACTTGATGATTCTCCATTTCATCAAACATTTCTTTCTCCAGTTAATATTCATGATCTTCAAAATGAGGTAATTCAAATAAAATCTCATATTCAAGATCTTGAACAAAATAATTTAAACCTCCAAACAAAAGATTTAGAACTTGAAGCAAAAATAACTCTTCTTCAAAATTCTAATTTTGAGATAGGAGAAACTTCAGAACGTTCTCTTATACCAACTGATTCCATCCAGATTTTAGACACTCCAATTGAACATGAAAATAATCTTCAAATTATTCACCGATTTAATTATCAAAAATGGTTTTGACCAATTACATTAGTTATTGATAATGATCTCCAAATTAATGATGTTGCATTATTTGATAGTGGTGCTGATCTCAATTGCATTAAGAAAGAATTAATCCCTCCTCAGTATTATGAAAACACCACTGAACACTTGACTATTGCTAATGGTCAAAAACTCCAAATTAGATATAAACTTTCCAACGCTTCTATTTTCAATAATGATTATTATTTTCGAACTCCATTTACTCTTGTCAAAATTCTTAATTATAATATTATTCTTGGTACTCCATTCTTAACTCGGTTGTATCCATTTTTTGTAAATGAAGTTGGAATTCATGCTTTTATAGGTGAAAAACCAATTGCTTTCAAATTTTCTGCTAAATTGCCATATTATGATGTCCAAAATCTTCAAACTAACTCCATTTTCAAACAAATTAATATGATTTCTGCAGGGATGGACAGAATGCAAGGTTCTAAGGCTCCTGCTTCCAGACAATATAAAGAAAAAGGTATAGTAATCCATTCTACAGGAAGTATTCCTGTTTCCAGGAACCAATTCTCCAATGATTCCGATTTCCCTAAAATTTCCTATGCCCAAACACTATCACAAACAACTGATCCAAATACCACTGATATTTCATATCATCAAAAACCCCAATATAATACTATGTTTTTTACCAATTTAACGTCCAACAAATTCTCTTCCCATGACGAATTTACTCAAAAAATATCCACTTATGTCAAAAAGGTACTTCCAGATGGTTTTAATTGGTTTCCTTTTGAAATCACTAAACCAATTCAATATTATCGCAATATCCTTCGTTACACAAATTCTTGTCACATTAAGGATAATATTAACACCACAACAAATTATTCCAAATGCCTGATTTTCCATGTCATTTCCAGTACTGAATGTAAAACAATCCATTCTTCTCTTTCAAACTCCAAAACATTCTCTTCCAGTCTTCTTGATCCAAAACTTCCAGTCTTAGAACTTTTATGATTATGTACAAGCTTGGTAATGTACATTTTTAGTCGAAAGTTATAATCACTCTTGGTTCTTCAGTTTCCATCATGACTGTCTTTAGAAAAATACAATATTTCCAATATGGTTTGTTGAATGGTGGGATAGCTATGGAGCAATTCCTGATATTTTCCCAAACGAACTTCGAACTGCTTTCCAACTTTATCATTTCAAAGCTCGATTTCCAGCAGCTAGATTTCCGGAAGGTTATGAATTCTCCAGTATTATTTATTTCTGTCAAATATTCCGAATTTCATGGATAATGTGCTGGAATTATTCTCTTCGAAGAATGATAGAATCCAGACCTTATTACCTGATACGAGAATATCGAGTCAACTGGTGGAAAAAATTTAAAGTTTATCCAAATATACAAGACTGTGTTTCTCAATATCTCCAACAGGGATTATTTGCTCTCCATGACTATAATGAATGGACTACGCAGAGTTTCCAGCAGTATGAACAACTCCAAACAGCCCCTCCACAAAACACATTACATTCTCCATCTTCATCCACAAAATCCAAAAAGAAAAAGAAGGCTTCCATAAATAAGGTTGAACTCTTTGATCAGTTCATTCAGTTTTTTAGCCAAACTAAAAAAGTCCAATCATCCACTAGTTCCAGTTCTTCTGAGGCCTCCAGCTCAGATTTGTATGGTGGGCCTTGTGCCCAATATCCATTTGATTTTTAAATCAAAATGAAAAAGAAAAAGAAATAAAAAAAGAAAGATCCCGCTAAGTGTAAATATTTTACACAATGGCAAAAATTAGGGACATTATTCAATTTACAGGTGTCCATCCAACTGTCCAGCATCCAAGATCAGAAAATAAGGATTATAGCATACATTTTCCAACCAACTTCCAACTTCGTCAAAAAGATGAATAGTGAACAGTGAAAAGTAGCCGATGCATAGTACAATGAATAGTACTTTCGTGGAATTTTCATTAAAGTTGCCAAAAGTTTCAATGCACTCCAAAAGTAGTGGCAGACAAGTATCCAGCTGTTACAACGCACTTCCAAAAGCAATGGCACATATGTATCCAGCTGTCTAATATCTGTAATTGTAATATGTCATTTTCTAGATTACTTGACTTTGTAAGTTTTCTAAGATTAGTCCAATTATTGTACTTTACTACTGTATTTCCTTTTCAAGGGTCTATAAATAGGCTCGCTTGTATCCAGTTTAAGGCAGAGCGAAAAATGTTAGAGCAAAAATAGAATTAAGAGCTCTCATCCAAGTTTGTAATATTTCCAAGTTATCAATAACAATTCCAAGTTTTAAAGTCATATTCCTTCTATCTTACTTCATTAAGTTTTTAATGCTCTCTTCCAATATTTGATTTCCACAATTAATTTCCTTATTAGTTTTAGTTTCCATATTAGTTTCAGTTTTAGTTTTGAATTGTGTATTTTCCATATAAATTGTGTCAGTGCTTAGGGTCAATATGCCCTTTCCCTGTCCTGGGTCCGTTCCTGGTATCAGAGCTGACCATTGTTATTGATTTAAAGAGTTCAGCAATTTGAACACAACCAAAATGGATATATCTAAAACCTTGTTCTAAGTGTTTTTGGATGAATTCATTATCTAGAAGTTGGATAGTCATTTGACGCTGATTGACACTAGTAGTAAATTCTTCTATATACATATATACATATACATATATATATATATATATATATATATAGAGATAGGGGCAGGATCACATCAGAAAGCCTCCTTACATGAGAAATGAGAATGAATCTCAACCACATGATTGGATTAGAGTTACAACACTTGTTCATTAAAGTTATACCCCAGAAAAAACTTCAAGCCCAAAAAAAATTTTTGTGTCGACAATTTTTTTTCTTCTAATCTTTTATTTTTGGAGTTACATCACTTTTTCATTAGAGTTACATCACTTGTTCATTAGAGTTATAGCGTGTAAAATCCATTCTCATTTCTCATGTAAGTATGCATTCTCATATGAACTCACTTCTACGTATATATGTATATATATATATATATATATATATATATATATATATATATATATATATATATATATATATATATATATATATACTAGTCTTAACCCGTGCAAAAATGGATACAACTGAGTTAAAAATGGAGTACCAAGAATAATATTGTAATTAAGATTTTTGACAAGAGTAAATGGAGTTTAAAAATAATAATCATTAAGAACTTACTAAAACTGAAACTAATATGGAAACTAAATTATGGAAATCAAATTTTGGAAGAGAGCATTAAGAACTTACTAAAGTAAGATAGAAGGAATATGACTTAGAAACTTGGAATTGTTATTGATAACTTTGAAATATTACAAACTTGGATGAGAGCTCTTCATTCTATTTTTTTGCTCTGGAATTTGCTTTGCCTAAAACTGGATACAAGTGAGCCTATTTATAGACTCTAGAAAAAGAAATACAGTAATAAAGTACAATAATTGGACTAAGCTAGAAAACTTACAAGGCTAAGTAATCTAGAAAAAGACAATTACATAATGGATAGCTAGATACATATTTGTCATTGCTTTTGGAAGTGCATTGTAACAACTGGATACTTGTCTGCCACTACTGTTGGATTGCATTGAATCTTTTGGCAACTTTGGTGAAAATTCCACGAAAGTACTATTCATTATACTATTCATCGGCTACTTTTCACTATCCACTATTCATCTTTTTGACAAAGTTGGAAGTTGGTTGGAAAATCATGCTATAAACCTTATCTTCTGATCTTGAATGCTAGACAGCTAGATAGACACCTGTAAACTGAATAATGTACCTAATTTTTGCCTAAGTGCAAAATATTTACACTTAGCGGGATCTTTCTTTTTTATTTCTTTTTCTTTTTCAGTTTGATTTAAAAATCAAATGGATATTGGGCACAAGGCCCACCATACAATCTGGGCTGGAGGCCTCAGAAGAACTGGAACTAATGGATGATTGGGCTTATTTAGTTTTGCTAATAAACTGAAGGAACTGATCAAAGAGTTCAGCCTTATTTATGGAAGCCTTCTTTTTCTTTTTGGATTTTCTGGATGAAGATGGAGAATGTGATGTGTTTTGTAGAGGGGCTGTTTGGAGTTGTTTATACGGCTGAAAACTCTGCTTAGTCCACTCATTATAGTCATGGAGAGCAGATAATCCCTGTTGGAGATATTGAGAAACATAGTCTTGTATATTTGGATAAACTTTAAAGTTTTTCCACCATTTGACTCGATATTGTCGAATCAGGTAATAAGGTTTGGATTCTATCATTCTTCGAAGAGAATAATTCCAGCACATTATCCATGAAATTCGGAATATTTGACAGAAATAAATAATATTGGAGAATTCATAACCATCTGGAAATCTAGCTGCTGGAAATCGAGCTTTGAAATGATAAAGTTGGAAAGAAGTTTGAAGTTCGTTTGGGAAAATTTCAGGAATTGCTCCATAGCTATCCCACCATTCAACGAACCATATTGGAAATATTGTATTTTTCAGAAGACAGTCAGGATGGAAACTGAAGAACCAAGAGTGATTATAACTTTCGACTAAAAATGTACAATACCAAGCTTGTACATAATCATAAATGATATAAGTCTGTGGAAGTTTTGGATCGAGAACACTGGAAGAGAATGTTTTGGAGTTTGAAAGAAAAGAATGGATTGTTTTACATTTAGTATTGGAAATAACATGGAAAACCAGGCATTTGGAATAATTTGTTGTGGTGTTAATATTATCCTTAATATGACAAGAATTTGTGTCACGAAGGATATTACGATAATATTGAATTGGTTTAGTGATTTCAAAAGGAAATCAATTAAAACCATCTGGAAGTACCTTTTTTGACATAAGTGGATATTTTTTGAGTAATTTCGTCATGGGAAGAGAATTTGTTGGAGGTGAAATTGGTTAAAAACAAAGTAGTATATTGGGGTTTTTGATGATATGAAATATCAGTGGTATTTGGATGAGTTGTTTGTGATAGTGTTTGGGCATAGGAAATTTGAGGGAAATCGGATAAATTGGAGAATTGGTTCGTGGAAACAGGAATACTTCCTGTAAGATGGATTACTATACCTTTTTCTTTATGTTGTCTAGAAGCAGGAGCCTTAGAACCTTCCATTATGTCCATCCCTGCAGAAATCATATTGATTTGTTTGTAAATGGAGTTAGTTTGAAGATTTTGGACATCATAATATGGCAATTTAGCAGAAAATTTGAAAGAAATTGGTTTTTCACCTATAAAGCATGAATTCCAACTTCATTTACAGAAAAAGGATACAACTGAGTTAAAAATGGAGTACCAAGAATAATATTATAATTAAGATTTTTGACAAGAGTAAATGGAGTTTTAAAATAATAATCATTATTGAAAATAGAAGCGTTGGAAAGTTTATATCTAATTTGGAGTTTTTGACCCTTAGCAATAGTCAAGTGTTCAGTGGCGTTTTCATAATAATGAGGAGGGCTTAATTCTTCCTTAATGCAATTGAGATCAGCACCACTATCAAACAATGCAACATCATTAATTTGGAGATCATTATCAATAACTAATGTAATTGGACAAAACCATTTTTGATAATTAAATCGGTGAATAATTTGAAGAAATTTTTCATTTTCAATTGGAGTGTCTGAAATCTGGATGGAATCAGTTGGTATAGGAGAACGTTCTGAAGTTTCTCCTATCTCAAAATTAGAATTTTGAAGAAGAGTAATTTTTGCTTCAAGTTCTAAATCTTTTGTTTGGAGATTTAAAATATTTTGTTCAAGATCTTAAATATGAGATTTTATTTGAATTACCTCATTTTGAAGATTATGAATATTAACTGGAGAAAGAAATGTTTGATGAAATGGAGATAAAGAATCAATTCAATGCGAAATGCTCTTATCTCAATAACAATGGTAAATAGTAACCTTAGAGCACTTCGTCAATGCACTCCAACAGTAGTGGCAAACAAGTATCCAGCTGTTACAACGCACTTCCAAAAGCAATGGCAAATATGTATCCAGCTGTCCATTATGTAATTGTCTTTTTCTAGATTACATAGCCTTGTAAGTTTTCTAGCTTAGTCCAATTATTGTACTTTATTACTGTATTTCTTTTTCAAGAGTCAATAAATAGGCTCACTTGTTTCCAGTTTTAGGCAGAGCAAATTCCAGAGTAAAAAATAGAATTAAGAGCTCTCATCCAAGTTTGTAATTTTTCCAAGTTATCAATAACAATTCCAAGTTTCAAAGTCATATTCCTTCTATCTTACTTCCGTAAGTTCTTAATGCCCTCATCCAAAATTTGATTTCCATAATTTAATTTCCTTATTAGTTTGATTTTCCATATTAGTTTCAGTTTTAGTTTTGAATTGTGTATTTTCCATATAAACTGGGTCAGTTCTTAGGGCCAATCTGCCCTTCCCCTGTCCTGGGTCCGTTCCTGGTATCAGAGTCATTGACGAAGTGCTCTAAGGTTACTTTGTAACCATTGTTATTGAGACATCACTGTAGTGGTGGTTGTTGTTTGGGTCTATGCCTGGTATAAATAAGGCTTCCAAGAATTTACTACTAATCTTTACTCAGATTTGGAAAACAATTGAAATAAATTGGACCTTGACAAATATTAGTATTTGCCAAAGCTAAAAGAGAATCTTTGACATGGATAAGATAAAGTATCTCTCAAAGCAAGCATAATTGGACAATCAAGACCTAATCTGACCATAGGCTTGACAGCTATTTGAACACAACCAAAATGGATATACCTAAAACCTTGTTCTAAGTGTTTTTGGATAGATTCATTATCTAGAAGTTGGATAGTCATTTGACGCTGATCAATTCAAAACCAAAACTGAAACTAATATGGAAACTAAATTTTGGAAATCAAACTTTGGATGAGAGGATTAAGAACTTACTGAAGTAAGATAGAAGGAATATGACTTTGAAACTTGGAATTGTTATTGATAACTTGGAAATATTACAAGCTTTGATAAGAGCTCTTAATTCTATATTTTGCTATGGAATTTGCTCTGCCTAAAACTGGATACAAATGAGCCTATTTATAGACTCTGGGAAAAGAAATACAGTAATAAAGTACAATAATTGGACTAAGCTAGAAAACTTACAAGGCTAAGTAATCTAGAAAAAGACAATTACATAATGGCTAGCTAGATACATATTTGTCATTGCTTTTGGAAGTGCATTGTAACAGCAGGATACTTGTCTGCCACTACTGTTCGAGTGCATTGAATCTTTTGGCAACTTTGGTGAAAATTCCACGAAAGTACTATTCATTATACTATTCATCGACTACTTTTCACGATGCACTATTCATCTTTTGACAAAGTTGGAAGTTGGTTGGAAAATCATGCTGTAAACCTTATCTTCTGATCTTGAATGCTGGACAGCTAGATGGACACCTGTAAACTGAATAATGTCCCTAATTTTTGCCTAAGTGTAAAATATTTACACTTAGCGAGATCTTTCTTTTTGATTTCTTTTTCTTTTTCATTTTGATTTAAAAATCAAATGGGTCTTAGGCACAAGGCCCACCATACAAATCTGGGCTGGACCCTCAGAAGAACTGGAACTAGTGGATGATTGGGCTTTTTCAGTTTGGCTAATAAACTGAATGAACTGATCAAAGAGTTCAGCCTTATTTATGGAAGCCTTCTTTTTCTCTTTGGATTTTGTGGATGAAGATGGAGAATGTGATGTGTTTTGTAGAGGGGCAGTTTGGAGTTGTTTATACTGATGGAAACTCTGCTTAGTCCATTCATTATAGTCATGGAGAGCAGATAATCCCTGTTGGAGATATTGAGAAACACAGTCTTGTATATTTGGATAAACTTTAAAGTTTTTCCAACATTTGACTCGATATTATCGAATCAGGTAATAAGGTCTGGATTCTATCATTCTTCGAAGAAAATACTTCCAGCACATTATCCATGAAATTCTGAATATTTGACAGAAATAAAATATATTGGAGAATTCATAACCTTCTGGAAATCTAGTTGCTGGAAATCAAGCTTTGAAATGATAAAGTTGGAAAGCAGTTTGAAGTCCGTTGGGGAAAATATCAGGAATTGCTCCATAGCTATCCCACCATTCAACGAACCATATTGGAAATATTGTATTTTTCTGAAGACAGTCAGGATGGAAACTGAAGAACCAAGAGCGATTATAACTTTCGACTAAAAATGTACAATACCAAGCTTGTACATATTCATAAAAGTTATAAGTCTGTGGAAGTTTTGGATCAAGAAGACTGGAAGAGAATGTTTTGGAGTTTGAAAGAGAAGGATAGATTGTTTTCCATTCAGTATTGGAAATGACATGGAAAATCAGGAATTTGGAATAATTTGTTGTGGTGTTTATATTATCCTTGATATGACAAGAATTTGTGTCACAATGGATATTGCGATAACATTGAATTGGTTTAGTGATTTCAAAAGGAAACCAATTAAAACCATCTGGAAGTACTTTTTTGACATAAGTGGATATTTTTTGAGTAAATTCGTCATGAGAAGAGAATTTGTTGCAGGTGAAATTGGTTAAAAACAAAGTAGTATATTGGGTTTTTGATGATATGAAATATCAGTGGTATTTGGATGAGTTGTTTGTGATAGTGTTTGGGCATAGGAAATTTGAGGAAAATCGGATAAATTGGAGAATTGGTTCGTGGAAACAGGAATACTTCCTGTAGGATGAATTACTATACCTTTTTCTTTATGTTGTCAGGAAGCAGGAGCCTTAGAACCTTGCATTATGTCCATCCCTGCAGAAATCATATTAATTTGGTTGTAAATGGAGTTAGTTTGAAGATTTTGGACATCATAATATGGCAATTTAGGAGAAAATTTGAAAGAAATTGGTTTTTCACCTATAAAAGCATGAATTCCAACTTCATTTACAGAAAATGGATACAACTGAGTTAAAAATGGAGTACCAAGAATAATATTATAATTAAGATTTTTGACAAGAATAAATGGAGTTTGAAAATAATAATCATTATTGAAAATAGAAGCGTTGGAAAGTTTATATCTAATTTGGAGTTTTTGACCATTAGCAATAGTCAAGTGTTCAGTGGCGTTTTCATAATAATGATGAGGGATTAATTCTTCCTAAATGCAATTGAGATCGGCACCACTATCAAATAATACAACATCATTAATTTGGAGATCATTATCAATAACTAATGTAATTGGACAAAATCATTTTTGATAATTAAATCCTTGAATAATTTGAAGAAATTTTTCATTTTCAATTGGAGTTTCTGAAATCTGGATGGAATCAGTTGGTATATGAGAACGTTCTGAAGTTTCTCCTATCTCAAAATTAGAATTTTGAAGAAGAGTAATTTTCGCTTCAAGTTCTAAATCTTTTGTTTGGAGATTTAAAATATTTTGTTCAAGAATCTAATTACCTCATTTTGAAAATCATGAATATTAACTGCAGAAAGAAATGTTTTATGAAATGGAGAATCATCAAGTATTTTTTGAAAACTAAAAGAAATTGGTTTTTGCTTTTCTTCAAGTGGCGAGGATTTCAAAACAATTTCTCGTAATCTTTCAAGATACTGTTTTTGAAGATTGCTATCTGGAATTTTTTCAATAATATCGAGAAGTAATCCCTTCTCCTTTTCTTTTCTGGAAATAACACAAAGTCCTTTGGAACAAAATTGGAGAAAATGATCAGAATTAAAATCATCAGAATTCTTATCATAATCTAATTGATAAATAACGTGATCAGAATCAGAATGATCAGATTCTTCTTGCTCACTCTGATTTAATTGGAAAACATTTAAGAGTTTATCCCTTAAATCTGGATTATCTTGGAAAATCTAATTAATCTTACTTTTGAAATAACAATTATTTGCTTTATGACCAGGTTTGCCACATTTATAGCAACTAATCCGTTGGAAATCCTTTCTTAGAAATTCTTTTGGAAATGTTTTCTTTTTCGTTTGATAAAATTTTTCAGAAGATGGAGGTTTCTTGTAACGAAAATTTTGAGGCTGTTTGAGTCTCTGTTTGCGAACAGTTGAAGGGGCTTGGATTTTCTCAAAGCCAAAGGCTTCACAGAAAGATCCAAGTTCTCTTCTTTGCTGAGCTTTTTCATTGCCATACTTAGATTGGATTTTAATCTCATTGCAAAAAGATAATCCTTCTTTTTTGATAAAAGCAAACAATTGGCCATATGTTAATTTGTTACAAGCAATTGTTTTCTTGTTTGTAGCTTCTTTCAATTTTTGGAAAATACTTTGAGCAAATAAATTTGGAAGTCCTGAAAAATCGTTGACAATGGTTTCAACAATTTGATCATTTGTAAAATCATTGAAAGAATCGGCATTAGCAGCTATGCACATTTCATCTAAAACCTTGGCAATTTCAAATTCTGATCTAGCATCTATATTCCAATCATATAGTTGGTCACCAGATTAAACATTTTGAGAACCATAAGTTCCTCGTTCTTCAAATTGAAGTTCTGGAGGGGTAAGTCTGGAATAATAATTTCGCATTGGATTATGATTCCAGCTTTTGTGATAAATTCGATTAATTTGAGATGGAGATTCATCACCTGAGGAAAAGTTAGCAGCAATTTCTTTTGCCTTCTTATCCTGTTCTAGACATGTGATGTTTTTGTCTAATTTGTCAGAAATTCTTTTCAAAAGTGTTCTGTTACTAATTCCAAAACCTTTTGAAACTGGAAAATTATTTGGAACATGAATAAGAGGTCTGGAAATCTCATTTGGAAAAGTAGATGAACGTCCTTCATTAAGAGAAATTCCATTCAATCTTTTTGATAAATCATCAATATCTTTGGAAGATTCTGAATCAGAATTTTTGGAAGATAAAGAATCAATTTGAGTGGAAATTTGATCAACTTGTTTGGAAATAGTATGTAAAATTGTATTGGAAAAATTACTTTGTTCATAAACCTTTTTTATGTCCCCAAAAGTAGGACCTGATTTGTCATCAGCATCTCGTCCTACTTTATACGGAGTAGCTTCACAAGTTCTACATCCTTCTGAAGGAACTCGTAAACCTGTGAATGAAGGATGAATAGATGAAACTAATTGACCATTTTTTAGAATCCATTTTTGAGCAATATTGGACTTAACACATAAATCAGAAAATGGATAAGGGATTTTCAAATTACTTAGGTAAATTGGAAGCCATGTGAAAAATGGAATATTAGCAGATAATTCATTTAATTTGGAATAGTATTTTTCACGAATAAACTATGTAGCAGGTTTATCAAAATTGGAGAAATACCAAAGTCATTTTTCACGATTTACTGGAGCTTCAAAATCGTTTGAAATCATTGGTTTATTAATTTGAAATCCACCTTTTGTAATAACATTCTAACTGGAGAAATTTGGAGGTCTCATTTCAGACTTAGATGCTGATTGGAAATCATTTTCATCAACTAATTCTGGAATGGGAGATTTTTCGAAAACTTTGTAATTTTGAGAAGTATTTGGAAAAGTACTTGATCTTTCAAAAGAACAAGAATATCTTGCACTTTGAAAGTCATAGTTGGAAGAATAAGATGGAAACTCCTTACTTGAATTAAATCAAATAAGAACTATGCCATCTGGTTCTTCAACTATTTGTTCATCCTTTGATACTTTTAAAGATTTTAGAATTCGTGGTGTTTGAACTTGTCATTCATCTGGAGTAGTAACTTTATCCCATGGAAGAGCTTCTGGAGTATGTGTAGTTGCTTTGCCATGTTCAACCTTGAAAATAATAGTTTGACCAGGAGCAAAATGTATTCTACACCTTGGATTCATTTGAGTATTCAAGAGTTTGTAATAAACTCGATAAATAATGGAAAAGTTTCTAGCACCTTGGAATTGGAGATCTTTGGAAATATTGACGTCTAAAGTTAAAGTCTTAAGAATATAAGGATCCTCAAGATCTTTACTCAGATTTGGAAAACAATTGAAATAAATTGGACCTTGACAAATATTAATATTTGCCAAAACTAAAAGAGAATCTTTGAAATGGATAAGATAAGTATCTCTCAAAGCAAGCATAATTGGACAATCAAGACCTAATATGACCATAGGCTTGACAGCTATTTGAACACAACCAAAATGGATATACCTAAAACCTTGTTCTAAGTGTTTTTGGATAGACACATTATCTAACAATTGGATAGTCATTTGACGCTGATTGACACTGGTAGTAAATTCTTCTATATGGATTCCTCTACCAAAATTGAATTTCCGACTATATTGTTTATCATAAATATCAGTTTTGGAAAGAATTGGCATTTCCCAAACAAATGGATCATCCTTTTGGGTAATCTGTTTCTTCTGGACTGGATTCTTACAGTCACCAAAAACCTTTGATAAAACACTACTAATCTTACATTTTACCATGTTTACTGATAAGCACTACAACAATAGTTATAGCTTAAGGGACCACTGGGATCACCTGAGGGACCACCACACCTGGAACACCTACACCACGGCTTAACAACGGCTTTACAGGTTGACAAACCCAGGCTGACCAAACAACTGACCAAACCCAAACAACAACCACCACTACAGTGATGTCTCAATAACAATGGTTACAAAGTAACCTTAGAGCACTTCGTCAATGGCTCTGATACCAAGATGGGACCCAGGACATGGGAAAGGGCAGATTAACCCTAAGAACTGACCCAGTTTATATGGAAAATACACAATTCAAAACTAAAACTGAAACTAATATGGAAAATCAAACTAATACAGAAATTAAATTATGGAAATCAAATTTTGGATGAAAGCATTAAGAACTTACTGAACTAAGATAGAAGGAATATAACTTTGGAACTTGGAATTGTTATTTATAACATGGAAAAATTACAAACTTGGATGAGAGCTCTTAATTCTAATTTTTGCTCTGGAATTTACTCTGCCTAAAACTGGATACAAGTGAGCCTATTTATAGACTCTTGAAAAAGAAATACATTAATAAAGGACAATAATTGGACTAAGCTAGAAAACTTACAAGGCTAAGTAATCTAGAAAAAGACAATTACATAATGGACAACTGGATACATATTTGCCATTGCTTTTGGCAGTGCGTTGTAATAGCTGGATACTTGTATGCCACTACTGTTGGAATGCATTGAATCTTTTGGCAACTTTGGTAAAAATTCCACGAAAGTACTATTCATCGACTACTTTTCACTGTTCACTATTCATCTTTTTGACAAAGTTGGAAGTTGGTTGGAAAATCATGATGTAAACCTTATCTTCTGATCTTGAATGCTGGACAGCTAGATGGACACCTGTAAACAGAATAATGTCCCCAATTTTTGCCTAAGTGAAAAATATTTACACTTAGCGGGCCCAGGACAGGGGAAGGGCAGATTGACCCTAAGAACTGACCCAGTTTATATGGAAAATACACAATTCAAAACTAAAACTGAAACTAATATGGAAACTAAAACTAATCAGGAAATTAATTATGGAAATCAAATATTGGAAGAGAGCATTAAGAACTTCCTGAAGTAAGATCGAAGGAATATGACTTTGAAACTTGGAATTGTTATTGATAACTTGGAAATATTACAAACTTAGATGAGAGCTCTTAATTCTATTTTTGCTCTTACATTTTTCGCTCTGCCTTAAACTGGATACAAGCGAGCCTACTTATAGACCCTTGAAAAGGAAATACAGTAGTAAAGTACAATAATTGGACTAATCTAGAAAACTTACAAAGTTAAGTAATCTAGAAAATGACATATTACAATTACAGATATTAGAAAGCTGGATACATATGTGCCATTGCTTTTGGAAGTAGGTTGCAACAGCTGGATACTTGTCTGCCACTACTTTTGGAGTGCATTAAAACTTTTGGCAACTTTGGTGAAAATTCCACGAAAGTACTTTTCATTGTACTATTCATCGGCTACTTTTCACTGTTCACTATTCATCTTTTTGACAGAGTTGGAAATTGGTTGGAAAATGTATGTTGTAATCCTTATCTTCTGATCTTGGATGCTGGACAGTTGGATGGACACCTTTAAATTGAATAATGTCCCTAGTTTTTGCCTAAGTGTAAAATATTTACACTTAGCGGAATCTTTCTTTTTTATTTCTTTTTCTTTTTCATTTTGATTTTAAAATCAAATGGATCTTGGGCATAAGGGCCACCATACAAATCTGGGCTGGAGGCCTCAGAAGAACTGGAACTAGTGGATGATTGGGCTTTTTTAGTTTGGCTAATAAACTAAAGGAACTGATCAAAGAGTTCAGCCTTATTTATGGAAGCCTTCTTTTTCTTTTTCGATTTTGTGGATGAAGATGGAGAATGTAATGTGTTTTGTGGATGGGCTGTTTGGAGTTGTTTATACAGCTGGAAACTCTGCTTAGTCCATTCATAATAGTCATGGAGAGCAGATAATCCCTGTTGGAGATATTAAGAAACACAGTCTTGTATATTTGGATAAACTTTAAAGTTTTTCCACCATTTGACTCGATATTCACGAATCAGGTAATAAGGTCTGGATTCTATCATTCTTCGAAGATAATAATTCCAGCACATTATCCATGGAATTTGGAATATTTGACAGAAATAAATAATACAGGAGAATTCATAACCTTACGGAAATCTAGCTGCTGGAAATCGAGCTTTGAAATGATAAAGTTGGAAAGCAGTTCAAAGTTCATTTTGGAAAATATCAGGAATTGCTCCATAGCTATCCCACCATTCAACGAACCATAATGGAAATATTGTATTTTTCTGAAGAGTGATTATAACTTTCGACTAAAAATGTACAATATCAAGCTTGTACATAATAATAAAATTTATAAGTCTGTGGATGTTTTGGATCAAGAAGACTGGAAGAGAATGTTTTGGAGTTTGAAAGAGAAGAATGGATTGTTTTCCATTCAGTGCTGGAAATGACATGGAAAATCAGGCATTTGAAATAATTTGTTGTGGTGTTAATATTATCCTTAATGTGACAAGAATTTGTGTCACGAAGGATATTGCGATAATATTGAATTGGTTTAGTGATTTCAAAAGGAAACCAATTAAAACCATTTGGAAGTACCTTTTTGACATAAGTGGATATTTTTTGAGTAAATTTGTCATGGGAAGAGAATTTATTGGAGGTGAAATTGGTTAAAAACAAAGTAGTATATTGGGGTTTTTAATGATATGAAATATCAGTGGTATTTGGATGAGTTGTTTGTGATAGTGTTTGGGCATAGGAAATTTGAGGGAAATCGGATAAATTGGAGAATTGGTTCGTGGAAACAGAAATACTTCCTGTAGGATGGATTACTATACCTTTTTCTTTCTGTTGTCTGGAAGCAGGAGCCTTAGAACCTTGCATTATGTCCATCCCTACAGAAATCATATTAATTTGTTTGTAAATGGAGTTAGTTTGAAGATTTTGGACATCATAATATGGCAATTTAGCAGAAAATTTGAAAGAAATTGGTTTTTCACTTATAAAAGCATGAATTCCAACTTCATTTACAAAAAATGGATACAACTGAGTTAAAAATGGAGTACCAAGAATAATATTATAATTAAGTTTTTTGACAAGAGTAAATGGAGTTTGAAAATAATAATCATTTTTGAAAATAGAAGCATTGGAAAGTATATATGTAATTTGGAGTTTTTGACCATTAGCAATAGTCAAGTGTTCAGTGGCGTTTTCATAATATTGAGGAGGGATTAATTCTTCCTTAATGCAATTGAGATCAGCACCGCTATCATATAATGCAACATCATTAATTTGGAGATTATTATCAATAATTAATGTAATTGGACAAAACCATTTTTGATAATTAAATCGGTGAATAATTTGAAGAAATTTTTCATTTTCAATTAGAGTGTCTGAAATCTGGATGGAATCAGTTGGTATAGGAGAACGTTCTGAAGTTTCTCCTATCTCAAAATTAGAATTTTGAAGAAGAGTAATTTTTGCTTCAAGTTCTAAATCTTTTGTTTGGAGGTTTAAAATATTTTGTTCAAGATCTTGAATATGAGATTTTATTTGAATTACCTCATTTTGAAGATCATGATATTAACTGGAGAAAGAAATGTTTGATGAAATGGAGAATCATCAAGTATCTTTTGAAGATTAACAGAAATTGGTTTTTGCTTTTCTTCAAGTGGAGAGGATTTCAAAACAATTTCTCGTAATCATTCAAGATACTATTTTTGAAGATTGCTATCTGGAATTTTTTTCAATAATATCGAGAAGTAATTCCTTCTCCTTTTCTTTTCTGGAAATAACACAAAGTCCTTTGGAACAAAAATGGAGAGAATGATCAGAATTAAAATCATCAGAATCCTGATCATAATCAAATTGATAAATAACATGATCAGAATCAGAATAATCAGATTCGTCTGGCTCAGTCTGATTTAATTGAAAAACATTTAAGAGTTTATCCCTTAAATCTGGATTATCTTGGAAAATCTCATTAATCTTACTTTTGAAATGGCAATTATTTGCTTTATGACCAGGTTTGCCAGATTTATAGCAAATAATCCGTTGGAAATCCTTTTTTGGAAATTCTTTTTGAAATGTTTTCTTTTTCTTTTGATAAAATTTTTCAGAAGATGGAGGTTTCTTGTAACGAAAATTTTGAGTCTGTTTGAGTCTCTGTTTGCGAACAGTTGAAGGGGCTTTGATTTTCTCAAAGCCAAAGGCTTCACATAAAGATCCAAGTTCTCTTCTTTGCTGAGCTTTTTCATTGCCATACTTAGATTGGATTTTAAGCTCATTGCAAAGAAATAATCCTTCTTTTTTTATAAAAGCAAACAATTGGCCATATGTTAATTTGTAATAAGCAATTGTTTCCTTGTTTGTAGCTTCTTTCAATTTTTGGAAAATCCTTTGAGCAAATAAATTTGGAAGTCCTGAAAAACCATTGACATTGGTTTCAGGAATTTGATCATTTGTAAAATCATTGGAAGAATATGCAATTTAAGCTATGTACATTCCATGTAAAACCTTGGCAATTTCAAATTCTGATCTACCATCTATATTACAATCATATAGTTGGTCACTAGAATAAACATTTTGAGAACCATAAGTTCGTCATTTTTCAAATTGAAGGTTTGGAGCGGTAGGTCTGGAATAATAATTTCGCATTGAATTATGATTCCAGCTTTTGTGATAAATTCGATTAATATGAGATGGAGATTCATCACCTGAAGAAAAGTTAGCAGCAATTTCTTTTGCCTTCTTATCCTTTTCTAGACATGTGATGTTTTTGTCTAATTTGTCAGAAATTCTTTTCAAAAGTGTTCTGTTACTAATTCCAAAACCTTTTGCAACTGGAAAGTTATTTGGAACATGAATAAGAGGTCTGGAAATCTCATTTGGAAAAGTAGATGAACGTCCTTCATTATGAGAAATTCCATTCAACCTTTTTGATAAATCATCAATATCTTTGGAAGACTCAGAGTCATAATTCTTTCAAGATAAAGAATCAATTTGGTTTGATATTTGATCAACTTGTTTGGAAATTGTATGTAAAATTGTATGTAAAATTGTATTGGAAAATATATTTTGTTCATAAACCTTTTTGATGTCCTCTAAAGTAGGACCTGATTTGTCATCAGCATCTGTTCCTACTTTATATGGAGCAGCTTCACAAGTTCTACCTTCTTCTGAAGGAACTCGTAAACCTGTTAATGGAGGATGAATAGATGAAACTATGGTCAGATTAGGTCTTGATTGTCCAATTATGCTTGCTTTGAGAGATACTTCTCTTATCCATTTCAAAGATTCTCTTTTAGCTTTGGCAAATACTAATATTTGTCAAGGTCCGATTTATTTCAATTGTTTTCCAAATCTGAGTAAAGATCTTGAGGATCCTTATATTCTTAAGACTTTAACTCTAGACATCAATATTTCCAAATATCTCCAATTCCAAGGTGCTAGAAACTTTTCCATTATTTATCGAGTTTATTACAAACTCTTGAATACTCAAATGAATCCAAGGTGTAGAATACGTTTTGCTCTTGGTCAAACTATGATTTTCAAGGTTGAACATGACAAAGCAATTACACATACTCCAGAAGCTCTTCCATGGGATAACTATTCCAGATGAATGGCAAGTTCAAACACCACGAATTCCAAAATCTTTGAAAGAATCAAAGGTTGAACAAATAGTTGAAGAACCAGATGGCAGAGTTCTTATTCGATTTAATTCAAGTAAGGAGTTTCCATCTTCTTCTTCCAACTATGACTTTCAAAGTGCAATATCTTCTTGTTCTTTTGAAAGATCAAGTACTTTTCCAATTACAGAAGATTTTCCAAATATTTCTCAAATTACAAAGTTTTCGAAAAATCTCCCATTCCAAAAATAGTTGATGAAAATGATTTTCCATCACCAACTTAGTCTGAAATGAGACTTCCAAATTTCTCCAATTTGAATGTTATTACATAAGGTGGATTTCAAATTAATAAACCAATGCTTTCGAACAATTTTGAAGCTCCAGTAAATCGTGAAAAACGACTTTGGTTTTTCTCCAATTTTGATAATCCTGCTACAGAGTTTATTCGTGAAAAATACTATTCCAAATTAAATGAATTATTTGCTAATATTCCATTTTTCACATGGCTTCCAATTTACCTAAGTAATTTGAAAATCCCTTATCCATTTTCTGATTTATGTGTTAAGTCCAATATTGCTCAAAAATGGATTCTAAAAAATGGTCAATTAGTTTCATCTATTCATCCTTCATTAACAGGTTTACGAGTTCCTTCAGAAGGATGTAGAACTTGTGAAGCTACTCCGTATAAAGTAGGACGAGATGCTGATGACAAATCAGGCCCTACTTTTGGGGACATCAAAAAAGTTTATGAACAAAATAATTTTTCCAATACAATTTTACATACTATTTCCAAACAAGTTGATCAAATTTCTACAAAAATTGATTCTTTATCTTCCAAAAATTCTGATTCAGATTCTTCCAAAGATATTGATGATTTATCAAAAAAGTTGAATGGAATTTCTCTTAATGAAGGACGTTCATCTACTTTTCCAAATGTGATTTCCAGACCTCTTATTCATGTTCCAAATAACTTTCCAGTTTCAAAAAGGTTTTGGAGTTAGTAATAGAACACTTTTGAAAATAATTTCTAACAAATTACACAAAAACATCACATTTCTAGAAAAGGATAAGAAGGCAAAAGAAATTGCTGCTAACTTTTCCTCAGGTGATGAATCTCCATCTCAAATTAATCGAATTTATCACAAAAGCTGGAATCATAATCCAATGCGAAATTAATATTCCAGACCTACCCCTCCAGACCTTTAATTTGAAAAACGAGGACCTTATGGTTCTCATAATGTTTATTTTGGTGACCAACTATATGATTGGAATATAGATGGTAGATCGGAATTTGAAATTGCCAAGGTTCTGCAGGAAATGTGCATAGCTGCTAATGCATATTCTTCCAATGATTTTACAAATGATCAAATTGCTGAAACCATTGTCAACGGTTTTTCAAGACAATTGAAAAACAGGTGGGAATTTACTTTTACAGTAGAACAACAAAAAGATATTTGTAATCATGAAAATGTCAAAAAAGAAAAGGATGGATTTATCCTTTTAATTCAAACCATCAGTCTCCATTTTCTTGGTTCTTCCACATAAGCTTTAAACTCCAATACTTTAATTTTATCCAATCTTCGATGTCCAACTTTAAATGATTATAGTTGGTACAAAGATACGTTTTTATCTAATGTTCTTGTCCGGTATCATTCTCAACAATCATTTTGGAAAGAAAAATTTATTTCAAGACTTCCAAATTTATTTGCTCAAAGGATTTTCCAAAAATTGAAAGAAGCTACAAACAAGGAAACAATTGCTTATAACGAATTAACATATGGCCAATTGTTTGCTTTTATCAAAAAAGAATATCTCTTTGCAATGAGCTTAAAATCCAATCTAAGTATGGCAATGAAAAAGCTCAGCAAAGAAGAGAACTTGGATCTTTCTGTGAAGCCTTTGGCTTTGAGAAAAATCCAAGCCCCTTCAACAGTTCGCAAACAGAGACTCAAACAATTTCAAAATTTTCGTTACAAGAAACCTCCATCTTCTGAAAAATTTTATCAAAAGAAAAAGAAAACATTTCCAAAAGAATTTCCAAAAAAGGATTTCCAACGGATTATTTGCTATAAATGTGGCAAACCTGGTCATAAAGCAAATAATTGTCATTTTAAAAGTAAGATTAATGAGATTTTCCAAGATAATCCAGATTTTAGGGATAAACTCTTAAATGTTTTCCAATTATATCAGAGTGAGCCAGACAAATCTGATCATTCTGATTCTGATCACATTATTTATCAATTAGATTATGATCATGATTCTGATGATTTTAATTCTGATCATTCTCTCCAATTTTGTTCCAAAGGACGTTGTGTTATTTCCAGAAAAGAAAAGGAGAAGGAATTACTTCTCGATATTATTGAAAAAATTCCAGATAGCAATCTTCAAAACCAGTATCTTGAAAGATTACTAGAAATTGTTTTCAAATCCTGTCCACTTGAAGAAAATCAAAAACCAATTTCTTTTAGACTTCAGTTAATATTCATGTTCTTCAAAATGAGGTAATTCAAATAAAATCTCATATTCAAGATCTTGAACAAAATATTTTAAATCTCCAAACAAAATATTTAGAACTTGAAGCAAACATTACTCTTCTTCAAAATTCTAATTTTGAGATAGGAGAAACTTTAGAAGGTTCTCCTATACGAACCGATTCCATCCAGATTTCAGACACTCCAATTGAAAATGAAAAATTTCTTCAAATTATTCACCGATTTAATTATCAAAAATGGTTTTGTCCAATTACATTAGTTATTGATAATGATCTCCAAATTAATGATGTTGCATTATTTGATAGTGGTGCTGATCTCAATTGCATTAAGGAAGAATTAATCCCTCCTCATTATTATGAAAACGCCACTGAACACTTGACTATTGCTA
This sequence comes from Beta lomatogona, assembly GCA_947646795.1. Classification (NCBI taxonomy): domain Eukaryota; kingdom Viridiplantae; phylum Streptophyta; class Magnoliopsida; order Caryophyllales; family Amaranthaceae; genus Beta; species Beta lomatogona. The sequence goes on from CANSNZ010000942.1 coordinate 3,062,898, forward strand.
ATGGTCAAAAACTCTAAATTAGATATAAACTTTCCAACGCTTCTATTTTCAATAATGATTATTATTTTCAAACTCCATTTACTCTTGTCAAAAATCTTAATTATAATATTATTCTTGGTACTCCCATTTTAACTCAGTTCTATCCATTTTCTGTAAATGAAGTTGGAATTCATGCTTTTATAGGTGAAAAACCAATTTCTTTCAATTTTCTGCTAAATTACCATATTATGATGTCCAAAATCTTCAAACTAACTCCATTTACAAACAAATTAATATGATTTTTGCAGGGATGGACATAATGCAAGGTTCTAAGGCTCCTGCTTCCAGACAACAGAAAGAAAAAGGTATAGTAATCCATCCTACATGAAGTATTCCTGTTTCCACAAACCAATTCTCCAATTTATATGATTTCCCTCAAATTTCCTATGCCCAAACACTATCACAAACACCTCATCCAAATACCACTGATATTTCATATCATCAAAAACCCCAATATACTACTTTGTTTTTAACCAATTTCACCTCCAACAAATTCTCTTCCCATGACGAATTTACTCAAAAAATATCCACTTATGTCAAAAAGGTACTTCCAGATGGTTTTAATTGATTTCCTTTTGAAATCACTAAACCAATTCAATAGTATCGCAATATCCTTCGTGACACAAATTCTTGTCACATTAAGGATAATATTAACACCACAACAAATTATTCCAAATGCCTGATTTTCCATGTCATTTCCAGTACTGAATGGAAAACAATCCACTCTTCTCTTTCAAACTCCAAAACATTCTCTTCCAGTCTTCTTGATCCAAAACTTCCACAGACTTATAACTTTTATGATTATGTACAAGCTTGGTATTGTACATTTTTAGTCGAAAGTTATAATCACTCTTGGTTCTTCAGTTTCCATCCTGACTTTCTTCAGAAAAATACAATATTTTCAATATGGTTCGTCGAATGGTGGGATAGCTATGGAGCAATTCCTGATATTTTCCCAAACGACTTCAAACTGCTTTCCAATTTTATCATTTCAAAGCTCGATTTCCAGCAACTAGATTTCCAGAAAGTTATGAATTCTCCAGTATTATTTATTTCTGTCAAATATTCCGAATTTCATGGATAATGTGCTGGAATTATTCTCTTCGAAGAATGATAGAATCCAGACCTTATTACCTGATTCAAGAATATCGAGTCAAATAGTTGAAAAACTTTAAAATTTATCCAAATATACAAGACTGTGTTTCTCAATATCTCCAACAGGGATTATCTACTCTCCATGACAATAATGAATGGACTAAGCAGAGTTTCCAGCTGTATAAACAACTCCAAACAGCCCCTCCACAAAACACATCACATTCTCCATCTTCATCCACAAAATCCAAAAAGAAAAAGAGGGCTTCCATAAATAAGACTAAACTCTTTGTTCAGTTCCTTCAGTTTATTAGCGAAACGAAAAAAGCCCAATCATCCACTAGTTCCAGTTCTTCTGAGGCCTCCAGCCCAGATTTGTATGGTGGGCCTTGTGCCTAAGATCCATTTGATTTTTAAATCAATGAAAAATAAAAAGAAATCAAAAAGAAAGATCCCGCTAAGTGTAAATATTTTACACTTAGGCAAAAATTAGGGAAGCTGTCCAGCATTCAAGATCAGAAGATAAGGTTTACAGCATGATGATCCAACCAACTTCCAACTTTGTCAAAAAGATGAATAGTGAACAGTGAAAAGTAGCCGATGATTAGTACAATGAATAGTACTTTCGTGGACTTTTCACCAAAGTTAGCCAAAAGATTCAATGCACTCCAACAGTAGTGGCAGACAAGTATCCAGCTATTACAACGCACTTCCAAAAGCAAAGGTAAATATGTATCCAGCTGTCCATTATGTAATTGTCTTTTTCTAGATTACTTAGCCTTGTAAGTTTTCTAGCTTAGTCAAATTATTGTACTTTATTACTGTATTTCTTTTTCAAGAGTCTAGAAATAGGCTCACTTGTTTCCAGTTTTAGGCAGAGCAAATTCCAGAGCAAAAAATGTAAGAGCAAAAATAGAATTAAGAGCTCTCATCCAAGTTTGTAATATTTCCAAGTTATCAATAACAATTCCAAGTTTCAAAGTCATATTCCTTCTATCTTACTTCAGTAAGTTCTTAATGCTCTCTTCCAATATTTGATTTCCACAATTAATTTCCTTATTAGTTTTAGTTTCCATATTAGTTTCAGTTTTAGTTTTGAATTGTGTATTTTCCATTTAAACTGGGTCAGTTCTTAGGGTCAATATGCCCTTTCCCTGTCCTAGGTCCCTTCCTGGTACCAGAGCCATTGACGAAGTGCTCTAAGGTTACTTTGTAACCATTGTTATTGAGACATCACTGTAGTGGTGGTTGTTGTTTGGGTTTGGTCGGCTGTTTGGTCAGCCTGGGTTTGGTCAGCCTGTAAAGCCGTTGGTAAGCCGTGGTGTAGGTGTTCCAGGTGTGGTGGTCCCTCAAGTGGTCCCAGTTGTCCCTTATGCTATAACTATTGTTGTAGTGTTTATCAGTAAACATGGTGAAAGGTAAAATTAGTACTATTTTATCAAAGGGTTTTGGTGACAGTAAGAATCCAGTCCAGAAGAAACAAATTACCCAAAAGGATGATCCATTTGTTTGGGAGATGCCAATTCTTTCCAAAACAGATATTTACATATATACATAAATATATATATACATAAATATATATACATAAATATATATATAAACATAAATATATATATATATATATATATATATACATATACATATATATATATACATATATACACATATATATATACATATATACACATATATATAAACATATATACATATATATACTATTAAATATATATAAACTATATCCTTATATAAACATATTATATATATACATATATACACATATATATAAATATATATATACATATATATAAACATATATACATATATATATATATAAACATATATACATATATATATATATATATATATATATGTATTATATATATATATATATATGTATGTTTATATATACATATAAACATATACATATATATATATATATATATATATATATATATATATATATATATATATATATATATATACATTATCAAAATATAATGCATTAAAGTATGAAGGATTTACGTTGTCCCCCGAAAAGATTATTGAAAAGAAAAAATTTGACCTAGCTAAATTAACTAAGTATTTCAAAAAGGAAAAGGAAGAATATTTAGTTATAGCTGATAGGGAACATGTTATAGATATAACACAAGTACAAGGTAACACTAGAGTCCCATTAATAACACAAGAAGTATTAGATGAAGAAATAACCAAAATTAACAACGTATTAAAAAAGAAACCAATTACATTTAGATTTGTAGAATTAGCTGCCATAGAAATAATAATAAAAGCCTGTTTTAAAGAAGGAATATATACTCCCTTTGAATTAGAATTAGCTGATGATAGAATCAAAGAACCAATAGAACAAGTCATTATAGCACAACTTAAAGGAAATCTTATTTATCAGAAAGTTAGATTCATAATTAAGCCCAATTATTCTATAAGAATAACTGACCAAAATATATAAAAGGCACTAGTCTTATATTGGAAACTAGATGGAATAAACATGACAACTGGATCAAAAGTTATGACAGTACAATGTAAGAATGCTTATATATTAACAGATCAACATCAGGTTCATACTAAAAACAAATTAAGACCAATTACTATCGATACCCCTTTTACAGATCTTATATTACCTATAGAAAAACGATTAAAATTATACTCTAAACCAAACTATGAAGACTTCGAAATAGTAAAGAAACGATTAAGCGTTTCTAGATCTAAACGAGATTTCACTAACAATCTACCTATTCAATTAAAAGCACACGAATATTATATAATCATACAAATAGGAACAAAAAATCTAACAGCACAATTAGATATTAATACTGAAAGTAATTATATACCATTAGACAAACTGTCAAACCAAATAGTTAACATTAATGAAAATTTTAATACATTAATTACATTAACAACAAAAATTGCACTACAAGATATATATATCAACTATGTCATAACCTTAAACAATAAGATAATACTAGGAAAAGACTTCTTAGAAAAGGTTAAACCATGGACAATAGAACCAGATTACTTTAAATTTACTTATAACCGAAGATTCTAAACAACTAACATCATTCAAAGTCCCTAATGGATTTTATGAATGGAATGCATTACCTTTTGGATATAAAAATGCCCCAAGAAGATTCCAAGCATTTAAATCAGTTATCAAATTGTGTAGTTTATATTGATGACATACTAATCTATTCTAAAACACAAGAAGAACACTTTAAGTTATTAGACCAGTTTATAGAAATTATTAAAACTAGTGGTATAGTTTTAAGTAAAAAGAAAATGGAATTATTTAAAGCACAGATTGAATTCTTAGGATTTGAAATAGATAAAGCTGGAATAAAAATGCAAGATCATCTAGCTCAAAAAATTGTTGAGTTTCAAAAGGGGATAAATACTAAGAAAGAATTACAAAAATTCCTAGGAATAGTAAATCAGGTTAGAGAATTTATCCCTAAATTATCACAATATACCGAACCTTTAACTTAAAAACTAAAGAAAGACTACGATTTTAGATGGGAAGATAATGATACAAAAATTCTAGAAAAAATCAAAGACTTAGTCAAAAAGTTACCAAAACTAAGTTTTCCTGATGAAGACGAAGAATTTATATGGATAGTAGAAATAGATGCTAGTGAAACCAATAAGAAGAGTAATTGTTTGAGAGAGAGAGAGAGGAATTTAAGAGGGTAGTGGAGAAATGGGGAGAAGCTGATGATGCCTCTTGCTTCCCCAGCTGTTCTTATTTATAGGCAAGGCTATTACAAAGCAATTACAAGTGCTGTACCATTTTACAAAACTATTCATACTATTACAAATACTATTTGCTACAATGAAAGTGCTACGGTAAAAGTACTGTTTACATTATTCACTATTCACATATTTTACATATTTTGCGCCGCCTATCTTTTGTCGTATTACAACTGTTACAACATTTATCTGTTACATGATAATTTTTACAGACGTATCTTTATCCTTTATCTTTTATCTTTTATCTTTTAGTAGCTACTTAACAAGTGTCTTATACTTATAAGGTGTGTTCTATCTCTGTAGTAGATGCTGCTGTGTTAGATGATTCAGGTCCATAGCTATCCATATCTTCAATTATTGGTACAGTCATTTGTTTAACTCCACACATTTTACATGAGTGGTTATTGTTCTGCTGCATCCAACTGCAATATCTCTTTAAGGTATCTTCAGTTAAGAAATTCCTGGGTATATACCGTGTAACTGGTTTTTGATCCGGATGGAGCAGGCTCCATACCCATGATTTGATAGTTTCGACCGTATCATGGCCATATGTTTTGCTTTGAGATATAATTAATGTATTTAAATCTTGATGATTTATCCAAACATGAGTCTTGACCATGGTAATCAAGGCTTCATAAATGGCTTTTATTTTAACTGCTCTTTTTTCTCTGAGGAGATCTGGTATTTCATTGCGGTTTAACTCTGGCTGAGCCATAATTTCTTCGGGAAGGATAAAATTTGCTGTACAGCCCATTTTAACAACCCTAATACATTGTTTTATTTTAGAGAAAGTAACTTCGCCTGGGGCAGTATAGCATCTTACAAAAATCATAGGAGATTTTGTAATATGCAAGTAACTTTTAGCTGCTTTATATAGATCAGGAATTGATGATAGCTCTTCTCCATTCATTGTATATACTGAATTAAGAAGGCAATAATTATATGCTGCCTTGCCTAAATTTGCATTGCAACCAGGCAATGCTAATAACTCGTTTATCTTTTTTAGGGGGTTAGTAACATAACCTCCTTCTATCTCCCCGTGGCGGTCCTTTGTGGTAAATTCTGGGACGGTATTTAGTTTGTTAGCAATAAATAAGAAATTATCTATATATTGGCGGACCAAAGGAGATATAGTTTGTTTGGTTCCTAAAGTTAGCTTTTCTCTGAAAGATGTGGTATCTGGTACTAGGCTGGGAAAGTTTATTTCATTGATAGCTGGTGAAAGGTTATTGGCTGGATTGGGGTAATAAGTTTGTAAGGACATATTCTTTAAGAAAGGAGAATTAACTTTTTTTTGTAATAATTCGGCTTTTATATTTTTGGCGAGTGCCAATATCTGCTTGCTCCATACTAGGATTACTGGAAGTGGCTTCTCTTTTCATTGAAGCGAGTTCTTCCATTAACTTTTTGAGTTGTATCTTGAGCTCCTGATTTTCTAGAACCAGTTGTTGAGCTATTTCTTGAGAGATAGTCTGCAAAACAATTTTCATTAGTTTTCAATAATTCAATAGAAAATTCATACTGATTGATGTCTGCTATTATTCGATTTATTTTTGTTCTGGTAATGGAATCTTGTAGTTTTTGGGTTAACCAACTTCTAACAGTTCTATTATCTGTTCTAATTATGAATTTACTATAAACTATATAACATTCAAATTTTTTGATTCCATATTTTACTGCTTTTAATTCTTTTTTATTTATATCCCAATTGATTTCATTTGCCTTAAAAGTTCCTGAGTGATACCTACAAACATATTCTTTTCTATCATTTTTATATCTGTATTTTAATACTGCTCCGTAACCGTTATTGGTTTCACTAGCATCTGTTTCTGCTATCCATATAAATTCTTTCTCTTCATCAGGAAAACATAGTTTTGGTAACTTTTTGACTAAGTCTTTGATTTTTTCTAGAATTTTTGTATCAGTATCTTCCCATCTAAAATCGTAGTCTTTCTTTAGTTTTTAAGTTAAAGGTTCGGTATATTGTGATAATTTAGGGATAAATTCTCTAACCTGATTTACTATTCCTAGGAATTTTTGTAATTATTTCTTAGTATTTATTTCCTTTTGAAACTCAATAATTTTTTGAGCTATATGATCTTGCATTTTTATTCCAGCTTTATCTATTTCAAATCCTAAAAATTCAATCTGTGTTTTAAATAATTCCATTTTCTTTTTACTTAAAACTATACCACTAGTTTTAATAATTTCTATAAACTGTTCTAATAACTTAAAGTGTTCTTCTTGTGTTTTTGAATAGATTAGTATGTCATCAATATAAACTACACAATTTGATAACTGATTTAAATATTTATCCATGAATGCTTGTAATCTTCCTGGGGCATTTTTATATCCAAAAGGTAATACATTCCATTCATAAAATCCATTAGGGACTTTGAATGCTGTTAGTTGATTAGAATCTTCGGTTAACTTTAATTGGTGAAAACCACTTTTACAATCAAACTTTGAAAAATAATTATAACCTTGTATTTGCCTCATTTTAAGTATCTTATTTGGTATAGGGTAATTGTATGTAATTGTTTTTTCATTAAGAATTCGATAGTTTATAACCATTCGTGTTTTACCTCTTTTCTGTTCAGAATGATTATTTACTATAAAAGCACTGTTACTATGTTTTGAATTACTAGGTCTGATTAATTTTACAGCTAATAGTTCCGTTATATGCATTTTAAATTCTTTTTCATCTCGTTGTGTATTATTAAAAGGTTTTTGTGATATTATGCTGTTTTGGTCTTTCAATGTCATTTTTATTTCTATTTTATGCTTATGCCAATTTTCTAAAGGATTATCACTCCATAATTAATTGGGTTTTTAAAGGAGTAAGCTTATCTAGATGGAGTATACCAATTTCTATAATTTCAAAGTTATTAATATTTTCCTTCTTGGTTGTCATCTTTTGGACAAATTTAACTTCTTCGCCTATATTACATTTTTTTCATTCTATTGGTATTCGTTCTCTATTTTTGACTATTTTGGCTCTTAACTTATGTTTACAAGGAGTAAATAATGTAACAAACTCTTTACCTATACTAAATGGTTTATATTGGTTAAGAAAGTTGGTTCCTAGTATTATGTCTTTTCCTATTAATTCGAAACAGTATACTTTAGATATGATTAATATTTTATTCCAAATTTGTACTTTTACATTTGTTTGATATAGAGTAATGTTACTACTATTATTATTAAACCCATTGATTCTAAATGGTGTGTTTAATTTTTTCCATTCTGGTAAACAATTTTCTTTCATTATTGTTGGTTGTGCTCCTGTATCTACCATTGGTGTATAATGTCGACCTTTATATCCTTCACAGATTATTTTTATAAGTATATAGGTTAAATTACTCATTTTTATTGAGAATTGCTAAGTCATTTTTCATTTTATATAATCTTTGTTCTAATATTTCTATATCTCTGGTTTTTTCTTGTTCCTTTTTAGGTAATGTTCTTGTACTATCTCTATGACATCCTGCAAATATTAGGTATTGCAGTTTTTGAGTTATATAGGCTTTTTCTTCTTTTGCTATTTCTATCTGTTTTTGTAATTTTATTAATTCTATTAAACTAGGTATAGTGCTACTCATTTATTATTTTGGTTTTATATAGAATTTGGTTATAAGTAAATTTAAAGTAATCTGGTTCTATTGTCCATGGTTTAACCTTTTCTAAGAAGTCTTTTCCTAGTATTATCTTATTGTTTAAGGTTATGACGTAGTCGATATTTATATATTGTAGTGCAATTTTTGTTGTTAATGTAATTAATCTATTAAAATTTTCATTAATGTTAACTATTTGGTTTGATAGTTTGTCTAATGGTATGTAATTACTTTCAGTATTAATATCTAATTGTGCTGTTAGATTTTTTGTTCCTATTTGTATGATTATATAATATTCGTGTGCTTTTAATTGAATAGGTAGATTGTCAGTGAAATCTCGTTTAGATCTAGAAACGCTTAATCGTTTCTTTACTATTTCTAAGTCTTCGTAGTTTGGTTTAGAGTATAATTTTAATCCTTTTTCTATAGGTAATATAAGATCTGTAAAAGGGGTATCTATAGTAATTGGTCTTAATTTGTTTTTAGTATAAACCTGATGTTGATCTGTTAATATATAAGCATTCTTACATTGTACTGTCATAACTTTTGATCCAGTTGTCATGTTTATTCCATCTAGTTTCCAAATTAAGACTAGTGCCTTTTCTATATTTTGGTCAGTTAAACTTATAGAATAAATGGGCTTAATTATGAATCTAACTTTCTGATAAATAAGATTTCCTTTAAGTTGTGCTATAATAGCTTGTTCTATTGGTTCTTTGATTCTATCATCAGCTAATTTTAATTCTAAGGGAGTATCTATTCCTTCTTTAAAACAGGCTTTTATTATTATTTCTATGGCAGCTAATTCTACAAATCTAAATGTAATTGGTTTATTTTTTAATACGTTGTTAATTTTGGTTATTTCTTCATTTAATACTTCTTGTGTTATTAATGGGACTCTAGTGTTACCTTGTACTTGTGTTATATCTATAACATGTTCCCTATCAGCTATAACTAAATATTCTTCTTTTTTCTTTTTGAAATACTTAGTTAAATTGGCTAGGTCAAATTTTTAATTTTCAATAATCTTGTCGGGGGACAACGTAAATCCTTCATGCTTTAATGCATTATATTTTTGTAAGTCAAAAATGACCCTTTGATTTTTATGTTGTACTCTTATATCTTCATCGTAATCAACTTCTTGTAATTCTTTATTCATTATCATCAGTTTCAGTATTATCTTCATCTTCACTGTTCATCATTACTCGTTTCATTAATTTTGTCATTATCTGTTTCATATTCGAACACATATATTTCTTCATCTGGTGGTATATTGGTTTTACCTAGTTCATATTCTGCTATATGGAGTTCAATGAAATTTACATTTTTTATATTTTTATTAGCATTTTTATTTGCTTTATTTTTACATTCCATTGCTATGTGACCTATTTGTCCACAATTATAACATCTACATCTTTTTGGATTTTTAGCATATTTATAGATTTTTCTTTAATTAAAGTACTTTTTATTTGATCATTTCTTATTTTTATATTTTCCATACGGCTTGAATCTTTTATACTTCATCCGTTTCAAATTACTCGCTACACTTTCCATATAGGGAAGTTTCATATTACTTGCTACACTTCCTTTTTAGGCAATAAACTCTCTCTATCTCTCTCCTCTCACATGGGTCCCTTTTCTTTTTACTCTCTACATCTCTCTTCTCCAAAAATTGCCTAGGAGTTCGTGAATTGAGAAGTGTAGCAAGTAAAATGAAACGGAGGAAGTATCATTTTCGCATCAATTTGGGTCTTTTTGCTTTATATCTTTTGTTTAATTTGTGACATCCAAATTTGGGTATTTCATATCTTTCACAACAGTCACTAATTTTAGCTTGTTTTCTAAATTCCTTATGGTTATTAACTTCAATACAATAATTTTTATACCATGTTTGTAAGAATGCTATTTGTTCTCCTAAAGTTCCTGTTTTAGGTTCTGTATAATAAGCTTGTTGTACTATAGTATTTATAGGTGTTGTAGTCAAACATCGACGGCTCTTTTCTAAGACACTTGGGCTCATCAGAGCCGTCCACGTGTCACCTTAGTTAAAAAAGAGAAAAGTCTTGAATCTCTGGGCTACACTCAGATGAGGTAAAAGGTTTAAATTCTGGCCCAACAGTCAGAGCCCAGCAGTGCCAAATGGCTGAAGGAGAGTGGTTAATAGACATTCACCAGTCATGGTCAGCCACGTGTCATAATCTGATTTCTCAACCAATCAGATGCTGCTATGGTAGGTCAGTTTTTAAGGTTAGCTGTCAACTTGCTATCACTATAAATACCCCTGAAATCAGGAGAAAAACATATTCAATGCAAACAGTGCAAAGTTACTCTGATAAAATTCTCTCTCACTTTCTCTTTCTATCTCTACTTTCTTTCACTACTCCTGATAACTGACTTAAGCATCGGAGGGGGAACCACCACCCAAACCTCCCGGGGTGGGTCCCTTTGTGCGGAGTTCGGGAGCAGAGCAAAGACCAAGGACTAAGAGGATTCGGACATCGTTGCACAAGTCTCCAAATTGAAGAACACTCAAGATACTACTTTACTTGCTCGACAAGGAAGCTAAGCCTACAGCTTACTTGTTGGACAAGTGGATAAACATTTGGCGCCGTCTGTGGGGAGACGCAACGATGACTGATTGTCAATCGTCCAACATTGCCAGAAATCGAAGCCTTCAAGTTAATGTCGAAGATACGGTGGAGCATGAAAGACCACCTCGAGGAAGAGATAGACCTCCATCCATCGTCAATGTTCCTGGACCAAGCCAGCAACCGGTCATCCAAGTTAATCTAGATCGTCCCGGTGGCTGCCGCCCACCTGGAGAATGTTTTGAATGATTTCCGCACCGGGATGGCGGAGGTCGTCCAGGAACAGATTAAAAGCAATATGTTGTTTTTCCATCACAACCCGGAGCCAGCTGCTAACAATCCACCTCGTCCTAGAGGACGTTCTCAAGTAGATCGCCCAGGTCCTAGTCGACTTGTTCGTCAGGAACCCTCTAGGAGGACAGCGAGAGGAAAGCAGCCAAGAAGAACCGATCAAAGAAGAAAGATGGACTGGAACCTGGTGGTGAGGACCCAGGACCATGTCCATCCTAGTGGGCACCGAATGGAAACCGACGCCAGGGATTACTTAGAGGCAAAGAGGGCTGCGGCTTTGCAACGTTCAGCTACAGGATCTACCCCCTACCTGAGAGACCCTCCGTTGAGGTTGTCGTCCAGAGGGGAAGGCCGAAGTTTAAGCCACTCTCTTGTTCATCCACGACAGGAGAAGACCGTGGCTCAACCCATGGTCTACAGGCGTCCAAAACCAGCCAACACTTCATCCAACCCAGTAATGAAAGAATATCGCAAGGAGTTCATACCCATTGAGGGACAGCTGGGAGCTCTCCAAATCAACTGGCCTACTCCATTCTCGGCCAGGATTATGGAGACGCCCCCCTTCCTAAAGGTAAAACTCCCAACCATTGAGCCTTTCGATGGAACTACTGATCCAGACGATCACCTGTATGCTTACAAGCATCAGATGTACGTACAAGGAGTGGACGACGCTACTTGGTGTAAGAATTTTCCAGCTACTTTGAAAGGAGTAGCGCAGAAGTGGTTTAACAATCTTCCCCCCAATTCAGTCAACAACTTTACTGAACTCAGCTTCTTATTCACTAGTCATTTTGTTGCCAACAAACAAGAGCAAAAGACGAGGATGCACATAGGCAAGGTCATTCAAGGACCTAAGGAGGCTCTTAGAAGCTTCGTTAAGAGATTCAACCTAGAAGCACTTCAGATCCAAGATCTTAATGCTGGAGTGGCTTTTGACGCTTTCATTAGGGGACTAAGGCCAGGAAGTTTCAAATTTGACCTTGTTAAGAAGAAAATCTCCACTCTTGCTGAGGCTTTGAGGGAAGCCGAAGCATTTATTCATGCCACCGAAGTATGTGCTGAGGCAAAGCATCCCGAGTCTAAGAAGCCTGAAGAGGTTGCTCAGCCAAAAAAGAGCAACCCCAAGAAGGCCGAGACTTGGGCAATAACCTCCAACACCACTCCGGCTAGAAAGAACAAGAGAAAGGAGGCCGAGCCATCCTCATCCAATCCTGTTGAGTTTAACAAAGACCAATACTCCATCCTCATGGAGATTAAGGATCAGTATAAGTTGAAGGCCCCAGCTGAAATGAAAACTCCTTATAGAAATAGGGATAAGAGCAAGTATTGCCACTTCCACAAAGATTGTGGTCATGAAACCAATGAATGTAAGCACCTCAAGAGAGCTTTGGAAGAGTTAGCCCGAAAAGGAAAGATGAATTCCTATATGAATCAAGGGGGAAGGAAGTTTCCAAGGAAGGATGATTGGCATAACAAGAAGAAGGAGAGTGCAAGCACAGACGAAGATGTTGTTCTCGTAATCTCAGGTGGGTTTGCTGCTGGGGGACCAACCAATAGAGGGCACAAAAACTACCTTAGGGAGCTCGGCCAAGTTTTATTAGCTGATCAGACAAAGGTTGAGCCCTTCCCAAGGGTGGTAGTTAGTGAGCAAGATCGGGGCAGGTTGAGGACTCCCCATGATGATCCCTTGGTTGTAGAAATGAAAATAGCAAACTTGAGAGTAAGAAGGAAGCCTCAAGAACTCTGTTTATCAAGTTCTTGGTGGTCCCAGACTTGACAGCCTACAATGTCATTCTTGGACGACCAACTCTGAATCATGTCAAAGCGGTAATAGTAACTCACCTGATGTTGATGAAGTATGAGTGTGATGACGGCAAGATTGGATCCTTGTATGGAGACCAGCAGGCGGCTAGGGAATGTTACCTAACTACTCAAAACCATCATCATGGAAGGCGAGATAAGCAAGACCCAGACGAAGGTTCTTTGGCGGAAGGAAAACATCCGAAATAGAGAAAGATCAGACGAAGGTTGCCAGCGAAAGGAGAACGTCTGGAATAGAGAAAGATCAGACGAGGATGGCTAACGAGAGGAAAACGTCTGGATTTGTCAAAGACCAAGTCGCCTCGTTAAAGCCGACCATGGAGAGCCCTCAGACGCCTCTTGCTCCCTCAAGGAAAGCGTCTGAGCACCTCCCCAGCAAGAAGAGGAAATATGAAGTCATCAAGGAAGAACCCTCCTCGTCTGAAGAGGTCATGGCCATCATGGGACTAGCAAGTAGAACGTCCGAGCCGGTAGAAGCCCCCGAAGAGGTACGTCCGGATGAAGCTCGTCCAGAAAGGACCCTTAAAATCGGATCTTCACTCAGTCCTGGTTTGAAGGGTCATCTAGTCCACTTGCTGAAAGAGTTTCAAGATGTGTTTGCCTATTGCGTTGAGGAAATGCCTGGAATTGATCCGGAAGTAGCCGTCCACCGGTTGGATGTTGATCCAAATTTGAAACCGGTTCGTCAGAAGAAGAGGCATTTGGGACCGGCTAGAAACCAGGCGGTCGACCAAGAAGTTCAGAAGTTGTTGGAATCCAAGTTCATCAAAGAAACCTATTATCCTGACTGGATAGCAAATGTAGTTATGGTGCCAAAGCCCAATGGCACCTGGAGAATGTGTGTGGACTACACTGACCTCAACAAGGCTTGTCCTAAGGACGGTTTCCCTTTGCCTAAGTTGGATCGCCTGGTAGACTCCACGGTGGCCATGCTTTGCTGAGCTTCATGGACGCTTATTCAGGTTTTCATCAAATCCCAATGTGGCCAGAGGATCAGGACAAAACGTCCTTCATTACTGAAAAAGGGCTGTATGGCTGGGTGAGGATGCCATTCGGCAAACGCAATGCCCCGGCCACTTTCCAAAGATTGATCAATAGCGTTTTTCAGCCACAGTTGGGACGAAATATGGAGGCATATATTGACGATATGATAGTCAAGAGCCGTCAAGAAGAAAGTCATGTTGGTGATTTGAGAGAAACTTTTCAAACTCTCAGGAAATACAAGTTGAAGCTGAATCCCAGCAAATGTGTCTTTGGGGTATTGTCGGGGAAGTTTTTAGGGTTCTTGGTGGATCAGAGGGGAATAGAAGCCAACCCTGAAAAGATTCAAGCTATTTTAGACATGAAGTCTCCTTCGAAGGTAAAAGAGGTACAGCGGCTGACGGGTTGCTTGGCTGCCCTTGGACGATTTTTGTCTAAGTCAGGCGACAAGTGCCATCACTTCTTTGCAACGATCAAGAAAAAAGCCAAGTTTGAATGGACAGCAGAGGCGGAGCAAGCCCTTCAACTTGTCAAAGATCATCTTCAGCAGCTGCCTAGGTTGGTCAGTCCCACAGAGGGGGAAAAGTTGTTTGTATACTTGGTTGTATCCACTCAAGCTGTGAGTGCCATCCTGTTGGCTGAAAGAGAGTCCGTCCAAGTTCCCATATACTTTGTGAGTCACGTGCTCAAAGATGCGGAAAACAGGTATACTCCAGTCGAGAAGTTTGGATTGGCCCTAGTCATGGCCAGCAGAAAGTTGAGGCCATATTTCTTGGCGCACAGTGTAATTGTCTACACTGACCAGCCCTTGAAGCAAGTTCTACAGAAGATGGAAGCTGCTGGACGAATGCTAAAATGGACGGTTGAGCTTAACAGTTTGACATATCATTTGAACCAAGGAAAGCCATTAAAGGGCAAGCCTTGGCAGATTTTATAGTTGAGCTTACTCGGCCAACCATAGAGCCAATATCTGATCCAGCTAGAGGAAGGAAGCATTGGACGCTCATGGTTGATGGATCGTCCACAGTCAATGGATGTGGGGCAGGGTTCATTTGTCAATCTCCTGAAGGAGATAAGTTTGAATATGCATTGAGATTCCAGTTCAGAGCGTCCAATAATGAAGCTGAATATGAAGCACTCTTAGCTGGAATCAAAATGTGCAAGGCGGTTGGAGCTGTTGAGATCGAGGCCAAATCGGACTCCCTCTTAGTTGTCAGTCAGGTTAATGGAGATTTTGAATGCAAAGAAGTATCAATGAGCAAATACATGCGACTGATCAAAGATGAGATAGAGCCATTAAAACGATTTGTCCTCGACCAAGTACCAAGGTCAGAAAATCATCAAGCCGATGCTCTCTCAAAATTAGCCAGCTCGGCTGAAGGTGATGTGCCAAGAACAGTTTTTTGGGAAGTCAAACCCAAAAACAGCATCGACCAAGAACAAATTATGTTTCTCAGCCGAGGGACTGTCTGGATGGAGCCGATCATAGAATATAAGAAGACGGGACGATTGCCTTCAGATCTTGTAGAGGCTAAGTATGTAAAGGCTAGAGACAAGTGGTTTGAATTATGGGACGAGACACTTTACAAGAAGTCATTCAACCGGCCCCTACTCAAGCGCGTCACCAGAGAAGATGGTCTGGAGGTCCTGAAAGAACTCCATGAAGGAGCTTGTGCTTCTCACATTGGGGGAAGAGCTTTAGGGGAAAAGGCTTTAAGGACGGGGTACTACTGGCCTACCTTAAAGGAGGATGCTTTAGTCTATGCAAAGAAGTGCGACAGTTGTCAGAAGCATGGAAATGTGTATCAGAAGCCGTCCAACTACTTAACCCCCATCTTGTTCCCTCTCGCCTTTTGCCAAATGGGGCATGGATATCCTAGGACCTTTCCCCGTGGCGCCGGGCAAAAGAAGTTTGTGATAGTGGCGGTTGACTACTTCACTAAATGGATAGAGGCAGAGGCCATGAGAGGAATAACAACGAACGACGTCAAGGGCTTCATCTGGAAAAACATTATAACTCGATTTGGCATGCCTCAGTCAATCGTCTTTGTTAATGGTCCACAGTTCGAAACGCCTAAGCTGAAAGAGTGGCTGTCAGAAAGAGAAACCAAAGCTCACTTTGCGGTAGTCGCCCACCCACAAGCCAATGGGCAAGTTGAGTCCTTCAACAAGATTCTATCAAATGGAATCAAGAAGAAGCTGGATAACGCCAGAGGACAATGGGTTGAAGAACTGCAATTGGTGTTATGGTCCATTAGAACAACCGCTAAGAATTCCACAGGCGAGACACCTTTCATGTTAGTCTATGGCACTGAAGCCGTCTTGCCCATTGAGGTTGAAGAGCCCACCCTACGAGTCATGTTATACACAGAAGATGCCAATTGGGCCGCATTGCGCACGGCTTTGGACCAAGTCCCGTAAGTCGGGGCAATGCCTTGCTAAGAATGCAATTGTACACAAGCTGCGAATGGCTCGGGAGTTTAACAAAAGAGTTGTTAGACGACCACTCAAGGTGGGGGATCTCGTCCTAAGAAAGATGGAAGCGGTTGGACGCGCTAAAGAGTTGGGGAAGCTAACACCAAACGGGGAAGGCCCTTATCTGATTGTCCAGGAGGTACGCAGTGAGACTTTTCGTCTACAAGATCTAGATGGACGACCTATTCAGCGTTCTTGGAATTCGGACAACTTAAAGAAGTACCACGTCTAACTCAGATCTTCGTCAGATACCTGTAGGGTAATTTGTAGTTACTCCAAAGTGCCACGGCACATGTTAGTAAGAAAAGAATTGTATACATGTATCTTGGCATTCAGCCAAGCAAAATCCATATAATACAATTCTTACTTTCTTATCTCTTTGTATGTTTTCACCAAGTTAATTCACTTTGGGGCATTAAATCAGTTACTCGTCTAAAAAAGTGACAATAACTTGGACAAAATACAAACAAAAGCAGAACGTCAAAATTACTCGCATTTACGCCGAACATCACTCCCTCAAAGAGACCGGCCAAAAATATAATGCATATATGGCCGTCAAATTGACAAAAACTCTAGTAAGAGTAACGTCAAAGTCTCACGAGACAAAGGCGGCCTCGAAATAAGACCTTAGTAAAGGATACTTACTTTCAAAATCACGGACGGCTAAGCGAGTCCCGGACCCTAGTAAGGGATCGCTACTTAATGACGAGTGTTGCCCCCTCAAGGAAACCGGCTAAAACACGCTTTGAACAGGTATCTCAAGCTCGTCCATCAACTTCAGCAGGCTCAGCCACGGCTGGCTGCTCTCCTTCTTGGACTTTGGCTCTCCCTCCACGAACGGTTGAGCTAAGCCCAATAAGGGGGGGATGATATAAGCCAAAAGGACGAGCCATGTAAAAACAAGGACGAGCCATAGAAAACAAGGTCGTCCAAAAAACTAATACCTAGGCTATAGATGCCTTTCTGATGGTTTGAAACCATCCCAGACGAGTACGGCCCAAAGAAGGTGACCGCCTGAGAATGGACGTCCTACTGTGGATGACCATCGTACAAAAATCGACGCTAATTTTTGGACGAGTATGGTCCAAAGAAGGTGACCCTCGTCCAAAAAAGTTGGTAGTTGAGTCAAACAGGTCTTGGCCGCAACCTCTCAGTGGGCGAGACTCGTCTGAATAAGCAGACCATCCAACAATCTAGGGCAAATCAAGCAAAATGCTTGGGCACTTAATAAAGATTGGAAATCGTCCAATGCCAAGAATGATCGTCCAAGAAGTTCAAGACGAGTCAATTCTTGTACTTGGATATTTCATAAAATAACAAATAATCGTCCAAGGGCAAGGGGGACAATCTTCTCGTATGGGCACTTTGCAAATAGTCTCAGACGAGTCCCTTTTGGTATTTGGGGACAAGTTTTAAAGGTTAAGAATCCGAGCAGGATGTTCAACGATCATGACGAAGTTAAAGTTACACTTAGCCAAATTGCAATTGTAAAAAAATAATATAAAAAGAAGACCGGCAATTGGCAAAAAGTTCTTCATATATATCAACAGCAAAACTTTACAACTTAAGGCTACTGAAGAGCTACGACTACAACGGTAGACAAGCCAAGAAACTTAGAAAAATAAACCTAAAGCTAGGCTTCATCTCCAGCGCGTGTTTCTTGGTTGTCCTCAGGCTTCTCATCCTCGCCTTCGTCTTCAGGCCCCTCACCATCGGCTGCAGCCTCGTCGTCAGACTCTAAGAATTCCGGAGGTTCCTCGGCACATACCATAGCCCGATGGACACTCTGGTTGGTACTCTAGACGACGCACAAAGCTGGGAACCTCATCGATTCAGCCAACATCTCGAAGGCCTTGACAGCCCAGCCTTTAGACGTTTCGATGACTTGTGCCAACCCTTCCTTGGCGTCATCGAAGGCCTTGGCCGCCTGGCTCTCTAGACGGGCAGTTCTCGCCCTCAGAAGAATATTCTCCTTCCTTAGCTGCGCGGCGACGAGAAGGGCGGCATTTCTTTCATCTTTTAGTTCAGTGGAGACAGCATCAATTACCATCTTCAGACGGTCTTGTTCCTTGAACATGTCATTAATAGTAACAAGATAATTCTTGTTTTCTGACTCCAGATGAGCTGATCTTTTCTCCAAAGCCTCCAGGGATTGACGATGGAGTGTATTAGCCATCTCAATATCATGGATGGCCTTGTCGCCTGCCGTAGTCGCCATATGGACGAGCTGTTTATTCTCTTTTCTCAGCTCCTTCGCCCATTCTTCAGTTAGCATGCTGCGAGCCAATGAAAACAAATCAAGTTATTAGACGGGTTAAAGAGTCAAAATTTGAACAAGTATAGAACAAAACCGGCATAAAATAATACCTCGGCAGCAAGCTGGGACATGTAGCCCACATGCCCGGCAGAAGCTCCCCTTAATCCTTTGATATAGGATTCAGGGTAGCACTTGAAGAGCTCCTGCTTCAGACGCTCTTTCTCCAGCCTTGACATTTTGGCGAAAGCAGGAGAAGACTCCTCGTCCGAATCAGCGAGGGGAGGAGTTGGGGGAATAGCAGGGCCTTTGCCCTTATCTAAAAGAGGGGGAGAGTCATTAATCTTGATAGGAAAGACGATGGCTTGTCTATTAGACGGACTCATGGACCGTACACCGACCCGCATCGTCCTAACTATATTGGGGTAATACGACTCACCAGACGAAAGAGATGTTGTCCTAACAGCTAAAGGCATCTGTGGCACCAGCTTAGCCACCGAGCTGCTGAACCCTGGATAGTTCTCGGCAGCAGCCTCAGATTCTGGTGCAACCAAAGCCAAGGCGGACTCTAGGTTGACCTCAGCAGAGTCGGCCGGCAAAACGCTGAGTGGAACAGCTGCATGGGCATCCTTTCCCTCCCCGGCCGGGCCAACAGTTGAAGGCTCCCTTTTAAGAGCCTTGGCTTGTGGGGGAGGCATGCTTTTCTCCCCGCTCTCGACAGCAGGAGCCGCCTTATCCGCCTTCTTCCTTGTAAAGCCCTTAGGCTTCTTTGCTGAAGGCTGGTCAGCTGCAGTAGTTGGCCTCTTCTTGGATGAGGACGACTTCCCAGGTGGAAGTTTGTTTGTAGGAGCATTTTTCTGCAAAAAATAAAGGCATCAGATCGATCGTCCAAAAAACAAAAATAACTACTATTGCAAATCCTCCGGACGAGTATAGCCCCAAGAAGTGACCGTCCAAGTATGGACGTTCTTCTATGGCTGACCCTCGCCCATAAATTGGATGCAAAAATCCAGACGAGTATGGCCCCAATAAGGTGACCATCCAAGTCTGGACGTTCTCCTTATTTAGGTGACTCTCGTCCAAGAATTGGGCACCAATTCTTGGACGATCATGGCCCCAAAAAGGTGACCGTCCAAGTCTGGGCGATCTCCTTCCTTAGGTGACCCTCGTCCAAGAGTTGGGCACCAACTCTTGGACGAGCATGGCCCCAAGAAGGTGACCGTCCAAGTCTGGACGATCTCCTTCTTTGGGTGGCCCTCGTCCAAGAATTGGACACCAATTCTTGGACGATCCTGGCCCCAAGGAGGTGACCGTCCAAGTCTGGACGATCTCCTTCTTTGGGTGACCCTCGTCCAAGAATTGGACACCAATTCTTGGACGAGCATGGCCCCAAAGAGGTGACCGTCCAAGTCTGGACGATCTCCTTCTTTGGGTGACCCTCGTCCAAGAATTGGACACCAATTCTTGGACGAGCATGGCCCCTAGGAGGTGACCGTCCAATTCTGGACGTTCTCCTTCTTTGGGTAACCCTCGTCCAAGAGCTTTGCACCAATTCTTGGACGAGCATGGCCCCAAGGAGTTGACCGTCCAAGTCTGGACGTTCTCCTCTTTTGGGTGATCCTCGTCCAAAATCAAGATGCCAATTCCGGACGAGCTTATATGGGTCTCGGCAAAAAAAAAAAAAAAAAAAAAATTAATACCAATGTTTCTGCCCTCTTCTCAGCACTGCTTTTTGCATACTCCTTCCACAGGTTGTCGGTAAATTGGGACATACTGATTTCCCCCGTCCAAGATGCTTTGAGGCGTTGTCTGGCCGAGTCTGCAAAGAACAAAAATGTGTTCGTCAAATGAATTATAGTCGAAGAGTTTTACTTGGGTGATTTCAAATATATACCTTTATCATCGGCCAATCGCAAGCCGACAGCAACCAAGAAGTCGTCTTGGTAAAACATTTCCTTAAAGGGTATCCAGTTAGATGGCCCCTTAAAAGATTTTTGGCCGGGCCTGGAGTACTCCTTCACTCTGAAGTACTCCACCACCTCCTCGTCAAAGTTGTCCTCCAAATCTAGCCAAGACTGCTTCCGCCCAGTATTTGTGACGGATCTATTATAATATCTGTAGCTCTCTGTGACATAGTCGGTGGACGCCCGTAAAAAGATAAAACCGACCTTCCACTCGTGCATCTTCGACGATTTTCCCCAAGCCGTCATGAAGCCTGGACGGTTGCAGATGCTGAGCCATGCTCCGTCCACGGCCCCAGATACCTTAGCCGCATAATGGATATGGGTAAAGGGTTGAAGGGAAAAGGCTAGGCCGCGTAGCTCACAGACGGCAATAAATGTCAGGATGTTGTGCCAAGCGTTTGGAGCCAGCTGGTTATGGCCGATGTGGTAGTGCTGCAACACTTGTTCTACGAAGTCATGGAGAGGAAACCTCAATCCCGCATCTAAGGCCAGTTTATAGACAGCGAAATGGTTCCTGGGAGTACTCAGGATCGTCGAGTCGTTATTAGGAATGACAAAGGAGAAGCCCGGCATGGGCATGAAAGCCGACAAGTAATTAGGGTCTGGTCCTAGTTTCTCTAACCACTTACGGTTAACTAAAATGAAGCCAGGATCAGAAAGGGGACCTAAACGTCTTCTAATCTCCGACGAGGTAGTAGACGCCTCGTCTGATTCTTCTGCAGCCTCAGGATCGCTACCATTATTACCTTCGCCGATCTCCGCCGTATCGGCGTCCCTGCCAGAAGTACTGGTCTCAGTTTTTATTTCGGAGTTTTCTGCATCATGGTCGACAGGAGACCTGTCCAAAGATGGAGCACTTTGGACCTCTCTTGCCTCATCTGGCACCCGTCCAGTGGATTCCTCCATATCTGAGCTATTTGATGGGATTATTGCTTTTCGTCTTAGACGGGTCGTTTGCTTGACGCGCGCCAGATTACCCTGCACAGGTAAAGACTGGGTCGTCTGACTTTCTCGGCCAAAACTATGAAAATATATGTACTCGGCCAGAAGAGGCCCAACTCTAGAATGCGCCGAAGAAGAAGTATCGGTTCTAGGGTCAAGACAAGCTCTTGGTCGGCTAGGATTATTTGACGAAGATGATTCCATTTTATTGATTTTCTAAGAAAAAATAAAGAATAAAGAAGAATGAAAAGATCAAAGAAACGATACCTGCTAAGAACGTCTGGGCGATTCGTCGAAAAGTGCTGAAGCTGGACGATCTCTCTCTCTCTCTCTAGAAAATTTGCAGAGCTTCTCTCTCTAGGAAAATTTGATCGAGGTGTTAAATGATTGAATGTTTTCACACCAAGGTTATTTATAGAGGGATAAGAAACCTGCGGGAGAATACAACGGTCATATATGACCGGTAGCACAAGGAAGAAGGCGCGTCACTTCCTTTCAAATCAAACTACCTTGAGGGTAAAAGGGCCTTAACCGTCAGATGGACCAACAGTGAAAGCCCTTTTAGGGGCAAATGTTGTAGTCTAACATCGACGGCTATTTTCTAAGACACTTGGGCTCATCAGAGTCGTCCACATGTCACCTTAGTTAAAAAAGAGAAAAGCCTTGAATCTCTGGGCTACACTCAGATGAGGTAAAAGGTTTAAATTCTGGCCCAACAGTCAGAGCCCAGCAGTGCCAAATGGCTGAAGGAGAGTGGTTAATAGACATTCACCAGTCATGGTCAGCCACGTGTCATAATCTGATTTCTCAGCCAATCAGATGCTGCTATGGTAGGTCAGTTTTTAAGGTTAGCTGTCAACTTGCTATCACTATAAATACCCCTGAAATCAGGAGAAAAACATATTCAATGCAAACAGTGCAAAGTTACTCTGATAAAATTCTCTCTCACTTTCTCTTTCTATCTCTACTTTCTCTCCTTACTCCTGATAACTGACTTAAGCATCGGAGGGGGAACCACCACCCAAACCTCCAGGGTGGGTCCCTTTGTGCAGGTTCGGGAGCAGAGCAAAGACCAAGGACTAAGAGGATTCAGACATCGTTGCACAAGTCTCCAGCTGAAGAAAACTCAAGATACTACTTTACTTGCTCGACAAGGAAGCTAAGCCTACAGCTTACTTATTGGACAAGTGGATAAAACAATAGGTATTGGTAATTTTTCAAAATATTATTTTCGAAAGACAGCTAATTGCTCAAGGGTTTCGGTTCCTAATTCATAATAGTTCATCTGAAAAGCACAATTATATTTGTTTAGATCTTCTGGACACATGGAACATATTTGCATATTATATAATTAAGATTTACAATATTCTTTCCTAGCTACTGCATATTTTAAATCTGCATTTGGATTACCAAATTCTCTTCGAATTATTTTTTCATATTTTTTCAACATTTGTGTTGAATTGGTCATCTCAATTCCTTCTATCTTAGTACTTCGTAGTTCTGTTAATTCTGTTATTCCTATATTAATTAAATAGCTTCTTGATATTCTTGTTATAATTGCTTCAATATAACTAGCTGTTGAACTAGTTGGTATTTTAGCTTCTATTAGTTTTGCATTTATTCTGGCTGTCCAATTTTGTATATCTATTTCAGCATTAGTAGAGCAATCTAGATTTAAAGTTTCTCCTGATTGGTTGTCTCTGGGTATGTAATCATTTTCTAATTTTCTTCGATATTTCCATATATAATCATTATTTTTATGATTATAATCATATTTTTTCTTTTTAAAGGTAGGTTTATAACTTCTACTGGTTTCCATATAATCATAATCTTCATCTGCGTAGACCTTAGTAAGTACGTTAATTTCTTCTTCTTTTTCTGAATTAAAGTCTGATTCTAAATAATTTGAATATCTAAATTCTTGACTGGATTGTTCAGAATAAACTTCTTCATCATTTTCTTCTAGAGTATTTACCTCTATATTATTTACTTTAAGTCGTTCTATTTCAGTAGTTAAAGCTTCTATGATAGTATTCTTTATTGTTTCGTTATCTGATTCATGGACTTCTGATATTTCTGTATTGTTTTTGATATTCCATATAAGCTGTTCTTCTAATTTATCGAACCTACTATTATATTCTATTTTAAGGTTTTGTATTTCTTCATTTAACTTATTTTCTACTCTGTAGACTTTGTCTAATATTTGTTTAGTATTAATATGGATTATTTTAATAGATTCTTCCTTTTTTCGCATTCTTTCATCATATTTTCTCCTAGTTTTTCTAATTTCTTGTAGATGTCATTGATTGTTTTATTGTCTTGATAGCTACTTTCTATATTAGTTACTTGTACAAAATTATTTTCTAGTGCTAGTCTTCTTTCTCTATCAAATTCATTTTCTAGTATCATTTGTTTCCTATCTTTTATTAGATAAAATCTGCCTTCACTAATTTCTGTAAATTGTCTATTTTGGTTAGTCTTATGTATTTTAATGGACCATAAGGGTATCTAATGATTTCTTCTTCAATGATTTTTTCGTTTTTATTCATTATTCTGATTGTTCACTTCTTCATTCATATTCTATTTCTATTCTTTTTCTTAAAAGTAATTCTGGAAATAACTGTGAATATTCTTTAGTTATCTTCTTTTCTAAAATTTCTTAACCTTGTTCTTCTAGTTCTATTGGCATTCTAGTATTACTAGACTCTGGTTTATCTAAATCCTTTTTACTTTCTTTTAGTAATTGTATAATCAATAAAATATTTGTTTTTATTATCTTTAGATTAGTTCCTAAATTTTCTTCTTTTTCTAGTTCACTCATAAGCATAGAGTTGATTTTCTATTTAACGTATAATTATTATAATCTTCTATTATTTTCTTAGCTTCATCTTCTTGTTCTTTATTTTGTATTTCTAGCAGTTCTATTTGATCATCAAAAGGTTTTAACTCCTTTTCAATTTCTTCATAGTCATAATTATCATTTAATGTTGCTTGTTCTAATATTTGTAGTTTATTAATAATAGCCATTTGTTTTTTATTTCTTAATTCTAAATTTTTAATATCAGATTGCATAATTGATATAAAATATTCCCAATTAGCTCTTCTCATAGCCCTTTTTACTTGTGATTTAGTACTCATATGTATAACGAATTTTGTAAGTCTCTAAGTTCTTGTTTAGCTATTAAGTTTCTATTTTCTTGTCTTGTAACTTAATTAAATATTTTCTCAAAGCATTTTTTATTTCATTATCTTTTCTTCTATAGGCTTCATATAAATAATTTTCAAATTCATCTATTTTATCTTGTAAGATTCTATTCTGAACATTTAATATGTTATTTCTTGTTTCTATATGATCCTTAACGTTTTTTATCTGTGTTTTAATAGTCATAACGAATTTATTAATTGTTTAAGTTCTATTAATATTTCTGCTATTATGAATTGTCTAAGTTCTATTTGTTTTAATAGCTCTAGTATTTTTTCAAGTTCTGTTTGAATTTTCGAAAGTTTTTCTTTTTTATTTTGTTCTTCATGTATCGATTTAAGTAGAGAATATCTTTTTTCAGTATTTTCTAGTACATATGCTTCATGTACATGAATATTATAAATGTCTATTTGGTCTTTTACTCTATTAATTTTAAATAATAAAGCATAATTTATCCAGTCAACAATTAGTTTAATATTCTTATGTTGAGAATTCATAATATGATAAGCAAATAATCAAATAAATAGGTAAATAGTCTGTTTTGTTATGAACTTTCTTTGAAGGCTCAATCCCTTTTGTTCCTAATAAACCTTAATCTGTTAATAACAATTCTATCAACTTTCATATAAGTACTGCTAATCCGCTTTGACAACCCTTAAGCACTTAAGCAGAATTAAATAAATTCATGTTTTTTAACCTCACCACATAGGTTTTATGCATCATGCCCTCAACGCCTTTTCACTCTTTAACGGCTAAACAGGCTCCTGCTACCAATTGTCTTTTGGTTTCTAAACATGATTTTACTTAATCGGGGAAAACATAATTAAGATAGCATATATCCTATATGAAATTATAGAATTATTTTAACAGATCTCAGTATTATTATAAACTAGGGAATTGAATTTAAATTCAGTTCATAAGAAAAAGGATTACCTTATCTGCTTCCATAATTATTTGTAAATTATCTTGAGGAATAAGCTCTAGGTAAATAGCGCCGGTCTTGTGAATAGTAAGCTCTGATACCAACTACGAAAAAAGGAGAAGAGTAATTGTTTGAGAGAGATAGAGAGAAATTTAAGAAGGTAGTGGAGAAATGGGGAGAAGTTGATGATGCCTCTTGCTTCCCCAACTGTTCTTATTTATAGGCAAGGCTATTACAAAGCAATTACAAGTGTCGTACCATTTAAAAAACTATTCATACTATTACAAATACTATTTGCTACAGTGAAAGTGCTACAGTAAAAGTACTGTTCACACTATTCACTATTCACATATTTTACATATTTTGCGCCGCCTATCTTTTGTCGTATTACAACTGTTACAACATTTATCTGTTACATGATAATTTTTTACAGACGTATCTCTATCTTTTATTTTTTATCTTTTAGTAGGTACTTAACAGGTGTAAATTCATTTTCTAGTATCATTTGTTTCCTATCTTTTATTAGATAAAATCTGCCTTCACTAATTTCTGCAAATTGTCTATTTTGGTTAGTCTTATGTATTTTAAATGGACCATCAGGGTATCTAATAATTTCTTCTTCAATGATTTTTTCGTTTTTATTCATTATTCTGATTGTTCAATTCTTCATTCATATTTTATTTCTATTCTTTTTCTTAAAAGCAATTCTGGAAATAACTGTGAATATTCTTTAGTTATCTTCTTTTCTAAAATTTCATAACCTTGTTCTTCTAGTTCTATTGGCATTCTAGTATTACTAGACTATGGTTTATCTAAATCCTTTTTACTTTCTTTTAGTAATTGTATAATTAATAAAATATTTGTATTTATTGTCTTTAGATCAGTTCCTAAAATTTTCTTCTTTTTCTAGTTCACTCATAAGCATAAAGTTGATTTTCTATTTAACGTATAATTATTATAATCTTCTATTATTTTCTTAGCTTCATCTTCTTGTTCTTTAATTTGTATTTCTAGCAGTTCTATTTGATCATCAAAAGGTTTTAACTCCTTTTCAATTTCTTCATAGTCATAATTATCATTTAATGTTGCTTGTTCTAATATTTGTAATTTATTAATAATAGCCATTTGTTTTTTATTTCTTAATTCTAAAGTTTTAATATCAGATTGCATAATTGATATAAAATATTCCCAATTAGCTCTTCTCATAGTCCTTTTTACTTGTGATTTAGTACTCATACATATAATGAATTTTGTAAGTCTCTAAGTTCTTGTTTAGCTATTAAGTTTCTATTTTTCTTGTCTTGTAACTTAATTAAATATTTTCTCAAAGCATTTTTTATTTCATTATCTTTTCTTCTATAGGCTTCATATAAATAATTTTCAAATTCATCTATTTTATCTTGTATGATTCTATTCTGAACATTTAATATGTTATTTCTTGTTTCTATATGATCCTTAACGTTTTTTATCTGTGTTTTAATAGTCATAACAAATTTATTAATTGTTTAAGTTCTATTAATATTTCTGCTATTATGAATTGTCTAAGTTCTATTTGTTCTAATAGTTCTAGTATTTTTCCATGTTCTGTTTGAATTTTCGAAAGTTTTTCTTTTTTTATTTTGTTCTTCCTGTATCGATTTAAGTAGAGAATATCTTTTTTCAGTATTTTCTAGTACATATGCTTCATGTAGATGAATATTATAAATGTCTATTTGGTCATTTACTCTATTAATTTTAAATAATAAAGCATAATTTATCCAGTCAACAATTAGTTTAACATTCTTATGTTGAGAATTCATAATATGATAAGCAAATAATCAAATAAATAGGTAAATAGTCTGTTTTGTTATGAACTTTCTTTAAAGGCTCAATCCCTTTTGTTCCTAATAAACCTTAATCAGTTAATAACAATTCTATCAACTTTCATATAAGTACAGCTAATCCGCTTTGACAACCCTTAAGGACTTAAGCAGAATTAAATAAATTCATGTTTTTCAACGTCACCACATAGTTTTTATGCATCATGCCCACAACGCCTTTCCATTCTTTAATGACTAAACGGGCTCCTGCTACCAATTGTCTTTTGGTTTCTAAACATGATTTTACTTAATCGGGGAAAGCATAATTAAGATAGCATACATCCTATATGAAATTATAGAATTATTTTAACAGATCTCAGTATTATTATAAACTTGGGAATTGAATTTAAATTCAGTTCATAAGAAAAAGGATTACCTTATCTGCTTCCACAATTATTTGTAAATTATCTTGAGGAATAAGCTCTAGGTAAATAGCGCCGGTCTTGTGAATAGTAAGCTCTGATACCAACTATGAAAGAAGGAGAAGAGTAATTGTTTGAGAGAGATAGAGAGGAATTTAAGAGGGTAGTGGAGAAATGGGGAGAAGCTGATGATGCCTCTTGCTTCCCCATCTGTTCTTATTCATAGGCAAGGCTATTACAAAGTAATTACAAGTGTCGTACCATTTTACAAAACTATTCATACTATTACAAATACTATTTGCTACAGTGAAAGTGCTACAATAAAAGCATTGTTCACACTATTCACTATTCACATATTTTACATATTTTGTGCCGCCTATCTTTTGTCGTATTACAACTGTTACAACATTTATCTGTTACATGATAATATTTACAGATGTATCTCTATCTTTTATCTTTTAGTAGCTACTTAACAGGTGTAAATTCATTTTCTAGTATCATTTGTTTCCTATCTTTTATTAGATAAAATCTGCCTTCATTAATTTCTGCAAATTGTCTAATTTGGTTAGTCTTATGTATTTTAAATGGACCATCAGGGTATCTAATAATTTCTTCTTCAATGATTTTTTCGTTTTTATTCCTTATTCTGATTGTTCAGTTCTTCATTCATATTCTATTTCTATTCTTTTTCTTAAAAGTAATTCTGGAAATAACTGTGAATATTCTTTAGTTACCTTCTTTTCTAAAATTTCTTAACCTTGTTCTTCTTGTTCTATTGGCATTCTAGTATTACTAGACTCTGGTTTATCTAAATCCTTTTTACTTTCTTTTAGTAATTGTATAATCAATAAAATATTTGTATTTATTATCTTTAGATTAGTTCCTAAATTTTCTTCTTTTTCTAGTTCACTCATAAGCATAAAGTTGATTTTCTATTTAACGTATAATTATTATAATCTTCTATTATTTTCTTAGCTTCATCTTCTTGTTCTTTAATTTGTATTTCTAGCAGTTCTATTTGATCATTAAAAGGTTTTAACTCCTTTTCAATTTCTTCATAGTCATAATTATCATTTAATGTTGCTTGTTCTAATATTTGTAGTTTATTAATAATAGCCATTTGTTTTTTATTTCTTAATTCTAAATTTTTAATATCAGATTGCATAATTGATATAAAATATTCCCAATTAGCTCTTCTCATAGCCCTTTTTACTTGTGATTTAGTACTCATATGTATAACGAATTTTGTAAGTCTCTAAGTTCTTGTTTAGCTATTAAGTTTCTATTTTTCTTGTCTTGTAACTTAATTAAATATTTTCTCAAAGCATTTTTTATTTCATTATCTTTTCTTCTATAGGCTTCATATAAATAATTTTCAAATTCATCTATTTTATCTTGTAAGATTCTATTCTGAACATTTAATATGTTATTTCTTGTTTCTATATGATCCTTAACGTTTTTTATCTGTGTTTTAATAGTCATAACCAATTTATTAATTGTTTAAGTTCTATTAATATTTCTGCTATTATGAATTGTCTAAGTTCTATTTGTTCTAATAGCTCTAGTATTTTTTTCAAGTTCTGTTTGAATTTTCGAAAGTTTTTCTTTTTTATTTTGTTCTTCATGTATCGATTTAAGTAGAGAATATCTTTTTTCAGTATTTTCTAGTACATATGCTTCATGTAGATGAATATTATAAATGTCTATTTGGTCTTTTACTCTATTAATTTTAAATAATAAAGCATAATTTATCCAGTCAACAATTAGTTTAACATTCTTATGTTGAGAATTCATAATATGATAAGCAAATAATCAAATAAATAGGTAAATAGTCTGTTTTGTTATGAACTTTCTTTGAAGGCTCAATCCCTTTTGTTCCTAATAAACCTTAATATGTTAATAGCAATTCTATCAACTTTCATATAAGTACTGCTAATCCGCTTTGACAACCCTTAAGCACTTAAGCAGAATTAAATAAATTCATGTTTTTTAACCTCACCACATAGGTTTTATGCATCATGCCCTCAACGCCTTTTCACTCTTTAACGGCTAAACAGGCTCCTGCTACCAATTGTCTTTTGGTTTCTAAACATGATTTTACTTAATCGGGGAAAACATAATTAAGATAGCATATATCCTATATGAAATTATAGAATTATTTTAACAGATCTCAGTATTATTATAAACAAGGGAATTGAATTTAAATTCAGTTCATAAGAAAAAGGATTACCTTATCTGCCTCCATAATTATTTGTAAATTATCTTGAGGAATAAGCTCTAGGTAAATAGCGCCGGTCTTGTGAATAGTAAGCTCTGATACCAACTATGAAAGAAGGAGAAGAGTAATTGTTTGAGAGAGATAGAGAGAAATTTAAGAGGGTAGTGGAGAAATGGGGAGAAGCTGATGACGCCTCTTGCTTCCCCGGCTGTTCTTAATTATAGGCAAGGCTATTACAAAACAATTACAAGTGTCGTACCATTTAAAAAACTATTCATACTATTACAAATACTATTTGCTATAGTGAAAGTGCTACAGTAAAAGTACTGTTCACACTATTCACTATTCACATATTTTACATATTTTGCTCCGCCTATCTTTTGTCGTATTACAACTGTTACAACATTTATCTGTTACATGATAATTTTTACAGACGTATCTCTATCTTTTATTTTTTATCTTTTAGTAGCTACTTAACAGGTGTAAATTCATTTTCTAGTATCATTTGTTTCCTATCTTTTATTAGATAAAATCTGCCTTCACTAATTTCTGCAAATTGTCTATTTTGGTTAGTCTTATGTATTTTAAATGGACCATCAGGGTATCTAATAATTTCTTCTTCAATGATTTTTTCGTTTTTATTCATTATTCTGATTGTTCAATTCTTCATTCATATTTTATTTCTATTCTTTTTCTTAAAAGCAATTCTGGAAATAACTGTGAATATTCTTTAGTTATCTTCTTTTCTAAAATTTCATAACCTTGTTCTTCTAGTTCTATTGGCATTCTAGTATTACTAGACTCTGGTTTATCTAAATCCTTTTTACTTTCTTTTAGTAATTGTATAATTAATAAAATATTTGTATTTATTGTCTTTAGATTAGTTCCTAAAATTTTCTTCTTTTTCTAGTTCACTCATAAGCATAAAGTTGATTTTCTATTTAACGTATAATTATTATAATCTTCTATTATTTTCTTAGCTTCATCTTCTTGTTCTTTAATTTGTATTTCTAGCAGTTCTATTTGATCATCAAAAGGTTTTAACTCCTTTTCAATTTCTTCATAGTCATAATTATCATTTAATGTTGCTTGTTCTAATATTTGTAATTTATTAATAATAGCCATTTGTTTTTGATTTCTTAATTCTAAATTTTTAATATCAGATTGCATAATTGATATAAAATATTCCCAATTAGCTCTGCTCATAGCCCTTTTTACTTGTGATTTAGTACTCATACGTATAACGAATTTTGTAAGTCTCTAAGTTCTTGTTTAGCTATTAAGTTTCTATTTTTCTTGTCTTCTAAATTAATTAAATATTTTCTCAAAGCATTTTTTATTTCATTATCTTTTCTTCTATAGGCTTCATATAAATAATTTTCAAATTCATCTATTTTATCTTGTATGATTCTATTCTGAACATTTAATATGTTATTTCTTGTTTCTATATGATCCTTAACGTTTTTTATCTGTGTTTTAATAGTCATAACGAATTTATTAATTGTTTAAGTTCTATTAATATCTCTGCTATTATGAATTGTCTAGGTTCTATTTGTTCTAATTGTTCTAGTATTTTTCCAAGTTCTGTTCGAATTTTCGGAAGTTTTTCTTTTTTATTTTGTTCTTCCTGTATCGATTTAAGTAGAGAATATCTTTTTTCAGTATTTTCTAGTACATATGCTTCATGTAGATGAATATTATAAATGTCTATTTGGTCTTTTACTCTATTAATTTTAAATAATAAAGCATAATTTATCCATTCAACAATTAGTTTAACATTCTTATGTTGAGAATTCATAATATGATAAGCAAATAATCAAATGCATAGGTACATAGTCTGTTTTGTTATGAACTTTCTTTAATGGCTCAATCCCTTTTGTTCATAATAAACCTTAATCAGTTAATAACAATTCTATCAACTTACATATAAGTACAGCTAATCCGCTTTGACAACCCTTGAGCACTTAAGCAGAATTAAATAAATTCATGTTTTTCAACCTCACCACATAGGTTTTATGCATCACGCCCTCAACGCCTTTTCATTCTTTAACGGCTAAACGGGCTCCTGCTACCAAATGTCTTTTGGTTTCTATACATGATTTTACTTAATCGGGGAAAGCATAATTAAGATAGCATACATCCTATATGAAATTATAGAATTATTTTAACAGATCTCAGTATTATTATAAACTAGGGGATTGAATTTAAATTCAGTTCATAAGAAAAAGGATTACCTTATCTGCTTCCACAATTATTTGTAAAATATCTTGAGGAATAAGCTCTAGGTAAACAGCGCCGGCCTTGTGAATAGTAAGCTCTGATACCAACTATGGGTGAAGCGTGATTGTTTTAGAGAGAGGAAGGGATTTTGAGAGAAGTAGTGGAGAAATGGGGAGAAGCAGATGATGCCTCTTGCTTCCCCAGCTGTTCTTATTTATAGGCAAGGCTATTACAAAGCAATTACAAGTGCCGTACCATTTTACAAAACTATTCATACTATTACAAATAATATTTGCTACAGTGAAAGTGCTACAGTAAAAGTATTGTTCACACTATTCACTATTCACATATTTTACATATTTTGCGCCGCCTATCTTTTGTCGTATTACAACTGTTACAACATTTATCTGTTACATGACAATTTTTATAGACGTATCTCTATCCTTTATCTTTTAGTAGCTACTTAACAGGTGTCTTATACTTTTAAGGTGTGTTCTATCTCTGTAGTAGATGCTGTTGTGTTAGATGATTCAGCTCCGCAGCTATCCATATCTTCAATTATTTGTACAGTCATTTGTTTAACTCCACACATTTTACATGAGTGGTTATTATTCTGCTGCATCCAACTGCAATATATCTTTAAGGTATCTTCAGTTAAGAAATTCCTGGGTATATACCGTGTAACTGGTTCTTGATCCGGATGGAGCAGGCTCCATACCCATAATTTGATAGTTTCGACCGTATCATGGCCATATGTTATGCTTTGATATATAATTAATGTATTTAAATCTCGATGATTTATCCAAACATGAGTCTTGACCATGGTAATCAAGGCTTCATAAATTGCTTTTATTTTTACTGCTCTTTTTTCTCGGAGGAGATCTGGTATTTCATTTCGGTTTAACTCTGGCTGAGCCTTAATTTCTTCGGGAAGGATAAAATTTGTTGTACAACCCATTTTAACAACCCTAATACATTGTTTTATTTCTGAGAAAGTAACTTCGCCTGGGGCAGTATAGCATCTTACAAAAATCATAGGAGATTTTGTAATATGCAAGTAACTTTTAGCTGCTTTATATATATCAGGAATTGATGATAGCTCTTCTCCATTCATTGTATATACTGAATTAAGAAGGCCATAATCATATGCTGCCTTGATTAGATTTGCATTGCAACCAGGCAATGCTATTAACTCGTTTATCTTTTTTAAGGGGTTAGTAAAATAACCTCCTTCTATTTCCCCGTGGCGGTCTTTTGTGGTATATTAGCGAACTAAAGGAGATATAGTTTGTTTGGTTCCTAAAGTTAGCTTTTCTCTGAAAGATGTGGTATCTAGCACTAGGTTGGGAAAGTTTATTTCATTGATAGATGGTGAAGGGTTATTGGCTTGATTGGGGTAATAAGTTTGTAAGGACGTATTCTTTAAGAAAGGAGAATTAACTTTTTTTGTAATAATTCGGCTTTTATATTTTTGGCGAGTGCCAATATCTGGTTGCTCCATACTAGGATTACTGGAAGTGGCTTCTCTTTTCATTGAAACGAGTTCTTCCATTAACTTTTTGAGTTGTATCTTGAGCTCCTGATTTTCTAGAACCAGCTGTTGAGCTATTTCTTAAGAGATAATCTGCAAAATAATTTTCGTTAGTTTTTAGTAATACAATCGAAAATTCATACTAATTGATGTCTGCTATTATTCGATTTATTTCTTTTCTTGTAATAGAATCTTGTAGTTTTTGGGTTAATCAACTTCTAACAGTTCTATTATCTGTTCTAATGATGAATTTACTATAAACTATATAACATTCAAATTTTTTGATTCCATATTTTACTGCTTTTAATTCTTTTTTATTTATATCCCAATTGATTTCATTTGCCTTAAAAGTTCCTGAGTGATACCTACAAACATATTATTTTCTATCATTTTTATATCTGTATTTTAATACTGCTCCGTAACCGTTATTGGTTTCACTAGCATCTGTTTCTACTATCCATATAAATTCTTCGTCTTCATCAGGAAAACTTAGTTTTGGTAACTTTTTGACTAAGTCTTTGATTTTTTCTACAATTTTTGTATCAGTATCTTCCCATCTAAAATCGTAGTCTTTCTTTAGTTTTTTAGTTAAAGGTTCGGTATATTGTGATAATTTAGGGATAAATTCTCTAACCTGATTTACTATTCCTAGGAATTTTTGTAATTCTTTCTTAGTATTTATTTCCTTTTGAAACTCAATAATTTTTTGACCTATATGATCTTGCATTTTTATTCCAGCTTTATCTATTTCAAATCCTAAGAATTCAATCTGTATTTTAAATAATTCCATTTTCTTTTTACTTAAAACTATACCACTAGTTTTAATAATTTCTATAAACTGTTCTAATAACTTAAAGTGTTCTTCTTGTGTTTTTGAATAGATTAGTATGTCATCAATATAAACTACACAATTTGTTAACTGATTTAAATATTTATCCATGAATGCTTGGAATCTTCCTGGGGCATTTTTATATCCAAAAGGTAATACATTCCATTCATAAAATCCATTAGGGACTTTGAATGCTGTTAGTTGTTTAGAATCTTCGGTTAACTTTAATAGGTGAAAACCACTTTTACAGTCACACTTTGAAAAATAATTGTATCCTTGGATTTGCCTCATTCTAAGTATCTTATTTGGTATAGGGTAATTGTATGTAATTGTTTTTTTTCATTAAGAATTCAATAGTCTATAACAATTTTGTTTTACCTCTTTTCTGTTCAGAATGATTATTTACTATAGAAGCACTGCTACTATGTTTTGAATTACTAGGTCTGATTAATTTTCCAGCTAATAGTTCCGTTATATGCATTTTAAATTCTTTTTCATCTCGTTGTGTATTATTAAAAGATTTTTGTGATATTATACTGTTTTGGTCTTTTGATGTCATTTTTATTTTTGTTTTATGCTTATGCCAATTTTCTAAAGGATTATCACTACATAGTTCTTCTAATTGGGTTTTTAGAGGAGTAAGCTTATCTAGATGGAGTATACCAATTTCTATAATTTCAAAGTTATTAATATTTTCTTTCTTGGTTGTCATCTTTTGGACAAATTTAACTTCTTCGCCTATATTACATTTTTCCCATTCTATTGGTATTCATTCTCTATTTTTGACTATTTTGGCTCTTAACTTATGTTTACAAGGAGTAAATAATGTAACAAACTCTTTACCTATACTAAATGGTTTATATTGGTTAAGAAAGTTGGTTCCTAGTATTCTGTCTTTTCCTATTAATTCGAAACAACATACTTTAGATATGATTAATATTTTAGTCCAAATTTGTATTTTTACATTTGTTTGATATAGAGTAATGTTACTACTATTATTATTAAACCCATTGAGTCTAGATGGTGTGTTTAATTTTTTCCATTCTGGTAAACAATTTTCTTTCATTATTGTTGGTTGTGCTCCTATATCTACCATTGGTGTATAATATCGACTTTTATATCCTTCAAAGATTATTTTTATAAGTATATAGGTGAAATTACTCATTTTTATTGAGAATTGCTAAGTCATATTTCATTTTATATAATCTTTGTTCTAATATTTCTATATCTCTGGTTTTTTCTTGTTCCTTTTTAGATAATGTTCTTGTACTATCTCTATGACATCCTGCAAATATTAGGTATTGCAGTTTCTGAGTTATATAGGATTTTCTTCTTTTGCTATTTCTATCTGTTTTTGTAATTTTATTAATACTATTAAACTAGGTATAGTGCTACTCATTTATTATTTTGGTTTGATAGAGAATTTGGTTATAAGTTAATTTAAAGTAATCTGGTTCTATTGTCCATGGTTTAACCTTTTCTAAGTCTTTTCCTAGTATTATCTTATTGTTTAAGGTTTTGACATAGTCGATATTTATATCTTGTAGTGCAATTTTTGTTGTTAATGTAATTAATCTATTAAAATTTTCATTAATGTTAACTATTTGGTTTGACAGTTTGTCTAATGGTATATAATTACTTTCAGTATTAATATCTAATTGTGCTGTTAGATTTTTTGTTCCTATTTGTATGATTATATAATATTCGTGTGCTTTTAATTGAATAGGTAGGTTGTCTGTGAAATATCGTTTAGATCTAGAAACGCTTAATCGTTTCGTTACTATTTCTAAGTCTTCGTAGTTTGGTTTAGAGTATAATTTTAATCCTTTTTCTATAGGTAATATAAGATCTGTAAAAGGGGTATCTATAGTAATTGGTCTTAATTTGTTTTTAGTATAAACCTGATGTTGATCTGTTAATATATAAGAATTCTTACATTGTACTGTCATAACTTTTGATCCAGTTGTCATGTTTATTCCATCTAGTTTCCAATATAAGACTAGTGCCTTTTCTATATTTTGGTCAGTTAAACTTATAGAATAATTGTAATGCCTCGAATTTTGAAAGCGTATTTTATTATTTATGTGGTTTAATATTATTTCCACTTAAATTTATTTTATGATAATTCAATTTAAAATAATAATTTCATTTAGTTTTGATTTATTTAACAAGTTTTATTTAAATGATTATTTTTAAATAATTTAACTATGGTAAATTAAACTCTTTATTTTTTTTTTGTTATGGGTATTCTTGTACAAGTTGTCCATCCATTGTTGTAATCCAAGCCCAAATACAAGTCCATAGCCATATGTCTTTTAGCCAAAAAGAAAAAGGAAAAAAAAAAAAAAAGAAAGAAAACGTGATCATCAGATCACCATCTCCCTCCTCACGTATGAACATCAACAAGCCAAAGGAGAAATTGTTTTTCCACAAATTCAATAGTTCTTGTCACAGAACTTTGAAATCAAGCACCAATTCAACCCCAACCTCAACTCTTCTGCCCAAAATCCCCTAAAATCAGAAAACAAAATCTCTCACCATACTTCCTCCATTAATGGAGGTTGACTAAGCTCCACAAATTCAGAAATTTGCTCTACAAATAGCAACCCAAACACATTCAATTATTCAAGCAAACAAATTAAACTTCAAAGGTTTGCTTCAATCCTTTATCTTCTTCCTTAATTTCTGATTTTTGATTTTGAAAATAAAAAATGAAAATTCAAACCACCATTAACAATTCTCCTATTCCTTTGAACCACCACACAACCGGAAATCACCACCTTCGACCACCTGAACCTCGCCGTCCACCATCAACGCCACCCAACACCGCCAGCCAGCCAAACTCCTCCTTCGCAGCAGCCCTGCTGTCGCCTTCCTCTGCAGCCGCACCCAGCCTCCCTCACTCGCACCCCACCACCTGAATCCTGTCACCTGAACCTCGCGCCACCTTCCCTCGCCTGAATCCGCCGCCCAGCGCCACCTCCTTCCTCTTCTTCCTCTTCTTCCCCACTGTTTCGCCTCCCCTGTTCCTTCCTTCCTTCTTGCGTTCTTTTTTTTTCTTCAGTTGGGTTAAACTGATTCAAAGAATATGTACCCCCCTTCCCTTTACTTATTTATTAGTTTTTTTTTTTTTTAAAACAAAATAAATGACTTGCCTAAATTAACTTGCTTTATTAAGGTGGTATACTTTAGGTTAATTTAGTCTCTTATAACTTGATAATATTTCTTAATTTTCTAAAATAAAACGAGCATAATAAAGTTAGTTTTTATGTTTAAAATAATTATTTAAGTTAATGAAAGTTAAGTTGAAGTAATTTTAAGTACTTAAAATAATTTCATAATTGATTTGAAAACTATAAACTTTGATTTATAAACTCTCTTAAATTAATTAAGAATTTCTTTTAGTTATTTAAATTCTTTAAATTGTTTATTTTATATAAATGGGGTTATTTAGGTAACTAACTTAGATCTCGTTAACGTCTAATGTAGATTCCGATTGCGTAGACGAGGAATATCAAGAGTGTTAATCTGTTCGTGAATCTAACTTTTGGGCACATATCACGAGGTAATCTCCGATGTCCATCTAAACATAGATCCCGTTAGTGTAAAAAGAATTGATTACGTGATCATTATGTGCTTATAAAATTTATAAGTATGGACTATAATTATGAATTATCGACTTAACGTGGATTATGAATATGAAGGATAAAATGGACAACGACTATGGATTTCGATTATGAATCATGACTATGGACGATGTACGATATGACAAAGATGGTTATTATAACGTTATTAAAATCGGTAAATGTCATTTAATAATGTTATTAATATTATTATATTATTATTATATTATTATTATTATATTATTATTATTATTATGATTATTATTGTTATTATTATTACTATATATCATTATGAATATCATGAATATTATTATTTTTATTAATATTGAGACTTTATGAAAGTTGAAATTGGTAAGAACTTGTGATAATGAAATGATTATGAATCTGAAGTGATAAATTAACTCAAGTGACGGTTGTTCTTATGAAATGAGTTATTGGAACCACTATGAATGGATTGAGATTATGATGGATTGAATATGTTCACACTAGATTGAACAAGATGACATAAATGTGTACGTGATTTATGTGATGACTTGAAATTTAAAAGATGTTAATCACGTAAAGTGAAATATCGGAGGGAAATGATGAACAGGTTGCCCTGTATGAGAGGTTCAGCGGCCCCTACAGGTTTTCTGGTTACTATGCTGATTATTCTGATACTGTCTTCCTTCTATCTTATTGTGATCAAAGTAGAAGGGGTGTGCACACTAGGGACTCTGTTATTATGGCCATTATGTTATGCGTAGGTGGTTACAGGGGATTGACCCCGGCCTACAATGTTGAAGTAAGTGGTTACAGGGGATTGACCCCGGCTTACTGGCGTTCTCTTTCCTCTCCTTTAATAATTGGATTAATTATGTGATTATTCATTATATATATATACATGTGTGAATGTGTGCTATGTTTTATAACCCTATTAACCTACTATTTTACAAAGTATTTTCAACTTAAGTATTTTACGGGATGGAGTTGGAATTACTCAGTTTTTCTGATGTTTGGGAGCTTGTCTCTCTTGTTTCTTTTCTATGCATTTGTGCAGGTGGGTGATCGACTGGGGAACAAAAGGGAGATCACTTAGAGTTGTCATCCACTTAATTTATGATTTAGCTTCCGCTGGAACTCTAAAACACTTAAGTAATTAGTAATATTTAATGAATGATTTACTTGGTTGTAAGGATTAATTTATTTGAATTTAGTATAATTTAATCTAGCCTTGCATTTATTTCCAAGGAGATAAGTGCGGCAGTAGCACGCCCGTTGAGTCGAACCCTCGTGGATTTTCCCCATCTCGAGTTTTATTAAATGAAAAAGGGTTCGGGTTGGCGGGGGTGTTACAAAGTGGTATTAGAGCGGAGTTTATATTAACTAGGGAAAGATTAAAATTATTAAAATATAATAATTAGGGAAAATGAATCAAATAGGGTAAAACATAAAATTGGTTTAGGAAGTCAAAATAATAAAAATATGTAGGAAAAATGAATTAGGATTAAAATATGACTTAAGGATTTAGTATGGATACGAATGGGTTATATGTACATGTATGAAAGTACTCGCTAAAGGTACTTATTAATTGTTTATGATATTTTATTAGATGGCCAAGACACGTTTGACCGCCAGGAAATGCACCAGAACCCCTCGTCAAGGACCCTACCTTCTAAGGATGAGGGTAGGAGAGTCTGTTTCAGCTTATATTTACAGGTTACGGTTAACAATGAAGTGTTACCACCTCAATGAAGGCCACGGGCATTCGGATTACCTCACGCCACCTAAAGAGGCCGATGTTTTGATTCACACTCTCCCCAACGATGGTCCTTATGCCGGAATCAAGAGCGAATACTCTGATGTTTTGAAAAATGGAAAGCCGAACTATGGACGATACACATTGAAAGGGAAGTGGTATCTCACGTTGAGTTACCTGGAGAAAAGGATGCTTGATGCTAGGGCCAAGTGGCTTAATGACCATTTACCCACTGATGACGAGGAGCCCAACCATAGTGACGATGAAGAAGTAGGAAGCAACCCTGCCTCACCCGTTGTAAATCTCAATGGAGATGGAGACGGAGATGAAGGTGAAGACGAGGATCCGTCCGAGTACGCTGACTAGAAACTCAAATCTCTAGCCCTGACCCTTAGATTTCTAATTAAAGTCGTAAAAGATCGATTAATGTGTTAATTTAGTTAATGATGGTGCAACTAATGCCTATTTACTATTTAAAAACTCTTATGCTACTGTGGACGAATTGTTATGGCACTTTTGGAAGTAATGAATGAGGAACTTTTGACATGTGAATTGATTGTGAAATGAATGATGAACTTTTGATATGTGAATTTAGTATGAAATGAATGAATGGTGTGAACCATGATTATGTGAATTAGCCTTTATATAAGAATCAATGTGAATCGTAGAAATACAATGTGAATAATGCGGGTAGCTTATGCAATACGTTTATACACGATCTAGAGCAAGGCGACAAGAAAACCAAATGGCTGAAACTCCTGAACAAGTTGCAGCACGACTTAGGACTCTTGAGCAACTAGCTCAGAGTTTTGGCTTAGTCCTTCAAAACCAGATCAACAACAACCACCATGGAGACGATCCGCAAGCTGCAATGGCGAAAAAGATCTCCGCTTTGAAACCACCAACCTTTGTTGGGAGAGAAGACCCACTACTTCTCGAGAATTGGATAAGAGATTTCGAAAAGATTTTCACGGCCATGGGTACGCCTGAGGCCCAGAAAGTAGACCAAGCAACCTTTTATCTACATGAAGATGCTGATACTTGGTGGGAAAGTGTAGGACCTACTGTTAAAGCTCAAGAGAACTTTAACTGGGAAGCATTAAGGTAGCAATTAAGGCTCAATTCTTCCCCGAGCACATTCGTAGGCAAAAGTACAATGAGTTTAGTAGGTTCAACCAGAGTTATAACATGAGTGTGCAAGAGTATGCTCAGAAATTCAATGAGTATGCCCGATTCTGCCCGACTGTAGTACCAGATGAAGGAACTAAGGCTCAGAAGTTTGAAGACGGACTTAAGTTTGATCTTTATACTCGAATGGGAGGTAGCACATCTAGTACGTTCGCGGAAGCATATGCTAAGGCCTCAAACCTGGAGAGAATCTTACAGCGTGAGAGAGAGGTGCTAGGGAGACACAAAAGGAAGGAACCTACCGGCAACATCAACAGCCAAGGGTACGACAAAAGGCCCAACAATGGTGGAAACAATAATAACAATGGTGGACGCTACAACAACCACAACAATCAGAATTCTGGACAACAGGTCCAGCAAGGAAATAGGAACCAAAAGAACTTTGTTTGCAAGAAGTGTGCCAAGAGCCATCCAGGGTTCACTTGTCAGGGTGAAAGGATCAAGTGTTTCGAGTGTGGAGATGTAGGTCACAAATCATTCAACTGTACAAAGAAGCAAGCTCAAAATGGACCAAATGGGAACAGTGGTAACAATGGAGGTGGAAACAGAATTCAAAACATCAATAACAACCGCCCCAGTGGAGGAAATGCTGCACAGAACGGGAACCAGAACAACCGCTCTTTTGGAGGTGGAAATGGAAACTATGGAAAGAATAGCAATGGAGGCTACACCAATGGAAGAATCAATGTCATGAGCCGAATTGAAGCTGATACCGATGCCAATGTTGTGACGGGTACATTTCTCGTAAACTCAAATCCTGCTTATGTACTCTTTGATTCCGGAGCGTCTCATTCTTTTATTTCTAGCAATTTTGTTAATAAGTATCCAGTCAAGTCTACCCAACCTTGTCGAGCCAATATAGCCATGCCCACAGGTGAAACTGTTTCTTGTAAATCTCTTTTCGAAAGTATCCCTGTAGTTATAGCTGGTACTGAATTACCGGCCGATCTTATCCTTTTTGACCTAAAAGACTTTGACGTTATCTTGGGAATGGATTGGTTAGCTAAGTATAAAGCCAAAATCAAGTGTCATAACCAGAAAATATCTCTTAGAGGACCAAAGGGAAATAGGATATCTTATAATGGCATAACCTTCCAGCCTGATGTCAAGATAATCTCAGCCTTAAACCTTCAAACCTATCTTAGAAAAGGCTACCCAGTCTACCTGTGTCAAGTATGGGACGTAAGCGTGGAAAATGAGGAGTTGACTCAAATTTCGGTAGTAAAGGAGTTCCCGGATGTATTTCCCGAAGAGCTTCCAGGAATGCCACCAGAGAGAGAAGTGAGCTTTAAGATCGATTTAGTCCCTGGAACAGGACCTCTCTCTACGGCCCCGTATCGAATGGCACCTGTAGAAATGCAAGAATTGAAAGTGCAATTAGAAGAATTGTTGGATAAAGGGTACATTCGACCTAGTGTTTCGCCTTAGGGAGCCCCGGTATTGTTTGTTCGAAAGAAAGACGGATCTTTGAGGTTGTGTATCGATTATACGGAGCTGAATTATGCCACGGTAAAGAATAAATATCCGCTTCCGAGGATCGAGGATTTGTTCGATCAGCTTCAGGGTGCAACAGTGTTTTCCAGGATCGATTTACGATCAGGTTATCACCAACTACGAATTGCTGAAGAAGACATCCCTAAGACAGCCTTTCGTACGAGATATGGCCATTATGAGTTCACTGTTATGCCTTTTGGACTCACTAATGCGCCAGCAGCTTTCATGGACCTCATGAATAGGACTTTCCAGCCATAATTGGATAAATTCGTTATAGTGTTCATCGACGATATATTGGTATACTCGAAGGATAGAGAAGAGCATGAGGATCAGTTGAGGAAAGTTTTGGAGATTCTTCGAGAAAAGCAATTGTACGCGAAGTTCTCGAAGTGTGAATTTTGGTTGGAAAAAGTTTCATTTTTGGGTCATGTGATATCAAAAGAAGGCGTTTCCGTAGATCCATCGAAGATTCAAGCAGTGACCGATTGGCCTCAACCTAAGAACGTCACCAAAGTAAGGAGTTTCTTGGGTTTAGCTGGATATTACCGGAGATTTGTGAAAGATTTTTCGAGAACGGCCTAACCTCTCACTAACCTAATGAAGAAAACAACAAAATTTCATTGGGATGATAAGTGTGAGGAAGCATTTCAAGAGCTGAAGAAGAGACTTACAATAGCCCCTGTATTGACATTGCCCTCTAGAGTAGAAGGATTTGAAGTCTATAGTGATGCCTCAAATAAAAGTTTTGGGTGCGTCTTGATGCAACATGGTAAAGTAGTGGCCTATGCGTCGAGACAACTCAAACCACATGAGCAAAATCACCCTACTCATGACTTGGAGTTAGGAGCAATCGTGTTTGCGCTCAAGATATGGAGACATTATTTATATGGAGTGCAGTGTAAAGTCTATACAGATCACAAGAGTTTGAAGTATCTGTATATGCAAAAAGAGTTAAATATGAGACAGAGACGTTGGCTCGAACTTATAAACGACTATGATTTGAAGATAGTGTATCAAGAGGGAAAAGCGAACAAAGTAGCTGACGCGTTGAGTAGGAAGAGTGCTCATTCGCTAAATGTGTTGATCCTAGCCAATGAACTATGTGAGGAGATTAAGAGATTGAGTTTGGAAATAGTTGAGCCCGGTTATGTGAATGCTCAATTGAATGCTCTTACTGTTGGACCGAACATATTTGAGGAGATTCGGGTGAAACAAGCTGCAGATAAGTGGTTATGCAAGTTAAGAGAGATGAAGGAATGTGGTCAAGCACCAGAGTTCGAGATCGACGGCAATGGCGTTGCAAAGTATAAACGTAGATTGTGTGTGCCACAGGACGAGGAACTCAAGACGAGAATTCTAAGGGAAGCCCATAGTTCGCCGTATTCCATACATCTAGGAGGAGATAAGCTTTATAAGGATTTGAAAAAGAATTTTTGGTGGCCTAGGATGAAGCAAGAAGTAGCCGACTTTGTTGCAAAATTTTTAACATGCCAGAAGGTGAAAATACAGCATATGAAGCCTGGAGGAAAATTGCAACCGTTAGAAGTGCCAGGATGGAAATGGGAATCTATCTCTATGGATTTCATCATGGGATTACCGAATACGAGGTCGGGAAAGAATGCAATATGGGTAATAGTGGACTGTTTGACTAAGACGGCAAGATTCGTGGCAATGAAGGATACTTGGTCGTTGAAACAATTGGCGGATGCTTACTTTTAATGAGGTGGTTAGGCTATATGGTCTTCCGAAGGACATCGTTTGGGATAGGGACTCGAGATTCTTATCTAAGTTCTGGAAACAGCTTCAGACAGCCGTGGGTACACTATTGAAATTCAGCACAGCCTTCCACCCAGCAACAGATGGTCAAACGGAGAGAACCATTCAAACCTTGGAGGATATGCTGAGAGCATGCATAATGGATTTCGGAGGATATTGAGATGATCATTTGATGTACATTGAGTTCTCGTACAACAACAGTTATCACTCG
This sequence comes from Beta lomatogona, assembly GCA_947646795.1. Lineage (NCBI taxonomy): Eukaryota > Viridiplantae > Streptophyta > Magnoliopsida > Caryophyllales > Amaranthaceae > Beta > Beta lomatogona. The sequence continues at coordinate 3,107,891 of CANSNZ010000942.1, forward strand.
AGTATAGGAATGGCACCTTACGAGGCATTGTATGGACGGAAATGTAGAAGTCCTATATGTTGGAGCGATGTGAATGAGTCGTTGAATTTGGGACCGGAAATGATAGAAGAGACTACCAACAAGGTGAAGCTGATTCAAGAACGTATGAAAGCAGCTCAGGATCGACAAAAATCGTATGCAGATCAAAGGAGACGAGATTTAGAGTTTGAAGTTGGAGATAAAGTGTTGCTGAAAGTTTCGCCAACCAAGGGAGTAATGAGGTTCGGTAGAAAAGGAAAGTTGAGTCCTCGTTATATCGGACCTTATGAGATACTCGAAAGAATTGGGGAAGTGGCCTATAGATTAGCCTTGCCCACGGAGTTAGCCAATGTTCATAATGTTTTTCATGTGTCTCAACTCCGTAAGTATATCCCTGACCCCTCCCATGTTATCCAACCCGAAACCATTGAACTAGATGAGACCCTCACCTTTGAAGAACGTCCTATTAGAATCCTTGATTCCAAAACGAGAAATACCCGGAACAAGGCAGTAAAGTTAGTCAAAGTTTTGTGGTCTAATCATCAAACCGAGGAAGCAACTTGGGAAACAGAAGATGACATGAAAAAGCGTTATCTTGAACTCTTTTCTGAGGTACGATTATCGAGTTTCGGGGACGAAACTCCTTAAGGGAGACCGAATGTAATACTAACAAAGCGCAAAACTACTATTTTATTAATATTAAATATCTAACTTTAAAGTTCGAGGATGAACTTTTTTTTTAAGGAGGCGTAGATGTAATACCCCGAATTTTGAAAGCGTATTTTATTATTTATGTGGTTTAATATTATTTCCACTTAAATTTGATTTCTGATAATTTAATTTAAAATAATAATTTCATTTAGTTTTGATTTATTTAACAAGTTTTATTTAAATGATTGTTTCTAAATATTTACTATGGTAATTAATTTTTTTGTTTGGTTTTCAAGTTGTCCATCCATTGTTGTAATCCAAGCCCAAATACAAGTCCATAGCCATATGTCTTTTAGCCAAAAAGAAAAAGGAAAATAAAAAAAAAAAAAAATAAAAGAAAGAAAACGTGATCATCAGATCACCATCTCCCTCCTCACGTATGAACATCAACAAGCCAAAGGAGAAATTTTTTTAAGTTAATTAAGAATTTCTTTAAGTTATTTAAATTCTTTAAATTGTTTATTTTATATAAATGGGGTTATTTAGGTAACTAACTTAGATCTCGTTAACATCTAATGTAGATTCCGATTGCGTAGACGAGGAATATCAAGAGTGTTAATCTGTTCGTGAATCTAACTTTTGGCCATGCATCACGAGGTAATCTCCAATGTCCATCTAAACATAGATCCCGTTAGTGTAAAAAGAATTGATTACGTGATCATTATGTGCTTATAAAATTTATAAGTATGGACTATAATTATGAATTATCGACTTAACGCGGATTATGAATATGAAGGATAAAATGGACAACGACTATGGATTTCGATTATGAATCATGAGTATGGACGATGTACGATATGATAAAGATGGTTATTATAACGTTATTAAAATCGGTTAATGTCATTTAATAATATTATTATTATTATTATATTATTATTATTATTATATTATTATTATATTATTATTATTATTATGATTATTATTGTTATTATTATTACTATATATCATTATGATTATCATGAATATTATTATTGTTATTAATATTGAGACTTTATGAAAGTTGAAATTGGTAAGAACTTGTGATAATGAAATGATTATGAATCTGAAGTGATAAGTGAACTCAATTGACGGTTGTGTTTATGAAATGAGTTATTGGAACCACCATGAATGGATTGAAATTATGAATGGATTGAGATTATGATGGATTGAATATGTTCACACTAGATTGAACAAGATGACATACATGTGTACGTGATTTATGTGATGACTTGAAATTTAAAAGATGTTAATCACGTAAAGTGAAATATCGGAGGGAAATGATGAACAGGTTGCCCTGTATGAGAGGTTCAACGGCCCCTACCGGTTTTCTGGTTACTATGCTGATTATTCTGATACTGTCTTCCTTTTATCTTGTTGTGATCCAAGTAGAATGGGTGTGCACACTAGGGACTCTGTTATTATGACCATTATGTTATGCGTAGGTGGTTACAGGGGATTGACCCCGGCCTACAATGTTGAAGTAAGTGGTTACAGGGGATTGACCCCGGCTTACTGGCGTTCTCTTTCCTCTCCTTAAATAATTGGATTAATTATGTGATTATTCATTGTATATATATACATGTGTGAATGTGTGCTATGTTTTATAACCCTATTAACCTACTATTTTACAAAGTATTTTCAACTTAAGTATTTTACGGGATGGAGTTGGAATTACTCAGTTTTTCTGATTTTTGGGAGCTTGTCTCTCTTGTTTCTTTTCAATGCATGGGTGCAGGTGGGTGATCGACGGGGGAACAAAAGAGATCACTTAGAGTTGTCATCCACTTAGCTTATGATTTAGCTTCCGCTGGAACTCTGAAACACTTAAGTAATTAGTAATATTTAATGAATGATTTACTTGGTTGTAAGGATTAATTTATTTGAATTTAGTATACTTTAATCAAGCCTTGCATTTATTTTCAAGGAGATAAGTGCGGCTGTAGCACGCCCGTTGAGTCGAACCCTCGTGGATTTTCCCCATCTCGAGTTTTATTAAATGAAAAAGGGTTCGGGTTGGCGGGGGTGTTACAATAATTGGGCTTAATTATGAATCTAACTTTCTGATAAATAAGATTTCCTTTAAGTTGTGCTATAATGGCTTGTTCTATTGGTTCTTTGATTCTATGATCAGCTAATTCTAATTCTAAGGGAGTATATATTCCTTCTTTAAAACAGGCTTTTATTATTATTTCTATGGCGGCTAATTCTACAAATCTAAATGTGATTGGTTTATATTTTAATGTATTATTAATTTTGGTTATTTCTTCATTTAGCACTTCTTGTGTTATTAATGGGACTCTAGTATTACCTTGTACTTGTGTTATATCTATAACATGTTCTCTATCAGCTATAACTAAATATTCTTCCTTTTTCTTTTTGAAATACTTAGTTAATTTAGCTAGGTCAAATTTTTTCTTTTCAATAATCTTTTCGGGGGACAACGTAAATCCTTCATACTTTAATGCATTATATTTTTGTAAGTCAAAAATTACACTTTGATTTTTATGTTGTACTGTTATATCTTCATCGTAATCAACTTCTTGTAACTCTTTATTCATTATCATTAGTTTCAGTATTATCTTCCTCTTCACTATTTTCATCATTACTTATTTCATGAATCAGACTTTAATTTAGAAAAAGAAGAAGAAATTAACGTACTTACTAAGGTCTACACAGATGAAGATTATGATTATATGGAAACCAGTAGAAGTTATAAACATACCTTTAAAAAGAAAAAATATGATTATAATCATAAAAATAATGACTATAAATGGAAATATCGAAGAAAATTAGAAAATGATTACATACCCAGAGATAACCAATCAGGAGAAACTTTAAATCTAGATTGCTCTACTAATGCTGAAATAGATATACAAAATTGGACAGTCAGAATAAATGCAAAAGTAATAGAAGCTAAAATACCAGTTAGTTCAGCAGCTAGTTATATTGAAGCAACTATAACAGGAATAGCAAGAAGCTATTTAATTAATATAGGAATAACATAATTAACAGAACTACGAAGTACTAAGTTAGAAGGAATTGAGATGACCAATTCAACACAAATGTTGAAAAAATATGAATAAAAAATTCGAAGAAAATTTGGTAATCCCAAATGCAGATTTAAAATATGCAGCAGCTAGGAAAGAATATTGTAAATCCAATTTATATAATATGCAAATATGTTCCATGTGTCCAGAAGATCTAAACAAATATAATTGTGTTTTTTAGATGAACTATTATGAATTAGGAACCGAAACCCCTGAGCAATTAGCTGTCTTTCGAAAATTATATTTTTATAAATTTCCAATACCTATAAATACTATGGTACAACAAGCTTATTATACAGAACCTAAAACAGGAACTTTAGGAGAACAAATAGCATTCTTACAAACATGGTATAAAAATTATTGTATTGAAGTTAATAACCATAAGGAATTTAGAAAACAAGCTAAAATTAGTGACTGTTGTGAAAGATATGAAATACCCAAATTTGGATGTCACAAATTAAACAAAAGATATAAAGCAAAAAGACCCAAATTGATGCGAAGACGATATAAAAATAAGAAACGATCAAATAAAAATATAAAAATAAGAAACAAAACGATCAAATAAACAAAAGATTCAAGCCGTATGGAAAATATAAAAATAAGAAACGATCAAATAAAAAGTACTTTATTAAAAGAAAAATCTATAAATATGCTAAAAATCCAAAAAGATGTAGATGTTATAATTGTGGACAAATAGGTCACATAGCAAAGGAATGTAAAACTAAAGCAAATAAAAATGTTAATAAAAATACAAAAATGTAAATTTCATTGAACTCCATATAGCATTATATGAACTAGGTAAAACCAATATACCACCAGATGAAGAAATATATGTGTTCAAATATGAAACAGATAATGACGAAATTCATGAAATAAGTAATGATGAAAAAAGTGAAGAGGAAGATAATACTGAAACTGATGATAATGAATAAAGAATTACAAGAAGTTGATTACGATGAAGATGTAACGGTACAACATAAAAATCAAAGAGTAATTTTTGACTTACAAAAATATAATGCATTAAAGTATGATGGATTTACGTTGTCCCCCGACAAGATTATTGAAAAGAAAAAATTTGACCTAGCCAATTAAACTAAGTATTTCAAAAAAGAAAAAGGAAGAATATTTAGTTATAGCTAATAGGGAACATGTTATAGATATAACACAAGTACAAGGTAACACTAGAGTCCCATTAATAACACAAGAAGTATTAAATGAAGAAATAACCAAAATTAACAACGTATTAAAAAATAAACCAATTACATTAAGATTTGTAGAATTAGCTGCCATAGAAATAATAATAATAAAAGCCTGTTTTAAAGAAGGAATAGATACTCCCTTAGAAATAGAATTAGCTGATGATAAAATCAAAGAACCAATAGAACAAGCCATTATAGCACAACTTAAAAGAAATCTTATTTATCAGAAAGTTAGATTCATAATTAAGCCCAATTATTCTATAAGTTTAACTGACCAAAATATAGAAAAGGCACTAGTCTTATATTGGAAACTAGATGGAATAAACATGACAAGTGGATCAAAAGTTATGACAGTACAATGTAAGAATGCTTATATATTAACAGATCAACATTAGGTTTATACTAAAAACAAATTAAGACCAATTACTATAGATACCCCTTTTACAGATCTTATATTACCTATAGAAAAAGGATTGAAATTATACTCTAAACCAAACTACGAAGACTTAGAAATAGTAAAGAAACGATTAAGCGTTTCTAGATCTAAACGAGATTTCACTGACAATCTACCTATTCAATTAAAAGCACACGAATATTATATAATCATACAAATAGGAACAAAAAATCTAACAGCACAATTAGATATTAATACTGAAAGTAATTATGTACCATTAGACAAATTGTTAAACCAAATAGTTAACATTAATGAAAATTTTATAGATTAATTACATTAGCAACAAAAATTGCACTACAAGATATAAATATCGACTACGTCATAACCTTAAACAATAAGATAATACTAGGAAAAGACTTCTTAGAAAAGGTTAACCATGGACAATAGAACCAGATTACTTTAAATTTACTTATAACCAAATTCTATATAAAACCAAAATAATAAATGAGTAGCACTATACCTAGTTTAATACAATTAATAAAATTACAAAAACAAATAGAAATAGCAAAAGAAGAAAAAGCCTATATAACTCAAAAACTGCAATACCTAATATTTGCAGGATGTCATAGAGATAGTACAAGAACATTATCTAAAAAGGAACAAGAAAAAACCAGAGATATAGAAATATCGAACAAAGATTATATAAAATGAAAAATGACTTAGCAACTCTCAATAAAAATGAGTAATTTAACCTATATACTTATAAAAATAATCTTTGAAGGATATAAAAGTCGATATTATACACCAATGGTAGATACTGGAGCACAACCAACAATAATGAAAGAAAATTGTTTACCAGAATGGAAAAAATTAAACACACCATTTAGAATCAATGGGTTTAATAATAATAGTAGTAACATTACTCTATATCAAACAAATGTAAAAATACAAATTTGGAATAAAATATTAATCATATCTAAAGTATACTGTTTTGAATTAATAGGAAAAGACATAATACTAGGAACCAACTTTCTTAACCAATATAAACCATTTAGTATAGGTAAAGAGTTTGTTACATTATTTACTCCTTGTAAACATAAGTTAAGAGCCAAAATAGTCAAAAATAGAGAAGGAATACCAATAGAATGGGAAAAATGTAATATAGGCGAAGAAGCTAAATTTGTCCAAAAGATGACAACCAAGAAGGAAAATATTAATAACTTTGAAATTATAGAAATTGGTATACTCCATCTAGATAAGCTTACTCCTTTAAAAACCCAATTAGAAGAACTATGTAGTGATAATCCTTTAGAAAATTGGCATAAGCATAAAACAGAAATAAAAATAACATTAAAAGACTAAAACAGTATAATATCACAAAAACCTTTTAATAATACACAACGAGATGAAAAAGAATTTAAAATGCATATAACAGAACTATTAGCTGGAAAATTAATCAGACCTAGTAATTCAAAACATAGTAGCAGTGCTTTTATAGTAAATAATCCTTCTGAACAGAAAAGAGGTAAAACACGAATGGTTATAGACTATCGAATTCTTAATGAAAAAACATTTACATACAATTACCCTATACCAAATGAGATACTTAAAATGAGGCAAATCCAAGGGTACAATTATTTTTCAAAAATTGATTGTAAAAGTGGTTTTCACCAATTAAAGTTAACCGAAGATTCTAAACAACTAACAGCATTCAAAGTCCCTAATGGATTTTATGAATGGAATGTATTACCTTATGGATATAAAAATGCCCCAGGAAGATTCCAAGCATTCATGGATAAATATCTAAATCAGTTATCAAATTGTGTAGTTTATATTGATGACATACTAATCTATTCTAAAACACAAGAAGAACACTAGTGGTATAGTTTTAAGCAAAAAGAAAATGGAATTATTTAAAACACAGATTGAATTCTTAGGATTTGAAATAGATAAAGCTGAAATAAAAATGCAAGATCATATAGCTCAAAAAATTATTGAGTTTCAAAAGGAAATAAATACTAAGAAAGAATTACAAAAATTCCTAGGAATAGTAAATCAGGTTAGAGAATTTATCCCTAAATTATCACAATATACCGAACCTTTAACTAAAAAACTAAAGAAAGACTACGATTTTAGATGGGAAGATACTGATACAAAGATTCTAGAAAAAATCAAAGACTTAGTCAAAAAGTTACCAAAACTAAGTTTTCCTGATGAAGACAAAGAATTTATATGGATAGTAGAAACAGATGCTAGTGAAACCAATAACGGTTACGGAGCAGTATTAAAATACAGATATAAAACTGATAAAAAAGAATATGTTTGTAGGTATCACTCAGGAACTTTTAAGGCAAATGAAATCAATTGAGATATAAATAAAAAAAGAATTAAAAGCAGTAAAATATGGAATCACAAAATTTGAATGTTATATAGTTTATAGTAAATTCATAATTAGAACAGATAATAGAACTGTTAGAAGTTGGTTAACCCAAAAACTACAAGATTCCATTACAAGAAAAGAAATAAATCGAATAATAGCAGACATCAATCCATATGAATTTTCGATTGAATTATTAAAAACTAACGAAAATTGTTTTGCAGATTATCTCTCAAGAAATAGCTCAACAACTGATTCTAGAAAATCAGGAGCTCAAGATACAACTCAAAAAGTTAATGGAAGAACTTGCTTCAATGAAAAGCGAAGCCGCTTCCAGTAATCCTAGTATGGAGCAAGCAGATATTGGCGCTCGCCAAAAATATAAAAGCCGAATTATTACAAAAAAAGTTAATTCTCCTTCCTTGAAGAATATGTCCTTACAAACTTATTATCCCAATCAAGCCAATAACCCTTCACCGGTTATCAATGAAATAAACATTCCCAGCCTAGTACCAGATACCACATCTTTCAGAGAAAAGCTAACTTTACGAACCAAACAAACTATATCTCCTTTGGTTCGCCAATATATAGATAATTTCTTATTTATTGCTAACAAACTAAATACTGTCCCAGAATTTACCACAAAGGACCGCCACGGGGAGATAGAAGTAGGTTATGTTACTAACCCCCTAAAAAAGATAAACGAGTTAATAGCATTGCCTGTTTGCAATGCAAATTTAATCAAGGCAGCATATGATTATGGCCTTCTTAATTCAGTATATACAATGAATGGAGAAGAGCTATCATCAAATCCTGATCTATATAAAGCAGCTAAAAGTTACTTGCATATTACAAAATCTCCTATGATTTTTGTAAGATGCTATCTTCGCCCGAGGCGAAGTTACTTTCTCCGAAATAAAACAATGTATTAGGGTTGTTAAAATGGGCTGTACAATAAATTTTATCCTTCCCGAAGAAATTAAGGCTCAGCTAGAGTTAAACCGCAATGAAATACCGGATCTCCTCAGAGAAAAAGGAGCAGTTAAAATAAAAGCCATTTATGAAGCCTTGATTACCATGGTCAAGACTCATGTTTGGATAAATCATCAAGATTTAAATACATTAATTATATCTCAAAGCAAAACATATGGCCATGATACGGTCAAAACTATCAAATCATGGGTATGGAGCCTGCTCCATCCGGATCAAGAACCAGTTACACGGTATATACCCAGGAATTTCTTAACCGAAGATACCTTAAAGAGATATTGCAGTTAGATGCAGCAGAATAATAACCACTCATGTAAAATGTGTGCAGTTAAACAAATGACTGTACCAATAATTGAAGATATGGATAGTTGTGGAGCTGAATCTTCTAACACAGCAGCATCTACTACAGAGATAGAACACACCTTATAAGTATAAGACACCTGTTAAGTGGCTACTAAAAGATAAAATATAAAGGATAGAGATACGTCTGTAAAAATTATCATATAACAGATAAATGTTGTAACAGTTGTAATACGACAAAAGATAGGCGACGCAAAATATGTAAAATATGTGAATAGTGATTAGTGTGAACAGTACTTTTACTGTAGCACTTTCACTGTAGCAAATAGTATTTGTAATAGTATGAATAGTTTTGTAAAATGGTACGGCACTTGTAATTGCCTTGCCTATAAATTAGAACAGCTGGGGAAGCAAGAGGCATCATCAGCTTCTCCCCATTTCTCCACTACTTCTCTCAAAATCCCTTCGGTATCGAGCTTACTATTCACAAGACCGGAGCTATTTACCTAGAGCTTATTCCTCAAGATATTTCACAAATAATTAGGGAAGCGAGATAAGGTAATCCTTTTTCTTATGAACTGAATTTAAATTCAATCCCCTAGTTTATAATAATACTGAGATCTGTTAAAATAATCCTATAATTTCATATAGGATGTATGCTATCTTAATTATGCTTTCCCCGATTAAGTAAAATCATGTTTTGAAACCAAAAGACAGTTGGAAGCAGGAGCCCGTTTAGCCGTTAAAGAATGAAAAGGCGTTGAGGGCGTGATGCATAAAACCTATGTGGTGAGGTTGAAAAACATGAATTTATTTAATTCTGCTTAAGTGCTTAAGGGTTGTCAAAGCGGATTAGCAGTACTTATATGAAAGCTGATAGAATTGTAAGAAAGAATTACAAAAATTCCTAGGAATAGTAAATCAGGTTAGAGAATTTATCCCTAAATTATCACAATATACCGAACCTTTAACTAAAAAACTAAAGAAAGACTACGATTTTAGATGGGAAGATACTGATACAAAAATTCTAGAAAAAATCAAAGACTTAGTCAAAAAGTTACCAAAACTAAGTTTTCCTGATGAAGACAAAGAATTTATATATATGGATAGTAGAAACAGATGCTAGTGAAACCAATAACGGTTACGGAGCAGTATAAAAATACGAGATATAAAACCGATAGAAAAGAATATGTTTGTAGGTATCACTCGGGAACTTTTAAGGCAAATGAAATCAATTGGGATATAAATGAAAAAGAATTAAAAGCAGTAAAATATGGAATGAAAAAATTTTAATGTTATATAGTTTATAGTAAATTCATAATTAGAACAGATAATAGAACTGTTAGAAGTTGGTTAACCCAAAAACTACAAGATTCCATTACAAGAAAAGAAATAAATCGAATAATAGCAGACATCAATCAGTATGAATTTTCGATTGAATTATTAAAATCTAACGAAAATTGTTTTGCAGATTATCTCTCAAGAAATAGCTCAACAACTGGTTCTATAAAATCGGGAGCTCAAGATACAACTCAAAATGTTAATGGAAGAACTTGCTTCAATGAAAAGAGAAGCCACTTCCAAGTAATCCTAGTATGGAGCAAGCAGATATTGGCACTCGCCAAAAATATAAAAGCCGAATTATTACAAGAAAAGTTAATTCTCCTTCCTTGAAGAATATGTCCTTACAAACTTATTATCCCAATAAAGCCAATAACCCTTCACCGGCTATAAATGATATAAACTTTCCCAGCCTAGTACCAGATACCACATCTTTCAGAGAAAAGCTAACTATAGGAACCAAACAAACTATATCTCCTTTGGTTCGCCAATATATAGATAATTTCTTATTTATTGCTAACAAGCTAAATACTGTCCCGGAATTTACCACAAAGGACTGCCACGGGGAGATAGAAGGAGGTTATGTTACTAACCCCCTAAAAAGGATAAACGAGTTAATAGCATTGCCTGGTTGCAATGCAAATTTAATCAAGGCAAAGCATATGATTATGGCCTTCTTAATTCAGTATATACAATGAATGGAGAAGAGCTATCATCAAATCCCGATCTATATAAAGCAGCTAAAAGTTACTTGCATATTACAAAATCTCCTATGATTTTTGTAAGATGCTATACTGCCCCAGGCGAAGTTACTTTCTCAGAAATAAAACAATGTATTAGGGTTGTTAAAATGGGCTGTACAATAAATTTTATCCTTCCCGAAGAAATTAAGGCTCAGCTAGAGTTAAACCGCAATGAAATACCAGATCTCCTCAGAGAAAAAAGAGCAGTTAAAATAAAAGCCATTTATGAAGCCTTGAACTCTTTACCTATACTAAATGGTTTATATTGGTTAAGAAAGTTGGTTCCTAGTATTATGTCTTTTCCTATTAATTCGAAACAAGTATACTTTAGATATGATTAATATTTTATTCCAAATTTGTATTTTTACATTTTTTTGATATAGAGTAATGTTACTACTATTATTATTAAACCCATTGATTCTAAATGGTGTGTTTAATTTTTTCCATTCTAGTAAACAATTTTCTTTCATTATTGTTGTTTGTGCTCCTGTATCTACCATTGGTGTATAATATCGACTTTTATATCCTTCAAAGATTATTTTTATAAGTATATAGGTTAAATTACTCAATTTTATTGAGAATTGCTAAGTCATTTTTCATTTTATATAATCTTTGTTCTAATATTTCTATATCTCTGGTTTTTTCTTGTTCCTTTTTAGATAATGTTCTTGTACTATCTTTATGACATCCTGCAAATATTAGGTATTGCAGTTTTTGAGTTGTATAGGCTTTTTCTTCTTTTGCTATTTCTATCTGTTTTTGTAATTTTATTAATTCTATTAAACTAGGTATAGTGCTACTCATTTATTATTTTGGTTTTATATAGAATTTGGTTATAAGTAAATTTAAAGTAATCTGGTTCTATTGTCCATTGTTTAACCTTTTCTATGAAGTCTTTTCCTAGTATTATCTTATTGTTTAAGGTTATGACATAGTCCATATTTATATCTTGTAGTGCAATTTTTGTTGTTAATGTAATTAATCTATTAAAATTTTCATTAATGTTAACTATTTGGTTTGACAGTTTGTCTAATGGTATATAATTACTTTCAGTATTAATATCTAATTGTGCTGTTAGATTTTTTGTTCCTATTTGTATGATTATATAATATTCATGTGCTTTTAATTGAATAGGTAGATTGTCGGTGAAATCTCGTTTAGATCTAGAAACGCTTAATCGTTTCTTTACTATTTCTAAGTCTTCGTAGTTTGGTTTAGAGTATAATTTTAATCCTTTTTCTATAGGTAATATAAGATCCTGTAAAAGGGGTATCTATAGTAATTGGTCTTAATTTGTTTTTAGTATAAACCTGATGATCTGTTAATATATAAGCATTCTTACATTGTACTGTCATAACTTTTGATCCAGTTGTCATGTTTATTCCATCTAGTTTCCAATATAAGACTAGTGCCTTTTCTATATTTTGGTCAGTTAAACTTATAGAATAATTGGGCTTAATTATGAATCTAACTTTCTGATAAATAAGATTTCCTTTAAGTTGTGCTATAATGGCTTGTTCTATTGGTTCTTTGATTCAATCATCAGCTAATTCTAATTCTAAGGGAGTATCTATTCCTTCTTTAAAACAGGCTTTTATTATTATTTCTATGGCAGCTAATTCTACAAATCTAAATGTGATTGGTTTATTTTTTAATGTATTATTAATTTTGGTTATTTCTTCATTTAGCACTTCTTGTGTTATTAATGGGACTCTAGTATTACCTTGTACTTGTGTTATATCTATAACATGTTCTCTATCAACTATAACTAAATATTCTTCCTTTTTCTTTTTGAAATACTTAGTTAATTTAGCTAGGTCAAATTTTTTCTTTTCAATAATCTTTTCGGGGGACAACGTAAATCCTTCATACTTTAATGCATTATATTTTTGTAAGTCAAAAATGACTCTTTGATTTTTATGTTGTACTGTTATATCTTCATCGTAATCAACTTCTTGTAACTCTTTATTCATTATCATCAAGTTCAGTATTATCTTCCTCTTCACTATTTTCATCATTACTTATTTCATTATTTTCGTCATCATCTGTTTCATATTTGAACACATATATTTCTTCATATGGTGGTATATTGGTTTTACCTAGTTCATATTCTGCTATATGGAGTTCAATGAAATTTACATTTTTTGTATTTTTATTAACATTTTTATTTGCTTTAGTTTTACATTCCTTTGCTATGTGACCTATTTGTCCACAATTATAACATCTACATCTTTTTGGATTTTTAGCATATTTATAGATTTTTCTTTTAATAAAGGTACTTTTTATTTGATCGTTTCTTATTTTTATATTTTCCATACGGCTTGAATCTTTTATATCGTCTTCGCATCAATTTGGGTCTTTTTGCTTTATATCTTTTGTTTAATTTGTGACATCCAAATTTGGGTATTTCATATCTTTCATAACAGTCACTAATTTTAGCTTGTTTTCTACATTCCTTATGGTTATTAACTTCAATACAATAATTTTTATACCATGTTTGTAAGAATGCTATTTGTTCTCCTAAAGTTCCTGTTTTAGGTTCCGTATAATAAGCTTGTTGTACCATAGTATTTATAGGTATTGGTAATTTTTCAAAATATAATTTTCGAAATACAGCTAATTACTCAGGGGTTTTGGTTCCTAATTCATAATAGTTCATTTGAAAAGCACAATTATATTTGTTTAGATCTTCTGGACACATGGAACATATTTGCATATTATATAATTGGGATTTACAATATTCTTTCCTAGTAGCTGCATATTTTAAATCTGCATTTGGATTACCAAATTCTCTTCGAATTATTTTTTTCATATTTTTTCAACATTTGTGTTGAATCGGTCATCTCAGTTCCTTCTATTTTAGTACTTCGTAGTTCTGTTAATTCTGTTATTCCTATATTAATTAAATAGCTTCTTGCTATTCCTGTTATAGTTGCTTCAATATAACTAGCTGCTGAACTAACTGGTATTTTAGCTTCTACTAGTTTTGCATTTATTCTGGCTGTCCAATTTTGTATATCTATTTCAGCATTAGTAGAGCAATCTAGATTTAAAGTTTCTCCTGATTGGTTATCTCTGGGTATGTAATCATTTTCTAATTTTCTTCGATATTTCCATATATAGTCATTATTTTTATGATTATAATCATATTTTTTCTTTTTAAAGGTAGGTTTATAACTTCTACTGGTTTCCATATAATCATAATCGTCATCTGTGTAGACCTTAGTAAGTACGTTAATTTCTTCTTCTTTTTCTGAATTAAAGTCTGATTCTAAATAATTTGAATATCTAAATTCTTGACTGGATTGTTCAGAATAAACTTCTTCATTGTCTTCGTCTAGAGTATTTATCTCTATATTATTTACTTTAAGTCGTTCTATTTCAGTGGTTAAAGCTTCTATAGTAGTATTATTTATTGTTTCGTTATCTGATTCATGGACTTCTGATATTTCAGTGTTGTCTTTAACATTACATATAAGCTGTTCTTCTATTTTATTAAACCTATTATTATATTCTATTTTAAGATTTTGTATCTCTTCATTAAAATTGTTTTCTACTCTGTAGACTTTGTCTAATATTTTTTTAGTATTAATATGGATTATTTTAATAGATTCTTCCATTTTTCGCATTCTTTCATCATATTTTTTTCTCTAGTTTTTCTAATTTCTTGTAGATGTTATTGATTGTTTTATTGTCTTGATAGCTATTTTCTATATTAGTTACTTGTACCAAATTATTTTCTAGTGCTAGTCTTCTATCTCTATCAAATTCATTTTCTAGTATCATTTGTTTCCTATCTTTTATTAGATAAAATCTGCCTTCACTAATTTCTCGCAAATTGTCAATTTTGGTTAGTCTTATGTATTTTAAATGGACCATCGGGGTATCTAATAATTTCTTCTTCAATGATTATTTCATTTTTATTCATTATTCTCGATTGTTCAATTATTCTTTCATATTCTATTTCTGTTCTTTTTCTTAAAAGTAATTCTGGAAATAACTGTGAATATTCTTTAGTTATCTTCTTTTCTAAAATTTCATAACCTTGTTCTTCTAGTTCTATTGGCATTCTAGTATTACTAGACTCTGGTTTATCTAAATCCTTTTTACTTTCTTTTAGTAATTGTATAATTAATAAAATATTTGTATTTATTATCTTTAGATTAGTTCCTAAATTTACTTCTTTTTCTAGTTCACTCATAAGCAGTTCACGTATAATTATTATAATCTTCTATTATTTTCTTAGCTTCATCTTCTTGTTCTTTAATTTGTATTTCTAGCAGTTCTATTTGATCATCAAAAGGTTTTAACTCCTTTTCAATTTCTTCATAGTCATAATTATCATTTAATGTTGCTTGTTCTAATATTTGTAGTTTATTAATAATAGCCATTTGTTTTTGATTTCTTAATTCTAAATTTTTAATATCAGATTGCATAATTGATATAAAATATTCCCAATTAGCTCTTCTCATAGCCCTTTTTTACTTGTTATTTAGTACTCATACGTATAACGAATTTTGTAAGTCTCTAAGTTCTTGTTTAGCTATTAAGTTTCTATTTTTCTTGTCTTGTAACTTAATTAAATATTTACTCAAAGCATTTTTTATTTCATTATCTTTTCTTCTATAGGCTTCATATAAATAATTTTCAAATTCATCTATTTTATCTTGTATTATTCTATTCTGAACATTTAATATGTTATTTCTTGTTTCTATATGATCCTTAACGTTTTTTATTTGTGTTTTAATAGTCATAACGAATTTATTAATTGTTTAAGTTCTATTAATATTTCTGCTATTATGAATTGTCTAAGTTCTATTTGTTCTAATAGTTCTAGTATTTTTCCAAGTTCTCGTTTGAATTTTCGAAAGTTTTTCTTTTTTATTTTGTTCTTCCTGTATCGATTTAAGTAGATAATATCTTTTTTCAGTATTTTCTAGTACATATGCTTCATGTAGATGAATATTATAAATGTCTATTTGGTCTTTTACTCTATTAATTTTAAATAATAAAGCATAATTTATCCATTCAACAATTAGTTTAACATTCTTATGTTGAGAATTCATAATATGATAAGAAAATAATCAAATGAATAGGTAAATAGTCTGTTTTGTCATGAACTTTCTTTAAAGGCTCAATCCCTTTTGTTCATAATAAACCTGAATCAGTTAATAACAATTCTATCAACTTTCATATAAGTACTGCTAATCCGCTTTGACAACCCTTAAGCACTTAAGCAGAATTAAACAAATTCATGTTTTTCAACCTCACCACATAGGTTTTATGCATCATGCCCTCAACGCCTTTCCATTCTTTAACGGCTAAACGGGCTACTGCTACCAATTGTATTTTGGTTTCTAAACATGATTTTACTTAATCGGGGAAAGCATAATTAAGATAGCATACATCCTATATGAAATTATAGATTTATTTTAACAGATCTCAGTATTATTATAAACTAGGGGATTAAATTTAAATTCAGTTCATAAGAAAAAGGATTACCTTATCTCGCTTCCATAATTATTTGTAAAATATCTTGAGGAATAAGCTCTAGGTAAATAGCGCCGGTCTTGTGAATAGTAAGCTCGATACCAACTATGGGTGAAGCGTGATTATTTTATAGAGAGGAAGGGATTTTGAGAGAAGTAGTGGAGAAATGGGGGGAAGCTGATGATGCCTCTTGCTTCCCCAGCTGTTCTTATTTATAGGCAAAGCTATTACAAGTGCCGTACCATTTTACAAAACTATTCATACTATTACGAATACTATTTGCTACAAGGTGAAAGTGCTACAAGTAAATGTACTGTTCACACTATTCACTATTCACATATTTTACATATTTTGCTCCGCCTATCTTTTGTCGTATTACAACCGTTACAACATTTATCTGTTACATGATAATTTTTACAAACGTATCTTTATCCTTTATCTTTTAGTAGCTACTTAACAGGTGTCTTATACTTATAAGGTGTGCTCTATCTCTGTAGTAGATGTTGTTGTGTTAGATGATTCAGCTCCACAGCTATCCATATCTTCAATTATTGGTACAGTCATTTGTTTAACTCCACACATTTTACATGAGTGGTTATTATTCTGCTGCATCCGACTGCAATATCTCTTTAAGGTATCTTCGGTTAAGAAATTCCCGGGTATATACCGTGTAACTGGTTCTTGATCCGGATGGAGCGGGCTCCATACCCATGATTTGATAGTTTCGACCGTATCATGGCCATATGTTTTGCTTTGAGATATAATTAATGTATTTAAATCTCGATGATTTATCCAAACATGAGTCTTGACCATGGTAATCAAGGCTTCATAAATTGCTTTTATTTTTACTGCTCTTTTTTCTCGGAGGAGATCTAGTATTCATTTCGGTTTAACTCCGGCTGAGCCTTAATTTCTTCGGGAAGGATAAAATTTGCTGTACAACCCATTTTAACAACCCTAATACATTGTTTTATTTCAGAGAAAGTAACTTCGCCTGGGGCAGTATAGCATCTTACAAAAATCATAGGAGATTTTGTAATATGCAAGTAACTTCTAGTTGCTTTATATAGATCAAGAATTGATGATAGCTCTTCTGCATTCATTGTATATACTGAATTAAGAAGGCCATAATCATATGCTGCCTTGATTAGATTTGCATTGCAACCAGGCAATGCTATTAACTCGTTTATCTTTTTTAAGGGGTTAGTAACATAACCTCCTTCTATTTCCCCGTGGCGGTCTTTTGTGGTAAATTACGGGACGGTATTTAGTTTGTTAGCAATAAATAAGAAATTATCTATATATTGGCGAACCAAAGGAGATATAGTTTGTTTGGTTCCTAAAGTTAGCTTTTCTCTGAAAGAT
This sequence comes from Beta lomatogona, assembly GCA_947646795.1. NCBI lineage: Eukaryota > Viridiplantae > Streptophyta > Magnoliopsida > Caryophyllales > Amaranthaceae > Beta > Beta lomatogona. The sequence goes on from CANSNZ010000942.1 coordinate 3,125,845, forward strand.
GTGGTATCTGGTACTAGGTTGGGAAAGTTTATTTCATTGATAGCTTGGTGAAGGGTTATTGGCTTGATTGGAGTAATAAGTTTGTAAGGACATATTCTTTAAGAAAGGAGAATTAACTTTTTTGTAATAATTCGGCCTTTATATTTTTGGCGAGTGCCAATATCTGCTTGCTCCATACTAGGATTACTGGAAGTGGCTTCTCTTTTCATTGATACGAGTTCTTCCATTAACTTTTTGAGTTGTATATTGAACTCCTGATTTTCTATAACCAGTTGTTGAGCTATTACTTGAGAGATAATCTGCAAAACAATTTTCATTAGTTTTAAATAATTCAATCGAAAATTCATACTGATTGATGTCTGCTATTATTCGGTTTATTTCTTTTCTTGTAATGGAATCTTGTAGTTTTTGGGTTAACCAACTTCTAACAGTTCTATTATCTGTTCTAATTATGAATTTACTATAAACTATATAACATTCAAATTTTTTTATTCCATATTTTACTTGCTTTTAATTCTTTTTTATTTATATCCCAATTGATTTCATTTGCCTTAAAAGTTCCTGAGTGATACCTACAAACATGTTCTTTTCTATCATTTTTATATCTCGTATTTTAATACTGCTTCGTAACCGTTATTGGTTTCACTAGCATCTGTTTCTACTATCCATATAAATTCTTTGTCTTCATCGGGAAAACTTTGTTGTGGTAACTTTTTAACTAGGTCTTTGATTTTTTCTAAAATCTTTGTATCAGTATCTTCCCATCTAAAATCATAGACTTTCTTTAGTTTCTTAGTTAGTGGTTCAGTATATTGTGATAGTTTAGGAATAAATTCTCTAACTTGATTTACTATTCCTAGGAATTTTTGTAATTCTTTCTTAATATTTATTTCCTTTTGAAACTCAATAATTTTTTGAGCTATATGATCTTGCATTTTTATTCCAGCTTTATATATTTCAAATCCTAAGAATTCAATCTGTGTTTTAAATAATTCCATTTTCTTTTTGCTTAAAACTATACCACTAGTTTTAATAATTTCTATAAACTGGTCTAATAACTTAAAGTGTTCTTCTTGTGCTTTAGAATAGATTAGTATGTCATCAATATAAACTACACAATTTGATAACCGATTTAAATATTTATCCATGAATGCTTGGAATCTTCCCTGGACATTTTTATATCCAAAAGGTAATACATTCCATTCATAAAATCCGTTAGGGACTTTGAATCTTGTTAGTTGTTTAGAATCTTCGGTTAACTTTAATTGGTGAAAACCACTTTTACAATCAAACTTTGAAAAATAATTGTAACCTTGTATTTGCCTCATTTTAAGTATCTTTTTTGGTATAGGGTAATTGTATGTAATTGTTTTTTCATTTAGAATTCGATAATCTATAACCATTCTTGTTTTACCTCTTTTTTGTTCAGAATGATTATTCACTATAAAAGCACTGCTACTATGTTTTGAATTACTAGGTCTGATCAATTTTCCAGCTAATAGTTCCGTTATATGCATTTTCAATTCTTTTTCATCTCGTTGTGTATTATTAAAAGGTTTTTGTGATATTATGCTGTTTTTTGTCTTTCAATGTCATTTTTATTTGTTTTATGCTTATGCCAATTTTCTAAAGGATTATCACTACATAATTCTTTTAATTGGATTTTTAAAGGAGTAAGCTTATCTAGATGGAGTATACCAATTTCTATAATTTCAAAGTTATTAATATTTTCCTTCTTGGTGGTCATCTTTTGGACTAATTTAGTTTCTTCGCCTATATTACATTTTTCCCATTCTATTGTTATTCGTTCTCTATTTTTGACTATTTTGGCTCTTAACTTATGTTTACAAGGACTAAATAATGTAACAAACTCTTTACCGATACTAAATGGTTTATATTGGTTAAGAAAGTTGGTTCCTAATATTATGTCTTTTCGTATCAATTCGAAACAGTATACTTTAGATATGATTAATATTTTATTCCAAATTTGTATTTTTACATTTGTTTGGTATAGATTAATGTTACTACTATTATTATTAAATCCATTGATTCTAAATGGTGTGTTTAATTTTTTCCATTCTGGTAAACAATTTTCTTTCATTATTGTTGGTTGTGCTCCTGTATCAACCATTGGTGTATAATATCGACTTTTATATCCTTCAAAGATTATTTTTATAAGTATATAGGTTAAATTACTCATTTTTATTGAGAATTGCTAAGTCATTTTTCATTTTATATAATCTTTGTTCTAATATTTCTATATCTATGGTTTTTTCTTGTTCCTTTTTAGATAATGTTCTTGTACTATCTCTATGACATCCCGCAAATATTAGGTATTGCAGTTTTTGAGTTATATAGGCTTTTTCTTTTTTTGCTATTTCTATCTGTTTTTGTAATTTTATTAATTCTATTAAACTAGGTATAGTGCCACTCATTTAAATTTTTGGTTTTATATAGAATTTGGTTATAAGTAAATTTAAAGTAATCTGGTTCTATTGTCCATGGTTTAACCTTTTCTAAGTCTTTTCCTAGTATTATCTTATTGTTTAAGGTTTTGACATAGTCGATATTTTTATCTTGTAGTGCAATTTTCATTGTTAATGTAATTAATCTATTAAAATTTTCATTAATGTTTACTATTTGGTTTGACAGTTTGTCTAATGGTATATAATTACTTTCAGTATTAATATCTAATTGTGTTGTAAGATTTCTTGTTCCTATTTGTATGATTATATAATATTCGTGTGCTTTTAATTGAATAGGTAGATTGTTAGTGAAATCTCGTTTAGATCTAGAAACGCATAATCATTTCTTTACTATTTCTAAGTCTTCATAGTTTGGTTTAGAGTATAATTTTAATCCTTTTTCTATAGGTAATATAAGATATGTAAAAAGGGTATCTATAGTAATTGGTCTTAATTTGTTTTTAGTATAAACCTAATGTTGATCTGTTAATATATAAGCATACTTACATTGTACTGTCATAACTTTTGATCCAGTTGTCATGTTTATTCCATCTAGTTTCCAATATAAGACTAATGCCTTTTCTATATTTTGGTCAGTTAAACTTATAGAATAATTAGGCTTAATTATAAATCTATCTTTCTGATAAATAAGATTTCCTTTAAGTTGTGCTATAATAGCTTGTTCTATTGGTTCTTTGATTCTATCATCAGCTAATTCTAATTCTAAGGGAGTATCTATTCCTTCTTTAAAACAGGCTTTTATTATTATTTCTATGGCAGCTAATTCTACAAATCTAAATGTAATTGGTTTATTTTTTAATACGTTGTTAAATTTGGTTATTTCTTCATTTAATACTTCTTGTGTTATTAATGGGACTCTAGTGTTACCTTGTACTTGTGTTATATCTATAACATGTTCCCTATCAGCTATAACTAAATATTCTTCCTTTTTCTTTTTGAAATACTTAGTTATATTGGCTAGGTCAAATTTTTTCTTTTCAATAATCTTGTCGGGGGACAACGTAAATCCTTCATACTTTAATGCATTATATTTTTGTAAGTCAAAAATGACTCTTTGATTTTTATGTTGTACTGTTATATCTTCATCATAATCAACTTCTTGTAACTCTTTATTCATTATCATCAGTTTCAGTATTATCATCCTCTTCACTATTTTCATCATTACTCGTTTCATTAATTTCGTGATTATCTGTTTCATATTTGAACACATATATTTCTTCATCTGGTGGTATATTGGTTTTACCTAGTTCATATTCTGCTATATGGAGTTCAATGAAATTTACATTTTTTGTATTTTTATTAACATTTTTATTTGCTTTAGTTTTACATTCCTTTGCTATGTGACCTATTTGTCCACAATTATAACATCTACATCTTTTTGGATTTTTAGCATATTTGTAGATTTTTCTTTTAATAAAGGCACTTTTTATTTGATCGTTTCTTATTTTTATATTTTCCATACGGCTTGAATCTTCTATATCGTCTTCGCATCAATTTGGGTCTTTTTGCTTTATATCTTTTGTTAAATTTGTGACATCCAAATTTGGGTATTTCATATCTTTCACAACAGTCATTAATTTTAGCTTGTTTTCTAAATTCCTTATGGTTATTAACTTCAATGCAATAATTATTATACCATGCTTGTAAAAATGCTATTTGTTCTCCTAAAGTTCCTGTCTTAGGTTCTGTATAATAAGCTTGTTGTACCATAGTGTTTATAGGTATTGGTAATTTTTCAAAATATAATTTTCAAAATACAGCTAATTGCTCAGGGGTTTCGATTCCTAATTCATAATAGTTCATTTGAAAAGCACAATTATATTTGTTTAGACCTTCTGGACACATATTATATAATTGGGATTTACAATATTCTTTCCTAGCCGCTGCATATTTTAAATCTCGCATTTGGATTACCAAATTCTCTTCGAATTATTTATTCATATTTTTTCAACATTTGTGTTGAATCGGTCATCTCAGTTCCTTCTATCTTAGTACTTCGTAGTTCGTTAATTTCGTTATTCCTATATTAATTAAATAGCTTCTTGCTATTCCTGTTATAGTTGCTTCAATATAACTAGCCGCTGCACTAACTGGTATTTTAGCTTCTATTAATTTTGCATTTATTCTAGCTGTCCAATTTTGTATATCTATTTCAGCATTAGTAGAGCAATCTAGATTTAAACTTTCTCCTGATTGGTTGTCTCTGGGTATGTAATCATTTTCTAATTTTCTTCGATATTTCCATATATAATCATTATCTTTATGTTTATAATCATATTTTTTTCTTTTTAAAGGTAGGTTTATAACTTCTACTGGTTTCCATATAATCATAATCGTCATCTGTGTAGACTTTAGTAACCATAATCGTCATCGGTGTAGACTTTAGTAAGTACGTTAATTTCTTCATCCTTTTCTGAATTAAAGTCTGATTCTAAATAATTTGAATATCTAAATTCTTGACTGGATTGTTTAGAATAAGTTGTTCTTCTATTTTATCGAACCTACTATTATATTCTATTTTAAGGTTTTGTATTTCTTCATTTAAATTATTTTCTACTCTGTAGACTTTGTCTAATATTTGTTTAGTATTAATATGGATTATTTTAATAGATTCTTCTATTTTTCGCATTCTCTCATCATATTTTCTTTCTAGTTTTTCTAATTTCTTGCAGATTTCATTTATTGTTTTATTGTCTTCATAGCTACTTTCTATATTAGTTACTTGTACAAAAATTTTTTTCTAGTGCTAGTCTTCTTTCTCTATCAAATTCATTTTCTAGTATCATTTGTTTCCTATCTTTTATTAGATAAAATCCGCCTTCACTAATTTCTGCAAATTGTCTCTTTTGGTTAGTCTTATGTATTTTAAATGGACCATCAGGGTATCTAATAATTTCTTCTTCAATGATTTTTTCGTTTTTATTTATTACTCTAGTTGTTCAATTATTCTTTCATATTCTATTTCTATTCTTTTTCTTAAAAGTAATTCTGGAAATAACTGTGAATATTCTTTAGTTATCTTCTTTTCTAAAATTTCATAACCTTGTTCTTCTAGTTCTATTGGCATTCTAGTATTACTAGACTCTGGTTTATCTAAATCCTTTTTACTTTCTTTTAGTAATTGTATAATTAATAAAATATTTGTATTTTATTATCTTTAGATTAGTTCCTAAATTTTCTTCTTTTTCTAGTTCACTCATAAGCATAAAGTTGATTTTCTATTTAACGTATAATTATTATAATCTTCAATTATTTTCTTAGCTTCATCTTCTTGTTCTTTAATTTGTATTTCTACCAGTTCTATTTGATCATCAAAAGGTTTTAACTCCTTTTCAATTTCTTCATAGTCATAATTATCATTTAATGTTGCTTGTTCTAATATTTGTAGTTTATTAATAATAGCCATTTGTTTTTGATTTCTTAATTCTAAATTTTTAATATCAGATTGCATAATTGATATAAAATATTCCCAATTAGCTCATCTCATAGCCCTTTTTACTTGTGATTTAGTACTCATACGTATAACGAATTTTGTAAGTCTCTAAATTCTTGTTTAGCTATTAAGTTTCTATTTTTCTTGTCTTGTAACTTAATTAAATATTTTCTCAAAGCATTTTTTATTTCATTATCTTTTCTTCTATAGGCTTCATATAAATAATTTTCAAATTCATCTATTTTATCTTGTATTATTCTATTCTGAACATTTAATATGTTATTTCTTGTTTCTATATGATCCTTAACGTTTTTTATTTGTGTGTTTAATAGTCATAATGAATTTATTAATTGTTTAAGTTCTATTAATATTTCTGCTATTATGAATTGTCTAAGTTCTATTTGTTCTAATAGTTCTAGTATTTTTCCAAGTTCTGTTTGAATTTTCGAAAGTTTTTCTTTTTTATATTGTTCTTCCTGTATCGATTTAAGTAGAGAATATCTTTTTTCAGTATTTTCTAGTACATATGCTTCATGTAGATGAATATTATAAATGTCTATTTGGTCTTTTACTCTATTAATTTTAAATAATAAAGCATAATTTATCCATTCAACAATTAGTTTAACATTCTTATGTTGAGAATTCATAATATGATAAGCAAATAATCAAATGAATAGGTAAATATTCTGTTTTGTTATGAACTTTCTTTAAAGGCTCAATCCCTTTTGTTCATAATAAACCTTAATCCGTTAATAACAATTCTATCAACTTTCATATAAGTACTGCTAATCCGCTTTGACAACCCTTAAGCACTTAAGCAGAATTAAATAAATTCATGTTTTTCAACCTCACCACATAGGTTTTATGCATCACGCCCTCAACACCTTTTCATTCTTTAACGGCTAAACGGGCTACTGCTACCAACTGTCTTTTGGTTTCTAAACATGATTTTACTTAATCGAGGAAAGCATAATTAAGATAGCATACATCCTATATGAAATTATAGAATTATTTTAACAGATCTCAGTATTATTATAAACTAGGGGATTAAATTTAAATTCAGTTCATAAGAAAAAGGATTACCTTATCTGCTTCCATAATTATTTGTAAAATATCTTGAGGAATAAGCTCTAGGTAAATAGCGCCGGTCTTGTGAATAATAAGCTGTGATACCAACAATGAGAGAATAAATAAATACTAAGAAAGAATTACAAAAATTCCTAGGAATAGTAAATCAAGTTAGAGAATTATACATACATATATATATATATATATATATATATATATATATATATATATATACATTATTTTATTGTAATAATGTAAATATATACATTATTTTCTTGATAATAATTGTAACAAATGTATATATAGTTTGTCTTGATAAATAAGAGTTTGTTATATATATATATATATATATATATATATATATATATATATATATATATATATATATACATATATATATATATATATACACATACATATATATACATATACATATATACATATATATACATATACATATATGTAGATACATATATATATACATATACATATATGTAGATACATATATATATACATATGTACATATATATATACATATGTACATATATATATATATACATATGTATAATTTTTTTTTAAATGAGTTGCCTACGTACCCCTTTTAGTGCATTACATAGTAAAGAAAATTAGGATAGATGCATACAACATTAGATATATTTTTTTTTGTTTTCTTTAGGGGATCAAGCCGCATGTAGCTCTACCTACAAAGTACAATATATAAAAGAAATAATTGATTCAAGTACTTCTCAATCTTTTTTAGAATTCAGTCTATTGGGCGCCAAGCCATGTGTTCTCATGTCTGAAGACGTCTGTTCCACCTCTTAGGATTAGACTAATGTGAAGTACTCGGGTTATTCTCAACCTTTTTCCGAATTCAGTTTGCTAGGCGCCAGACCATGTATTCTGCTATTTGAATACGTCTGTTCCACCTCTTAGGATTAGACTAATTTGAAGTACCTTAAATGTACACACTAACAATGTTAGTCATAGAATAATGAATTCTTTTATGTTTCTTAGCAGGAAATGGAAGAATTTTTCCCCTTTTTTTTTAAATAATTGTCCCTTTTTATTAGACATAATTTTCTTTTTTTTTAGACTAGACTTCTCGTGTTTTAAGCCAAAGAGTTTTAATTACATTCTAATTTCTAAACATGACATGTTTTGAACTCGTGATTACGACTCTTTTTTAAAAAAATTTCACATTATGATAAATAAACAGGAATACTCTTAAAATTTCAATAATAATTTCGGCAGCAATTCAGCTACAATTAATTATTACAGAAGTATTGACCGACTGAAAACGGACTGGGGAATTTTTGAAAATTTTTCACATTATTCAACAACTGAAATAAATAAAGGACATTTGTGCATTGATCCTTGTGTCCTAGAAGTCAACTAAAAGGTGATTCATTTAAAAAGAGATTATGTTAAAGTGGCCTCGAGTCACTTCCATTGTGTCCATCGAGGATGGATGCTCCTGACAAGCCGGTCGCAATAGCTTGCGGATGCAGGTTTTAGGCCTTTAATTCATTAATTTGTCATTCTAAAATTCTGACCGTTGCTAATAGACAGAGGTATCAGACCTAATAAGAAAATGGTTAAAAAAAGTGCACGTGTTTGGATCGATAAACTATCAAGCATACGTAATTTTCACATAAGCATGCTATGTACAAAAATAAATTGTGAATAGCCATGATTAACTTTTTTATTCTATATACATATGGAAAATAACGCATTGTTCCGGTTTAGACCTCTTATACTTCAAGTGGAAGTATAGGTTCCCCAAAGGAGTGCCACCCTGTGGTACCCGATTTTTTACTGTCTTAATTAACGGTCTGAATCCCACAAAAGTCTCTCATTGGACTATGAGTTTTAGAAAACTTTGAAGTCGCCAACCTATTAATATTTGAATAGGGACATATTTATTTAATAAATCATTTTAAAATCAATTTCAAGAAATATCATTTAAAAGGATGATGATTTCATATGGATAAGGCTTTTTGAAAATTGGTCTTTCATACCATGAGATAGGGTTCGGGGTTTAGGTTAAGAGGTGCGAACATTTGGAACTCGTCTCCTCTTCCATTCTATAGAACAGGCTCTTACTAAATGCGTTATTTTCCATTTTAAAGTAATCATGGCTATTTAAAAGAAAGAAAATCACATAATTTGCACATATACGCATCAATCATTTTTATTTTTGGGAAATTTTACATGGTGGCCTCAAACTTTTAATTTTTCTATATGGTGGCAGGGCAAAAAAAATATTTTACAAAGTGACTCCCAACTTTGACAAATTCTACCTAGTGACCTTATTTCATTAATTGGTGGCTAACAAATTAAACCTAACTCTTTCTCTCTCCTCCCTCATCCCTTTTCTCTCTGTAACCCCAATCCACACCCCGTTCGCACAATTGCACCACCCTAAAGTTCGGCCCTCCTCCATTAGTGAAGGTTGTTGTGTTTCAGTCTGACCCGCGTTTGTTACATTCCATTAACGCTGCGGTTTTGGTATAAACCATGTACTTAATGGGCGCATTCCAGCTGAGATTCTGCCAGCAACATATGCTAGATAAGCAGAATGGGAATACTTGCATTAAGTGCAGCCTTCCATTTGAATTCTGCAATTTTGTAGACTTTTTCATCTTTACTTTCAATTCCCACCTCGACTTTTCAGAAGAAATGGAAAAAAGATGATGACCTTAGATGCAAGAACATACACTTGTAGTTTCTTTTGGGATATGTTTTGTTTACCGAAGCCTCATCATAATTTAGTTAAATGCATTTAATTTAAAAACATATAAAGGCTGACACTGTCTTGTCTCTTTGAAAGTGTTGGTTGGGTGGTGCGGAGTGGGTAGACCCACTGGCGTTCGTTCGATGGCCTGGGTGGCAGTGTAGGGTTCTGGATTGGGGTTTACAGAGAGAAAGGGATGAGGGAGGAGAGAGAAAGTAGTTAGGTTTAATTTGTTAGCCACCAATTAATGAAATAAGGTCACTAGGTAGAATTTGTCAAAGTTGGGAGTCACTTTGTATAATATTTTTTTTGCCCTGCCACCATATAGAAAAATTAAAAGTTTGAGGCCACCATGTAGAATTTTCATTTTTTTTAGGGCCAATATATCATTTGTACATGGTAGGTTTGAGCACCGAAGTTGCACTATGTACCAATCATTGCGGGATCGGAATCCACTCATGGATCAAAACCATCGTAGTTCGATCTTATGTCTTACCCTAAGTGACCAACTCCATTAGGGGAAGAATAAAAATTAATAGATTATGAATAAGTCACCTTTTAGAATTAGGAATAAGGTAATCTCTCCAATTAGTGATTGAAATGAGATTAAGTTAATCACCTTAATTAGTGATTAAACATGAAGGAGGATCAAGATAATCACCTTAATTAGTGATTAAAAATGAAGGTTAAGATAATCACCCTAATTAGTGATTATTCAAGGCTTAAGATAGTCACTCTAATTAGTGATCAAATGAGAAAAATAATCGCCCCAATTAACGATTATTAAGGTTTAAGATAATCACTCTAATTAGTGATTAAATATGAAGGTTAAGATAATCACCTTAATTAGCAATTAAAACGAAGGTTAGGAAATAATCACCCTAATTAGTGATTATTCAAGGTTTAAGAAAATCACCCTAATTAGTGAATAAATATGAAAGGTTAAATTAATCACCTTAATTAGCGATTAAAATGAAGGTTAGTAAATAATCACGCTAATTAGTGATTATTCAGGGTTTTAAGATAATCACCCTAATTAGTGATTAAATATGGAAGGTTAAATTAATCACCTTAATTAGCGATTAAAATGAAGGTTAGAAAATAATCACCCTTATTAGTGATTATTCAAGGTTTAAAATAATCACCCTAGTTAGTGATTAAATATGAAAGGTTAAATTAATCACCTTAATTAGCGATTAAAATGAAGGTTAGGAAATAATGACCCTAATTAGTGATTATTCAAGGTTTAAAATAATCACCCTAGTTAGTGATTAAATAAAAAGTTCGATTTAATCACCCTAAATAGCGATAACTAATGATTGGAGATAATCACCCTATTTAGTGATCAGATGAAAAGTTTGAGTTAATCGCCCTAATTAGCGATTAATCAAGGATTGAAATAACCACCTTAGTTAGTGATTACGTTTATAATTTTCAAGAGGTATTAGGAAAAGAGGTTTGCTTTCTAATTAAAGGTTTTTGAGAAATAATCCTAATTGAAGATTATTAAGTCATTTTGAGAAAAATGATCAATTTGAGATCAAATTTGCAGATTGTGTTTTGCTAATTGGAATTTGGCCATTTAAAGTGAGACACGTGAAACTGCCTAAATTCGGATTTCATAATTACTAATCTAATTACGTCATATTATATGATTGGTCCATTTGAAGATGGAGAACAAATTTAATGTAAGATGGATCATCATACAATTTAACTTAGTTAGATTTGTAATTTTTCATCTTAATTGAGATTGGGTCATTTAATTCATATACTACGATATATTGGTCCCGACATGCAATATTGATAACATTGGTTGCTCATTTTATTTAAAAGAATTGTTGAATTATCTATGAAAATTATGCATAAACATCTCCATATTCTTCATTAATGAGTGATGTAATGACTATTTATAAAAAACCAATTATTACAACAATATGTACAAATTTTATGATCTATACAAGTCTTCAATCGTGATCTTCACCACGATGCTACTTGATCTTCATCCTCTTGAATGGGCTTTGGAACATTAATATGTTATGAAACTATATTTCATTTTCCATATTGCACTTTTGTTCTTATACTGACCTGTAAAATTTATAACTTTATGTATAAAGTGTTAAATTGAGCATGTGATACACCTATAGATATGTGTATTATGTTGTGTCAAAATTTCACAAGCCTTTAGTGACAACTCGAATTATGGTGAATTTTATGCTAAAACTGGTCAAAACAGGACCTTTATCTAATGTGTTCTTTGAAATCAAACTTAAGGAACTTGGTTTAAATTGAATTTAGACATGAACATTCTAGATACTTTGAAATACTAGGCTGTAAATTTTCACTTGAATTGGACATTTTTAAGACCCTTTTTTATTCATTTTCTTAACTGAAGAGAAAATCAGTGTTCTGGAATTTAGTGATTTGCCTGAACGTGTTTGTAAAAATGATATAATTTTATAAAATTCATATGAACATGATTTTTATGTTTTTCAAAAGCTACTGATGTCTACTTTAAACTTGATGTTTTTAGTTTTATCTAGATGATTTTATTTTAAACTTTATTGCTAGAACAATCTTATGTGGTACTAGACAAAAATCACTTTTGCACAACAAAGTTGTATGATTTTTAATTATCTGTACAAAATTCATTTTTTATAAAATTCCAAAGCCCAATTGCTGGAAACATCTTGAATTCATAGGAAAAATATTACATCCTATAAAATATTTACATAATACAGACGAAAAATGAAATGAAGTTCGAAATTAAAACTGAACATAATTACAACATCACAATTTCTTTTTATGGAGATGTTTATGCACAACTCTACATGACTTTTTTATGAAAACATGTTTTTGGTTATGAATAACAACTTGATTAACAAAATCACATAAGCACATATTTCCTAAGGCCCTGTTCTTTTGAACTTATTTTGGCTGAACTGAACTAAACTTATTTTATTTTTGCTGAACTGAACTTATTTTTGCTGAACTGAACTTATTTTTGTTGAACTGAACTTATTTTTGCTAAATAATAATAAATAATAAATAATAAATAATAAATAATAAATATAAATAATAAATAATAAATAATAAATAATAAATAATAAATAATAAATAATAAATAATAAATAATAAATAATAAATAATAAATAATAAATAATAAATAATAAATAATAAATAATAAATAATAAATAATAAATAATAAATAATAAATAATAAATAATAAATAATAAATAATAAATAATAAATAATAAATAATAAATAATAAATAATAAATAATAAATAATAAATAATAAATAATAAATAATAAATAATAAATAATAAATAATAAATAATAAATAATAAATAATAAATAATAAATAATAAATAATAAATAATAATAATAAATAATAAATAATAAATACTCCCTCTATTTTTTTTATCTTTCTCACTTTTCTGTGCGCATCTTCCAATACACATATTTCATTATATATTAGTAAAAATTATAACGATTGAATATTAATAATGTACCAATTGAGACGAATCAAACAAGACCCCACATGACTATATTTTTTCTTATAAATTGAAAAAATTTAGAATATTCTCTCTAAGTATGAATAGTGTCAAGATTCTAAGTGAGAACGATAAAAAAAAACAGAGAGAGTATTAAATAATAAATAATAATAATTAAAATAAATAATAAATAATATATAATAAATAATATATAATAAATAATAAATAATAAATAATAAATAATAAATAATAAATAATAAATAATAAATAATAAATAATAAATAATAAATAATAAATAATAAATAATTATAATTATAATTATAATTATAATAAATAAGAAATAATAAATAATAAACAATAATAAATAATAATAATAAATTATAATAATAAATAATGATAAATAATAATAATAATAATAAATAATAATTTTAGATAATAAATAATAAATAATAATTAATAATTAATAATTACTAAATAATAAATAATAAATAATAAAAATTTTAAAATAAAAAAATAAAATAAAAAAAATAAAAAAAATAAAAATAAAATAAAAAAATAAAAAAAATAAAAAAATAAAAATAAAATAAAAAAATTACAATTTCATCGTTATTATAATTATAATATCGGTTTTTTCACCATATACCCCTGACAAATTTTTTTTTGCACCGTATACCCTCGCAAGTTTCCATATTCACCATATACCCTTGACGTTTTTAAAAATACATCAACTTGCCCTTATGACTAACGGTGTTAGACTTCCGTTAGTCATTATGCCCTAATCCCCTAACCCTAATTGACTAACCTAAACCTAAGTCAAACCTTAACCTTAACCCCCTAATCTAATACCCTAACCCTAACCCTAACCCTAACCCTAACCCCAACCCCAACCACCCCTCCCCCACCCCCACCCCCTAGCCACCCACTTGCCCCACCACCCCCCCCCTCCCCCACTCATTGCCCCACCACCCAGCCCCCCCTCCACCCTCCGCCGCCGCCCCCCCCCTTCCCCGCCGGTCGCGTCGCCCCCCCTCCTCCCCTTCCCCGCTAGTCGCGTAGCCCCTCCCCCAATCGCCACCACCCCCGAAGCCTCCTTCCCCCTCCCCCTGCATCCCCGCAGCCGCCTCCCCCCCTCCCCCTCCACGAAGCTCCACTGCCCCCCTCCCCCTCCCATGCATCCTCGTGACCCCCCCCTTCCCCTCCCACGCATCCCATCTCCCCCTCCCCTTCCCCCTCCCACGCATCCGGAATTTTCGAACCCGGAATTTTCGAACCCGGATTTGAAGAATTCGGAATTTTCGAACCCGGCTTTTTCGAACCCACATGCATGGGAGGAGGGCCGAGCGATGCGTGGGGGGGGAAGGGATGATGGGGATGCGGGGATGCGTGGGAGGGCTTGCTGCGGAGCTCAGGGAGGGAGGAGGGAGTCGGGGGACCCGGGGGGGGGGGGGGAGGCGGGAGGCGGCTGCGGGGATGCGGGGAGGGGAGGGGGGCTTCGGGGGTGGTGAGGGGAGGGATGGGGTGGGGTGGGAGGAGGGTGTGGGGTTGGGTGGTTAGGGTTAGGGTATTAGATTAGGGGTTAGGGTTAGGGGTTAGGTTTAGGTTAGTTAATTAGGTTTAGAGGGGGAATTAGGGTTGGAGGGGGGTTTAAGGGTTAATCACTAACGGAATCTAACACCGTTAGTCATTAAGGGTAAGTGGATGTATTTTTTAAAACGTCAAGGGTATATGGTGAATTTGGAAACTTGCGAGGGTATACGGTGCAAAAAAAAATTTGTCAGGGGTATATCGTGAAAAAACCGTTATAATATTAATAATAATAACAATATTAATAGTAATATTGAAAACAAAAATAATAATTACAACATTAATAGTAATACTGAACTTATTTTTGCTAAACTAAACTTATTTTTGCTGAACTGAACTTATTTTTGCTGAACTGAACTTATTTTTACTTAGTTTTGCTGAACTGAACTTATTTTTACTTATTTTTGTTGAATTGAACTTATTTTTGCTGAACTGAACTTATTTTTACTTATTTTTGCTGAAAATAAGTCCAAAAGAACAG
Source organism: Beta lomatogona (assembly GCA_947646795.1). NCBI lineage: Eukaryota > Viridiplantae > Streptophyta > Magnoliopsida > Caryophyllales > Amaranthaceae > Beta > Beta lomatogona. Next base: position 3,141,126 of record CANSNZ010000942.1, read on the forward strand.
GGCCTAAGAGTCTCCCCAATAGAGTTGACTATTCTAGGTAGGGTGATTTAAGGTTGGGAACCTATTATGACTTCCACAAACCCAAATCACTCCAAAAATTAAAAAATGATAAGAGGAAACAAAGAGAAAGTTAATATGTGATTAAGAAGATGATTAAGAAAAATAACAAGACTTTAACTTTACCTTGCTAACTCAATGATGCATTTCCTTTTGCAAAGTTTCCTACTTTTTTTTTTTTGTGATTTTCTTAATTTTTTAGTGAGTTTCTAAATCCACTTAACTACTAACTTAAACCCCTTTTTTGTGTTTTTCTTTTGATGAACTTCTTCACTTACTAATTATAATGATATTTTTCATAGAGAGAGAAATTAAGGAGGAGGAGAGTAGTATAGAGATTAGTTGTGAGAAGTAGTAGAGTTAAATTGTGGTTGTGTGAAGTTGTTGTGTGTTAAAGAAAAATATAGGGGGTATTTATAGGGAAATGAGGTGATGAATTAGGGTTTGAAGAAGGTAGAAAATCAGATTTTTCACCCAAAAATCAGATTTTTATCATCCCGAATTATCTTAATGACATCACACTAATGACATCACCTTAATGACATCACTAAATCCTCTCAAATCTTTATACATCATCAAATTTATGGGAAATGCCAATATTCTTATTATGTTTAGATATGATTTTGATCTTTACACTAATGAAGCAAAATCCAAATTTTAACACATCCTTATACATAGAAATGCATCGAAAAACGTGAAAGAAGTGCTGACTGGACCACTGTGCCAAACGCAGGAACCTGCGCTAGGCACAGCACCGTGCGCTAGGCACAGCACCGTGCGCTAGGCACAGCACCGTGCGCTAGGCGCACTAGCCTGTGTCTGGTGCAGGAAACCCTTGTGCGCTGGGCGCATGATCATGTGCTTGGCGCACAACTTGAATCTTCCGAAAAAATCCGCATTCTTGGCTCTTACACTTTGGATTTGATTCTTATTCTTATTCTTTTTCATGATTCTTATTCCTTAATTAATGGATAAAAAGATGTGATTGGTGGTTAAAGAATATATTCTTATTCTTTATCCAATGAACAATGACTTGACCATCAAGAAAACTGATTACTACCGGGTTTGGGAGACGATTAAAATTCCAGCGCCTAATTGCGACTCGTTTTTCTGTTTTTTGAAAAACTAACTTAAAACAATTAACGAAAACTCGTCAAATTAGTAAAGACGAGCATGATTATATTACAAATCATTTTATTAAACTGGTGGTTGTAGTTATTGACTACGACTTACGGAAAATTATATTTCTAAGCCGGAATTGTATGACTAAAACGCGAAACATGCCTTTGACGGGGCTCGCACTCTACAATACTTGACGGATTCCGCTATCTTTATTTCTTTTCAAAATCTTTATTTTAAAATTTTACACGAAAAAGGGGTTCAAAATTTGGTGTCTACATCTGTCAGATTTAATGACAAGTACAAGTTCAGGGTTATCCGCGATAGGAAAGAAAATATACGGTTATTTGGGAAAGTAGCCTATATGTCTGGGTCATTTGAGACAATATCCCTAATTTTTATTTCACAAAATTCTTTGTGTTCTATTTATAGATCATGGTTATTTTGGTGCAAATATCTAAAAATTGTGATAATTAATTTTATAAGATTAATTTTAGGAAATATTCTATGTTCTAAGAAACATTATAATATGTTATAAGATTTTGAAACAGGGAGAATGCAGGCGCGAAAGAAATGGAAGCAAAGTCAACCTGATAGTCTAATTGTGGAAAAGAGTCCTATATATCAGATAATTCATAATGTTTCCATGAAAATGTTTTGAGGTTATCCTATATATATCTTCATTTGAATTAATTTTAGTTTTTTTGAATTTCTATCTGTATTTTGAAATATAAAAGTTTTGTAGACACAAAATAGTGTTTTCCCATTTAGTACCCAATGATGAAATGTCGTAATTGGTCCGGTACAACTGAAGAATAATCTAACAAGCTAAGACAAAAAATATTTTGAAACTAAAAAATTTTTTCATTGGTTTCAAGCCCAGTTTTAAAAGCCCAATTAATTATTCCTAATAATTTATTTATTTTTACTAAATCTTAATTGTTCTTCATAATTATTTTCTAAAAGATATTATGAAAATCAAATTAGTATTCCTAAAGATAACTAATTCCATAGTCTAAAAAGTGGAGTATTATTTGATGAAAGGTAAAGAGGAATATTTTAATGAACAAAAGCAACTCAGATATGTGTTGTGTCACGCGCATAGGATGCGCGCACAACATCGAGACAGTCAGCAAAATGAAGAATCGAAAAAGTGGAGTACGCCTCCACGCCCGGCCCTGCGCCTAGTGTCGGCCCAATTCAATCCTCTCCTAGTGATCTTGGCTTTTTTCCTTTTAATAGCATTGCTTCTCGACGAACGTTTTGAGGACTTTCATAGAGAGATTCACATAGACTTCAATTCCTACGAATTTACATACATTTCAAGCACATATACAAACTCATTTAAACACATACTCAAACTCCATTCAGCTTTAATATTTCAAGCTTCAAGATTGCTCCTCTTGCGGATCGTTATACAAGACCCAAGCGACAATGGTATAATTCATGAGCATCAATTCCAATTTAATTCCTTTTTTACTAACAATATATTTTTCACGATGTAGATCTTAAAGGAACTCGTGCTTATTTGTATATTCTTCTCTAAATCTCTTCTTTTCTTTTCTTTCCTATTTTCATACATTATTATTATATTCGTATGCATGTTGTATGCTTTAATGCCTTCATCAACTGCACATGCTTCTTTTTGCTGATTACAAGACCTAAATAAATGTTCTAATGCTAAATTCAGATAATTTGGACAATTGGATCAGGTTCCTGGTAATTTGATTGCTTAAATAACATGTCATTAAAAAATAGTCTTTTATATGTTTAACGAACCAACATATATTAAGTTTTATATTATATAAACATATTTTTTTGTAATTTATTTGCATAAACCTCGAACATGAATCGTATTAAGTAGAGGCCAACAATGGGAAAATTTGATTCGTAATCATTTTCGTACCCTAAACCCCGAACACAATATCTGGTTCATTATCTAGGGAAATCTACATTGGATAAGTCTCTAACTTGTCCCTAAAATTTCCCAAAATCCAATTAGGTTTATGAGTCTTGCTTGAAATACTTGTTGGCGACTTCTTCATTTCAAAACGAATTTTTGAACAAAAACTTTTACAATGAGTTAGTCAAATACGCGCTCATCCCTCGTAGGCAATAAAAACACGCCTACAATTTGACGACTCCAATGGAGAGGATTTAAAATTAATTTTTAATGAGTGGGTGAAACTCGAAAAATACGATACTAGTTTTATGCTTTAAATGACATTACATTTTGCATATGCATGACTATTTTTCTAGGCCACTATAAGTTCTATGTCCTTGCCTCATTAGCTCATAATATATGCGTAAGGCCACCCCAGGGGGGTTTGCGTTTTTTCCTTCCAAAAAGCTTCCTGAGTGATAGTGTTGGATCTTTGTCATAAGTAAACCTACCCAATCATGGCATTGCTTTCTTGTTCCGGACTTGAAACGTGAGTGTGTCTTTCACATGGCCATATTTTTAAGCAAACATACGAGGCATGAGATCAATTTATTCATGGATGCTTCCATGCCTAGACATAAGCATGACAATAGTATCAAGCATAGATCTTGACTTTAGGTTGGAACTGCATACTATTTCTTGCCAATTTGGATCATTGGTTGCTTATTTGCTATGTTCAACATGCTTTCCCCTCGCATTCCCCTCGAACTAGGCTAGAATTATCGAAAAATGACCAATAAACTATCGAAATTAAAAAAACTGATATACGAAATAGATGCGCCAAATGCAGGTAGCTTGTGTTACAAGCAAGCATGGTGCGCCTGGCGCATCAGATTGCATGACGCGCAAGCTCCTTGCGCCAAGCGCAAGTAGCTTGCGTGGCACTCAAGAGTCTTGCGTGTGGCGCAAGCTATACAGCAGCTCCGCATATCATTTTGTCAGTTTATTTGCCGGTTTTTTTATCTGTCTTCGCATTATCATTCATGATCACTTCTAGGTCATCTTTTCAAACAAAACTCACCTAATTCAAAGATTAAAATTGATCTTTTCCATGCATATAATCTAAGATTGAGTCTATTTTAAAAAGTGCATCTAGATAGGTGGTGATGATAGAGTTCGACTTATCATGCATCTCATCCTATCCATCTTATCCTTTCTAGCTAACTTGTATTTTCTAACATATCTATCCTATCATATTCCATCCATTTCGATAACATATCTTTTTCAAAATCAATCTCATACCCTCTTCTATTCTATCTTTTTCAATAAATAACCTTATTAAATCCTACCACACGTTAAAAAATACTTTTTCATAATTAATCAATCATTAATCACCATCATCTTTTCCAATAAAAAGTAAAAATAAAGGGGTCCTTTTAAAAAATTATGACTTTCGAAAATTCTAACCCCAATCCAATTCAATCAGTCCAGTCCAGTCCAATCATATCAATTCAATCAACCCAATCCAATCATATCAATCCAATTAACCCAGTCCTAGTCCACATGCATTCATATTAGGTCCTCTTGCATTGAGTACATCTTAGGCCCATTTGCATCTCTATGTGAATCCTAGTCTATGTCAAGCCTATGTAAGCTCAATCTAAGTCTAATCCTAGTCCATTCCAAAGTCAAGCCCATGTGCTACCCAGTCTAATTCCAAACTTAAATCCATATAGGCCCAATAAGTACCCTAGGTCTAGTTTGCATCTCCATGTAATCCATAGTCAAGTATAATTTCAAACCAATATAGGACCATGTCAAAAGCTTAAGCCCATAAAGGCCCAATTTAAATCCTAGGTCTAGTTTGTATCTTCATGTAAGCCCTAGTCAAGCCCAATGTTAACCCATACAGGACGAAGTCCAAAGTCTACAATCTCTAAACCATTGAACCTAATTAACGAAACTATTCACCCTGAGGACCATAACAGCACCCTTTGAGCCTAGGGAAGTTAGCCCTCCTTTAGACCATAACGACACCCTTTGAACCTAGCGAAGCTAACCCTTCTTGAGACCATAATGACGCCCTTTGAGCCTAGCTAAGCTAGTCCTCCTTAAGACCATAACGGCACCCTTTGAACCTAGCGAACCTAGTCATCCTTAAGACCATAACGGCAACCTTTTGAACCTAGCAAAGCTACACCTCCTTAAGACCTTAACGACACTCTTCGTGCCTAGCAAAGCTAGTCATCCTTAAGACCATACCAACAACCTTTGAGTCTAGCGAGGCTATTCCTCCTTAAGACCATAACGACAACCTTTGAGTCTAGCGAAGCTAATCCGCCCTAAGTATATAACAACCTAAATCCTCGAGTCTAGCGACGCTAGTCCTCCTTAAGTCTAGCGAAGCTAGTCATCCCTAAGTCCACAAAGGCAACCTCTTAAGTCTAGTAAAGCTAGTATTCCTTATAGCCACAAAGGCCCAGTCATTAAATTCAGTTTGTTGGCATAGTCCAGTCCATGTCTCCATTTGCATATAGTTAGGGCCATATCTCCACCATGTCAAGCCTACATTATTCCAAAACCCATATCGCTTCCCAACCATCCATCCCATTTCTATTCCTCATTTTCAAAATCAAAACTAAAAACTTACAAGTGAGGTCCACTTGCTTTCAGTTCAGGACCAATCGAGAGATTGCAACATGGAAATGCCCAACAGAGAGGAAATACTTTTCAACAACTGAATGCTATCACACTTTCAGATATATCATCTGAAACCTCAAAATTGTCATCTGAAATAGGATATACTTTTCAACAACTCAATGCCATCATAGCTCAACTCCAACTGATGAACTCTCGCCTAAAGAAACAGGACAAAGAGCTAAAATAATAAAGGAAAAACTAACAACTCGAAAAGAAGAAGGGGAAGAGACTCCACCACCACTACCACCTCCTGTTATGTCCAAGACTGACTTGAGGTTTGAAAATCTCGAGCAATTGATCAAGTCAATTCTTGAACTCGAGAGTCAGGCTCATGGCCATGATATCATTGATCCTTAACTAAACGGAAAGCTCCTTAAAAAGGTAGCTTCAGTGACCTCCCAAAATTCAAGGGGGTCGAAGATTGACATGATCATTTGAAGCCTTCTCCGTCTTTGTGGCTCCTAAAGCCATAAACAAGGACATGTTTGCTTATATCTTTCCCTTAACCTTCGATGCTCATCCATCCAAGTGGTTCAGATAACAGAACAAAACAAAGATGAATGATTGAGACTACATCAAAGAAGAGTTATATAAACAATATTAATACAACACTAATCTTCCTATTGGTCTTTGTGAGTTGGAGTTAACTAACAAACCCTAACGAAGACTTCGTCACCTTCCATTATAGATGGAGGGAAAAGGCCGCTCAAATTACTAATAGGCCATCTAATGAGGATCACGTCTGACTGGTGGTCCTTAACTTGCAATCCAAGTATGTAGATCGATCACATTAAATTCCAACCTATAGAGTTTTTCATGAAGCTCTACGAGGTTGGTCTACTTATTGAGGAAGAGGTACAAGCCTCTAAAAATATGGGTTATAGCAACAATAACTCTTTCAAGAAAAGTAACAGCAACCCTTCTAACTCCAAGAGCAATAAGGTTAATGTCTTAGGCATTGAAAGGTAGCGTCATCGAAAGCCCCAAAGAAACTGCAGTCCCTTAAGTATGACCTTGGAAGAAGCCTTCAATACGCTTCATGCAAAAGAAGCACTCCATCCTATTAGTCCTACTTCAGACCCTCCACCTAAGAGGAGGTCTCTGAAATGGAATCCCAACTCCTACTGCAAATATCACCAAGGTAGTGGGAATCTAACATCTGTGTTGTATTGCCTTAAAGAATGTCCTGCATGATATGGTTGACGATGGTAGACTTTCGATTCCACCTGAAGCAAAAATCAGCAATAATCACAACCCTTTGGCATTGTCTCAAAAGTGCACGGGCTTAGTTATTTGTCTCTAGTTTTTAGGTTGAGTCGGAGAGTCCCTCCCCTTGCTTTTTTATTTCTTCCCTTTTCTAGTCTATGTCATTCCGGATTTAATTTTACTAAACCTTCTATTTATTTAATTATAATTAATAAAAAATGCATTTTCTTTTTTATTTTCATTTGCCTTCATCGTTTTTTTATGCTTTTAATTTAATGATGAAATTTGAATCAATCAAATAACCCTGATTAATGAAAATAAAATTGGACATACTTTGGATTATGAATTATTTCCCTCTCCCTCCATCATTCCAAAAAGTCATTACATCCATAAACCATCTTCAAGTAATAAAAAAAAACATAGGCCATTATCCTCCATGATCCTTAACTAGAATAACCTTTCAAATCAAAATCTCATCAAAAAAACATTCAAACCTTCCAATACACTAAACCACAAACAACTTGTGTACAAGCCTCAGCACATAAAAAAATCTATGCCAGGTAAAAATGCAAAGCGCAAAAAAGAGCAAAAAGAAAAGGAAAATCAACGCAAAAAGAAAAAGAAAATAAAGCAAAAGGCAAAAGAGTCAAGTTAGGGGCTTGCACAGAAGTTCTATCCCTCATTCCAAATCCTTCAGTCCATCAAAAAACCTTAAAATCCATAAAAGCTATATCCCTTACCTTGGCTCATCAAATTAAACCTTCATCCATGCATCCAAATCTTTCAACCCTCATATTAATCCTAACCCCTTATTCAAGGTATATCCAAGCTCGATAATTTAAAACCCGAAAGGGCAGCCTAGGCAAAAGTTAGGGCACAAAAAAAATCAGATCAAGAACTGCAAATGGTTTAATTCTACAAGGATACATATGATTCCTTATCCTGGGGTCCAACCACATCAGTAAAATAATTTAGTCAAGGTCTAATGATTTGACTTTCTAGAATTCAGAAGCATACTCTTTTTAGATCTTGACATAGACTAAAGTCTGAACCTAGCCACGTCAAAGCCTTTTCCCACCAATATCTATATAATTCAAAAAATTTAACCTTTTCTTATTTTTCAATCCAAACTCTTATTTTTAAAGGACTCTCCGATACTTCCACGATCCCTGGCAATATCTAACTTTGTCTGCATTAACTCCCCAGTGAAGAAACTTTGAATGCTCCTCCGAGTGCTCAAATCAAGACAAATACCTTCTAATTCAGGCTCCGAGCGTCTAATTCAAGACAAGATTTCCCAAAGTGAGGGATTCTTATATTTGTCGTGGTTCCTCCAAATCAACATCTTGAAGAGTTATGATCAACGATCTCACTTGTGGGCCCCGATTTTTTATCATAATAGTTGTCAAAAATCAATCTAGATCTCTTAGCTTTTCATAACTCTGACCTTGCATAGCATTTCCTTCCATCAATCCATCTCTTTCAGCTTTGCATAACTTTGACCTTACATCTATCTACCTTTTTAGTCTTGCATAACCTCGACCTTGCATAGCGTCTCATGCATTCTTAGAGAGTCTAAGTTTGCATTATTGCATTATTATCTGAGTTGTTTCCACCTATCTACTAACATCTTCTCCTGCGGGCTAAACATATATATTGCTTTAGTTATTGTCTTGCAAACTAACCTTATTTTGCATAAACAGGCTATATATAGGCCGATTCTAAACTTCAGAGCGTTTAGAATTGTTCTCTATCCCGAGACAGAGTACTTTGACTTTTGGTGTCACAAACCTCGGTCAAAGTGGGGGATTTTGTAGACACAAAATCGTGTCTCCCTATTTAGTACCCAATGATAAAACATATTGTCGTTCTAATTGGTCCGGTCCAAATGAAGAGCAATCCAACAAGCTAAGCCCAAAAAATCGTTTAAACCATAAAGTCTATTTATTGGTTCAAGGCTCAAGAGAATTATATTAAAAGGAGGAAGTTCCTCGTGAGACAAGTTTGAGATTATTAAAAGGAGGAAGTTCCTCATTGTTACTACGTTTATTAAGTTTGTATAAAATGTGGGGTTGCCGGTATACGGTATTCCCCGAGTATGGAAAGTAGGTTGAGTTAACGGTGTCACAATAATCTATTTAGTAGTTGGGAGTATGTTGATCAATACTCTTGCCAATTGTCTTCCTTCTCGGTTCGTTATCGAGTTAGGGGTATGCATACTAGGGGCTTTGGTGTTTACCTTATCTAGTGAGCTTAGCTAGCTCATTGGATCTTAATACTTCCTACTCACAGGTTTCAAAACGGTTATACTTTTAAGGTTATTTGCATGATTATTTAGAAAGAAAGAAAGGTTGAAAGTTGAGATATGTTGGAAGTTATTTTATTTTATTTATTTAACCTGTGCAGCTTTTAAATGAATTTGTAAGATATTCCTATATATCTTACCTGCACATTGAATAGTTTTGTTTTATTACAGTATTAAATCTTGCTCATCCTTTGGCTGATATTATACTCCATCCGTCCCAAAATACTCTTGACACTTATCAGGGCACGTAGTTTTAGATGATAAGTTTTTGTTTGGTTATCAATTGTTCTTTTAATGAAAAAGTAGATGTGATAGGAGTTAGTAGGTACTAAAAGTAGTATTATTCTATTTGGTGGAGAAAGAGTGTGGGCCAATGGTGAGAGTTGGTAGGTAATAGGATTGATATTATTTTATTTAGAGGAGAGAGAGTATGGGACAATGGTTAAAAGGTACAAGGATTAAAATAATAGTTGGTCATATCCAAAAATAGAAGTGTAAAGAGTATTCTGGGACAGATGAAAAAGGAAAGTGTAAAAAGTATTATGGGACAGAGGGAGTAGTATTCAATGTGTAGGGACGTGAAGATTGTTAGCTTCTGGTTGGGTTAAAAGAGCGCGTTGGATCTCCTTTAGCTTAATAGACATTAATAAGACTTCCGCTGTTATTTGTATGATTTAGAACTTATATCGGTTTGTAATAATTATTTACATTCTATTTAGTTGGTCTGTAATAATTATTTAAAACTTATTGTTTATTATTTATAGTTAGAACCTTTAGCCTTGCGGTTATTATTATTAATTATCACGGCGTATTATAAGATGTTTTTAAGTATTGGAAATTAAGGGTTGTTATACACATAATAAGGTATGTTATTATGCTAGTTCAAATCATAGTCTAGTTCTTAAGGTAAGGATGAGTATTTGAAATTCATGATTTTGGTGATCACCTTTTCCTCATAGGCCTAAGAGAGCCCTAAAAGATATATTGCATTAAAATGGCTGAGGGCATTTTGCTTGGAGCCAATTTCGATGATTTTGACATTGATTGTTATTGATTAGAAAGAGCTCTTGAAAAGGGTGGATAATAATATAAGTTTGGTTTGGTTTGAAGCGGTCGGACCTCAAGGTGAGGTTTCCTATGTCTCTTTAGCACAATCAGACCATTGTTAGTTCAGGCCAATGAATGAGAATATGCTTTGACTTTTATCTAAGTCGCGTTTATGGGTTTTCGGCCTAGCGGGCCTGTTTAGGCGTGCTTTTATTCGCTTATGTGGTGTGAGCGCGTATTTGACTACCTCATTGAAAGATTTTAATGAAAAATAATTTCGAAGTCACCAACAAGTCTTTAGAGGAAGACCCATAAACCTAATTGGATATTTCAAAATCTTAGGGACCTCTTAGGGAGTTATCCGATGTAGATTTCTCCGTTATGACTCCATAACGGTCATTGAACCAAAAATGGAGTTTAGGGATGAGGTAACGAACATGATCAGGAATAACATTCGCCCATTGCTGACCTCTACTTAATACGATTCATAGACACGTTTTATGCAATCCAAACAATATTAAACACCCTAAAAAAGAGGGATTAGTCTAGGTTGGTTCATGAAATACGTAAAAGACTACTTTTTTTAGTGACATATTATGAAGCAATCAAAATTACTAGGTTACTAGCAGGTTTTCCATATCATCTGATTTAATGTTAGAACAATTATTTCGGTCTTGATTAACAATAATATACAAGGTGGAAAATATTGCAATCAAGTATAAAAAAATATTCATGAAAAAGAAATAAAAAAAAGAAAATATTACAGGGAGTTAGTTGTAACACATAACTATTTACAGTTATAGAAATACGTTAACAATCTACATCATGAATAGAATGTTAGTAACTTCAACAAAAATAATAGACAAAGAAAGAAAATAAATATTGTTAATTTGATTGACCCTCAGAAATTATACCTCCATCTAGGTCATTTATTTGTACGCTGAATGTGCATGAGAGTCTGAGACTCTAGTGGACTTAGACTCCTATTACGCGTGGATTTCTACGGATTCTAAACTCATAAGGTGGCAAGCATTCTAATGACCCTAGAATCCTTAGTTGGATGAACTTAGATGGTGTTAAGACTCCTAACATGTATGGAGTTAATCCAGCTTAAGAATTATAGATGGAGTAGTGCAACTGGATGAACTTTGACATTTGGCTTAAATGACTTCAAATAAAGTAAGAATTCCTAAATGGATGCGATTTTTACAATTAGATGGACACTAGATAGAAATCCTAATAGATGGGATGGAAATATAGGATAAGATAAGAGATAGACACTAATGGAGAGAAACGCAAGGGCCGCAGTCAAAACAGCCCTAAGGGCTGCGTTTTTTTCCAGCAGCCCTTTCGCTTGCAGCCCTTTAGTGAAGGGTTGTGGTTTAGGCCCAAAACCGCAACCCTTTCATATTACAAGGGCTGCGTTTTTGGGCCTAAACTGCAGCCCTTCGTTATACGAAGGACTGCGGTTTTGGGCCTAGACCACAACCCTTCCAATATGGAAGGGTTGCGGTCTGGCCTAAAACTGCAGTCCTTCGTGTTCGTATTTTTTTTAAAAAAAAATTCTGCCGCCTTGACCCATCACCCCCCCCCCCCTTGCCGGCCCTAGCCACCCCACCCCAAGACCCCCCTGTTTGCCCGGCCCTGCACCCCCGCACCCCCACCCCCATGCCACCCCCGCCACCCCCTCGCTGCCCCTTCACCCCCACCCCATGCCACCCCCTCGCCACCCCCTTCACCCCCACCCCATGCCACCCCCTGCGGCCCCTTCACGCCTCTGCTGCCGGCCCAGCCCCTACACCTAGGGGTGTGCACCGGTCCAAAACCGAACCGGTGTACCGGAATCCAAAATTTTTTTGGAACGGGACAGGACCGGAATATTCCGGTCCCGGTCCGGTCCGATTTTGGACCGGAATTAATATTTTTTTATAAAAAAAAATTCCTAGATTTAAATATATTAATAAATTCAATATATTAAAATATAATAATTCTAAAAGCAATAATCTTAAAGGCAATAAATATGAGGTTTTAACTTTCTAACTTTTTAAGTTTTAAACTTTTTTTTAACCTTTAAACTTTTTTTTTTTAAAAAAAAAAAAAACTGGAATTCCGGTCCGCCGGTCCGGACCGAAAAATTCTGGTTTTGGACCGGAAACCCGGAATCTCAACTTTTCATGGACCGGGGACCGGACCGGATCCGGTCCGGTCCGGTTCTGGTCCGAAATTCCGGTCCCGGTCCAAAAGTGCACACCCCTACCTACACCCCTACCCCCCCCCACCCCTATGCCCCTACTACCGGCCCCTGCACCCCCTGGCGCCGGTGCACCCCCCACCCGACCCCCCCCCGGCCACCCTGCCCCCTGCGGCCCCTCCATCCCCCCTCGCTAGCCCGGCCCCCGCACCCCCCACCCCCGCCTACCCCACCGCAACCCCCTACCGTCGGCCCCCGTAGCCCCTCCACCCCCTGCCGCCGCCCACCGCACCCCCGCCGGCAGCACCCCCGCCAGACCCCTTAGCCCAACCCAGCACCTCAGCCTTGCACCCTACCGTAGCGGCCCCCAGCCCAACATCTCTTTTCCACAAAAAAAAGAATTACCGAATTGCAATATATCACAAGCTTTTCAACGTTATTAACTTTAAATATATTAATAATGTAAAAAGTTTACATAGAATTAACAAAATAACAACATATTAGCTAAAAACTATATAAGAAAGGAAAATACCAACTAGATCTAGCTAATTATATCGCGAAATCCACCAAAATGTATCATAAGCAATCATCACAAAGGTAGGTCGCTAACTTATCCCGAACTTCATGTAATTCCTCCATGGTGAAGGCCCTCAAACTTGGTGTGTTATTCATATAAAGCTTGCAAACTAACCAAGGAATAAACACCTAATAATATAAGAATTCAATCATTTACTATAATTAATAGTTCTAAAATTTACATATACCTTCTCGAAATTCAATCAAAAACAAATGCAAGCCTAAAACACTACACACTAGTTATATTATACCTCATATTATCATGTTCAAAAAGAAATTGGAGTTAAATTACTCAAAATCTAAGAATTGGACGTGAAATGGCCAAAATAGGCCTTAAATGACCTTTTTCGAAATTCAACCAACAACAAATGCAAGCCTAAAAATCTACACACTAGTTACATTATACCTCATATTATCATGTTCAAAAAGAATTTAGGGTTAAACGACTCGATAAGTGTGAATTGGACAAAATAGGCCTAAAATCACATTTACGTTCCTGAAATTCAACCAACAACAAATGCAAGCCTAAAAATCTACACACTAGTTACATTATACCTCATATTATCATGTTCAAAAAGAATTTGGACTTAAATGACTCGAGAAATACGAATTGGATGCGAAAAGGCGAAAATAGGCCTGAAATCACATTTACGTTCCCGAAATTCAACCAACAACAAATGCAAGCCTAAAAATACACAATAGTTACATTATACCTCATACTATCATGTTCAAAAAGAATTTGGAGTTAAATGACTCGATAAGTACGAATTGGACGCGAAAAGGCGAAAATAGGCCTAAAATGACCTTTTCGTTCCCAAAATTCAACCAACAACATATGCAAGCCTAAAAATCTTCACACTAGTTATATTATACCTCATATTATCATGTTCAAAAAGAATTTGGAGTTAAGTGACTCAAAATCTAAGAATTGGAAGCGAAAAGGCGAAAATAAGTCTAAAATGACATTTATATTCCCAAAATTCAACCAACAACAAATACAAGCCAAAAAATCTACACAATAGTTACATTATACCTCTTATTATGATGTTCAAAAAGAATTTGGGGTTAAATGACTCGATAAGTACGAATTAGACGCGAAAAGACGAAAATAGGCCTAAAATGACCTTTTCGTTCCCAAAATTCAACCAACAACAAATGCAAGCCTAAAAATCTACACACTAGTTATTATACCTCATATTTATATGAAATGCATCAAAGTACCATGTTTGAGGGTAGAATGCGGTCATTTTTTGCGAATATGTGCTACTTTGGTTTCTAAACCAATTTAACTATTACCCATCGATCTAAACTAAACTAACATATATATACTAATAAGTTATATACCTTTTGAAGATCATCGGCGTTAGTGCAATGGTTGACGATATCGAACATGTACCTCAGCACGTAATAGCCACATGCAACTCCATTATGTTGTTGCGGACACTAAAATTCACCAAAGCATGCATCCAATCACATATGTTAGATGTGTCGTATGTGGCGAAAAGTGTTTCTATATAAGGACAAAGAAATTAGTCATGTTACATCGACTGATATCCAAGCAGGAACTTTTGGTACTCGAAGTCCTGCTCCACTAGTATGCTTCATCACACTACATCAATACAGTATTATAAGATGTACTGTTTGTATATATAAAGATGATGAATAATGTGTAATATTAATAAGTGCGTATATATTTAGTTTCGGTTAGGCTACCTATTTAACAATGATTTGATTAGTAAGGATCGTGGTGGTTGTCGACGCAAAGAATCAGAGTGGTAGACTTCGTTACGTGACAAACATATAGCAAGCAGTGTCCAATGAGCCCTACAACAAGAAAATATAGCTATAAATCATAGAACAATTAATAGGTGAATTTAATTATCGAATAATAAAAGTGGGTTTAACAAGCATATTGTTCAATATACGGGACAAGGATGATCTAATGATATCATAAACGAGATGATGCTTTGAAACTCATATCGAGATACTCTTTCACTTCGGCTTTGTTTTTTAAGCAATTGTCATCTCGTATTATGTTTGGACATAATGAACCAAAACATTGACTCACTTGATGTTCCAAGCAATTCATTGTATAATAACCTGAGAAACCATATTGATTAAAAGTAAACTTACTTATTATGGAAGTTGAATTGAAAACTAATTAAGCATATGTATATGTATATTTATATACTTATGTATTACCTCATGAAAGTCTGTATCATGAAACATTCAACTCTACCCCACATAAGAATTCTTTAATATCGGGAATAGAAATGAATGTCGATGACTCCTCAAGGTAATGGAATTGTTGCGCCTCCAAAGAAACCTCTATTGTACTATGATCGGGTAAATCGCTAGCGCACTCATGTAACCAACAGCATGGAATACTAAGGCCTCGCACCACCTCTGGCTCGAGAATAAGTGGATTCTTTGTCATAGAAACATTTCCCTTCAACACATTTCGTTCACCTTCATCGTGTAAACTTGCCTTCTTATCAGGGGAGCAGGCCTTCTTTGCCTTCCTGTCATGTGAACCGGCCTTCCCCCAAAGCTAGTAATTAGTTAAAAGTAAGGATATTACTAACTATCATAGGAAATATAAAATAAAACACGCATATATATGTATGTTAATCATTGTACCTCATCTGAAAACCGCACCAATGCACGCGGCCATACAACATAACTGCCAAGGGCATTATTCAGTAAATGTAGACCAACTTCTGGCTTCGGCAGCGGAAGAGGTAATTCTTCGAAACCAGACACAATTTCATTGAGGGTGGCCACATAGTGATTATCATCCACTAACTGGTTATGCAATCGTACTCGGTCACTAGGGGGTTATGCATGGCCATAAGCTACCAGAATGAAACTATCATAACCATCTCCTCGAGCTAATAGTTCGCATGGAGTCTCCTCCTTAAAAAAAACTCCATTTATAGTTAGTATATGAAACAACATTATTATAGTAAGAATTCCATGCATTTAAGAACAATAGTTGTTTAACAAAGCAAAGGGATTAAGTGATTACCTTCAACTCGGGTAGTATAGGTGGATCAGGTAAAGGTATCATCTAATCATGAGATGTTCGTGGATCACTAGTCGGCTGGCTAGGTGGAATATCACTACCCTTCTTCAATGCAGCAAAATTCGGTAAACCCATTTGCTCCAACATGGCGTTGAAGTTATGTGTCATCTCCTCCCTGAACTCCTCCTGAATTGCAGCTTTGATAGACTCCACATCTACTGACGCCGCCGAATTCACAATACTTACACTTAATTTTGTCGATGTAGTGTATTGATCACCATATACCTTTCTCAAACCAAGGCAGACACCTCCTACACCCCTCACGCGTCCACTATGGTCCTTTCCTAAAGTTTCGTGCAATGCATTAATGTGTCCTTTAGGAGTGAACTCACCGATTGCCTCTTTTTCCTTCAAGCCAATCTACATAAGGATAAGAGAGAAATGCTCGTGAACGTAAAAGGTATATTATACCTTATATAACCATATTCAAAGAGAAATTGGAGTTAACTGACTCAAAACCTAAGTATTGGACGCAAAAAGGCGAAAAAAGTCCTAAAATTACCTTTTCGTTCCCGAAATTCAACAAATAATAAATTTAAGCCTAAAAATATACACAATAGTTATATTATACCTTATATAGTCATATTCAAAAAGAAATTGGAGTTAAATGACTCAAAATCTAAGAATTGGACGCGAAATGGCCAAAATAGGCCTAAAATGACATTTACGTTCCCGAAATTCAACCAACAATAAATTCAAGGCTAAAAATATACACACTACTTATATTATACCTTATATAGTCATATTCAAAAAGAAATTGGAGTTAAATGACTCAAAAGCTAAGAATTGGACGCGAAATGGCCAAAATAGGCCTAAAATGACATTTACGTTCCCGAAATTCAACCAACAATAAATTCAAGGCTAAAAATATACACACTACTTATATTGTACCTTATATAGTCATATTCAAAAATAAATTGGGGTTAAATGACTCAAAATCTAAGAATTAGACGTGAAATGGCCAAAATAGGCCTAAAATGACATTTATGTTCCAGAAATTCAACCAACAATAAATACAAGGCTAAAAATCTACACACTACTTATATTATACCTTATATAGTCATATTCAAAAATAAATTATGGTTAAATGACTCAAAATCTAAGAATTGGACGCGAAAAGGTGAAAATTGGCCTAAAATGACATTTACGTTCCCAAAATTCAACAAATGCAAGCCTAAAAATCTACACACTAGTTATATTATACCTCATATTATCATGTTCAAAAATAATTTGGAGTTAAATGACTCGAGAAGTACGAATTGGACGTGAAAAGGCGAAAATAGGCCTAAAATGACCTTTTCGTTCCCGAAATTCAATATAATTTGAAGTAGGGGACATGATTATTGTAAATATTTACATTCTACCTCATATTATCATATTCAACACAAAATTGTGGTTACATGACTTGGAATACAAGTAAATGACATTTTGTGTGTACTTACAATGGCGTTGGCTATATGTTCTGTACCGAGATCAGGCACGACTCTTTTTCCCTTTGCATCAACCCCATGCATCGAACACCGCCAATCGAGGACTCTATCTGGTTGTCGAGGCTGTGTAACTATGGTCGTAGAGCTAGTCCTTATTGCCGTTGTCGACCCCATTGTGGGGTAATGGGCGAACATCCACTTCTCTCTCGCCTCATTGTACGAATGAGCACCCAAATGATGTTAATACTTCCTAGCTTTTGCACTCGCTCTACTTCTCTCAGGACTTGCCTAAAACACACAATTACAAACAAAGGTTAAGTACGGTGTTATGCAATAATACTGGAGCTAAGTGTAGTAAATCTTAATAAAATATTCTTACAATAGCTTGTGGGGTTGTTTTTTTGGCAACAAATGATTCCCACTCTTCAGGTTTGATAGTTTTCCATATCTGAAATGGTAATTTGGAGGGTTCAGATGATGTTTCCGGTGAAGCCTCAGAACTGGATGGTGTTTCTCCGCCGTAGATTTTCTTCTTCTTTGTACCTACTACTTTCCTCCGCTTAGTGATCCACCCAGACACTAACTTAGCCTTGAAATCTCTGAATTTCTAGGCAACCGCGGATAGAGATACATTCTTCTTGGCTTCATCATCTTCGATATTGAATTAATTCTACAGAAAAATGTATTTCACATATTAGTTTCTGCAATTGTTGTAATTTATACGCTATCAGTATTATTACACATATATTTAACTAAATAATTAAGAAACTAAACGTTATTGTATGTGAAGCTTACCATAGTATCATCCCATAGACACTGCTTCAACCCCTCAGGCACCTCTTTCCATGAGTGCACAATGGAGAGTTTCTGCATGCAAATGCCAAGCGGCATGCCATACTGATGACGCCACTTTCCACAAGGTTGACCCATATTATTGTACTCCAAAGTCATATTTGTGTGTTTCCCTAGTGACTTCCATTGCCATGTGACCTCACTCTCCACATTTGCAACAGTCCCACCACCACCGCCACTACTGCCCCTCACTGCACTCCCCCTTGCCATGTAGGCCTAAAATCACATTTATGTTCCCGAAATTCAACAAACAACAAATGCAAGCCTAAAAATCTACACAATAGTTAAATATACCTCATATTATCATGTTCAAAAATAATTTGGGGTTAAATGACTCGAGAAGTACGAATTGGACACGAAAGGCGAAAATAGGCCTAAAATGACCCGAGAATCAGGTCACATGGCAAGGGAAAGTCCATCAGCTGTTAGCGGCAGAGATGGAACTATTACAAATGTGGAGAGCACCAGATGGGCATTCCATTGCCATGTGACCTCACTCTCCACATTTGCAACAGCCCCACCACCACCGCCACTACTTCTCCCCCACTGCACTCCCCCCTTGCCATGTAGGCCTAAAATGAACTTTTCGTTCCCGAAATTCAACCAACAAAAAAAAGCCTAATTATCATCATATTAGTTACGAATTGGACAAATTAGACATACCTGAGTATATGTCTCATGATTTATTGATCTTCCGCCGTTTCTTAGGATTTCCAACAACATGTATCCCTTCCGTGTGATCTACACGCAAATAGTTCTTCCACATATTCACATCATCTTCCACACTATTTTCAGGATAGGTAAAAGTTGGGATGTCCTCAATTGTATCATACTCTTCCTCATCATCAACATCACCAATGCCAAGGATACTCCTTTTGCCAGGTACAACAATTGACCACTTATTATCAGCAGGATCAGTTACATAAAATACTTGCTTAACTTGTGATGCAATTACAAATGGCTCCTGAGTTTCACGTAGACGACTAAGGTCCACAAGAGTGAATCCGCAAGGATCATCTTTTTTTACGCAACGTCGATTATCGTCAACCCACTTGCAACACAAGAGGCAAATATTAAAAGTACAGTATTCTAGCTCCCATATATCTTGAATTCGCCCATAATAATTGTTGTCAGCAAGTATAGGCGACTTATCCTTCGAGCTTTTGTAGATGATGCCACAAGTGAAACACCACTATTTTGTTGCGATGTCGACTAAAGATTTTGACGTTCAGTCCAAATCGTATACCCATTAATATCATAACCCTCATAAGAGCGTACAGCTTCACGAGGACCAAATGCTAACCACTTGACTATTTCAGGAACACTTTCATCCAAATCATTCACTACTCATTTATGAAACCAATCAATGAACGTCTTGTTATGCATTTGCGTCAATGCCCTTATTCCTTTTCCAGGATTGCTAACACGTAATTCCTCCATATGTTCATTTAAATAAGGATGGATAGCTGCTACTTGATGCAACACAAATAAGTGAGCTTGTGTACGCTTCTCTACGGAAGGTGATATCAACTTTGAACCAATTATACCCTTGCCCTCAAGTCTGCCCTCATGTCGAGATGTCGGAAGTCCAACAGGATCAACACTAGCAAAATACTCAGCCACAAAATTACTGATCTCTTTACCCACGATCCCTTGAATTATACTACCTTCTGGTTGTGCAGGATTTCGAACTTTATCCTTCAAAGTACCCATATATCTCTCAAAAGGATAGCACCACCTCACAAACACTGGACCACACAACTTAATTTCTCGAACTAGATGGATAATGAGATGGAACATAATGTCAAAGAATGCGGGGGGGGGGGGACATCTCAAATTTACATAGAGTTTCAACTACTCTGGCCTGCAAGGAATCGAGGGTCGACGGTTCTAGGACTTTGTTGCATATTGTATGGAAAAATGAACAAAGTTCTGTAATGGTGTGCCTCACATGCTTTGGAAGTATTCCACGAATTGCAATCGGTAAGAATACTTGCATCATGACATGACAATCGTGAGATTTCATACTCGATAACTTCAACTCACCATTTAAGGTAACAAATTGCTTCATATTCGATGAGTAGTCAGTTGGAACCTTAATGTCATACAACGACTCGCAAAAAAACCGTTTCTCTGCACGCGACATCGTGTAGCAAGCTGGTGGCAAATAATTCTTCTCCGAATCCTCCACCTTCTTTTTTCTTTTTCGAGTTTCCTCATCAACCCTTTCCTCCACTACTTTCTACTTCCTTCCGTCCCTTTTCTGAGCCCACAACTCTGGTCGAAGCCCATGTTTTTCCATGTAAAGTCGTGAGGCCTTAACATCTTTTGTCTTGCCCGGAATATTCATAAGTGTCGTAAGAATAGCTTCACAAACATTCTTCTCTATGTGCATGACATCCAAACAATGTCTGACCTTTAGATCATTCCAATATGGGAGTTTTCAAAAAATGACTCATTTTTCCATAATCTTGTAGGTCGATCAACCTTACTCGCAAGTTTACCAAAGAAATTCCCTTAACCCGATTATAAACTTCAGTACTAGTTAATGGTCTACGAGCAACTTCCTCTTCAACCGTCCCATTGAATGCCTTCTTCTTAAACCGATAGGGATGGTCGCGTCTAACGAGCCTTCGTGTGCGTATATAGACATGTTTGCAGCCCTTAAGGTGTGTAGACTTCATGTCATCAACACAAATCGGGTACGGTTGTTTTCCTCTAGACTTATACCCAGATAAGTTCCCATAAGCTGGATAATCGTTTATAGTACACAAAAGCATGGCACGTAGAGTGAACATCTCATTAGCATACGCATCAAATACTAACACTCCTTCGTTCCACATCTTCTGTAAATCTTCAACAAGCGGTTGGAGGTATACATCTATGTCATTTCCAGGTTGTTTCGGCCCCGATATAAGAAGCGACAGCATGATGTACTTGCGTTTCATGCACAACCAAGGAGGCAAGTTATAAACCACTAAAACTATTGGCCATGTACTATGCTGAGAACTAAGATTGCCAAAAGGGTTCATGCCATCTGTACATAATCCAAGCCTCATATTCCTATCCTCATTACCAAATGCCTTCTGCACCCTGTTGATACTTTTCCACTCAGGCGAATCACCCGGATGCTTCAGCAGGCCGTCTTTCTTCCTACGATCTGCATGCCACCTCAAATTCTTCGCATCTCCTTTAATTGAGAACATGCGCTTAAATCTAGGTATATATGGGTAGATACCACAACACCTTAGCTGGTGGTCCTTCACTACCCCCAGCTCATTCACGCTTGTACCTCGACAATCCACAACGTGGACACTCATGTAAATGATCACACTCATTACGATAAAGCACACAATCGTTAGGACAAGCATGTATCCGCTCGTACTCTAAACCGAAAGGACACATGAGTTTCTTCGCATAATAATACGACTTTGGCAGTTCATTTCCATCAGGGAGCATATCAGCTAAAATTTCCAACAACGATGTGAAACTAGAGTCCGTCCAACCAGCTTTCGACTTAATGTTGAACAGTGTTATCACGGCGGTTAGTTTGGTGTACTTTGTACATCATGGATACAACGGCTTTTCAGCAGCCTCAGACATAGACTCAAAAATACGAGGTAGTTTGCACGACTAATCTTCAACCTCGTGTATCATCTCGTCACCCGATCCCTATCATCATCCGCATACTCATCATCCCAATTCTCATCACCGACCTCATCATCCCAATTCTCTAAATCCTTCTTTTCTTCACATACATCGTTCGTTACTCTAGAGCTTCCTATATACTTTCCCTGCTCACCATGCAAACCCATACGTGGTATTGAGACCTAAACTCACGGCGAAAGACATGCTCCCTAAGCAAATGCATACTACTAACCTTGCTCACATTTCTACAATCAACACAAGGACAATAAAAGTCGACTGCTCCAGAGGATGCTTGATATTGTAATGCAGATTTACAGAATTCCGAGACCCCATTCACAAACTCAATCGATTCACGACTATCATACATCCAAGTACGATCCATCTCATTCAAGAACACCTCTAATAATTAAACACAACCAATAATTATAATGTATCAATCATTATTTAAGTACATACACATGCAAGAAAGTCACATATTCAAATCACATACATACACAAGAGCAAGCTAAGATAGTGACATGTTCAAATGTATGCATGCAGCCGAAGGTCCTTATCATTCCAACTTAACCCATCCTTGGACGTTTAATCTCACAGTGAATGTATGCCAACTTTTCAATTCTAAGGAAATTCTGGCAGCATTTCCCTACAGTTCTCCAAGTACACAATGTAGATAATTGCTTATCTACATATGTACCCAGAGAACAATGTAGAGAAAGGATAAACCAAGACTTTCCTCAGAATTGAAAAGAAGACACACATTCACAACCTAAGTGAGATCAAACGTCCAAGAACAGTCCCAAACCAGGGACTATTCAAGACTTACTCCTAATGAGTAAGTCTTGAACGGATATCTAGGCATATGATGATGATTCAAACAAATTGTAGATTTCATAGCTAAATTACATTGTTTTCATACAATCTCATATCAAGAAATATACATACATTATCATATCTTACTCAAATTGGAACACATGACAATTTTTCCTCATCAACATCCAACAAAAAAAAAGAAAATTAGGCTAATTACCTCTCAACACCAAAGAGAAGCAATTATGAGAAGAGATATAGTTTTGCCTTCCTTAGCTTCTTTTTCCTACAATTAACAAATCACACACGGCACATTAATCACATAATTCAATTAAGAAAAGCAAAACTAACTAAAAACCTAGATTAATTCACTATAAACTACACAAATTTGATAATGTGCAAACCCTCTGCGAGCCCTCCCTAGCCTCCCTCACCCCCTGCGTAGCCTCGCCAGCCCTCCCCCACCCCCCTTTCCCAAAGATCCCCAACCCTCTCCCCACCCCCGCCAACCCTCCCCTACCCCCGCCCGGCCCCTCCCCACCCTCCCCCACCCCCCGCGCCCCTCCCCTAGCCCTTACCCACCCCCTCCCCCCCTCCTCCCCCATCCCCTACAATCACTGTTTCAGCTAATACAAGCACATTTTACAACAAAAAATAAAAGTTGATTTCAAAATGCAATGAAATTAAACAAATTAATTAGAGAAATAAAAAAGAGGAGAGAGAGTGAGAGGGGAATTACCGGAAGAGAGTGAAAGAGGGGATGCTCCACAAACAATGCAGTGGTGGTGGTGGTGGCGCTGCGTGGTGGTGGTGGCGTCAATTAAACCCGCTAAAAAGAGAAGAGAAGAAGAAGGAGATGTGGTGGTGGTGCGTCAATGCAGTGGAGGAGAGAAGAGAAGAAGGAGCGCAAGGTGGCGCAGTTGCATGGTGGTGGAGCACTGGTGGTGCGCAAACCCACTCGAATGAATGGAGGAGAGAATAAAGAGAAGAAGCAATGCGTGGTGCACTGGTCGTTGCTGCGCTGAGTTGGTGCGTCGTCGTGGCGGTGCGTGCTGGTGGTGCGTCAAATGGTGTTGTTGCATGCTGGTGGTGGGTCAATGTGGTGGCGGAGGTAGGGCTTCGCGCAAGGAGAATTTCGCTCGTGAATTTTGTCTAAGGGAGGGAAATTGAAATGGGGGTACTGTATGTATGCGTGCAAATTAATTGATAAAAAAAAAAGGAAAGTGAAGGGTTGCGGTTAGCCCGAAAACGCAGCCCTTCGTAAATTAATTGATCAAAAAAAAGAAAAGTGAAGGGTTGCGGTTAGCCCAAAAACCGATGAGAGATAGGGTTATGAGATGTATGTTCAAAAAAAGATAGGAGGTAGGAAAAATGTAGAGATAACTTTTCAAAAAAGATATAAGATAGCTTTAAGATAAGGATAAGGGATTAGATGAAATTTTAACAAAGATGGAGAATTTTTCGAAAAGGATAAGGAAGAGATTTCGAAAAAGTTGATCATGATTGATAATGCAAATATGGATAAAAAACCGGCAAATAAACCGTCGAAATTTAACCGTGGGGGAAGCGTGACACTAATACTCGACCCATACAGAGTCGAGTCTATCGTCACCAATGTGCATCAAGGGTCAACAACTGTCCTCAATAACCAGAACAAATTCTTCCGACGCATTTTGTCCTCACTCATGTGCACCTGAATAAACATTCCAGGAGGTCACCCATCCCTGTACTACTCCCAGCCCAGCACACTTAACTGTGGAGTAACTAAGGAAATGAGCTCTATAAAATAAGGATGCATCTTGTTGGAATAAGTAGCCTGCTAAATCCCTTTAAAGTAATCATGAGGGGTATTACATACACTTCCAATTGAGAACAGCAACGCCCTCGTCACGCCTGAGGACTCCACATAATCGGCCACAATGAGCTGTGGGTCGCCCTAGCCTGGAAACAAATCACATATTCGACCGCAGCAGGTGATATAGGCCCTGAATCCTCCCCCACTAGGAGACTAACCTTGGATTAATTATCCACATGATCCGCACGCGGTAACAGGATTGCTCTGATACCATTTATAACCCCCGACCCATACGGAATCGAACCTATCGTCACCTATGAGCATCAAGAGTCAACAATTGTCCTCAATAACTAACACAAGTTCTTCCGACGCATTTTGTCCTCACTCATGTGCCCCTTGAGAAACTTCTCATGAGGTCACCCATCCCTGGACTACTCCTAGCCAAGCACGCTTAACTATGGAGTAACTAAGGAAATGATCTCCCTAAAGAAAGATGCATCTTGTTGGAATGAGTAGCCTGCTAAATCCCTTTAAAGCAATCATGAGGGTCTTACACAAGTAGTTTGCGTGACACGCAAGGTTCTTCCCTTCAAAGCAAGTAGCTTACGCCACACACAAGCATCCTGCGTGCCATAAAAGCATATTGCGCCATATGTAAGATTCTTGTGTGTCACGCAAGCTTCTTGTGTTTAGCGGTTGTGATGCCTTGTTCGAGGTTTGACGGTTCACTAGTCAGTTTTCTATGTTTTCTAGCCTAATTCGAGCGAAATGCAAGGGGAAAGCGTATTAAACATAGCAAACAAACAATCAATAATGTCAAATAGGCAATAGTGTCCAACCTAAAGTCAAGATCTATTATGTTTGATACTATGGTCAGTTTTAGGTTCAGGCTGAAAAGGGTTCATGACTAAAAGATTGATTCCACGCTTCGCATCTTTGCTTAAAAAGTTGGCCACGTGTAGGACGCACGGTAGTCTCTCATCAGGATCAAGAGATCAGTAATGCCATGGTTGGGTAGTTTTTGCTTATGATTAAGATCCAATACTATCGCTCAGAAAGCTTATTGGAGGATAAAGCGCATACCCCCCGGCGTTGGCCTCGCGCATGGAACATGCGCTAATGAGGCAATAACATATACCTTACAGTGGCCCAGAAAAATATCCATGCATATGTAAAATTGTATGTTATTCAAAAGCATAAAAAGAGAATGAAAAGTACTTTTCAAGTTTCACCAACTCATTAAAAATTAATTTTAAACCCTCTGCAGTGGAGTTGCCAAATTGTAGGGTGTTTCTATTGCCTACGTGGGGTCGGCGTGTATTTAACTACCACATTGAAGGGTATTGAAAACGTTTTCAAAGTTGCCAACAAGTCTTTAAAGAAAGACTCATAAAACTAATTAGATATTGGGAAATCTTAAGGATAAATTAGGGATTTATCTAATGTAGATTTCCCAGTCATTAGTCCAAAGTTGATCATTGAACCAAAAATTGAGTTTGAGGCTCAGAGTACGAACATGATCAGGAAACACGTACACCCATTGTTGACCTCTACTTGACACGATTCATAGCAAGTTTTAAGCAATTAAACAACCAAAACACCCTAAAAAAATTAGTCTAGGTTGGTTCAATAAACACATAAAAGAGTACTTTTTTAGTGACAAGTTATTAGAAATTAAAAATACTGGGATTCTAAACAAATTGTCCAATTATCTTGTTAAGCAGTAGAACATATATTTACGTCTTGATTAGAAAAAATATACAAGGTGGTATTGCAATCAAGTTTAAAAAATAATAATAATCATGAAGAATAAAAATAAAATAATATGCGTAGGCAGTTAGTTACTATTAGAGCTAGCAATTATCCATGGATGAATGGATTATCCACCCACCCGCCCCAAATAAATGGGTGAAAACCCGCAATGAGGCGGGTAACGGGTGGGTGGCGGGGCGGGTCGGAGATGGGTGAGATTTTTTTAACCCATCACCCGCTTCATCCATCCACCCATGTCATATATATAATATACTAATAAATATAAATATATATAATAATTTATATAATACTACTTTATATATCATTATTAGTATAAATTTTGCCATGTATAAAGAATTAACAATTAATATCTAGTCGCTTTGTTGTTAATCGATGGCGAAATTCTCATTTATTAATTTTTTAAAATTGTTAAATATACAAACATCTTTTTCTAGTATCATTCATTTTCCACCCACGCACCCCACCCGCGATTGATGGATGGAGCAGATGTGGGTGGAACTTTTGGCGGGTGATAGATGGTGTGGATGGGGATTTGGTTCGCATGTGATGGGGCGGGTTGAGGTCCACCCGTTCCATCTCCAACCCATTGACAGCCCTAGTTACTATACATAACTATTTATAGTCACGAGAATATGTTAACAGTAGGGATAGCAGTGGGGCGGGTCAAGTAGGATACACGTCCCATCCCCGACCAACTATTGGGGGGAGGGGGGATGGGTCTAGGTTTGGCAGGAATGGGGCGGGGAATGGGGATTAAAATCATACCCGAAATGGATGGTGGAGCAGGTGTTGATTTTATGCTATATCCGCCCCAACCCCACCCATCCCTCCCCATCTTCTCCCCGCCCCACCCCTGCTCACCCCATATATTTATTATTAAAATTCTATTTATATACTTATGTTATTATTAATTTTATCTTGCAAAATATAAATATATGGGTACAAAGCGGGGGCGGGTACCCATGCGGGTGGTGGGGCGGGGATGAAGTCGGTACGACGCGTGTACGAAGCGGGTGCGGGTACCCATGCAAGTGGTGGAGTGGGGATGGATTTAAAGACGTACCCGCTGGGGCGGGGATAGGTCTAGAATTTCCCCCCGCAATGGAGTGGTGGGGCGGGGATGGGGATGGGGATGGAAATATTATGCGAGTGCGAGTGTGGAGGCACCATCCTCCGCAGCCGCCCCGCCCAATTGTCATCCCTAGTTAAACAGTCTACATCATTAATAGAAAGTTAGTAACTTTAATAAAATAATAGAAAAGGAAAGAAATTTATCAAAGGACCCTCAGAAATTTATACCTCCTTCTACTTCTTTTATTTGTACGGATCTGGGATCGAATTAGAATAAGCCTTAAAAAAATTTTGTATTTTGGTTTAGAAAAGCCTCGTAATTAGGTTGTAGATTAGTGTTGATGAAGGTTGAATATTGTAGGTTTTATATGTTTTGCCCGTTTGTGACAATAAAGTGATGATGTTGATCATATGATGATTAGGCGTAAGCTTACATAGTGATGGTGATGAATCATGTGGTGGTGTAGATTTTGGTGAAAATAAATTGGAAAAGTGTAGGTATTAGAAGGCAAATCCTTGGAGTTTATGAGTTGAATAAATATGGTGTGATCAATGGCATGGGACTGATGGGAGTATATATAGGTGAGAGAGTTCAAGAGAAAAAGTGAGGATGAGTTGGTGCAAAAAAAAGTGGTGTGAGACTAGTATGGAAGATTAAGAAAAAAATTTATCTTCTGAAAATAGTTCAGATAAAGATGAATATTTATAAAAGATTCTTTTGAAAATTAATAAATTGATTAACTCTATTAATTAAATTGCGCTAGAAAATGGGTCTAGAAATCGGTTTTCATAAAATTATTTTTAAAAAAATTTCGAAGATGGGATTTTCTAAAAATATTTTAAAACATTTTAGAAAGTGGGCTTTTACAAAACTATTTATAAAAAAGGCTTTTGAAAATGGGTTATTAAAACGAGTTAGAATATGGTTTTGGATCACAATATTTTATTTTTGGCTCGTTCTATATTCTTTCTTCAATCCGGACCAATTAGACCGGAGGTAGTAGTATCATTGGCTAAAATTGGGGAGACACGGTTTATGTGTCTACATTTCCCAAAATTAATTTAGCATACAATTATTTTTTTCTTAAAATTCATTTGCGTATTACTATTTTCTAATTCTTGATTTTTGCGCATCTTTGCTAGCACGGAATACATCTGAGTTGATGTTTACAAGTAACTTTAGCATGCCGAATTGTAAATCAGAATAACCATGCTTGTTTTGGGTGACGTTGGATTGTATCACGTTGGAGCCAGGATTTGCTTGTTGGAGTTAGGAGGAGTTTTTTTTTTTTTTTTTTTTTGACGGGAGTTAGGAGGAGTTTAAAGGGTTGTGGTTGGTGGGGTTTGGTTTCCGGCACAGCAGGCGGTGGTTAAAAGGAAAAGGTGCCTTTAGGAACATTTTTTAGGACTAACAGATGGTTCGTTTTAATTTTTTTTAGTTGCGGATGATTATTACTTTGTGACCCCTAGTTATGGTTGCTTTTTGGTTAAAAATCCAAAAAATATTTTTAACAAGGGAACTATTTCGTGGTATTAGAGGTTTTTTTTTTTTTTTTTTTTTTTTTTTTTTTTTTTTTTTGAGGGGTGGTATTAGAGGTTCAGGTTATGCAGTTGTGTCTGATTATCATGACAACTTCAAGTTTGATACTAGGAAAATTAGTGAAATAGTACCTTTTAAGAAAATAATTTCGTGAACTAGTACCATTTATGTTTTATTTTGTCAACTAGTACCTTAAACTATTTTAATGTTTTATTTTCAGTACCTTTTTCTCAAAATTCCGACCAAATTAGTCAAGTTTTCGGCATTGACTTCGTTTTTCCGTCCAATTGTTGTGAGTGTATTGCAAATTCATCTATTAGATTCTCTCTCCCACTCGCCCCTATTGATCCCCCATCTAAAGCCTTCCTTTCCCCATATACCACATAGTTTGCTCCACCTTCATCAAAATCCTCTCTGGTCAAAGGCAATTCAAATATAGGAAATTAGATTCCAAGGTAATTCTTCCCTAATTTTGGAGGTTTGTTCTCTCAGTTTCTTTTGGTTTTATTTTTAAAAATTTAGGGCTACCAAATCCCCTATACCAAAATTTTAAAGGAATAATTGATAGGAATAATCCCACCTTTGGCCATTCTGCTCAAAACAGTCCCACCTTCCATTAATCTAAAAAAAATCCCACCTTTGCACCTCACCTTCTCAAAATGGTCCTTAACCTATTGATAACCAGTTTAATAGGTAAAGTTTGACACTTGTTGTTTTTCTATAGGTCTAGAGTTTTAAATAACAATTTTCATTTTTAAAGAAGATCTCTCATACCCTTCCCCTTTCCATGAACTGCCTCCCTCTCTCTCTCCTCCCACCCCTACCACCAACACGTACGCCTCAGCCACCCTTTATCTCTCTCTCTTTCTCTCTCTCTCTCTCTCTCTCCCCTGCCACCAATGCCCTGTCTACTGTTGTTTCTCTTCACCCTGTCCACCACCCTTTCTCTCTCATCCCCTTATTATACCCTTGCAGCAACGCCATTTCACTCCCCTCATTTTCCATCACCATCGCCACCACCATCTATTGTATTGGAATATATAACTAATTTTTCATGTTTGAAAAATGAAAATTAGGAGGAATTGGACCAATTGGAATTCAACCAATTAATACAATTTGATCAAATATCAATCATGTTCAAGGTAAGGTAGATAAAAACCTATAAATGCGAAAGCATCATGAAGGACAACAAGGACAAAAAAAAACCCAAGTTGAGAAAAGGTCCACCAAATCCAACCCAATGAGCAGGCCACTCAATCTGCATTCCAACTTATTTCTTTCTCTTAAACAGTAAATTTCTTTCTATCTCACTCTTTGCATCCATTCTTTTTAGTACATAATTAGTAATTTCTCTTAATAATCCTTTCATTATACAAAAAAACTCAGGTTAAGAAAAGGTTCTCTAATATACAGTTCATCACTTTCTCAGAAATTTCTCTCTTCAGCTCCAACATAATCTCTTCTCCAATATACATTCATAATTCTACTCAATTTTATCACCATAATAATACTAATCATTGCTCAAATCCTGAAGATAGCCACATGAATTCCTCTCAAATTCCTTGGATTTCTCACCAACCCATGAAGAAAAATCATAGCCGGCATCTGAAATTGTGGAAGAAATAGAAATCGATGAAATTGGGTTGTTAATTGAATTCTACGGTTATCAGATTTTGAAGGGGGTTGCTCAACTTTTGACTTGGATAGTTGTTCTTCATGTCATTGTAGTAGCAGGTTTTCGTGTTGCGCTGGGTGGACTCCGGGTGGTGGAGGGTTCGTTTGGGGCCGGATGGGACTTTGGGGTGCAGCAGTGTGGTGTGGGTCAGTTGGGTAGTGGTAGTGGTGGAGTCAAATGGAGGAGAGAGAAAGAGGTTGTTGATGAGGGGTTGAGTATAGAAATGAGAGAAAAGAAGTTTATTAAAAAAAAAGGGGGTGTTTCTAACCTGTACAACAAGTTTCAGGTAAAAAGGCCCAATAAAAACATATAAGAGGTAAAAGTGGGATTATTTTGAGATTAATTAAAGGCGGGACCGTTTAGGGAATACCACCAAAAGGTGGGATTATTCCTATCAAGGTTATGTCTTTGTCTAATTGACTATGTTTTTGTCCTCATTTAGTCATAAGTGAATTAGGGCATTAAGATAATAAGCATCAAATTGACAATTTGCACAACATCAAATTAGGTTATTAAGATAATAACCAAAAGTTCTGCTTTTAATAGTACATTGTTTAATTAATCAACAACACACTAATAAATGTAATGAACCCAGTTAAATATACAAGCAATTGCACATAGAGGCACACAAAAGAGGGAAAAAGTACCATTTCACAGTTGTGTTTTTACAAAGATGACTCAATGCAGCAGACTTTAGTGCAAAGGATGAGAGAGAGAGGGGATAGAGGATGTAAGAGAATTTACTGATGATGAGGTTAGGTTGTTGAAAGGGAGTAAAGAAGATGAAGAGTGAAAAGTGGGGGGAAAAAGGAGTTAAAAAGAGGAGAGTGAAGTCGCACGCAGTTTGAAGATTAAAAAAACACAATAATTTGAGGGGGAAATGCAGTCAATGCCGGAAACTTGACCAATTTGGCCAGAATTTTGACAAAAGGTATTGAAATTAAAATAATAAAGTACTTTAAGGTACTAGTCGACATAATAAAACATAAAAGGTACTAGTTCACAAATCAATGTTATAAAAAGTTGTTGAGTCCCTTAAGTTTTGAATGATTACAATTGTTGCAGGGAACAGTTGTTCTTACAGGTGTTTATGAGCTGTTAGAAAACAGCTGAGATACTAAATGTTCCTGACTGCATGCTGAAACAGTCAAGGATTATTTGTTATGTTATGTTGTTACTTGTGTGGCAAACGGGTCCATTCCAAGACTTGAAGCTAGGAAGCCCTTGCAAAGAATGTTCGAAGAATATCAAGTGTTGATCTATTGATTCAAGGGAAGCTTCAAGAATTGAATTACATGAAGATAGTATAGGATCTTTTATTTGTTTATCTTAGATCTTCATGTAGTGATATTGTGTAACATTTTAGTGGAATGGCTTGTGTTGTTCTTAATGTAAAACAGTATGGTTTTGAATATAAAAATTAGTTGATTTCATATTCAGAACACCACTAAACAAGGTAATAGGTCTGGGTACCAGTTACTTTGTTGAATGATTGAGCTGGATAATTTAAAAATATTTTCTGAAATATATTTTAAAATATACTTTCTATTAAAAAGATTGTCTGCTTTTAGAGATCTTCATTCATTATTTTTCCTACCTTAGAACGTGAGGATATCTTGGATAATATCTTATATTTCAAGTAAGGTATTATTCAAGATATACTTTCCTTGACTCAAGATTTTCCTATCTTTTAGGTATCTTGATCTATGGCACGTTTTATGGTAGGGCTTTAACCTATTAAATATTGAGTAGGGTTTCTAAATCATTCTTGACGCTCTCCATAATTTTATTAAGCAACTTTGAGAGCTTTTCACAAAGAGAACAATTGAGCAGTTTCCTAAAATAGAGTGTGCATTCCTTAGAGCTTAAAACACTCTTTATTTGCTTTGTAAGTAACGTGTTAAGAGAAATTGATTGTATTGAATCTCTAATGCAGGGAGTAAGAGATTTGGTAGCGTTTGTGAGTGCTAACACGAGTGCTAGGTCAAGTGTGAAACAGCATACTTGAGTAAGTGTGGGGTGAGTTGTTTCTCTGGAGTAAGAGAAAGAGGTGTGTGATAGTTTTTCTTGTTACCCTGAGTTGATTAATAAGAAAACTATGATAGTAATACGTAGGCCCTTGTTTGGTTGAACCTCGTTAAATTTGGTTTGTTCTTTATCGCATTTAAATTATGTTGTTTTCGCTGTCAAGAACCAGCCCAACTAGTTCCTTCTTAAATTGAAAGAATTTGAATTTAGCACCAATTCTCCTAAGTACTCAATTCAACCCCTCCCCCCTCCTCTTGAGTACCATGTAAAACTTCAAAGGTAATATTTCACAATTTTTCCTTGATATTAGGAAATTTAACAAATCTGTAAATTTTGGCTTCTGGAAGCTTAAGATGTGTGCAACATTAATCCAACAGGAATGGGAGAAAGCATTGGTCGGGAAAAACAAGTAAGCATCCATGACTAACGTTCATCTTGAGAAGATAAATCTAAAGGCCTTGTCTGTTATTCAGTTGTGCTTTCCAAATGAAGTCTTGCAGGAGGTCGACAGGGAAGAAATAATTCTGGGTTGTGATTGAAATCGGAGTCATTGTATATGAGAAACGCATTAACTGATTGTTGTTGAAGACTAAGCTTCAATATTTGAAGTTACATGAAGGTAAGTCAGTCAAGATTCATATTTAAGAAATTTGCTCAAGTGTTTAGCTCGATGATGGAAATTGGTAATCAATTTATTATGTATGTTCACTACCTCCTTCATACAAGCACATTAGAGAAACATCTCTTTGTGGTTGTAATGATATTAGTTTTAAGGACGTGAAGGATGCCTTGATGCAACATGAATTAACTACGGAACAATTAGTTCAGAAAGATTCTAATCCCTGAGTTAATGAGGGACTTCTACAAAATGTGGTTATGCTACAGTTAAATTATGTAATTCATCATATAAGTATTTGATGTGCAATTATTGTCTTAAGAAATGTCATATTAAGAGGAACTTTATTCAAATTGAAGAACCAGAAGAATCAAGAGGAGCAACAAAGTCGAGGTAACAACGGTCAATGGAAGGATTATGCACGTGTTGATCTTGTACTTGATGATTGGGAGAAAATGACGTTAACATGGTGATATATGTTGTACCTAGTTCTAATGATAAGTAGATTATTGAGTCTAGAAGTTCTTCTCATGTTTCTCCAATTTAGAGACCATTTTAATACCTATCATTCAATTCAAGCTAAGGTAGAGAAGTTAGATTTGGCAATATTGAGATCTGCAAGGTTTTTGGAGTTAGGACTGTGATAGTGAAAATGCTTGATGGTACAATGATCATACTAACTAAAGTTTGACGCGTTCCTCATTTGAAAAATAACCTTGTATGTTTAGGTGCTCTTGATATTCAAGGCTACAATGATGGTGTGGTTATAATTCTTAGAGGCACTCTAGTTGTCATGAAGGGTAAGAGAGGTGGGATAATTTATGAGCTAGTTGGGTCTATCCTATATTGGAGTAGTTCATTTAGTGCATCATGTTTTGATGTTTCAAGTGTTAGAAGCAATGTGGCTAATTCAATTCTTTGTTTGGTTCGTAGTAGTAAAGAGTTTTGGTGTGGCCTCTGGTCTTGTATTTGGAGTGCGCAAGGTTGACTAAGAGCATACCAATTCAAAATTTTAAAGTTGTGCCTATTTAACTTCCCAAGTGTCTTGTGCTCAAGCGCATATTCCATATAGTAAGGTGGATCCTAGTTGGGTTTTTTAGAGAAGGAAGGAGGCGGCTTATGGTGTCCACTATATATTAATGATGGGTCTTAGGGAACTCAATCCAATGTGGAGTTCGTTAGGGTATGTTGAATTTGAGTGTTGGAAGAACATAATCTCACATCTAGTTCATGTGTTGGTCCGTGCTGTTTTAACCGAAAAATCGCTCAACGTTGTAAGTCTGCAAAATGGGGTATCAAGACCTGCGGAGGACGACATAGGAATGCCGGTAATAATTTTGATGATACTCTCTAGAATAATTGTACAAAGAACAATCTGCATCTTTCAGGTCGCCGTAGGAAATCATAAGTGAAGATATTCAACAAGGCTAAGATATGTAAATGTTGGATCCATCAGATAGATTGAAGGATTGCCCTCCAATCATCTAAACTAGTCATATATGCACGCAATGCGTGCGAAAGCGTATATGAAATTAAATTAATTGTGTAAAAGAACTATCTTTGCATTTTGTTTTTTCAAAAAACGGCCGTATACGGTACTTTTTCTTTCTCCCTCTTTTTACGTTTAAAGAAAGCCATTAGTTATCCTCTAATTTTTTCTTTTTTCCTTTTTCCATTTTTTAGTGTCCCCCATGTGTTGCCTTATATAATAGAGATGAGTATGCATGTATGACTTGTAGAAAAACGTAAATATGTATGAGAGAAAAATCAATAGAAAAACAAAAAGAAAATAGGTGAAAGAAGGGAAAGCCACGGAAGATCTGAAGAAACAAAACAATTCTAGGCTTATTGCTTGCTACAACCTTCAACCCTACTACTTCAACTGCTGTACCAACTTCAAGTCAGAGATTACCAACAGTTGGCTGTTTATTTTGAAGTATTACTTGCTCGGAAAATCATAAACCATCCACTGCTGGACTAGCTACGCTTAACTAGTAGATTTAACTAGTAGGTGAATCTAAGAACATAATTAACGCGTTGCTCATGTAGATACTTGTATTCATAAAATTATACATAATATATTTCTCTCGTAGCAGCCAAAGTGCCAAGAACCAAAGATTTGGATCTGAAATGTTCCCCCTCCACCAACATTCAGTTACAACACTAACCAAGTATTTGAATTTACACAAACAAGTTTCTTCCCAGATATATCACAAGGCTAACCGCTAATTATCTACCACCTGGATTCCTGTTCCATGACAAATAAGAAGGATCGCCAAGTCGTCTGCACAAACAAACCAATCGAGGACCAACGTCTAAGAATTCACTTAAAGGAAGCTAAACCAAAGGATTATATGAGGCTTTAAAAGCAAAATCAATAGTTAAACAAGGCTAACAGTTGAAATTTCAAATCCTAGAGATTAACAGTACCAAGTAGCAAATGAAGCAAAGCAAGATGAAATAAGCAAGTTTGCAATTACAGATGGTTACCTTGGCTTCACCAGATAAATGATAGTGAACAACATGGCCAAAAAGAAGCACAAGCCACCCACAGTAAGATACGCAATACCAAGGAAGTCATTTTTCCCACCAAGCCAGCTAGTGGTGGAAAGGACCAACATCTTCTTCCCATTGAAGCTGTACGTATTGTAGTTGTTCTGGAGAGTAACATTTATAACATCATTTGCTTGCAAATCCTGCTCAATTTTCCCATACAATTTTCTAAAAGTAGGAAGAGCTGCAGTTCGCATCCATACTATGAGATCCTCTTGATCGCTAAGCTGTAAGAAACGAGAGTTGTATATCAAAGCGTTGATATGGAATAGTAAAAGCACGAGTTGTTCTCTTTACAAGAAGTTTTTTTTTTTTGGCGATAAGTACACACAAGAAAAAGGTCGCCATTACATGTAAAAAAAAGTACGACAACCATCCAGTGACGAACTCGCTGATTTAGGCTTTGGGGGGATGCTGTGAGAAATTTAGTTCAAGAAGTTTCCATATCAACAATTCGAGCAAAATCACAAACACAGTACCTCCATGACAATTGATTTGCATAGAAGAAAAATACCCCAAAAGTTCCTATAAGAACCCATAAACAATAGCAAAGAAAATAGCACTGCAACTACTACCATTGATAGGTTACTCAAACCCTACATTGCCATTCCTTTCTCTAGAAGTTGTTTTTTAGGGTCTAAAAAAATTGTATCTTACCACTTCTCATTGACTAGGGCCAAAGCTATCCATTTAGACCCCCAAAACCATGCCCAGGTCATACTAAGTTGAATTTCTGTTCTTTGTTTTAGAGAGCTTATATGTCATACATCAGTTATTTTTTCAGTTTTTTGTGACCTCATGCTAGTTAGATAGGCCAGACAATGAAGAACAGAATAAATTATCCTTAATTCTCACTTCCAACATTAATAAACAATCATTCAAGATAAAGGCAGGGGTACGTCCTCATAAGCAAACAAATGATCAACTTACAGGGATAGATTCATTTAAATGTGCACCACCAATAATTCCTCCACTCTGAAAGTTTCTTGGAAAAACATCCCTCCCAAATTTGTGATCTCTATCACTCTTCCATGAAATTTCTCTCTTGTTGACCGTAAGGTTCCTGCTACTTATAGCAAAACTGTAGGTATCATTGAACAAGCTCCAAGCTATGAGACCACAAGGCACAATAGGCATCCCATTTGCCATATCTTCTGGTCTGCAAGCGCTAACTTCAGAAGCACTACCATTATGCCTCAACTGCTGGTCACTTCGGCTTTTTACGTACCTACATGAATCAAGATGACAATAACAAATAAAGAGGAACCAATAAGCATTCAGTAATGAAATTTGGTGGAAGTGCTACTACACTAATCAGTCCCCACAAATAATCAGTAAAAACAGCATAGAATAGAACAGCAAGTTCTTCTGATGTTATTACCCTCCCATCCTCCCAGCAAACTGCTGGAAATCAGTTTAGCAAGATATATAAGAGGGAAAAAACCTAAGGATATGTTAAATTAATGGGATCAAAGAGGATCAACAAACAATACAACTAATCTCTTTCAAGAGGTGAGTTCTCTCCCAAGCAGAATGCAAATTATCGAATATCTGGATGATTCTAACTTAACTCCTTCATACCCTATTTATACTACTCTAGCACAGTGATCTCATTCTCTGATGGACATGTCATACCCCCCCCCCAAAAAAAAAAAAACCTATGATACTCGGACAAGGCAAAATCGCCGGCATACCGGTGTCGACACAATCCAAAACCAGTTCAGGTATGAAGTACATGTCAGATCCTTCGATTCGCACTAGGATACGCCCCGAGTAGAAGAGGGAGAAAGAGAAACCCTAGATCTGGGAATTGACGACAAGATCTATCATCTTAGTTTTAAAAGGCGCAAGGCGAGGGGAGGCGCAAGGCGAAGGCGCACGCATCTCGTAGGCGAGGCGCACCTTTAGTGCCAAAATTCTTTATAATCAATCATATAATATTTTATACTCAAAAGAACATAATAATTAAAAAATTAAGCTATTGTTTACTCAAAAAAAATTAAGCTATTGTAATTTTTTTTTAAAAGCTATTGTCCATAATTAGATTCGCTATAGTAAATTTTATGATTTCCTATTTATATTATATCAATGAAATTAAATTACTTGTTTTAAAAGAAAAACAACCCTAAGAAGTAAGAAGACAAAAGTAGTATTTTAAAAAAATAAAAAGAGCAGAGAAGGAATGGAAAGGATAAGGAAAATAAAAAGAAAAAGAAAAATTAAAAAGGTCACTGTTGAGTGTTGACCGCCAGCTACATAAAGCCAAAAACAAAAAAAAAGTTAAGCTCACCCTCAAGAAAAAAAAAAAAAAAAAATATGGAATGAAAAAATGTTAACCTAAAACTTGAAAGAGAATGTAAAGATAAGAAAAGGAGAAAGGTTGAAGCCAGAAAACCTCGAAGGAAGAAACAGAGAGATCGAAGAACAGATGAAAAAGAGGAGCTCGCCGGATATAATCGAAGGAAAGAGGAGAGAGAAAGATAAGAAGAGAAGGTCGAAAAGAGAAAGCGAAGAAGGGTAGATCGAAGACAGAAAAAAGTAAACTAACCTGAACTGTCGGCGGCCACAGGAGATGGAAGTGGTGCCGTCGGCCACCGGAGAAGCCTTGTTGGCAAGTTCTGTTAAACCAACAGCCACCCAATTGCGGTATTTGTTCACAATTCGCGAATTCCAAATTTAGGGTTTTTAATTAGGGTTCAATTTGATAAAATAACATGCAATTAACATAGGGCTTTTGCTCGAAATTAACGAATTAAAGCAAAAGTTAAAATTTGAAGAAATTTTGGATTTTTCCAACTTTTACACCCAGATCCACTTCCCCTCCCCATCTCCTGCGCCTCTCTTCTGAAAGCGGCCGCCTTGCGCCTCGCCGGAGGCGTCTCAAGGCGAGTGCCTCTTAGCGCCTGCTGTAGATCGCCTCGCCTCACCCTTGGGATGCCTTTTTGCCGGCACCTCTCCCGCCTAGGCGCGCCTTGGGCGCGCTTTTTAAAACTAAGTCTATCATAAAAGGAAAAATTGATTTAATCAGTCCCAACTATGGGCGTCCTTACAAAAACAGTCCAACTATCATTTTTTATTGTTCAATCCCAACTTTAAACCCCCCTTTACACTGGTGGTCCGAGTGGACTGGTGACTTGCTAAACTGGCAAAAAACGAATTAACCCTTTTTTTTCACTTGTTTTGCTACCCCCTCTTTCAGTCTTTCTCTCTCCTCCCTCCTCCTCCCCTTCCCCTGCCACCACCCCCAGCCCACCCTCCGACCCCCAACCCCAATCCCCCGCATCCTCCCTATTTCTCTCTCGCCTTCATCTTTAGGGTTTTTGAGAGGTGGTTTCAAAGGTGGTGGAGGTGTTTTGGGGGCGG
Source organism: Beta lomatogona (assembly GCA_947646795.1). NCBI lineage: Eukaryota > Viridiplantae > Streptophyta > Magnoliopsida > Caryophyllales > Amaranthaceae > Beta > Beta lomatogona. The sequence goes on from CANSNZ010000942.1 coordinate 3,180,445, forward strand.
GGGAGGTGTTTCGGGGGTGATTTCGAGGGTGGGGGAGGTGTTTCGAGGGGTGGGGGAGGTGTTTCGGGGGATTTCGGGGGTGAGGGAGGTATTTTGAGGGTGGGAGAGGTGGCGGCGCGCGGAGGAGGAAGTTTTAGGGCGGAGGAGGGGGTGGCTGGAGCAAGGGAGGGCTTTCGGGGGCAAAATGGGTGGGTGGGCGGGGAGATAAGGAAGGAGAGTTTCGGGGGAAGGGTGGTGGGGCGGGGAGGGTTTTGGGGGCGGGGGGATGGGTTTCGGGGCGGGGGCATGGAGTTTTCGGGCGGGGGAAGGGTTGGTGGGGGCGGGGGATGGGGCGGAAGGAAGGGTGGCGGGGGAGGGGTTAGGGGGAGGTGGGGGAGGGGGTAGTGGGGTGGAAGGGGAAGGGGTTGGGTGGCAGTGGAGAGAAGGAGGGAGCAGTGAAGGAAGGAGGGAGGAAGAAGATAGAAAAAAAAAATGGCAAATTACCTGCTAAAGCAGGACCTGCTGGGACTACTATTGTAAAAATGCCCTTCAAAGTTGGGACCGAACAATAAAAAACCATAGTTGGGACTATTTTTGTCAGGACGCCCATAGTTGGGACTGATTAAATCAATTTTTCCATCATAAAAAGAAATTAAATGTTGGGGCTCTTACTCGTGGGGTCGAGGCGAGCCGAACGACGTTGAATCTCCTGCCAGTTGTCTTCTCCGGCGACGGCAAGATATGACGTAAGGCTTTTACTCGTTGGGTTGTGGCTCACTTGCTGACTTTTTATTCCACTTTCATTCTTTTTCTCCTTCCTCTCTCACGTGGCAATAATTGGTGTTAGGATTTTCTTTTCTTTCTCCGTATGGGCTTTTAACCCACCGCAAATTAGGCCAATTTGTTATTTAATTTTTCAGGAAAACTTGGGCCTAATATGTTAAACTACATATAATAATATTTGATAAAATTTTAAAATGATAGCAAAGCCAACCATTTTCGCTGTTTTTCTATTATATTCTTTTAAAATGATAGCAAAGCATTATGGTATACTGGTAAAACTACAAAAACCAAAACTCTAGGTTTGAGCACATCCAGCTTAACTCATAATCTCACAAAGCCATAATCACCAGCCATTATCATACAGACGCCATTACAAAATCCCCTAGAATTATGATATACTTTTTCCGTTTTCTTTTAGTTCTATCGAAAGTACATTTTACGTTTTCCAACGCACAACTTTAATATCTCTAATTATGCATAAGAAAAAATTATAAAAAGTTGATATATTCAAAATACATGTCGAGACAAATCTAACCAGACCCCAGTATGACTATATTTTTTCCTTAAGTATAAATAATACAAGAGGGTCAAAAAGAAGTTAGTGAATAGTGTCAAAAGTCATTGTGGTACAACTAAAAGAACACGGAGGAGGTACCTATAACTGGAGAAGTAGCTTTAGATGCTAATAATAATTTTAAAAATAGTATGTACCTGCGATGGTTCTGATAAAAGTTATCAAGCTGGTAGTAAATATAAATAGGTGCTCTCATATGCTTTGACACCTACATGGAGAAAATAAATTGGATCAGAAAGCGCCAAATTAAAGCACCACTCTAATAGACGCTAATAGGCAATAGCAATAACACTCTTGGCTGATAATGACAATGATCCTTCTATTCAGACAGCAAGATTTATCACTCAAAGCACATAAACAAGTATCAGGAGCCGCTTACTCTTAGTGTCCTAGTGCAGGTTTTATCTGCAGGTCCTTGAATGTAACTGATCTTTTCAATTTTAGATCCTGCTGGTGCACAGGCCTCATCATAGCGCTCAACAATTTCAACAACCTAGTGGCAAACAAAGATAAATAATCAACGAACATACAGCAACTTTACAAGATATTAACATTACCGTACACAAACATATCATATTTATATGGCCTCTATCATACATAAAGAAATGTCATGACCATTTAAGTGTGGAATCAGGTTGTGATCAATATCATCATGCAATTAGAACGATGAGAGAGCCATCAAACGAGACCATCAACATCTAAGGCTGAAGTTCTCAAAATCATTATAAAAGGTCACATTAAGACAGATCCAGTTACAAGTGCCAGTACAGTACGGATAGAGATAACATAATGTCAAAAGTAAAAGACACTAACACGGCAAAATACATATTTTTGATAAAATTTATAGATAATTACTTCGTTATTTGTAAGGAAAATTATGTAATTCTGTGCATATTAAAGAAAATCGAAAGGTACGATGGAAAAGGCAGGATTCATGTATAAGGATAAAGTCAAAATGATGATAAAAATGACACGTGTTAATCCGTGTAGCCCTACAGAACATGTCGGGCTCTGTATTGTTTAATTATTTTCCTACTATCTAGCCCGATTTCTATTGTTAGATTATAGAAAATTTGATGAAATTCCGATAACGATGACATGTTCGGAAAGGTGCTTCAGATGTGTATTGGTACGTGATGCGGGTTAAACATCAAACAGGCACACCTAGATGGGAGTGTAAGTGCAACTAAATTTTGACACATAGCTCACAGACGGCGTTTCGGTAAATTTTAGCACATACATTCAATATTATGATATCTTTAAACAGTGGAAATAAATAACAAAATGTTGCATCATTCCACTTTTAATCTATGTATTCCTACAGAATATGTTGAACTTTATAGATCTAATATCTTTTCTAAATAATTATACTTCCACCCCCCCTTCTTCCCTAAGAGAAAGAGAGACAAAAATCAAAGGTAAAAGGGCTCTAGACCTTCGATAAGGACCTTTTATGTAGAAAGAATTCACCAACATGTGTTCCCTCTACTTTCCTTCTTTTGTCCCCTTTTAGTTATGCTCTTTGGCTTGACAATTGTAGGATTGCGGGACCAAAGGAAGGAAAAGGAGGGGCTAGAACATGGGAAGGAGTCACTGGTTAGACCATTAAAGGCCCTAATGGGTTAGAGGAGCATGGTAGGCTAAGAGCAGGGAAAAGATGAGAAGGTCTAAAAGAATGCAAGATACTACCCTGGAGAGAAGCTGATTACTTACGTCAGGAAGGGCAAAAAGGGGAATGAGCTCACTCTTCTAGAAGATTGACAGCAGTACAGCAGGAAATGAGGAGGAAATGAGTGGAAAAGGAATATTCTATTATTCCTAGTACTGATATGCAATTAGCACCTGAGGCAGAACAGAGAATAATACGTGGCTTGTAATTAGAAGGCTAGAGCAGTAGCTCAGTAGTATAAATAGAAGAATAGGGTGTAGTGAGCAGTATTGAGAAGTTTATTAAGAAAGTTAGTAGTGGAGAGCCTCACCTCTCGAATGTGAGAATAGCTTGTATTGATTTTCCCTTGATTAATACATTCATATCCTTGGTTTCCGGTTATTTTGTGCCTCATCTGAGTATCTAGCAACCTGGTATCAGAGCAAGGCGACGTCGTGCCTCCCACGCAATTGCAAAGAGTCGAGCAGCTTGAGCACGACTTCGCAGGGTTGCACGCCACCCTAAGTGAGGTCATGCTAAACCAATAGACCATGGGAGAAAGACTTTCAGGAGAGGTGAACCAGATGGGTCAGCACTTAAAAGGGCGGCTAGACCGGGATCGAGAAAATCATGAAGGTGCTATAAACCAAATGAGGGAGGAGCAGAGGAGATTCATGGCTGAGATGAGGGCTCTTTTAGCTAACCCCAGAACCCCAGACACTTTCCCCACAGAAAGCGTCCACCCACCACCACCACCTCCACCACCCCCGTTTAATAACCCTGTTTTTTCTGAAAATCGCGGAGATAACCTATAACCCTCCTTATAACCCGAACAACCCCACCGCCACCTTGGGTAACTGGAGATTCAAAAAACTAGACCTTCCCTTGTTTGATGGCGACAACCCCGACGGTTGGATACTAAAGGCAGAGAAGTTTTTTAAGTTATACTGTCTTACTGACGAAGAAAAAGTTGAGGTTGCCATTGTAGCCCTCGAAGGAGACGCACATTTCTGGTTCTAGTGGGAAAATGGAAGGAGGGAAGTGCGAAGTTGGGAGGAACTGAAAGGACTCTTCCTCCGTCAATTTCGGCCGGTGAACACTAGTAGCCTCCACGAGCAGTGGCTAGGGCACAAGCAAGTAGGAGGGGTGGCAGATTACAGAAAGAAGTTCATAGAACTCTTATCTCCTTTAACTGGAATTTCAGAGGAAATTGCAAAGGGGCAATTAGGTCAGATTGTTGGGGCCCTCTAATTTGGATATGGCTATGGATCTAGCTCAAAAAGTTGAGGCCAAGCTGCAATGGGCCGCCCTTGGGAGGTCCAACTCTACTAACCGACAAAACCCAAGCCAAAACACAAACCCACAAAATCCATCCTACACAAACCGAGCCACCCAAACTTATTACCAGCCTAACCAGCCACCCTCCCACCCACGAACCAGTACCATCTCTTCCAAAGCCGGATCTTACAACCCCCCAGTTCGAAATTACTACCCACCACCAATTCCTACCATAAGGGAATTCCACCGCTAGAACCACCGGCGGAGTTCGGCGTCTAACCGACCAAAAGATGCAATACCGGAGGGAAAAAGACTTGTGTTTTAGATGAGACGACAAGTGGAGCCCAGGGCACCGTTGTCGCCGGCGGGAGTTAAGTGTCCTGATGAACTCCGAGGAGGTGAGGGAGGTCCCAAAAAGAAGAGAACGCAGAGCAAGAGTTGGAGAACTCTTCACTGGAGGCCGCGGCTGAAGCCACATCGTAAATCTCTCTTAACTCCGTTTTGGGCATCAACACCCCAAAAACATTAAAAATGAAGGGAACCATTCTGGGAGAAGATGTTGTAGTGATGATTGACCCCGGTGCTACCCACAATTTCATCTCTTTGACCACCATGAAAAAGCTCAACATTCCGGTGACACCCACGGGAGGATTTGGAGTCACGCTTGGCACCGGAGAAGCGGTGCAAGGTCAAGGTGAGTGTCACTCTGTCATTTTACATTTGCAAGGGCTGGATATTATTGAAAACTTCCTGCCATTAGAGTTGGGTAACTCTGATCTCATACTGGGGATACAATGGTTAGAAAAACTCGGCACCATGTCCGTAAATTGGAAAACCCATACGCTTAAATTCCAGATTGGCCAAAACACCATCACCCTTAGGGGAGACCCATCCCATGGCAGAACTCTCATCTCCTTAAAAGCCATGATGAGAGCGTTAATCAAGGAAGGGGGAGGTACCTAGTGGAGCTTAATAGCATGGAGGAGAGGGATGAGTCGTGTTTGAAGGAAGAGGTGCCAAAGTTCCTAGCCCCCGTTGTGTCTGCTCATTGGAGGTTTTTATGCCACCCACTGATTTGCCACCTGCCAGGGGGCATGAGCACTCTATTGTGCTGAAAAATGGAAGTGATCCCATAAGTGTTAGACCATACCGGTATGCTCAGATTCAAAAAGATGAGATAGAGAGACTAATAGAGGACATGTTGCGAGCAGGTTTGATCAGACCTTCATGCAGCCCCTTTTCTAGCCCTGTGTGTTACTGGTCAAGAAAAAAGACGGAAGTTGGAGATTCTGTGTGAACTACAGAGCATTCAACAAAGCAACAGTCCCCGATAAATTTCCGATACCCATGATAGATGAGCTGCTTGACGAGTTGAAGGGGGCGGCCATTTTCACCAAACTGGACCTTAGGTCCGGTTACCGCCAAATCAGAATGAGAGAAGGAGATGAATCCAAAACTGCTTTTCGAACCCATTTAGGGCATTACGAGTTCATGGTAATGCCATTTGGCCTCACCAACGCCCCAACCACCTTTCAATCCCTCATGAATGAAATTTGCAAGCCCTACCTTCGAAAGTTTGTCTTAGTTTTCTTCGATGACATTCTTGTCTACAGCCCCACACTTGAAACTCACCAAGAACACCTAGACCTAACCTTGCAAACACTAGCCAAACACCAACTTTTTGCAAACCCAAAAAAATGCAGTTTTGGAAGGCGTGAGGTGGCCTATCTTGGGCATACCATATCCCAGGCATGAGTTTCAGTTGACCAGGAGAAGGTAAGGTCAGAGTGGCCTCAACCGCAAAACTTGAAGAGTTTGAGGGGATTTTTGGGTTTGACGGGTTACTACCGAAGGTTTGTAGCAGGTTATGCGAGTGTAGCACAGCCCTGACCAATTTGCTCAAAAAGGATTCCTTTGTGTGGGGTTCAGAAGCTACCGTGGCCTTTAAAGCTCTGAAAAAAGCCATGACCAGCGTGCCTGCTCTGGCACTCCCCGACTTCACTAAGCCCTTGCTGTTGAAACGGATGCTTCAAAGTTCAAGCTATGGGTTAGGTGCTGTTTGTCCCAAGAAAATCACCCCATAGCTTTTTTCAGCCAAACTTTGGGGCCTAGGGCAAGACTCAAGTCCATATATGAGAAGGAGCTTATGGCCATCGTGCTTTCAGTTCTCAAATGGCGGCACTATTTGTTAGGGAGGCAGTTCACAATCAAAACTGATCAGTAAAGTTTGAAATTTCTCATGGAACAAAGAGAAATAGGGTCGGAGTATCAAAGGTGGGTGAGTATATTACTTGGATTCACCTTTGACATCAGTTACCGTTCTGGGACTACCAACGTAGTAGTAGATGCTCTCTCCAGGCAGCACGGAGAGGTCAACAATTTACAAACCACCTGTAGATTTTCGTGGGAAAAGTGCAGCCTCACATCCAACAAGACCCCTTTATCAGCCAGCTGACCAGGGATATCCTTACAGGTAGCAATCACCCAAAGGGGTACTGTGTGGAGCAGGGTAACTTACTGTACAAAGGGAGACTTGTGCTTCCCAAATCATCCCCCCTAATTCCGCAATTGCTGAAGGAATACCATGATGGTCCTAGTGGAGGGCATTCGGGTGATCTGAAAACATATAAAAGAATAGCTGCATGAGAAAGGAGATACAACAGTATGTGCAAGCTTGCCCTACCTGCCAACATAACAAACATTCAACCCTGAGGCTCGGAGGGCTTCTCCAACCATTACCCATACCATCCCAGGTTTGGGAAGACATCAGTTTGGATTTTGTGGAGGGATTACCTTTATCAATGGGTAAGGATTCAGTTCTAGTGGTGGTTGACCGGCTCAGTAAATATGCACATTTCTTGAGCCTTAGACACCCTTTTACAGCCCCAATGGTAGCAGACCTTTTCACAAGGGAGATTATAAGGCTCCATGGCACACCCACTTCCATTGTCTCAGATAGAGACAGGATATTTTTGAGCCTTTTCTAGAAGGAGATATTCAGGTTACAAGGGACTGCCCTTAACAACAGCACTGCCTACCACCCTCAGTCAAACGGGTAAACTGAGGTGGTAAACAAAAGCCTTGAGTCCTACTTAAGGTGCTTCATAAATGGCAGACCTTCAACTTGGGGAAAATGGCTACATTGGGCAGAATTCTGGTATAACACCAGCCTTCACTCTTCCACTAAATGCATACCCTTTAAGGCATTATATAGGAGGGACCCTCCTCACCTCACCAGATACACTGGCAGCAGCACACGGGTTTCTACTTTGGAAGAGCAATTGGTTGAGCGTGATGCAACTCTGGATGAATTGAAGGCTCACCTAATCAGGGCACAGCAAAAGATGAAGCAATATCAAGATAGGAAGAGAAGGGAACTGAGTTTTGAAGTGGAAGACATGGTGTATCTAAAGCTGCAGCCATACAGACAGAAGTCTCTAGCTACGAGACGGAATGAGAAACTGTTCGCAAGGTTTTATGGACCTTTTGAAGTGCTGTACAAAGTGGGACCAGTGGCATACAAGCTCAGATTACCAGAAGAAGCAAGGATCCACCCGGTGTTCCATGTGTCTCAGCTTAAACCCTCCCTGAGCCACCAACCTGCTAACCCCACTCTTCCACCACAGATATCTGCTGATCTTGTGATGGAAGTTGAACCAGAAGACGTGCTGAATATCAGGTCCCCCCACTCTGGCACAAGCAACCCTATTGAGGTCCTAATTAAATGGAAGCACTTACCAGAGTATCAAGCAACTTGGGAGGACTTTACTGCAATTGCTAACAGATTTTCCTCCTTCCACCTTGAGGACAAGATGGCTCTTTTGGGGGGGAGTAATGCAAGATACTACCCTGGAGAGAAGCTGATTACTTACGTAAGGAAGGGCAAAAAGGGGAATGAGCTCACTCTTCTAGAAGATTGACAGCAGTACAGCAGGAAATGAAGAGGAAATGAGTGGAAAAGGAATATTCTATTATTCCTAGTACTGATATGCAATTAGCACCTGAGGCACAACAGAGAATAATACGTGGCTTGTAATTAGAAGGCTAGAGCAGTAGCTCAGTAGTATAAATAGAAGAATAGGGTGTAGTGAGCAGTATTGAGAAGTTTATTAAGAAAGTTAGTAGTGGAGAGCCTCACCTCTCGAATGTGACAATAGCTTGTATTGATTTTCCCTTGATTAATACATTCATACCCTTGGTTTCCAGTTTATTTTGTGCCTCATCTGAGTATCTAGCAAAGAGTAAATGGCCTACCACCATCGAGCGATCACTAGTAATAATAAGATGATGCAAAAAGGGAAAGGAGAGGATGGGAGGTGAGCATTGGCAAAAGTGGGATTGGGGTTTGAGTTAGACTACATTCTTTTGGCAAGGGTAAGCGAGCTAAGCAGAAATCTGGATGCGGTCACGTGAGGTAAGAGAGGCGTTTTAACTTATTTTGCGTTATTTTTTCGTCATTGATTAAATGCTTTCTTTGGGGCATTCACCCATGCAACCATTTTCAAATAGTTAAGAATAATTTTCTCACAAACCATAGTAGCATCTTACTTCATAGTTTATGTATGTTTATGTATGTACTAATAAGTGTGTATCAAAGGGGCAGGTGTGCATGAAGTTCAAGTAAAAAGAACATACATCACGAGATGCAAAAAGCGAAGCAACTCCAATTGGAATAAACACAATGCTGACGACCATGAAAGCAGAAATCACCTGCATAGGAAACATAAAAGGCATAAAATATCAATTTGATAGAAGATAACCAGTACATGTATTATAGTACTATAAAAAAAGGAGCAAAATCAATTCCTACATACCCAACGAGGAGTTAAAATTGGTTTGCATGCTGGAAGCTCCTGTTGGGTAAACCTTGAATCTGAAATAAAGAGAATAAAATGTGAGGCAAACCTTCTTGTTTCCAAATACTGAAAAGGACTATGTGAAAAACAACATATTAAATTTACAGATACTTAGATAAAGAAGCATAAGAAGTGCAATATCAAGATTGTCTCATCAACATTACTCTCATAAATTTTCCCAATCACAAATTCAAGCTTTCTTATTTTTATTCCAGCTTCAAGGTTTTATAAAAGGCATGTCCAATCCCGCATCATGTGCACCTGAGAGTTCTTAATCATCCGACATGTGGATAATAATAGAACACCTCAAAAAAAATGTACTTCTACAAATTGAAGATCAAGGTTAGGGTTGAGTTGTCTACTTCCCAAACCTTCTATGCCGTGTTTTAAAACTTCCCTTTTAATCCTCCACTCTAGACTCTAGAAATGTTAAAAGCTATAACAACCAACCTGAACTTCTCATCACATATACCTCATACATGTACACTAAGTATACTTTACACATAAAATTCCACGGAAGAGTAGCTCCGAATTTTGTAAGATGTATGACAACCACCACTCATTATAAATCAAACAGACCACACAGAGAGAAAAGTTACAGGAGATATAACTGAGTAATCTAGGTTTTTTCAACTAATATAGGATGGCTTGTGCTTATTTGATTTTCTTTTCAAAGTTTATATTTATAAATTCAGCATTAATCAACCAAAATCTTCTCAACGCAATGATGCTCACTAAGACCCTTGTATAAATTTTTCAATGGACTGATTTATTAAGTCTTAGGCTTTGTTCTTTTGGACTAAATTGGACTGAACTGAACTTAAATTGTCTTAACTGAACTTAATTTGTCTAAACTGAATTGAACTTAATTGAATTGAATTAAAACTGTGAGAGGAAACTAATTGAACTGAATTGAATTTGCCTGAAGTGAACTGAATTTTCATTAATTCAGTCCAAAAAAACAGAGCCTTAATGTGTTTAGGCTATGTTACTCGAACCCTTCATTTTACCTGAAGTACCTTTGTCGGAAACTCCACACTCCAACAAGGGTATAGCCCTTCAAACTTCAATTTGGGTCAAAATCATGGAATATTTTGTTATATAGCAAAGTAGGACACTTAGATACGTAACAACGTCCAACACGGCATGAATTCGAGTAACATAGTGTTTACTGTTTAGGAGGGAATATTAGAAGGAAAAACATATTTTATTGGCTTCCACTTTAGTATATAATATCGATACTATGAGAGCTTGTACCAAACAGCATCCCCAACCAAAAATGTTACACAATGAATTATATCACCAAAGCATCGGGACATACGTAGCCCATAAGGAAAAAGCCACAAGCTGCAAAGAGAAGAAGAAGAAAAAGAAAAAGCCTATGACTCAAAACCCCGCTTAATGCAGACATGTTCTAAAACTACCAAATTTTATATAAAAATCTTAGATTATTATTTCAAAATCCTAATTGTAACTTACTCACCCTCCTAGAACATTCTTATGGACAAAAAAGATGTCACGGTCTAATGATCTATGTCAATCCAAAGCACGTTTCAGCTTCAATGGTGACATACGCTGCAAATATGGAGTTCTTAGATTGTGAAAGTTCAAAAGACAAGGAAAGACATATCTAAAGGAGGGCCATCAAAAGATTCCACCTCAACTCCTCTTGGTCTATCTCCCTGTTATGCCTTCATCATGAACCTTTTCTATATCTCCTCATATAGTTCTTGCTACAAGTGCTTGTGCATTGTCTTTGTAATATACTACAAAAGTAAAGAATCCATTCAAGCTTTATTTGCTAGCTGAATCATCCTCTTTTATTTCGTCATTTATAGTAGGTTCGAGACTACCAAATCATCAGAGCAATCTGAATGTAGCTAGCATTGCTCCTAATCTTTCTTCAGCTATTTTCAAGTCTGACCACTTCTTAAAATCCAGTTCAATTCAACTCTTCGTCAACGAGGTTTGAGCACGTTGTCAACTTGTCATGCTTAAAACTGATGGAATCTTTCCAGAACTTGATCGTGACTCTAGCCTTCTAATTTAAAGATCAAGTGTGCAATATGTTTAACAGGCTCTGGTAACTGGTTAGCCATTGTAAAAAACAATCCATGTGCGACAATGCTTCCAATAATCAACAGTACAAAAGTTCTTCTGAAAATGATTAGCCACAAGCGATCACCTTTGAGTTATTGACTATGCTAACCAGACTCTTAATTAATCTTTAAAACCCATGTGCATGTCAATGCTCCCGCATGATATAGGTAGCAACTCCACACTCACCAGTCACCACTTAATCAAAAATGTCATCAATTTAAACAGGAGTGCAGCAGCAAAAAATATAAAGAATGTGCAATGAGGAAGAGAGAATAGAAGATTCTGAGAACTAAGCTCACCAAATGAGCATGGGATAATATTCCAGCAGGTAATTAACAGCACGACAACTTGAAAAGTTTCTGCATCTACTTGCTCATATGCATACAACGTTTAGAATATAGAATATCTTTCATGCGTGAGATGTTCCAGTGGTGCAAATTAAAAGAGTCCCTGAGTCCAAACTTTACATCATGGTGCATGAGGTGTTTAGATACATAGCAAAACCCAATAATCATACCCGTGTCCAAGTAGCTAAGGTTATCAGCTCACAAATGATTGCAAGTAGAGAGACCACCAACAAGGAAGGGTGAAGTCTGGCATGTAAGAAGATTTAAAGACAAGAGATACTTGAGGCTCAAAATGTTCGGCTTTGCAACTGCTGTGGAACACCATAAACTTGCAAAATCGGCAAGATCCTGGTGACCAGAGGACAGAACCGTGGCCACCAGAAAACAACATTGTACAATTTGAGAGCACACACAAACACAACAAACAAGGTTGAAGAATTTCCAATCCACAGGTTAAGGATTTGGACTTGTGCCAAAACAATGTCATGAAATTCTGGTTTATGGACGAGCAATGGCAGCAGTATATTGTGCCAAAATTGCTATGCGGTGGCAATCACCTCATAGGTTGAAGACAAAGGTAATCATAAGCTAACTATGAGTCAACTTAAACAATACCCTAGGAGGACTGATAGAGAGCATCTTCAATTATAAAATACTGAAATCTCTGCAGAGTTCAATTCCTAAAAAGTGATAATGCAAGTGCAAATTCATAAACTAAAAGCTATTTACAGTATAGAAAGTATTTGTATCCTGATTTGACTAAAAATTCTACTTTCCTAAATCCTAACTATTATAAGCTGTTCTTTTAAGATCTACTTGCTCCATAAGATGCTTCCTTTCATAGCTAATAAAGTTCAAAAATGAATCCCCTAGAACAAACACATCTAGACCTGTAAAATTTATATGAAAAAATCTCAAGCTCTCTATATCCTTATCTTGTACTTTGCCTAATGGACAAGTGTAAGCAGAAGACAAAAAGAAAAGCTGTAATCAATTTGAAACCAGCAATAGCAACTAAAACAAAGGGTGGGCGCTTTTAGAAGTTATAGCTAATACGACATACAACAGAAGTGACGGAAATAGGGTCAAGTGGGTGAAACCGTTTCTGCACCCTGACACTACAGTTCTAAAATGGCTATGCCGCTGAACCAGCCACGCTGGTTTTTTCGGCAAGAAAGGATGAAATCCACATACTGTACAGTTGAAACAAACACGTAAAACTTAACTGAAAACCGTAGAAATTAGGTTTGATTAAAAGCCAAACCCCCTTCGAAGTAACATAAACTGGACTTTTCTTTAACTTGCATGTTAACTGAAACTCAAATTATGACCCCATCATTTTGCAGATGCAAGGACAGGGCACAGACCAGGCTCCAGGCATACGTGGCAACCAAGACATACAAGTAAGCAATTCCTAATCTTACCGATAAGTCGGTGTTCCATTTTGCTTGGTCAAAGAGCACAACTATACTCTACGATTTTATTGGGGATAGAAATTACATTCATTTGAAATTATGTTGGGTATGCACACAATATCATTACCCCTCATGTAGGAAATCAGCTCTTCCCACCCTATACATATACATGACGATAGATGAGTATAAACCCGAAATTCCTTACTACCCGTTAAATAAAGCACATAACCAAGATGAAGAAAAGTCTTCCTCTACACCAAACAAAGCCTAAGTCAAGCTGACCAAAATACCACATTCGAACTTCAACATATTCTCAAGATCAAAATGGAACACGAAAGGATAAGAAAAAACAAGTCCAAGATACTTAGAATCAACATCATCCACAAACTATGTAAGTCCAAGAAATCAGGATCGCTCCAAATTTTCGCTATCCGCAACACGGAAAAAGGGATAGTTTATACTTTTAGCAAGTTAAAAGATCCCAAATCTTTATGTATTAAGGCTTATCAATGACGACCAAAAATCAATCAAACAATAAGTTTCAACTAAAACCAAAATGACAAGCAAGAATCTTAACATTTATGCAGCAAGTAAAGCAGCTAATTCGAAATACCCAGAACTCAAAAATGAAATTATGAACCAAAATATTGCAACTATCCAAAGCTTAAGGAAGAGAATTTACACTTCGGTCGCTTTGAATTTCTTCTAACTGCAGAAGGATCGGTAGAGCTGGATGTAGGGTTGGAATTCATGGGAAAAAACTTCAAATGTTAAATACCCAGGAAAGATAATTGGAAAAAAATTGGCTTGAAATTCGATAAAATCAAAGAAACCCAAGAAAGAAGATCAGAGAAAGGATGGAATTGTGGGGTTTAGGTTAACTGGGGGATTAAACTTTTTTGGGTTCTAATTTTCTATATCAAATTCTCAATCTGTGTGAAAACTTTGACTTTGAAAAGATATTAAAGAGAGCCAAGAGGATATAGAATATAGATAGGTGGTAAGGAAAAGTCGTTTGTTTGAATATGCAGGCAGGCAGGCAACCTCTGCAATCTAGAAGCGATGAAGCGAGAAAATGAGCTAAGAAGCCGATGGAAGGTCAAAGCATACAAGTTTAGGTAAAAATAAGTACATAGTATATAAACATAACATGGTTAGACTTAAATATTTTCAACAGTTCATTAATAATAGACCTATTCTCTTCATCATAAAACAACTGAGCTGATTGCAATTAAACTAAATTGAACTGAAATGAACTAAATTAAATTATAACTAATAGTTCTGATAATAATTTAGCTATCATTAATTAATAAATATAAATTAATAAATAAATGATAGTAATAACAATATTAATATAATACTCCCTCCGGTCTTTATTAGTTTACCCATTTCTTTTGCACAGAGTTTTAGGAGAAATAGTGTTATGTGACATAGAAAAATAAAAGAGAAAAGATTAATTTATATTAAAGTTGAATGTGTGTGTGATGAAAAGTTAGTGGGCCCATTCTAAAAATAAAAACAAAAGAAATCGGTAAACTAATAAGGGACATCCCAAAAAGAAATACAGGTAAACTAATAAAATCCGGAGAGATTATAATATAATATAATATAATATAATATAATATAATATAATATAATATAATATAATAAACATTATTTGATGATAATAATAGTTTTTAATAATATAATATGTTAATATTCAATAATAATTATAATAATAAAAATATAATTTAATTAATAATAAATTCATAATAATAAGTTATTAAATAATAATAATAAATTATCTAATAATAACTACAAAATATTAACTAGTAATAATAATAAACTATTGAATAAGAATAATAATAAATAAGAATTTAAAAAATTAATAAAAATAAAGAATGATTTCAATGATATTATAATAATAAACTATTCATTTTCCCTAACCCTAACCCATCCCATTCCCCTACTGCTCACCCTTCCACCGCGACCCTACTGGTCATGAATCCACCGCCACCCTGCTGCAAACCAGCGTTTGTCACCCTTCTAATCCAAGTACTTATCTCTCCCTTCTACTTCTTTACTCGTTTTATTCATAGATTTAACTTCATCTTTTTTTTTTTTTTTCGATTTTGTACTTCTGTTTGGGGATTGCTAAAATATATGTGCAATTTTACTTTATATTGATATTTTTACTGTCTGAATCTTGTGTAATTTAGTTGCTTGATTGATTTTCCTTCCTTTATAGACCCAATTTGATTGTTGTTAAATTTAAAGACACCAATTTTAGTTAGAGAAAAACATATTATTTTTTTCTGAAAGCAACTGATTCGGTTTGAAGAATTCAGAGAAGAACAAAACACGCTTTCTAGATAATTAACTACTATAAATAATTTGTTGAAAAAAATAGTTTTTTCTGATTATTTAACCAATAATTAAGGTTATGGACCCCAATAGTTGTGGAGTTAAACACTTTATTGATATGTTTTTAATTAGCAATAAGATGTGTACAATGTATGTAACTACTT
The DNA here is from genome assembly GCA_947646795.1 of Beta lomatogona. Taxonomy (NCBI): domain Eukaryota; kingdom Viridiplantae; phylum Streptophyta; class Magnoliopsida; order Caryophyllales; family Amaranthaceae; genus Beta; species Beta lomatogona. The sequence continues at coordinate 3,195,932 of CANSNZ010000942.1, forward strand.
GGTGCATGGTGGTCATATAAATCTTAATACTAAAACAGTATAACTTAATATTCACATTTTTTTCCCTACAATTGATGTTGTTATAGTCTATATGTATTGTTACTAATATCACTGTACATTCACATCTCATAGGGGCAGATTTTAAAAAGTTGTTGGCACCATTTCACCAATTTCATCATTGTAGATCTCATTAATGTTTATAGTCCATTAGCTTAATTGGGTGTTATTCGCCATCTATACTTAATTGAGGAGATGATGACTATGAAAAGATATAAAGGAAATTAATTAAAAGGGAGAAATTTATAGTCCAAGGAAAATCTTATCTTTCTTTTGGAAAACTATGTTCCATCATTTTCTACCTTAGTTTATTTTTTAATTGCTTTTTTCACTTGTTGGATGCTAAATCATTCCTGCTTTTGATTGTTTATCCTCCTTTAGAAATATCTAGTTTGCAATGAGTAAGGAAAAGGAGTCTTTCACATTGGATGTTGTTACCATACTTCTGGGAATCCTGCCCGAACATATCTCCCCCGTGGGTGGGAAAACTGATTGGGAACGTGTTAGTAATAGTAATAGTAATAGTAGTAGTAGTAGTAGTAGTAGTAGTAGTAGTAGTAGTAGTAGTAGTAGTAGTAGTAGTAGTAGTAGTAGTAGTAGTAGTAGTAGTAATAAATAATAATAATAATAATAATAATAATAATAATAATAATAATAAAATAATCATAATTGTAATAATAATAATAATTATCATTGTTTTATTATCAGAGAAATAAATTAGGAACTGAACTGAATTGAACTGATTAGAACTGAACTGAACTGAACCGATTACAACTCAACTGAACTGAATTGAAAATAAGTTGGGGAGAACAGGCCCATACTTCCTCCCTCTTCTTTCTTTTTTACTAGTTGTTGGCCAACACACGATGTGTGTCGTCCCCAAGAAAATAAAATTTGATAAATAAAATTAATGGTGTAATTATTTGAGCTAAATCATTATAGTTGTGGTTGATATTATTATAAATCATAATTTAAGGTTACCGAAGGAAGCTCCACGCCTCTTATAAGTTTTCCTATCTATTTATTTAGAATATGTTTTGGGTATAACATGTTACACAGTAACTTATTGATTGTGTAACAAAAACTCACATGTGTTAACATATTGTGTACCTTATCATTATTGCACAAACTGGTATCTTATATAAGAGAAATGATATTATTACTACTCACTTCTATGTCATTTTTTAACAAACTTGTGCTATTTTCCTCTATTCTATTATGATGTGTCAACTCTTATAAATGATATCAGTATCACTCGCTTTTATATCATTTTTCAACAAAGTTGTATCATTTCCCCTTATTTGGTTATCATTTTGTCAACTCTTTATATATTTTATCATTATTACACAAACTGCTATCAATTATAAGAGAAATGATATCATTACCAATCAACTCTATGTCATTTTTCAACAAACTTGTATTATTTTTTCTATTTCATTATCATTTGTCAGCTCTTTATATACCTAACCATTATTAGTTTATTACACAAACAGATATCATTTTTAAGAGAAATGACATCATTTCTAATCACTTCTATGTCATTTTTCAACAAACTTGTACCATTTCCCCCCATTTTATTATTATTTGTCAACTCTCTAAATAGCTAATTATTATTACGCAAACCCATATCATTTTTAAAAGAAATGATATCATTACTACTCACTTCTAGGGAGCTCATCATTCTCTTACTCACACGTCACATCATCATCACATAAATCAAAACCAAAAACTCATCCACCTGATCATGATCAACACGATCTGTAATACCCCTCATGATTGCTTTAAAAGGATTTAACAGACTACTCATTCCAATAAGATGCATCTTTCTTTTAGGGAGCTTATTTCCTTTGTTACTCCACAGTTAAGCGTGGGAAGTTTCTCAAGGTGCGCATGAGTGAGGACAAAATGCGCCGGAAAAACTTGTGTTGGTTATCGAGAACAATTGTTGGTCCTGGATGCGCATTGGTGACAATAGACTCGACTCCGTATGGGTCGGGTGTTACAAATGGTATCATAGCAACCCTGTGATCGTGTAGATAAATAATCCAAGGTTAGCCACCTAGTGGGGGGACGATTATGGCGCTATATCATAGGTTGCGGTCGAATATGTGATTAGTTTTCAGGCTGGGGTGACCCACAGGTCGTTGTGACCGAATATGTGGAGTCCTCAAGAGCAACGAGCTTATCCTCAACTGGGGGGTGTATGTAATACCCCTCATATTTGCTTTAAAGGATTTGATAGACTACTCATTCCAACAAGATGTATCTTTCTTTTAGGGAGCTCATTTCCTTTGTTATTCCCCAGTTAAGTGTGCTTGGCTGAGAGTAGTGCAGGGATGGGTGACCTCTTGGGAAGTTTCTTAGGGTGCGCATGAGTGGGGAAAAAATGCACCGGAAGAACTTGTGTTGGTTATCCAGGACAGTTGTTGGCCCTGGATGCGCATAGGTGATGATAGACTCGACTTCATATGAGTCGGGTGTTACACCATCACTTTTCTATGATTAAAAAGCAAATGCACATAATACAAAACAACAACAATCATCATCATTACTTTTCTTCTTTTACCGCTATAAGACTAGTTGACAAAAGTCAACAAAAACACTCTTTCATCAAACAAAAACCATTCCTTGTTCGACGCAACCATTCAATCCAAAACAGCTACAGTTTTGATCGCATCAACGTGCTTGAATACTTCATTCAGTAGATTCTTACCTGGTTTCACGAATTCGGAGTCTCAGTCGAAGTCGATATAGGAGTAACCCTCCTTTGTTCCTCAATTTGATCTGAAATTGGTTTGGATTTGAGTCTTTTGGTGTTTATGGCTTCATGGTGGAAATTGATATAGGGGTAATAAGTTTAATGGTGGAGAAGATGAAGGATTGAAATGAGAGGGGGAGAGGGGGAGGGTATGAGTTGAAAGGAAAAGATGGAGGAGATGACAGTGGAAGAGGAGACTTCGCACGTGTGAAGATTTTATTACACAATAAGTTATGGTATAACCGTTATACCTAAGACATACTAATTTATTTTTAACAAAAATAAAAACACGAACAATTCCTCTATAATTAGAAAATTGAAAAAACGCAATGAATTAACATAATGGTCAAGGCAAAGTTATTTAAATCGCGATTCAAATCTTAAAATCTTACGATTTTACGATTCAAAATATGGTAAACGATTCGATTCACGATTCTAAACGATTCTATACATTTATGTTGACTAGCGAAAACCTCGCAAATTTAAATCATGCTAACAAAGCAAATAATAGATATATTTTGTTAGTTATTGCTAATATAGTGGGTAAACAACTATTTTTTCTAATTTTTAGGTCTTTTAACTTATAATTTTAGCATATTCAATGAAGATTGAGTGCAATATCTTGATTATACGTGTTTGTAGAATCTTACGATTCTACGATTCGATTTTACAATTCGATTCTATAGGTCGTTTCCGATTCAAACTAGAATCTCGATTTTAACAACTTTGGGTCAAGGACATAAAAAGTACCATGCAACACAAATGAAAATATATTACAACAAAAAAGATAGTGGGATGAGTTAACATGGCTCAGAAACACAAACATCGCAGTGCTAAAATAAAATTACCTAATACGGAAAGTCATCCTTATAAAAATACGAATAACTCACTTATAGAGTTAGACAATTTTTTTTTTTTTGAGGTAATCAATCCAATTAGTGATACCAATTAAGGTTGAAATAATCACTCCAATTAGTGATACCAATTAAGGTTGAGGTAATTACTCCAATTTTGTATAAGGACTTAAAATGAGATTTCCCTTCCAAACAAGGACTTTTGGATTGATAAGAAGTATTTTTAATGTAAAAATTAGTTCTTTCAAGATTATTAATTTATTTTGAGTAGAATGGTCGACTTGAATGGAGTTTAGAGGCTATGTGTTTGGCTTAGAGGAATTTGGCCATTTAAAATGAAACATGTAAAATGGCCTAAAATCAATTAGGATGTCCATAATTACTTATCTGATTATGTCAAATTATATAATGGATTATAGAGAACAATAACTTTTGTAAGATGGATCATCATACAATTTAACTTAGTTAGATTGACAATTTTCTCTTCTAATTGAGGTTGGGTCATTTTATACATATACTATGATATATTAGGCCCAAGACATGCAATATTTCTAATATTGGTTGCTTATTTTATTCAAAAAAAGACTTGTGGAATAATTTATGAGAATCATGCATAAATATCTCCATATGTTTTTTTCATTAATTGAGTGATGTAATAACTATTTACAAACTAACTATTACAACATTCACAAAATATATGAGCTACACTAATCTTCAATGTTGATCTTCACCATGATGCTATTTGATCCTCATCTTCTAGGAAGGCTTTGGAATTAAAGTTTATTATATAAAGTTGTAAGACAATTGGAGATTAAATAAACTCTTTGATTTAATTTTTCATGATGATTTTTATTTTTTAAAGTAAGTAATGAAAATGACTTCTTATAAAATAACTTAAAACTTATGCAAACTCAATGATTTATAATTATCTTTTTTATGTGAATGAACTATTTTTCTTATAGAAGTCGAACTAGTCACTTTATTTTGGAGTTTCGAGATTATATTTTTATTTTGCCTCTGACTTGTAAATTCAGTATCTTCTTGAACAATGCAAGAAATTGAATGTATGATTGTAACACCCCCGCCAACCCGAACCCTTTTTCATTTAACAAAACTCGAGATGGGTCCACGAGGGAAGGGCGTGCCACCGCCGCACTCATCTCCTTGGAAATAAATGCAAGGCAAGATTAAACATACTAAATTCAGATAAATTAATCCTTATAACCAAGTAATCGTTCATTAAATATTACTAATTACTAAAGTGTTTCAGAGTTCCAGCGGAAGCTAAATCATAAGTTAAATGGATGACAACTCTAAATGATCTCCCTTTGTTCCCCCGTTGATCACCCACCTGCACAAATACATTAGAAACAAGAGAGACAAGCTCCCAAAAATCTGAAAAACTAAGTAATTCCAACTTCATCCCGTAAAATACTTAAATTGAAAATACTTTGTAAAATAGTAGGTTAATAGGGTTGAAAAGCATAGCACACATACACGTATATATACAATGAATAATCACATACTTAATTCAATTAATCCAGTTATTTAAGGAGAGGAAAGAGAACGCCAGTAAGCCGGGATCAATCCCCTATAACCACTTACTTCAACATTATAGACCGGGGTCAATCCCCTGTGACCACCTACGGATAACATAATGACCATAATAACAGAGTCCGTAGTGTGCACACCCCTTCTACTTGGATCACAACAAGATAGAAGGAAGACAAGTAACAGAAAATCATCATAGCAACCAGAGAACCTGTAGGTGGCCGCTGAACCTCCCATACAGGGCAACCTGTTCATCATTTCCCTCCGTTATTTTAATTTAAGTGATTAATAGCTTTTAATTCAAGTCATCTCATAGCACATGTATACATATGCGTCATTTCATTTAATCAAGAGTGAATACTTTCATTCCAAATCCAGAATTCAATTCGTACATAGCTTAATCTGAGAGCCCATTCGTATTCATTATCATATTCGCCACTTGGTTACATAGATTTACTCATAATCATCCAATTATTACATGTTCTTGATAATTTCCAACTTTCACTCATAAGTTCAATATTAATAATAACGATAACAATAATCTTAGTAATAGTAACACTATAAATGGTAAGAATAGCGATGATATAATAATAATAATAATAATAATAATAATAATAATAATAATAATAATAATAATAATAATAACATTACTAAATGACATTAAACGATGTTGCTAACAAGAATAAAAGATTAGTGATGAAGTTGCTATTATTGACGGTGTTAATAACGTTATAATAATAATCATCATTGTCATATCATCCGTTATACAAGTCATTTCATTTGTCATACTAATTCATCGTGCATGATCCATAACTATAAACCATATTCATAATCCATATTCTAATTCACATAGTTACATAATTAATTCGTTTTATTCTAACGGGATATACGTTTAGATGGACATCGGAGATTACCTCGTGACGCGTGCCCAAAAGTTAAGTTCACGAACGGATTAACACTCTTGATATTCCTCGTCTACGCAATCGGAGTCTACAATAGACATTATAAGTTAGTTACCTAAATAACCCCTTTTTATATATATATATATAAAATAAACAATTCAAATAACTTAAAGAAATTCTTAATGATTTTAAAGTTTATGGTTTTCAAATTATTTATGAAATCATTTAAGTACTCAAAGATTACTTCAACTTAATTTTCATTAACTTAAATGATACGTGTCGTTTACAGTATTAAATTAAAAACCTATCTTAAACCTTCAAAAATATGAACAACTAGTAAAAGGGTAAGAAAGGGTCGATCCCACGGAGAGACTACTAAATTCCTAAACTCAAAGTTCAACTAAAAAAAACAATATTAATCATATAAATAAATTAGACTACACAATTATTTACATTATTTACATAGATTGGGGGGGTTTAAGATATAATACTAACCAATAGAACTAAGTAAATGAAAAACTAATCTACTATTTACAAGTGACGACACAACAAAACCAAATCAATTTCATGACTCGTACCGGATTTAGTATATTCATAGCAAAATATGACCAACCTCGAGCATTTGACCAATTTAGTTATTAGACTAACTGTAGAGACATTAGTAACAACGACTCCCTGTACTCCCTTAGTCGTAATCAATTATGAACTAAGCCATATTGATTCTAAACCATTCTAACTTACACAAATATGATCGCAACCTGTATAATTTCGAATTTGGCCGCATTAGAAACTAGGAAACTTCATTTGTCTTAATTAATCTAATCACATAAATGATTAGGCTAACTATATTGAGTTTACTTCCTAATCTATACTATAACCATGATCGCAGGCTCAATATAAATTAAGTGCTACTTCTTATACGATCTAAACTAAGATAAATCATATAATTAGCAATAAAACACAATCATACATAATGAAAGATAACAACCAAAACATATGACTGCAATTTGACAATGAATAAATAAGTAAACCCAATTAATAACTAAGTATGGAATAATAACTCAAGTAGATTGTAAAATATCAATCAATATTTCATACTAAAAATCCAACTAAAATAATCTGGTAATTCAAAAATACACAATCATATGAAATTTGAGTAATTGAGTAAGAGAAGAACTCATTAATATGTGCTCAAGAACACCGTACAAAACTCGAGTACGACCCCGCGTTTCGCCGTGGCTCTTGCTCGACCTTGGATTTGAGGCTAAGCTACCCTCCAATGGCTGTCTTCACTTACTAATTACCCAACTTCAAACTCGATTGCCACTGCCCACTCACTGACTTCTTGGCTATTTTTGTGCGTCACCTTTTTGGCGTGAGAATATGGGTAATATATACCCCAATAAAGAGTAGAGAATAAGATAAGAATTTCCACCAGATTAAGATGAAAAGAAGATGAAATTTCATCTTCCATGTCTTCCGTTAAAGAAGGAAGAAGAGAGGATAAACGATAGGTTTCTCTTTTTTTTTTTTCCTTTTTCAACTTGTGTTTACTCCTTCAGTTTATCAAGGTGGTATTGAGAAAATAGAGAAGGAGATATTATGTCCCTCTTTTATTTGATCTTCAACGTGGCATTTTGCTACTTTAACTTTCTCAAACTTTTTTTTTCCTTTTTTTTTTCTTCTCTTGATTATTCTTGTCATTATTTCCTTGTCTTGTGTGCAACAGACGACTTCGGTTCCTCATCAAAGTCACCACCTGTAGCATAATCAAGTACTATTTAGGCTAATTTGACAATAAAATATAAATTCAAAAGAAATATTGTTATTATTACTAAATGTAATTAAAGACCCAAAATAATCAATAAAAGATGACTACGATGGTAAAATAAGGGAACAAATATATAGAAAATAATGCACTTATCAAATTCCCCCACACTTAGCTTTTGGTCGCCCTCGATCAAAACACTATTAAAATAAAAATAAAACCAAAACTAGGAAAGCTATAAACCTAACTCACTGTCGTAGGAATCACGATTGCACTTAGCATGTGCAACAAGCCCTTTAAACCCCTAGGCTACCCTAGTGGACGAGTAAGGTCTCCTGAGGATTTTCAGATGGCATACCCACAAAGCCTTATTTTTTTTTTTGATAAGGAGAGAAAGCTAGGAGGTGTCTACACAAGAGACACCCCCTAAAACACCCCAAAGGGTGGTTGCAATAAGCATCAAGTACAGAAAAAACGAAGAAAAAAGGAGCACTAAGGAACTCGAGCACATGTTCCGCCGCGGCCTCACGCCATCACCCCAGGCCCAAATCGACGTCGAACCCTTCGCGGGGGGCAAGACGAACATCACCGAAAATGAATAAGCTCCCACATCTTCACGAGAGAAGCACAATAACTTGAGGCCGTCAGATCAACCATAAATCTAACCAACTAAACAACAATAACTAAATAAAACAAGAAAAAGAAATAGAACCCAGAAACAAGAACAAGTAAAAAACTCATAAAAAAAACTGATGCGGACAAGCAAAACACCACTAACACCACGGCCGAGCCACCTTCGCCGGATTCGCCACCGAGCACTGGCGAACCTCCACCGGGAACAGCCAGCGAACCTCCGTCGAGAACAAAGGCTAACGAACCAGACCAGCGAAACCGGCCCCCGTGACGAGCGCTAGCGGTGTTAAACCCAACCATTTTTCTTGGAGGAGCTTTCTGGATCATCATCCACCATCGCCTTGGAAGACGCGAAGACACAAAGATGAAGATGACGACTTTGATGAAGAGAAGAGAACCGGCTGAAGATAGGGACTGATTTGAGAACTGAAGTCACAGATTACAGGACTAAAGGTAGATTCTAAGATGCAAAAAGACTTGAGAAATTGAATTGGGGGAAATTCCACGGTTAGGGTTTTCTAGAGAGAAGGCAGAGCCTCTCTCTCTAGAAAAACCCCCAACCTATGACAAAGTTTTATAATTCTACCCACAAAGCCTTATTAACATAGGTTTTCAAACCAATTAGCAAACATGGAAATTATAATGACATTAATAAAGAAACTAAATGCAAGACCTAATATACCACCTCAATTTTCTTTGTTGGAAATAGCTAAATTAGATAAGTACACTACAAGAAACTAAAACACTTTAAGTTAGTCAAAAACAGTGAGAAAATGTTAGTGGAGATGTCATATTCTTAGTGTTTAAACAATTGAACTATCAAACTTCATAATACTTCATGAACTAATTGTTATCTTCACAACTCAAAAATATCTAGCATGTATTCACACTTGTATGCGTATCAAGTTCAATAAATAGACCCTTATTTGTAACTCTCATGTGTTTGGGGTTAAATAATATTCACTCAAATATAACCAAGTCGACTCAAAATGAAGTATATTTCTTGAAACTTGACTATCGTCTCAATTCTCCATTTGGAAGTGACATAATGCATAAAGATCAAAAGGTCTTTCAAAAGGTTGTAACATGGCTAAGGTTAAAGGTTAGGAATAATATTTAGGATTGTGGAGTTAATAAGAAACCAAGCTAAAGGGAGCAAAAATACATGACTTAAGATGTTTCAGTCACAACAAACTCCATTTATACTTAACCATCATACTCCAATTTTTTTTTTCATATTATTCACCATAACCTTCACGATGCAATTACAACACTTATATGGATACTTCATAGCATTTTCACCCTCTCTATGATTTTCAAACATTTATTTTCTTTGATTTTTTTTTTCAATAATATATCTCTACCATAACGTAACCTTACAATACAAACTCAACATATAATAACTCCCCTTAGTCAGGTTTGGGTATAATCTGTAGGAGGCCGCAGGTTTGTAATGTATGGTTAGCAAATAAACACGGATTTTAAGGCTCAAAAGGGCTAAAGAAAGGAAAATATTATATGAAAGAAAATCCCTGAGGCTTATAAAAAAGGATTATTTGCCAAGAAAGAGCTCAACTATTCCCCATTTACTTTTATAAGTCCCAATTATTGATTATTCTCTGTAGGTCCCAAGTTTCACATAATGTGATTTTTATAAGACCCAGCAGGTAACCAATCTGCTATAGCAGGTAACCAACCTGCTATAGCAGGTTGAATGTCACCCCCTCCCTATTACATCTCCTTTTCTCTCATCTTCATCTCACCCCCTCCCCCCTGTTCCCACCCCATCCCCACCCCCTCCCCCTGTTCCCACCCCAGCCCCACCCCCTCCCCGTTCGCACCCTGCACCCCCCCCCTCCCCTGTTCCCACCTTTGCCCCACCCCCTCCCCGGTTCGCACCCTAGCCCCCACCCCCCCCCAGTTCCCACCCCCTCCCCCTGTCCCCACCCCAGCCCCCCACCCCCTCCCTAGTTCGCACCCCAGCCCCCACCCCCCCCCGATTCGCACTTCAGCCCCACCCCCTCCCCTGTTCCCACCCCTGCCCCACCCCCTCCCCGGTTCGCAATCCCCGTCGATTTCGCCCCCTCCTCCCACTCCCCCGCAGCCCCTCGCATCCCCCGTCGAATTTCGGCCCCTCCTCCCCACCGGCGTCGATTTTTGATTTTCTGGGATCAAATTTGGTGGGGCTTCGATTTTTTGGGCTCGAATTTGGTGGGGCTTCCATTTTCTCGGGCTCGAATTTGGTGGGGCTTTCATTTTCCGGGCTCGAATTTGGTGGGGCATCGTTTTCTAGGCTCGAAGTTTCTAGGCGGCACGAGTTGTGGGAGAAGGGGATGGGGGAGGAGGGTTACGGGGCTGCGGGGGAAGGGGGAGGGGTTAGTTGGGGAAGGGGAGGGGGTCGACGGAGGAAGGGGAGGGGGTTAGGCTGGGGAAGGAAGGGGGACCCGACAGTAGGGGAGGGGGTTAGGCTGGGGAAGGGGGACAGACCGACAGTAGGGGAGGGGAAGGGGAGGGGAGGTGAGCGGATGAAGGGGAAGGGGAAGGGGAGGGGGTCAAGGGGGGGGGAGGGGCGTGGTGGTGGTGAGGGGGTGGTCTTGGTGTAGAGGAGGAGAAGTGAAAGAGGGAGAAAAGGTGGGTGGGTCCCATAATTTAAAAAAACCAACCTTCTTAACCGGTTCTAAGTAAATGCGGACTTATAAAAATCACAAACTGTTAAACTTGGGACCTACAGTGAATAATCCATAGTTGGGACTTATAAAAGAAAATGGGAAATAGTTGAGCTCTTTCTTGGCAAATAATCCCATAAAAAATGAAAAGAACGCCTAAATCATTTCTTCATAGCATTTGTTACAAAAGTCTCAAAGAGTACCAAGTCAAGTTCAAGAGCCACACTTCATTGAGGAACTATCACACAAGAAAGAAAATAATGAGACTGATGCAGATGTGTCAGTCTAATAGGCTCATAGGCTCAGAAGCTCACAAGGTTTGGTCTATTTATCTAGCCAGCTTATTTAAGAGAAGCAAGATATATTTTTTTTCAATTGTATTATAAATCTCTCATGTTCGATTATCCGTTTCCAATTATATAACATTCCCAAAATCTTTTATTTTGAGAAAATTTTTTTATCTCAAAAACAAGTTAGATTAGATTTTCTTATCAACTTACTAATCGCCATTCCTTAGGAAGTTAAGAGGTGTAAATCCTAAATTAAATGCAACTAAAGTCCTATAGCTAATGCAAGCAAAAGCACAATTTTTTTTTTTGGTTTATAGTAACTAAATAAAATAAAAATTATACAGAAAATTTGGCAGCACTTCCTCTAAAACAAAAAAATATCCCAATATTTTCTCAACTTTATATTTTGTGAATAACTTAACTTGATTTTCAACATATTATATCCTGCAAGAACATTCACATTATAACAACTCAATTTCCAGCAGTAATTCTAGACTTTAGTTCACAATTTCTGATGAGCATAAGTATTAACTCCCCCCTACTTAGTATCAACATTGTCCTCAATGTAAAGAAAGCAGGACTGAAAAGAAAGGACTTAGCTGGTTAGATGAATATGTGAGCTACGCTCACTGCCTTGTTATCTCATGTCTGCTCAGTTCTGCCAATTTCTGTCAACTAACGTGGCTGACGCATGTCCTAAACTCCAGCAACGTGCATATGCTGAAATATTAATGAAGTGGCACAAAAGATTCTGCACCATAAACATCCAATCTAATAAGGGGCAAGTATATAAAAAAAAATCAAGGAAAGTTGTGAAAGATTACTAAGCTAACTAACGACAACATAAAAAATCAAGTCCAGCAATAAAATCATTCTTGGGTTGCCTCCCAAGCAGCGCCTTTGGTTCACGTCGTTGGCTCGACGTACTCAAGTCTCTACCAAATCTCCTCAAATAAAATGTCTTCGATCATCTTCACATATGCTTGATCATAAAAGGGCTTCAACCTGTGGCCATTAACCTTGAAAGTTTTGTTAGTCCCAAAATCTTTTATTTCCACAACACCATGAGGGAACACATTATTAATAACAAAAGGACCGAGCCATCTGGTTTGCAATTTTCCAGGAAACAATTTCAACCGAGCATTGAATAAAATAACTTTCTGGCAAACTTGAAAAGTTTCCCAAGCTATCATTTTATCATGGAAGGCTTTTGTCTTCTCTTTATAAATTTTACATTTTCATATGATTTAGGCCTTAATTCCTCTAATTCGAGTAACTGTAATTTTCTTCTTTTCCAGCAGCATCATAATCTAGGTTGCATTGCTTCACTGCCCAAAAAGATTTATGTTCAATTTCTACAGGTAGGTGGCAGGATTTCCCAAAAACAAGTCTGTACGGAGACATGCCTAGGGGTGTTTTATATGCAGTCCTATATGTCCATAACGCATCACCTAGTCGTAGACTCCAATCTTTCCTATTTGGGTTGACCATTTTTTCTAGAATAGACTTTATCTCCCTATTAGACACTTCCACTTGTCCGCTAGTGGATGATATGCAATAGCTACTCTATGGGTCACATGTTATTTTTCAAACAAAGCACCAAATGTTTTATTACAAAAGTGAGTCCCTCTATCACTTATAATAGCTTTAGGCATGCCAAATCTATTAAAAATGCGACTCTTAACAAACATGACCACTGTTTTAGCATCATCAGTTATTGTAGCCATTGCCTCTACCCATTTAGATACAAAATCAACAACAAGAATGATGTATACATTACCAAAAGAAGAGGGAAAAGGCCCCATAAAATCTATGCCCCATACATCAAATATTTCATAAATCAATATACCAGATTGAGGCATTTCATTCCTTTTAGATAAATTTCCAGTCTTTTGGCAACGTTCACATGACTTACAGAACAAATAGACATCTTTATAAAGTGTAGGCCAATATAAACCACATTCAAGAACCTTATGAGCAGTCAGATTTTTCTACACATCTCCTAATTACTTGGTCAGAGCACGATTTCCACAAGTAAGGATCATCCCAAAAGTAGTACTTGGAATCAGATTTAATCTTTTCTTTTTGAGCTCTAGACAGAGTAGGAGGGAATGTGCTAGTCACCAAATAATTAACCATATCAGCATACCAAGGAGTTTCAATATGATGCATTGAAAGGAGTTGTTCATCAGGAAAAAATTCAGTCATTAAAGGCCAATCATCTCTAGGAACAATTCTACAAAGGTGGTCAGCAACTAGATTTTCAACACCCTTCTTATCTCTAATTTCTAAGTCAAACTCTTGTAACAAAAGCATCCAACTAAGCAAGCGAGGTTTTGATTCTCTCTTTTTCAAAAGATACTTTAGAGCTGAATGGTCAGAGTAAACAATCACATGTGTGCCTAGTAAATAAGGTCTAAACTTTTCCAAAGCAAATATAACAGCATACATCTCCTTCTTAGTTACAGTATAATTGCATTGGGCAGAATCAAGTGATTTAGAAGCATAATGGATCACATATGATTCTTTATCATTCTTTTGACCTAAAACAGCACCTATGGTCCTATCACTAGCGTCACACATGATTTCAAAAGGTAAAGTCCAATTAGGTGGTCGAATCACAGGTACACTAGTTAATTTTTCTTTCAACTCATCAAAAGCCTTTTTACATTCATCATTAAAGTCAAAAGTGGCATCTTTAGCAAGCAAAACACACAAGGGGGATGCAATTTTGGAAAAATTCTTAATAAAGCGTCTATAGAAGCCAGCATGCCCTAAAAATGATCTAACTTCACAAACACAAGTAGGATATGGCAATGAACTAATGACATCTATTTTAGCCTTATCAACCTCTAACCCTTAGCATTTACAATATGTCCCAGCACTACACCTTGTTCTACCATAAAATGACATTTTTCAAAATTCAACACAAGGTGAGTTTCAACACATCTTTTCAAAACACGAGACAAACCATGGAGGCATCTATCAAAAGAATCACCAAAAACAGTAAAATCGTCCATAAACACTTCCATGTCGTGTTCAATCAAATCAGAGAAGATACTCATCATACAACGCTGAAAAGTTCCAGGGGCATTGCATAATCCAAAAGGCATTCTCCTAAAGGCAAATGTACCAAAAGGGCAAGTAAATGTGGTTTTATCTTGATCTTCAGGGGCTATGGGTACTTGAGTATAACTAGAATAGCCATCAAGAAAGCAAAAGAATGATTGACCAGCAAGTTTTTCTAGCATTTGATCAATAAAGGGCAAAGGGAAATGATCTTTCCTAGTAGCTTGATTAAGCTTCCTATAGTCAATGCATACCCTCCATCCATTAGACACTCTAGTTGGAACAAGCTCTCCTTTAGTATTTTCAACAACAGTTATTCCACTCTTTTTAGGGACCACATGAAGAGGACTTACCCATTGAGAATGAGAAATAGGATAAATCACGTCTGCATCTAACCATTTCAGGATTTCCTTTTTAACTACCTCCATCATGGAGGGGTTTAACCTACGTTGAGCTTCTCTAGTGGGTTTAGCATCTTTTTCAAGAAAAATTCTATCCTTTTATGTCAGCTAAAGTCCATCCTATAGCTTCCTTGTGGTCTTTTAGCACATTTACCAATTTATCTTCTTGAGATTGATTTAGAGCATTTGAGATAATCACAGGTAAAGTCTCATTATCACCTAAATAAACATATTTCATAGTAGAGGGAAGTGGTTTCAACTCTAATTGAGGGGCTTTGACAATAGAAGGGATTAATTTAGGCACAGTCAATGGCAAAGAAAGGTCAAAATCATCTTTTTTAGCATTATGCGAATCAAGACTAGCCACATCAGACAAGGCTACTAAAGAATTAGACATTTTAGTTTCATTACTATCATTAAAATCATCAGTCTCAAAACAATTTTTCACACCACTTATCAAAAACTTCCTGTGCCATCCAGTCAAAAGCATCAAAAGAATCAATAGAACTAACATTATTGATATCACTTGGGTATCTCATAGCATCAAAAATATTGAACTTAATTATTTCACCATCGAATTCCATTGTCAAATTACCCTCATCAACATCAATTTTAGTCTTAGAAGTTTTCAAGAAAGGTCTGCCCAACAGTAAAGGAACATTATCGGTTCTATCACCCATGTCAAGTACATAAAAATCAGCAGGAAATACTAATTCATTTACTTGAACCAATACATCTTCTAGAACTCTAATAGGAAATGCATTCGACCTATCAGCTAACTGGATAACAACATCAGTTTTAGACAAAGATCCCACATGTAACGTATCATAGACAGATTTGGGCATAACAGTAATGGAAGCTCCTAAATCTAGCACGCATCTTTCAAATTTAGAATTACCAATTTTGCAAGGAATAGAAAACATGCCAGGATCTTTACATTTAGGGGGAAGCTTCTTTTGAATCACAGCTGAAATATTTTCCCCCATACTTACCTTTTCAGAAGGGCGAAATTGTTTTTTATTAGTACAAAGTTCCTTAAGAAACTTTGCATAACGGGGAACCTGTTTGATAGCATCAAGTAAGGGAATATTGACTTCAACTTTCCTAAAAGTATCAAGAATTTCATTGTCAAGAGCCTCTTTCTTAGCTTTAGCAAATCTGGACGGGAAAGGAGGCACATCTTTAAAACGAGAAACATCAATTTCAGAATTAACATTACTCTTTCCTTCATGTTCTTTTCTACTCTCTTCTTCTCCATTTCCCCCTATATTAAGTCCATCATGAGGTTTAACTTCTATCTCTTTTTCAATCTCCCGACTCTTTACCTTAGGTTCACTCAACTCTTTCCCACTCCTAAGGGTCACAGCTTTGGCATTTTCTTTTGGGTTAGGTAGTGGTTGAGATGGTAGTTTACCTGAAAGTTGAGTTTCTAGGTTACTTAGAGAAGTACAAATTTGTCCTATTTAAGTATCTATGTGATGAAGGTGATTATCAGTTTTCTTTTGATATTCGACTCCATGGTTGTGAACTTGACCTATTTGAGTAGTTAATTGCTTAACTAAGTCTTCTAATGATGGCCCAGAAGATTGGGGTGGAGGGTTTTGCTGACCAAATTGCCTAGGTTGATTAGTTTGTGAAAATTGTGGTCTAGTTCCATACCTAAAATTTGGGTGATCTTTCCAACCTTCATTATAAGTATGTGAATAAGGGTCATATTTTCTTTGACTGGAAAAACCACCTAAGGCATTAACATCTTCAGTTTGCAAAGTAGGACAAGCATCAGTAACATGAGAAAAATCAGAACATACCACATACTCTAGCTTTAGACTCATTACCAACAACAATTTTAGACACTAAAGTGGTCAAAGTAGCAATTTGTTGAGCATTTTCTTGCAATTGAGATTTTACACCACTTAAGTCAATTTCATTTACTCGTTTAACGTCATTTCTAGTGCTATGTTGTTGAGTGTTTTGAGCCATGTTAGAAATTAAATTCCTAGCTTGAGTTGGTGTCTTGTCTACTAATGCACCACCACTAGCAGCATCAATCATACCCCTATCATTAGGCAACAATCCTTCATAAAAATATTGAATTAACAGTTGATCAGTTATTTGATGTTGTGGACATGAAGCACATAATCTTTTAAAACGTTCCCAATATTCATAAAGTGATTCTGAAGCATGCTGTCTAATTCCACATATTTCCTTCCTTATGGATCCAATACTACTTGTGGGAAAGAATTTTTCCAGAAAAGCTTTTTGTAAGGCGTCCCAAGTCGTAATGGAACCAGAAGACAGACTATACAACCAATCTTTAGCTAAATCAAGTAGGGAAAATGGGAAAGCATGCAATCTTACATGATTTTGTTCAATTTCTTCAGGTTTCATAGTTGAACAAACAACTATAAATTCTTTTAAATGTCTATGAGGATCCTCACCTGCGTTCCCATAGAACTTGGGAAGAAGATAAAGAAAACCTGAGTTCAGCTTCTAGGGTTTCTCCAAAGTTGGAAAAACAATACAGAGAGGTTCATCATCTAGCTTCGGAGCTCCTAATTCCTATAATGTTCTTTCGTCCCCCATGTTTGAATCTTCGATTCGTCTATCTTGAAAGATGTATAGTAATTTCTCTAGGCTGGCTTCGTTTAGAGTTTTAATGAACTGGTTTATTCGCTGAAGTTTGGTTGCAGTATCCAAACTCATGCACCTGAAAAGTATACTAAATTAGTATATAGAAAATTAAAATCAACATGCTTGACAACAACCTATTTGAAAAGTATTATTAGACAAAATGTAAAGCTTTAGGTGGCAGCATTAATATGCTCAAATATCAGGCACTAACAAACATCAGAATGTCTGCTCCTAAGTCACGGTTCACATCAGAATATACATAGCACAGATAGCTTAATAAGTACCTTAGTTCCACAAAAGAATTTATATAGAATATAAAATCAAAATTCAAATCAGTGCTAGGTGAACTTGCCATAATCAGTCTTACTAATTCCAGCAGAGAAGCAAATCAAAACACGTCACAATTGATCATTTCGCAGGAGAGAATTTATTGATAACTCTAACCAAATGAAAGGAAGAACTTAATATATATGTATATGTTCAATGCCATGCAATCTAATCATCCACAAAATAATGCCCCATTATTTTAGTCAAACTAGTTTATATATCTATAAGAGCAGCTGGCATATTTCAAATAAGGTAATAAGATCAGTTGAATGCATCCAAGCACATAATATTACAGATGCCCAAACTCAAAAACAGGAATACTCAAAGCTAAAAATTCATTACAGAACCTGCCACATATTCTAATTAGACATCTCAGCTCATAACTCAGGACACTTCCCTTTAGAGCACAACAAAAAAAAAAAACAAACTGGACATCAGCTTCATAAGATTTGTCATTCATGAAGTAGACAAGTTGGTTTAATTTTTTTTTTTTAGAATAAAATACCGTTTACCATATCCATGAATAAGTAAAAGACATAAATCATGCAGTATCTTATAGTATTTAGTCATTAAGTCTTAAAGGTAGTATGATAGTCATGTTAATCCCAGCTACTCCATTAGATGGATAAAACCAATATATTCATTCAGTAAGATAACCATTTTTTTATACACTCCCCTGCACTGAAACTATACAATGTCCTCAATGTATATCTCAAGTATGGAAAGCAATCATGTTAGTGAGCATCATGATTATGATTCTGGACTCTAATCTTATTTCAGACTGGAATAAATGCCAATTTCAAAGGCTTTAGTCAATTAATATTGAGAATAGAAAACTAATCATAGGTTGGATTCAGGAATAATCTGACTAACACATGAATTGTAGCAGATCAACCTTATCAGATATTTGAATTGTTCAGCAAGAAATAATTCCACAGATTGCCAGTGAGTTAAAGTTGAAAGTTAATAGGCTACTAGAGATAGGAAGCAAAACATTTTTAATCTAAATCAGATTCTTGCTAGAGTATTCCATGTTTTATTTTTATAGTTATAGGCACGAATCTGAAAATCACTTAGCAAAAATTCTAGCAGGCAGAGCACCAAAATTCACTATTTATTGCACTGAAAAAAAAAAATCAAGCAGTAAAAAGTATAATTCTAAGAGAGCACGAGAGATACTCCCAGCAAATATAATGCAGGAGGTGGAACAAGCTCATATCATGCAAAAAGTTGTATGCAAACATGATATGGACATGTTACACTAATACAATATAAGATGCCAACTTAAAGTAACACACCACAAAATCTTCTAATGATTTGAGTCATAGGCAAAGGTAGAATCAAAACTGATAAGCTAAGCAACACACCGCAAGATGAACCAATTATCAATTATAGTCATGAAAATCAAAGATTAAATTGTCTGAAACCTGCAGTATTCTTATATCTTACCCTTGTTGTGTAATTTAGGGTTGCTTAAATAAGGACTGGGGACAAAATCAAACACTCTAAACTCCTAAGCAATCATAAACTTTATATTAAGGATACATATGCAAGCTGTCAGAATGTTTAACCTGCTCATTTCTTACCACTTTGTTTTAGACTTATATGAATTAGAACACAAGTAGATATCACACAATTTCATCATTAATTGAGCAAAGTTAACACAACTCTTAGACGCAAGATGAAACTAAGCAAATATGATATTCAATCATAGGAAATGTTTCATAGTTCACTATATAAAATCACATAGCAAGACAAATTAGAATAAAAGAACACACTATTATAAGACATGGTTAAACAGTAATAACTTTTGAGACTAAAATTTACAACTGAAATTACATTGTCATGCTACAACGACATACAAGTAGTAAGTCAAACTTTGATAAATAGGAAACTAAAACATATCTCGCCGGCAACGGCGCCAAAATTTGATATGTGTCGTTTACCGTATTAAATTAAAAACCTATCTTAGACCTTCAAAAATATGAACAACTAGTAAAAGGGTAAGAAAGGGTCGATCCCACGGAGAGACTACTAAATTTCTAAACTCAAAGTTCAACTAAAAAAAACAATATTAATCATATAAATAAATTAGACTACACAATTATTTACACTATTTACATAGATTGGAAGGGTTTAAGATATAATACTAACCAATAGAACTAAGTAAATGAAAAACTAATCTACTATTTACAAGTGACGACACAACTAAACCAAATCAATTTCATGAGTACTCGTACCAGATTTAGTATATTCATAGCAAAATATGACCAACCTCGAGAATTTGACCAATTTAGTTATTAGACTAACTGTAGAGACATTAGTAACAACGACTCCCTGTACTCCCTTAGTCGTAATCAATTATGAACTAAGCCATATTGATTCTAAACCATTCTAACTTACACAAATATGATCGCAACCTGTATAATTTCGAATTTGGTCGCATTAGAAACTAGGAAACTTCATTTCTCCTAATTAATCTAATCACATAAATGATTAGGCTAACTATATTGAGTTTACTTCCTAATCTATACTATAACCATGATCGCAAGCTCAATATAAATTAAGTGCTACTTCTTATACGATCTAAACTAAGCTAAATCATAAAATTAGCAATAAAACACAATCATACTTAATGAAAGATAACAACCAAAACATATGACTGCAATTTGACAATGATATAAATAAGTAAACCCAATTAATAACTAAGTATGGAATAAAAACTCAAGTAGATTGTAAAATATCAATCAATATTTCATACTAAAAATCCAACTAAAATAATCTGGTAATTCAAAAATACACAATCAGATGAAATTTGAGTAATTGAGTAAGAGAAGAACTCATTAATATGTGATCAAGAACACCGTACAAAACTCGGCTACGACCCCGTGTTTCGCCGTGGCTCTTGCTCGACCTTGGATTTGAGGCTAAGCTACCCTCCAATGGTTGTCTTCACTTACTAATTACCCAACTTCAAACTCGATTGCCACTACCCACTCACTGACTTCTTGGCTATTTTTGTGCGTCCCCTTTTTGGCGTGAGAATATGGGTAATATATACCCCTATAAAGAGTAGAGAATAAGATAAGAATTTCCACCAGATTAAGATGAAAAGAAGATGAAATTTCATCTTCCATGTCTTCCGTGAAAGAAGGAAGAAGAGGGGATAAAAGATAGGTTTCTCTTTTTTTTTTTCCTTTTTCAACTTGTGTTTACTCCTTCAGTTTATCAAGGTGGTATTGAGAAAATAGAGAAGGAGATATTATGTTCCTCTTTTATTTGATCTTCAACGTGGCATTTTGCTACTTTAACTTTCTCAAACTTTTTTTTTCCTTTTTTTCTTCTTCTCTTGATTATTCTTGTCATTATTTCCTTGTCTCGTGTGCAACGGACGACTTCGGTTCCTCATCAAAGTCACCACCTGTAGCATAATCAAGTACTATTTAGGCTAATTTGACAATAAAATATAAATTCAAAAGAAATATAGTTATTATTACTAAATGTAATTAAAGACCCAAAATAATCAATAAAAGATGACTACGATGCTAAAATAAGGGAACAAATATATAGAAAATAATGCACTTATCATTAAACAATTATTTTAAACATAGAAAACTAACTTTATTATACTTCTTACTTTGTTTTAGAAAATTAAGAAATACTTTCAACTTATAAAAGACTAAGTTAAACTAAAATATACCAACTTAATAAAGTAAACTAATTTAGGAAAGTCATTTGTTTAAAAAAAAAAATAAAACAAATACCAGGGGAAAAAAACAAAAGAAACGAAGAAGGGAGGAAGAACAGGGGAGGCACGCTGAGCAGGGAAGGAGAGTAAGGGAGGGAGGCTAGGTTTTGGGCGGCGCACGGCAAGGGTCAGGCGGGGACGGTGGTCGAGTGGTTCAGGTGGTGGCTGGGCGCGGGTTGTCGACAAGGAGCAGCAGAGGCGCCGCGAAGCAGGGGTCGTTTGGGCTAGCGGTTGTCGGCCGAAATTAGGCCCGCTGATTCAGGAGGTTTGTGTGGGTGGTCAAGGTGATTTCCGGCGGTTCAGTGACAGAGGAGGGTGTTAATGGGTTGCAATTTAATTTTTTTATTTTTTCAAAATAAAAATCAGAAATTAAGAGAGAGAGGAAGAAGATTGAAGCAAACCTTTGAAGTTTAATTTGTTTGCTTGAACAATTAGGTGAATGTGTTTGGGTTGCTGTATATAGAACAAATTTTCTGAATTTGTGGAGCTTAGTCAACCTCCGTTAATGGAGGAAGTATGGTGTTGAGATTTTATTTTCTGATTTTGGGGGATTTTGGGTAGAAGAGTTGATGTTATGGTTGACTTTGTGCTTGATTTTCAAAGTTCTCTAACAAGAACTGCTAAGTTTGTGGAATTTTTTTTTTCCTTTGGCTCTGTTGATTTTTATACGTGAGGAGGGAGATGGTGATGAAGATCACATTTTCTTTTCCTTTTTTTTGTTTTGTATTGTTTTGGTTTTTCCTTTTCTTTTTGGCTAACAAAAATGCCACATGGGCTTTGGACTTGACATTGGGCTACTAATATGGATGGACAATTGAAAGAATAAGAATGCCCACAAACTAAATAAAGATTTTCAATTGCAATAATTAATAATTAAATTATTTAGAAATAATGAACATGAATAATAAGTTTAAAATACATTTCAATTAAATCACAATTCCAAACTAAATGAAATCATTATTAAAATTTAATTATCAGAAAAAAAATAAATTTAAGTGGAAATAATATTAAAGTGTAATAAATAAATTTCGAAATTTCGGGGTATTACATCTACTCCTCAAGAACAAAGTTCGTCCTCGAACTTTAAAGTTAGATATTCAATATTAACGAAATAGTTGTTTTGCGCTTTGTTAGTATTACATTCGGTCCCCCTTAAGGAGTTTCGTCCCCGAAACTCGATAATCGTACCTGGGAAAAGAGTTCAGGATAACGCCTTTTCATGTCATCTTCTG
The DNA here is from genome assembly GCA_947646795.1 of Beta lomatogona. Taxonomy (NCBI): domain Eukaryota; kingdom Viridiplantae; phylum Streptophyta; class Magnoliopsida; order Caryophyllales; family Amaranthaceae; genus Beta; species Beta lomatogona. The sequence goes on from CANSNZ010000942.1 coordinate 3,218,819, forward strand.
TTTCCCAAGTTGCTTCCTCGGTTTGATGATTAGGCCACAAAAATTTGATTAACTTTACTGCCTTGTTCCGGGTATTTCTCGTTTTGGAATAAAGGATTCTAACAGGACGTTCTTCAAAGGTGAGGGTCTCATCTAGTTCAATGGTTTCAGGTTGGATGACATGGGAGGGATCGGGGACATATTTACGAAGTTGAGACACATGAAAGACATTATGAACATTGGCTAACTCTGTGGGCAAGGCTAATCTATAGGCCACTTCCCCAATTCTTTCGAGTATCTCATAAGGTCCGATATAACGAGGACTCAATTTTCCTTTTCTACCAAACCTCATTACTCCCTTGGTTGGCGAAACTTTCAGCAACACTTTTTCTCCAACTTCAAACTCTAAATCCCGTCTACTTTGATTGGCATACGATTTTTGTCGATCCTAAGCTGCTTTCATACGCTCTTGAATCATCTTCACCTTGTTGGTAGTCTCTTCTATCATTTCTGGTCCCAAATTCAACGACTCATTCACATCGTTCCAGCATATAGGACTTCTACATTTCCGTCCATACAACGCCTCATAAGGTGCCATTCCTATTGTAACACCCCAGAATCTCAAAGCGGAAAAGAAAGAAATAATAATAATATTAATAGGACGATGGCGGAAACATCGTCTTCTGGGAATGTCACTACTACAAGAATAGTATTTAAATAACTAAGTGATAAAAACAAACATAAGTAAGTACTATAAGTAAATTAATTACTTCGATTAAAATTGAAATGAGAAAACTATCTCAAACTAAAGAGAAGTCTAGAACTAAACCCCTAATAGATTATTTCTCGCATCTCAACCCGAGCCCAAAATCAAAGAAAATCCCCATCAAAAAAACCTGCAAAATATACAACAAATATCCACAATCAATGGGGAGTAACTAGCAGTTCTCCCAGAACAAAAGCAATCAAAGTACGATTCAGAGATAGATTAATAAGAAAGGAAATCATACAATCATTATAACAATAACATGCATCTAAAAACCATAAAGCTCATAGGTAATACAAGTGATCATCAACATCAAGTAAACAAGATATAGTGAGTGAATCAACACTAGAATACTTAAATAATAATAAAACAAAAGTACAACAAGTTATTGAGTTAGAAATCGAACGCCAGTGAATCGCAATTCACTTCCTAAGGTTTGTCATATCGCAATCTCCAGGTCAGTCTATGGGCTTACGTTCCCCACTGCCTGTGTCTAAGAATGGCCAAACTCCCGATGCAGGGTAGAACACGCAGAACTCCCTGACCTCTCGGCGACAACAATTAACCCAGGTGTACCCCTAGTTCGCAAACCAGGTGGTTGGCATGTTCTTCACCGGGGACTACATCTATCCCACCGGATATTCTTAACTCAAAATAAAATCATGCATATCATTCAAGTCTTATTCATTTAAAATATTCATCAAAAAGGGATGCCACCCGGCCTTATACCCAAAATTCATCAAAACAACTCTTCATAATTCCCCAAGATTAATAACTTACAAATTTCCAACAAATGTCTCACAATAAACACTTGAACATTTCTAAACATCAATAATGATATTAAACTAGTTTTTACAGCACAACAATTCAATCAAAAATGCATCACCAATTAACTCCAAAACTTATTCATTAAAAGAGTAGTAACAACATCATTTTCTTTCATAAATCAAACATGAACATAAGGATACCCAATAATACATACTGCATCCTACTGAACATCAGCAACCAAGAACATAATAAATTACAAATTATTTCTGATTAACAAGCTCTCAAATAATTTAAAAGAGTATCCTCAATTTCACAACAAAAACCCAATAATAATTATTAAACTAATAAGTTCGAGCAGTAAAATCACACAAAAATTATCATATGACCCTAATGGCTCTACTGACATGTTACAAATTTTATTTATAATTTTCGGACTCTAAAAGTAATTTTAAAAGTTAATATACAGATTACTTAATAAAGCCAATATAATAACTAAAAATATAAATAAACGCCCAAAAATTACCAAAAAATTTACACAACATGCATAAAATCACGTACATACGTAATATACAAAGAAATGAATTTTTTAGCCTCTAGATATAATTTTCATGATTTATATACTGACAGAAACGAAATTGCAAAAGCAGATATATCAATTAAATAAACAAGTATACAGTAGGAAAAAATTATTCTAAGGCATGGAATCCATATTACGCATATAACATGAGCTAATAAAAATAATTTCAGAAATTTTAACATTCGTTCAATAATTATTATGCAATTTAGCCAAAAACGCACAAAACACCAATTAAATCAAATAAATACCAAAAATCATACGAAAATTATTTTTCTCTTTACAGTACTCGTAAAGCATGCATCAAGTATATTTATGTTAAATTTTGTCAATAATTTCATTCAAGAAGTATTTTACATAATTCCTAGCGTAATAATCTAATACCGAATAATACCCTAATCACTATGGTTCTAAGATAACTACTAGTTACCTGGAACGTCGGGAGGAGAGCTGAGTCTAAAGAGATAGTTAAGAGCTATGCATACAATCCAATTCCTCTTCTAGCCCCAAGGCACAACGAACGAGAATTGAAGCAACCAGTCACTAGGCGTTTTCTTCTTGAACGTTGATAAATCTCATGTCACACTGCTCTGTTCCGACCATGATTTCCGGTGATCAAAAGCTAAGATTCTAAATCGCTCTGGTCAGAGTGTAGAACAAGATGTTATAAACGTTCTGTCCAAATTTGAAGACGATCCAACGGTTAGATCTCCGGATACGGTTATTTTCGTGAAGGTGTGACAGGAAAAACCGGGTTGAACCTTTCTATTCTTTTCCTCTTCCTTTTCTCTCTTTCTTTTCTTGAAAATGGTGAGGGTTAAATGCAAATGATGCTGAACTTCTTTTAATAAAAATCAGAATCTTATGGCAAGGAAAAAATGAAGGGTTTAGGAGAATGATTAGGGGGGGTTATGGGGGTTACAATCTACCAAGAGTCACCAATTAAAAGAAATGAAATAAAAGAGGAGAAACTTCTTCCTTCCCCCTCCCCATATCCGGCTGTCCAAGCCCAAGTACACCAAGAAGATTTCGGCCCAAGTCATCAATGATCCATGCATCAAAAGTCCGTCACGCGATAAATCGATAAATTCGTAAATCGCGCCTAAGTTTTGAAAATACTTAATAATGAAAATAACTCTAATAAATTATATTATAAATATAAATATAATAAACACATTAACACGCCACATGCGATACAACATTTCATCACCCAAGTCGGTCCAACAACGTTACAAAAACGCTACGCGACAAAACTGCATCCTAAACGCCTAAACAAATAACAAAATAAATATAACCTTTAAAATAAATAACTAACAACATAAAATAAATATATATATAAATATATCACAACATATAAATATATATACACATTTTCACAACACGTTCCAAAATAATCTAAATAATAAATTATTTATTTTTACGAAAAATATCATTTTAATGTAAACAAGCACAAAAAATAAAGAGTGAAAATTACGGGGTGTTACAATCACTCCCCCTTAAAACAGTTTCGTCCTCGAAACTTCAAAACAACCGAGAGATAAAAGAAAATACTCTAGATAAAGAACATTAAGAAAACAGAAATCGATGGATTTTAGTTAACTAAACAACTTTGCAAGTATAAAATTTGATAACTCAAATAATATATATTCTATTTTGGAAGACCAAAAGAGTTGTATAGTAAAGAAGCACGGTAACAACAATCATTTTATAAAATGTGAAAGAACCCAAGACAAGTATTAGAAAGTTTAAGGTAAAAACTTTTGCACAATAAACTATATGTAATTTTGCAATAGAAGTAGGAATAACTATTTACGTAAAATTATAAAAGTATAAATCCGGCCATACATAATTTTTAGAAAAGAAACGAAGAAGAAAAAGTTCGTAAATAGATAGTCAAACCAATTTAAATAGAGGTAACCACACGGGCTTATACTCCACTTAAAGAGATAAGAACACTTTAATAAAGAGTAGCTAGCTGCTTTATTAAAATAGCACTTACGGACACAAGTCATGACATATGTTATAAGAGCGTACGCCTCCTAAACATATATATGAAAATTAAAGTTCGCAAAAGAAATTGAAACTTTAAAATAAATTTCACAACGACGAAACACTAATAATAAATAGGCGATAAAGTAATAACTTATTAACAACAATTATAAAATTTGCCAAGTCGACACAAATGTGCATGGAACCACCCATTGCAACCTAGTATCAACAAAATAATATTTGAAAGCCTTCTTATCAAATCAACATTAGAGTTTACTGGAATCACCCAATATAAACTTAATGTCAACTCAAAAAGAAAATTAAATCAAAATAGATAAAATGTGACAACTATCAAATTGACATACAAGTCACATGAATCACCCATTATGACTCAATATCAACTCAAACAAGTTTAAAATTTAGACTTATCAAATTGACATACAAGTTAAAGGAATCACCCATTATGACTTAATATCAACTCAAACAAGTTTAAAATTTAGACTGAGTCTATAAATTTCCTTTCCAAAGAATATCAAACAAAATAGTTAAAGTCAAATAATTAAATAAGAAGTAAAGAAAACAACAAATATTTAAACAAGAAACAACAAATAGTAAACGAGATCCTTTCACGCATTTGAGTTTGAAAAATAATGCTAATAAGAAAAGTAAGTAAAGTAAAAGTTGTTGAATGCGAACCTTTAAAACAAAATAGTTTGCGTCTACATTTCAATCTACCAAGACAACTCAATAAAGTACTTTTATTTTCAAAGACTACAAAACTTATTACCATAATTAAAAGCTAAATAAGGATTAACATGAAAAATAAAAATATTAAAAGGAAAATATTTATAAATATAGATGGTCAAAGACGGTAAGAGAAATTTGAAGAATAACTTGAAAGACAATTTCAAAACCCTTTCTTTTTTCCAAACCATTATAAAACAATTGAAATTAAACATTTTTCAAAAGAGTATGTCAAAATATATAAAAAAAAATAACAAAATTTGAAAGTCAGAAAGTAACTCTAATATAAGTATAAAATTTATTAAGTTCAAAGATCTGAAATATAATTTGGGATATAAATTCAAACTAGAAAGTTTTGTAAATAATAAAACAGATACGTAGTACTCACAGAAAAAACAACACTTAATTGAAAAAGAACAGAAAGTGTATAATGTCTCACATAATAACATATACTATCAAGCAACTAGCAAATAAAATAAATGCAATGCAACACACAAGACTATATTAAAATAAAATTAAAGTTTATTTCTAAATTGCAAAACACAAAACAAATTAAAAACAACTAAACCGAGAAGGCTATAAATTACTTCGCTTTCGCTGCGCACTCTGATAAAAGAGAAAATAAAAATTACGTGTAAGAGACCCTGCAAATAAGATTAGCAAACTTGGTAGACTAATTCCACCAATAATACAAGTAATTATACATATAACATATGCTCCATAAGCATGAGAGCACACCACATTCCCATAAGGCTTCCCTTTACTTATTCTACCCATAATACTCTCATTATAGTGAAACAACTAAACTTAATTCTAAACAAATTTTATATCCTATGGCTAACTAATAATTCTAAAGAATCATTAGCAACTCTTTTTCAGAGTTTAGGAGCGTTTTGCTCTGATACCAACTGTAACACCCCAGAATTTCAAAGCGGAAAAGAAAGAAATAATAATAGTATTAATAGGACGATGGCGGAAACATCGTCTTCTGGGAATGTCACTACTACAAGAATAGTGTTTAAATAACTAAGTGATAAAAACAAACATAAGTAAGTACTATAAGTAAATTAATTACTTAGATTAAAATCGAAATGAGAAAACTATCTCAAACTAAAGAGAAGTCTAGAACTAAAACCCCTAATAGATTATTTCTCGCATCTCAACCCGCGCCCAAAATCAAAGAAAATCCCCATCAACAAAACCTGCAAAATATACAACAAATATCCACAATCAGTGGGAAGTAACTAGCAGTTCTCCCAGAACAAAAGCAATCAAAGTACGATCCAGAGATAGATTAATAAGAAAGGAAATCATACAATCATTATAACAATAACATGCATCTAAAAACCATAAAGCTCATAGGTAATACAAGTGATCATCAACATCAAGTAAACAAGATATAGTGAGTGAATCAACTCTAGAATACTTAAATAATAATAAAACAAAAGTACAACAAGTTATTAAGCCAGAAACCGAACGCCAGTGAATCGCAATTCACTTCCTAAGGTTTGTCAGATTGCAATCTCCAGGTCAGTCTATGGGCTTACGTTCCCCACTGCCTGTGTCTAAGAATGGCCAAACTCCCGATGCAGGGTAGAACACGCAGAACTCCCTGACCTCTTGGACGACAACAATTAACCCAGGTGTACCCCTAGTTCGCAAACCAGGTGGTTGTCATGTTCTTCACCGGGGACTACATCTATCCCACTGGATATTCTTATCTCAAAATAAAATCATGCATATCATTCAAGTCTCATTCATTTAAAATATTCATCAAAAAGGGATGCCACCCGATCTTATACCCAAAATTCATCAAAACAACTCTTCATAATTCCCCAAGATTAATAACTTACAAATTTCCAACAAATGTCTCACAATAAACACTTGAACATTTCTAAACATCAATAATGATATTAAACTAGTTTTTATAGCACAACAATTCAATCAAAAATGCATCACCAATTAACTCCAAATCTTATTCATTAAAAGAGTAGTAACAACATCATTTTCTTTCATAAATCAAACATGATGATAAGGATACCCAATAATACATACTGCATCCTACTGAACATCAGCAACCAAGAACATAATAAATTACAAATTATTTCTGATTAACAAGCTCTCAAATAATTTAAAAGAGTATCCTCAATTTCACAACAAAAACCCAATAATAATTATTAAACTAATAATTTCGAGCAGTAAAATCACACAAAAATAATCATATGACCCTAACGGCTCTACTGACATGGTACAAATTTTATTTATAATTTTTGGACTTTAAAGTAATTATAAAAGTTAATATACAGATAACTTAATAAAGCCAATATAATAACTAAAAATATAAATAAACGCCCAAAAATTACTAAAAAATTTACTCAACATGCATAAAATCACGTACATACGTAATATACAAAGAAATGAATTTTTCAGCCTTTAGAAATAATTTCCATGATTTATATACTGACAGAAACGAAATTGCAAAAACAGATATATCAATTAAATAAACAAGTATACAGTAGGAAAAAATTATTCTAAGGCATGGAATCCATATTACGCATATAAAATGATCTAATAAAAATAATTTCAGAAATTTTAACATTCGTTTAATAATTATTATACAATTTAGCCAAAAACGCACAAAACACCAATTAAATCAAATAAATACCAAAAATCATACGAAAATTATTTTTCTCTTTACAGTACTCACAAAGCATGCATCAAGTATATTCATGTTAAATTTTGTCAATAATTTCATTCAAAAAGTATTTTAAATAATTTCTAGCGTAATAATCTAATACCGAATAATACCCTAATCACTATGGTTCTAAGATAACTACTAGTTACCTGGAACGTTGGGAGGAGAGCTGAGTCTAAAGAGATAGTTAAGAGCTATGCATACAATCCAATTCCTCTTCTAGCCCCAAGGCACAACGAACGAGAATTGAAGCAACCAGTCACTAGGCATTTTCTTCTTGAACGTTGATAAATCTCATGTCACACTGCTCTGTTCCGACAATGATTTCCGGTGATCAAAAGCTAAGATTCTAAATCGCTCCGGTGAGAGTGTAGAACAAGATGTTATAAACGTTCTGTCCAAATTTGAAGACAATCCAACGGTTAGATCTCCGGATACGGTTATTTTCGTGAAGTTGTGACAGGAAAAACCGGGTTGAACCTTTCTATTCTTTTCCTCTTCCTTTTCTCTCTTTCTTTTCTTGAAAATGGTGAGGGTTAAATGCAAATGATGCTGAACTTCTTTTAATAAAAATCAGAATTTTATGGCAAGGAAAAAATGAAGGGTTTAGGAGAATGATTAGGGGGGGTTATGGGGGTTACAATCTACCAAGAGTCACCAATTAAAATAAATGAAATAAAAGAGGAGAAACTTCTTCCTTCTCCCTCCCCATAGCTGGCTGTCCAAGCCCAAGTACACCAAGAAGATTTCGGCCCAAGTCATCGAAGGTCCATGCATCAAAAGTCCGTCACGCGATAAATCGATAAATTCCTAAATCGCGCCTAAACTTTGAAAATACTTAATAATGAAAATAACTCTAATAAATTATATTATAAATATAAATATAATAAACACATTAACACGCCACATGTGATGCAACATTTCATCACCCAAGTCGGTCCAACAACGTTACAAAAACGCTACGCGACAAAACTGCATCCTAAACGCCTAAACAAAAAACGAAATTAATATAACCTTTAAAATAAATAACTAACAACTTAAAATAAATATATATATAAATACATCACAACATATAAATATGTATACACATTTTCACAACACGTTCCAAAATAATCTAAATAATAAATTATTTATTTTTACGAAAAATATCATTTTAATGTAAACAAACACCAAAAATAAAGAGTGAAAATTACGGGGTGTTACACCTATGCTCGAGTGATAACTGTTGTTGTACGAGAACTTAATGTACATCAAATGATCATCCCAACATCCTCCGAAATCCATCACGCATGCTCTCAACATATCCTCCAAGGTCTGAATGGTTCTCTCTGTTTGACCATCTGTTGCTGGGTGGAAGGCTGTGCTGAATTTCAATAGTGTACCCACGGCTGTCTGAAGCTGTTTCTAGAACTTAAAAAAGAATCTCGAGTCCCTATCCGAAACGATGTCCTTCGGAACACCATGTAGCCTAACCACCTCATTAAAGTAAGCATCCGCCAACTGTTTCAACGACCAAGTATCCTTCATTGCCACGAATCTTGCCGTCTTAGTCAAACGGTCCACTAGTACCCATATTGCATTCTTTCCCGACCTCGTATACGGTAACCCCATTGATGAAATCCATAGAGATAGATTCCCATTCCATCATGGCACTTCCAACGGTTGCAATTTTCCTTCAGGCTTCATATGCTGTATTTTAACCTTCTGGCTTGCTACAAAGTCGGCTACTTCTTGCTTCATCCTAGGCCACCAAAAATGCTTTTTCAAATCCTAATAAAGCTTATCTCCTCCTGGATGTATGGAATACGGCGAACTATGGGCTTCCCTTATAATTCTCGTCTTGAGTTCCTCATCCTGTGGCACACACAATCTCCGTTTATACTTTGCAACGCCATTGCCGTCGATCTCGAACTCCGGTGCTTGACCACATTCCTTCATCTCTCTTAACTTGCTTAACCACTTATCTGCAGTTTGTTTCACCCGAATCTCCTCAAATATATCCGGTCTAACAGTAAGAGCATTCAACTGAGCTTTCACATAACCGGGTTCAACTATTTCCAAACTCAAACTCTTGATCTCTTCCACAGTTCATCAGCCAAAATCAACACGTTTAGCGAATGAGCACTCTTCCTACTCAATGCATTATCTACTTTGTTCGCTATTCCCTCTTGATACACTATCTTCAAATCATAGTCATTTATAAGCTCGAGCCAACGTCTCTGTCTCCTATTCAACTCCTTTTGCGTAAACAGATACTTCAAACTCTTGTGATCTGTATAGACCTTGCATTGCACTCCATGCAAATAATGTCTCCAGATTTTCAGCGCAAACACGATCGCTCCTAACTCCAAGTCATGAGTAGGGTGATTTTGCTCATGTGGTTTGAGTTGTCTCGACACATAGGCCACTACTTTACCATGTTGCATCAAGACACACCCAAAACCTTTCTTCGAGGCATCACTATAAACTTCAAATCCTTTTACTCCAGAGGGCAATGTCAATACCGGGGCTGTTGTAAGTCTTTTCTTCAGGTCTTGAAATGCTTCCTCACACTTATCATCCCAATGAAATTTTGTTGTTTTCTTCATCAGGTTCGTGAGAGGTTGGGCCGTTCTCGAAAAATCTTTCACAAATCTCCAGTAATATCCAGCTAAACCCAAGAAACTCCGTACTTCGGTGACGTTCTTAGGTTGAGGCCAATCGGTCACTGCTTGAATCTTCGATGGATCTACGAAAACGCCTTCTTTTGATATCACATGACCCAAAAATGAAACTTTTTCCAACCAAAATTCACACTTCGAGAACTTCGCGTACAATTGCTTTTCTCGAAGATTCTCCAGAACTTTCCTCAACTTATCCTCATGCTCTTCTCTATCCTTTGAGTATACCAATATATCGTCGATGAACACTATCACGAACTTATCCAAGTATGGTTGGAAAGTCCTATTCATGAGGTCCATAAAAGCTGCGGGCGCATTAGTGAGTCCAAAAGGCATAACAGTGAACTCATAATGGCCATATCTCGTACAAAAGGCCATCTTAGTGATGTCTTCTTTAGCGATTCATAGTTCGTGATAACCTGATCGTAAATCAATCCTGGAAAACACTGTTGCACCCTGAAGTTGATCGAACAAATCCTCGATCCTCGGGAGCGGATATTTATTCTTTACCGTGGCATTATTCAACTCCCTATAATCGATACACAACCTCAAAGATCCGTCTTTCTTTCGAACAAACAATACCGGGGCTCCCCAAGGCGAAACACTAGGTCGAATGTACCCTTTTTCCAACAATTCCTCCAACTGCACCTTCAATTCTTGCATTTCTGCAGGTGCCATTCGATACGGGGCCTTAGAGATAGGTCCTGTTCCAGAGACTAAATCGATCTTAAAGCTCACTTATCTCTCTGGTGGCATTCCTGGAAGCTCTTCGGGAAATACATCCGAAAACTCCCTTACTACCGGAATTTGAGTCAACTCCTCGTTTTCCATGCTTACGTCCCTTACTTGGCACAGGTAGACTGGGTAGCCTTTTCTAAGATAGGTTTGAAGGTTCAGGGCCGAGATTATTTTGACGTCAGGCTGGAAGGTTATGCCTTTATAAGATATCCTATTTCCCTTTGGTCCTCTAAGAGATATTTTCTGGTTATGACATTCGATTTTGGCTTTATACATAGATAACCAATCCATTCCCAAGATAACGTCAAAGTCCTTTAGGTCAAAAAGGATAAGATCGGCCGGTAATTCAGTACCAACTATGACTACAGGGATACTTTGGAAAAGAGATTTACAAGAAACAGTTTCACCGGTGGGCATGGCTATATTGGCTCGACAAGACTGGGTAGACTTGAGGGGATACTTATTAACAAAAGTGCTAGAAATAAAAGAATGAGACGCTCCAGAATCAAAGAGTACATAAGCAGGGTTTGAGTTTACGAGAAATGTACCCGTCACAACATTGGCATCGGTGTCAGCTTCAATTCGGCTCATGACATTGATTCTTCCATTGGTGTAGCCTCCATTGCCATTCTTTCTATAGTTTCCATTTCCACCTGCAAAAGAGCGGTTTTTCTGGTTCCCGTTCTGTGCAACATTTCCTCCACTGGGGCGGTTGTTATTGAAGTTTTGAATTCTGTTTCCACCTCCATTGTTACCATTGTTCCTATTTGGTCCATTTTGAGCTTGCTTCTTGGGACAATTGAACGATTTGTGACCTACTTCTCCACACTCGAAACACTTGATCCTTTCACTCTCACAAGTGAACCCTGGATGGCTCTTGGCACACTTCTTGCAAACAAAGTTCTTTTGGTTCCTATTTCCTTGCTAGGCCTGTTGTCCAGAATTCTGATTGTTGCGGTTGTTGTAGCGTCCACCATTGTTATTATTGTTTCCACCATTGTTGGGCCTTTTGTCGTACTCTTGGCTGTTGCTGTTGCCGGCAGGCTCCTTCCTTTTGTGTCTGCCTAGCACCTCTCTCTCACGCTGTAAAATTTTCTCTAGGTTCGAAGCTTTAGCATATGCTTCCGCGAAAGTAGTAGAGGTGCTACCTCCCATTCGAGTCTGAATATCAAACTTAAGTCCGTCTTCAAACTTCTGAGCCTTAGTTCCTTCATTTGGCACTACAGTCGGGCAGAATCGGGTACTCATTGAATTTCTGAGCGTACTCTTGCACTCTCATGTTATAACTCTGGTTAAACCTACTAAACTCATTGTACTTTTGTCTACAAATGTGCTCGGGGAAGAATCGAGCCTTAATAGCTACCTTAAACGATTCCCAGTTAAAGTTCTCTTGAGCTTTAACAGTAGGTCCTACACTTTCCCACCAAGTATCGGCATCTTCATGTAGGTAAAAGGTTGCTTGGTCTACTTTTTGGGCCTCAGGCGTACCCGTGGCCGTGAAAATCTTTTCGAAGTCTCTTATCCAGTTTTCAAGAAGTAATGGATCTTCTCTCCCAACAAAGGTTGGTGGTTTCAAAGCGGAAATCTTTTTCGCCATTACAGCTTGCGGATTGTCTCCATGGTGGTTGTTGTTGATCTGGTTTTGGAGGACTAAGCCGAAGCTCTGAGCTAGTTGCTCGAGTGTCCTAAGTCGTGCTGCAACTTGTTCGGGAGTTTCAGCCATTTGGTTTTCTTGTCGCCTTACTCTAGATCTCGTATAAACGTATCGCATAAGCTACCTGCGTTATTCACATTGGTATTTCTACCATTTACATTGATTCTTATATAAAAGCTAATTCACATAATCATGGTTCACACCATTCATTCATTTCATACCCAATTCACATATCAAAAGTTCATCATTCATTTCACAATCACTTCACATGTCAAAAGTTCATCATTCATTACTCCGAAAGTGCCATAATAATTCGTTCATAGTAGCATAAGAGTTTGTTTCGAATAGTCAAATAAGCATTAGTCGCACCATCCTTAACTAAGTTAACAAGTTAATTGGTCTTTTACGACCTTAATTAGAAATCTAAGGGTCAGGGATAGAGATTTGAGTTTTTAGTCAGCGTACTCGGATGAATCCTCGTCTTCACCTTCATCTCCGTCTCCATCTCCTTTGAGATTTACAACGGGTGAGGCAGGGTTGCTTCCTACTTCTTCATCGCCACTATGGTTGGGTTCCTCGTCATCAGTGGGTAAATAGTCATTAAGCCACTTGGCCCTAGCATCAAGCATTCTTTTCTCCAGGTAACTCAACGTGAGATACCACTTCCCTTTCAATGTGTATCATTCATAGTTTGGCCTTCCATTTTTCAGAACATTAGAGTATTCGCTCTTGATTCTGGTATAAGGACCATCGTTGGGGAGAGTGTGAATCAAAACATCGGCCTGTTTAGGTGGCGTGAGGTAATCCGAATGCCCGTGGCCTTCATTGAGGTGGTAACACTTCATTGTTAAACGTAACCTGTAAATATAAGCTGAAACAGACTCTCTTACCCTCATCCTTAGAAGGTAGGGTCCTTGGCGAGGGGTTCTGGTGCATTTCCTGGCGGTCAAATGTGTCTTGGCCATCTAATCAAATATAATAAACAATTAATAAGTACCTTTAGCGAGTACTTTCATACATGTACACATAACCCATTCGTACCCATACTAAACCCTTAAGTCATATTTTAATCGTAATTCATTTTTCCTAAATAATTTATTATTTTGACCTCCTAAACCAATTTTAAGTTTAACCCTATTTGATTCATATTCCCTAATTATTATATATTAATAATTTTAATCTTTCACTAATTAATCTAAACTCCACTCTGATACCATTTTGTAACACCCCCGCCAACCCAAACTCATTTTCATTTAACAAAACTCGAGATGGGGGAAAATCCACGAGGGTTCGACTCAACGGGCGTGCCACCGCCGCACTCATCTCCTTGGAAATAAATGCAAGGCTAGATTAAAACATACTAAATTCAGATAAATTAATCCTTACAACCAAGTAATCGTTCATTAAATATTACTAATTACTAAAGTGTTTTAGAGTTCCAGCGGAAGCTAAATCATAAGCTAAATGGATGACAACTCTAAATGATATCCCTTTGTTCCCCCGTCGATCACCCACCTGCACAAATACAATGAAATGAAACAAGAGAGACAAGCTCCCAAAAATCAGAAAAACTGAGTAATTCCAACTCCATCCTGTAAAATACTTAAATTGAAAATACTTTGTAAAATAGTAGGTTAATAGGGTTGAAAAGCATAGCACACATACACGTATATAGACAATGAATAATCACATACTTAATTCAATTAATCCAATTATTTAAGGAGAGGAAAGAGAATGCCAGTAAGCCGGGGTCAATCCCCTGTAACCACCTACTTTAACATTGTAGGCCGGGGTCAATCCCCTGTAACCACCTACGGATAACATAATGGCCATAATAACAGAGTCCCTAGTGTGCACACCCCTTCTACTTGGATCACAACAAGATAGAAGGAAGATAAGTAACAGAAAATCATCATAGCAACCAGAGAACCTGTAGGTGGCCGCTGAACCTCCCATACAGGGCAACCTGTTCATCATTTCCCTTCGATATTTCACTTTAAGTGATTAATAGCTTTTAATTCAAGTCATCTCATAGCACATGTATACATATGCGTCATTTCATTTAATCAAGAGTGAATACTTACATTCCAAATCCAGAATTCAATTCGTACATAGCTTAATCCGAGAGCTCATCCGTATTCATTATCATATTCGTCACTTGGTTACATAGAATTACTCATAATCATCCAATTATCACATGTTCTTGATAATTTCCAACTTTCACTCATAAGTTCAATATTAATAATAATGATAACAATAATCTTAGTAATAGTAATACTATAAATGGTAAGAATAGCGATGATAATAATAATAATAATAATAATAATAATAATAATAATAATAATAATAATAATAATAATAACAACATTACTAAATGACATTAAAGGATGTTGCTAACAAGAATAAAAGATTAGTGATTAAGTTGCTATTATTGACGGTGTTAATAACGTTATAATAATAATCATCATTGTCATATCGTCCGTTATACAAGTCATTTCATTTGTCATACTAATTCATCGTGCATGATCCATAACTACAAACCATATTCATAATCCATATTCTAATTCACATAGTTACATAATTAATTCGTTTTATTGTAACGGGATCTACGTTTAGATGGACATCGGAGATTACCTCGTGACGCGTGCCCAAAAGTTAAGTTCACGAACGGATTAACACTCTTGATATTCCTCGTCTACGCAATCGGAGTCTACAATAGACATTAACGAGGTCTAGGTTAGTTACCTAAATAACCCCTTTTATATATATATAAAATAAACAATTCAAATAACTTAAAGAAATTCTTAATGATTTTAAAGTTTATGGTTTTTAAATTATTTATGAAATCATTTTAAGTACTCAAAGATTACTTCAACTTAATTTTCATTAACTTAAACAATTATTTTAAACATAGAAAACTAACTTTATTATACTTCTTACTTTGTTTTAGAAAATTAAGAAATACTTTCAACTTATAAAAGACTAAGTTAAACTAAAATATACCAACTTAATAAAGTAAACTAATTTAGGAAAGTCATTTGTTTTAAAAAAAATAAAACAAATACAAGGGGAAATTTTTTTTTACTGATTCAAAGAATCAGTTTCACCAAAACTGAAAAACAAAAGATACGAAGAAGGGAGGAAGAACAGGGGAGGCACGCTGAGCAGGGAAGGAGAGTAAGGGAGGGAGGCTAGGTTTTGGGCGGCGCACGGCAAGGGTCAGGCGGGGACGGTGGTCGAGTGGTTCAGGTGGTGGCTGGGCGCGGGTTGTCGACAAGGAGCAGTAGAGGCGCCGCGAAGCAGGGGTCGTTTGGGCTAGCGGTTGTCGGCCGAAATTAGGCCCGCTGATTCAGGAGGTTTGTGTGGGTGGTCAAGGTGATTTCCGGCGGTTCAGTGACAGAGGAGGGTGTTAATGGGTTGCAATTTTATTTTTTTATTTTTTCAAAATAAAAATCAGAAATTAAGAGAGAGAGGAAGAAGATTGAAGCAAACCTTTGAAGTTTAATTTGTTTGCTTGAACAATTGGGTGAATGTGATTGGGTTGCTATTTATTGAGCAAATTTTCTGAGTTTGTGGAGCTTAGTCAACCTCCATTAATGGAGGAAGTATGGTGTTGAGATTTTGTTTTCTGATTTTGGGGGATTTTGGGCAGAAGAGTTGATGTTATGGTTGAATTTGTGCTTGATTTTCAAAGTACTCTGACAAGAATTGTTGAGTTTGTGGAATTTTTTTTCCTTTGGGTCTGTTGATTTTCATACGTGAGGAGGGAGATGGTGATGAATATGACATTTTCTTTTCCTTTTTTTTTGTTTTGTTTTGTTCTGGTTTTTCCTTTTCTTTTTGGCTAACAAAAATGCCACATGGGCTATGGACTTGATATTGGGCTACTAATATGGATGGACAATTGAAAGAATAAGAATTCCCACAAACTAAATAAAGATTTTCAATTGCAACAATTAATAATTAAATTATTTAGAAATAATGAACATGAATAATTAGTTTAAAATACATTTCAATTAAATCACAATTCAAAACTAAATGAAATCGTTATTAAAATTGAATTATCAAAAAAAATAAATTTAAGTGGAAATAATATAAAATGTAATAAATAAATTTTGAAATTTCGGGGTACTACATCTACTCCTCCTTAAAAACAAAGTTCGTCCTCGAACTTTAAAGTTAGATATTCAATATTAACGAAATAGTAGTTTTGCGCTTTGTTAGAATTACAATGATACATTCATGGACAGATTTATATGTCTTATATGTTGTGTCAAAATTTGACAAATTTTCAATCATAACTCGGTTTATTATGATTCTTATACCAAAATCAGTCAAATCAGGATCTTTATTAAATATTTTACTTAAAACTTGACTTAATGAAATGAATTCGACTTGAATTTTTGCATGAGCACTATAGACACAATGGAGGACTAGAATGGAAAGTTTTATGACAATTAGACATCGTTAAGATCCTTTTTCATTTAATTTCTTAACTAAAGAAAAATTCAGCGTTCTGAAATTTAGTGATTCTCCTGAATGTTTTTGTAAATATGAATCAAATAGTACAAACTTCATATAACAATGATTTTTATGTGGCTGGAAAGGCACTAATGTTTACTTCATTTTTGTTCTTCTAGTTTTGGCTAAATGACTTTAGCTTACCAACAAGTTGACAAAGTGTTGGACGAAATCAGTTTTGACCAACGATTTTGTATGGATCTTATTAATTATAAAAAATTCTTTTTTAAGTAATTCTAAAGCACAACATCCACTAACATCTTGAACTTGACATAAAAATGTTACTCCCTCCGTTTTACTTTGTTGTTCCTGTATTCCCTATTGAGAAATTTCAATATGTTGTTCCTATTTTGAATCTTTTGATACATAGTGTAATTTATGATTTAAATTTCCCATTAGTTTTAAGTTGAAATAAATATGTTCACACTATTGAATCATTAGTGGAAAAAAGGATAAATGACACAATCGAACAGATCCGGTTCTACCAAAACCGCATCTGTTAAGTCGTTTTTTTTCATAAAAAATAATGGGTCACATAACTAGTCCAGTTGGCCGAAAAATCGGATCAGTTATATTAAGTGATTCGGTTTTTAAGCCAACCGGACCAGCTAATGGATTTCACCCCATTATAATAGCGGCATCTTTCACTCTACTCGTGGCCCATTATAAACCGGACCACCCCATCTTCTCTCACTCATTATTTATGGTTTCTTACTCATCCTCTCATTCATCTCCTCTCCTTACCCGTTCAGGGTTTCTCATTCATCCTCTCCTCTCCTCATTCATCTCCAGTTCTCCACCCCATCCTACCCAACGAACACCCACGAACGCGAATTAACCCAAATCGCTTTGATTATGCCGAGGAGGACAACGAAGCTTCAAAGAGAGTTATTCGGTGTAATCAGAGCGAGATGACTCAGTGTCACCTCCTTACCTTCTTCCTCCTCCGTCTACGACCGTTCGATTTGTCGTATTGCTCGTGTCTCACTCGATGTCCATCGCTTCTCACTTGGCGTCTTCTCACTCGCCAATCCTCACCATCAACCAACAACAATCCAGCGACAACAGGGTCTGATTTTTTTAGTTTTTGATTTAGATTGTAATAATTTTGGAGTTTTTTGGATCTTGGGTTTAGGTTTGAGTTTCGTTTTTTAGTTTTCATTTTCATTTTTTTTTTCGTTTTTTTAATTTTTTGTATAAGTTTCATTGTGTAAGTTTTTTTAATTTTCTATATAAGTTTGTTAGATTTTTGTTTTTTAATTTTCTATACAAACTTTAGTTTTTTAATTTTATGTATAAGTTTATTTTTATTGTATTTTGTATATATGTAAAATTATTGAAAATATTATATATGAAATGTTGTATAAAATTGTTTAATTTTGTGCATATAGGACTGTCGTCTGTTGGTGTGTTGGTGTATTAATTGTTTCATACGTATTCTGGTTGTTGAGAGGGAAGAGGAAGAGATAGGCATAGCAATTTTAATTGGTTTACCATTTATGATCAACTGATCCGGTCATCTCACAAAACCGGATCAGTTACTTAACTTAATCGATTCGATTTCGTGCCATGACCGGATCAGTCAATTCCTAACTGATTCGATTTCGAACCGGATCAGTTCACTCCCCTTAGTTGCTCCGACCCCATTCGTCTCAGTCAAAAATCGGATCAGTAAGGCTCATTCTGACCGGATCAGATGAGGTTTTTTTTTCCACTAGTGGATAGTCATTTTTTACTTTTTTACCCCTCAAACTTTCGTCTCATTGGTTGCCTAACATAGAGTAACTCAAATGGCAATAAATGTGTTCACACTAGTTAGTAGTCTTTTTCTCTTTTTACCTCTCAAACTTTTGTGTCGTTGGTTGCCTAACATCAAATAACTCAAAGAGCTAGAATCTTTATTTTTAGTTAATTTTATTTTATTTAAAATATTAGAATCTTACCCATTTTTTGAGTTGCACTGGTTTCTTTCCTGATTCCAAATAGGAACAACAAAAGAAAATGGAGGGAGTACATATTACGAACTACTTTCATGATACTGACGAACTGTAAAACTTATTCAGAAATCACAGACTGTTAACATAATTAGAACATCACTTCTTGTTTTTATGGAGATATCTATGAACAATCCAAGTTGAAACTTTATCAAAAATTAATTTTTTTTTTGTATTAGCAACAACCTAACTAAGAAACACACTTTTTTTTACATCTAATTTACATAATTCCTAAGAGTTTTCCCAATAGAGTTGATTATATAGGTGGGGTGATTTCTAGGTTAGGAACCCATTGGATTTTCTCATATCCAAAACACTCGAAAGTATAAATTTTTTAAAAAAGAAACAAAGAAGAAAGTTAGTAGATGATTAAGGAGATATTTAAGGAAAAAGAAGAAATGAGAGATTACCTTGCAATATGATCAATGGTGTAAACCCTTTGCAAATGTTTTTGTTTTTTTATTTTTCCTAATTTTACAAGATGATTTTCTAAGTATGTTTAACTACTAATTTTTTGACGTTTTATTCTTCAAGTATTACTACTTAAAACTCTTTTTTTGATGAACTTACTCTTTTCTTAAATTTCTCTATTTACTACTTTGAATTTGCTCTTCTAAATGCTCTCTAACTCACTTTTTTTCCCTCAACTTCTTCCTTTTTCCCCCCTAATGCCTCCCTTTTTAGGGGTTATTTATAGTGAAGGCATGTGATGAACTAGGGTATAGGAATGGGTAGAAAATCAGTTTTTTAACAAAACTCTTATTTTCATCCATCTTACATCACTTATTCTCCTACAAAGTCTAGGATTTAACCACCAAAATCATGGAGATTCTTTTATTTTTCAACCTATGGATAATAAGGATGTTCAAACCTAATTTCTAGTGAACAAAGAATATAATCTATAATAAGGATGTTCAAACCTAATTTCTAGTGAACAAAGAATATAATCTAGGATGATAACCTAATATGTGCTCACTTAAGGTAATTATTCTGTGGCAAATGCAATTAAGTGAGCACATCCTTATTGCGATAGACGCACCAAATCTGTTCGGCCAAAAAACCGAATCTTAGCTCGTCTAATCAACCATTATATTATTCCTATGAAATTCAGATTTTGATTCTCATTCTTATTCTTATTCTTATTCTCATTCTTATTCTTTACCTTATGCTTATTCTTTATTTTTTTGGATAAAAGAAAATGATTGGTGGTTAAAGAATATAACTTGATCATCAAAATCTAATTTGTACTAGTTTTGGTAAGTATTCGCATGGGGAAGATAATTACTCTTATGAGAAAGATGACTAACTTATTCACCATAATTGGCATGACTTGTTTTGTTTTTATTTTTTCATCATAGAATTTCTGATTTTTAGGCCCCTTAATGGGTTGCAAAGCATAATAACATTGTACACATACAAAACGTATTAACAAAATGAACTTGGCTTCTGAAACACAAAACATGTTATTTAGGATAAATTCATTAGGGAGATTAAAAGTTAGATGTACCCACTAATCATATGCGGTGACATTGCATTACGAAAATGTGAAAGTTGGCTTAGTAGGATGAGTGGAAGAAAAATTAAAATCTCGCACCACGCATAAAGGTGAGCCTACACCAACGTTTTGATGAAACAAGCTTATCATACAACATTGCATGGCACTCCACGAGTTACACTGCACGCAACAGGGATGCACAACATGCATCTTGGCGATACTGTGCGCACCACCTTTCTTGCTTTCGGTTGACGTTTACTCAATGGTGCAAGTTAATTTCCGTTATTTTTTCATCATTTGTCCTACTAGATTCTCGTCATTGCTCTTATTTCATGTATTCGTAATTTTCCTTTTTAAACACGAAAAGGGTTCAAAATTTGGTGTCTATAGAATGGCCCAGTGTAGGCGTGTTTTTATTGCCTACGCGGGATGAGTGCGTATTTGCTTACCTCATTGTAAAGGTTTTAAAATGATTTTCTAAGTATGTTTAACTATTAATTTTTTGACGTTTTATTCTTCTAGTATCACTACTTAAAACTCTTTTTTTGATGAACTTACTCTTTTCTTAAATTTCTCTATTTACTACTTTGAATTTGCTCTTCTAAATGCTCTGTAACTCACTTTTTTTTCCCTCAACTTCTTCCTTTTTTCCCCCTAATGCCTCCCTTTTTAGGGGTTATTTATAGTGAAAGCATGTGATGAACAAGGGTATAGGAATGGGTAGAGAATCAGTTTTTTTTTTACAAAACTCTTATTTTCATCCATCTTACATCACTTATTCTCCTACAAAGTCTAGGATTTAACCACCAAAATCATGGAGATTCTTTTATTTTTCAACCTATGGAAAATAAGGATGTTCAAACCTAATTTCTAGTGAACAAATAATATAATCTAGGATGATAACCTAATATGTGCTCACTTAAAGTAATTATTCCGTGGGAAATGCAATTAAGTGAGCACATCCTTATTGCGATAGACGCACCAAATCTGTTCGCCCAAAAAATCGAATCTTAGCTCGTCTAATCAACCATTATATTATTCCTATGAAATTCAGATTTTGATTCTCATTCTTATTCTTATTCTTATTCTTATTCTCATTCTTATTCTTTACCTTATGCTTATTCTTTATTTTTTGGATAAAAGAAAATGATTGGTGGTTAAAGAATATAACTTGATCATCAAAATCTAATTTGTACTAGTTTTGGTAAGTATTCGCATGGGGAAGATAATTACTCTTATGAGAAAGATGACAAACTTATTCACCATAATTGGCATGACTTGTTTTGTTTTTATTTTTTTATCATAGAATTTCTGATATTTAGGCCCCTTAATGGGTGGCAAAGCATAATAACATTGTACACATACAAAACGTATTAACAAAATGAACTTGGCTTATGAAACACAAAACATGTTATTTAGGATAAATTCATTAGGGAGATTAAAAGTTAGACGTACCCACTAATCATGTGCGGTGACATTGCATTACGAAAATGTGAAAGTTGGTTTAGCAGGATGAGTGGAAGAAAAATTAAAATTTCACACCACGCATAAAGGTGAGCCTACACCAACGTTTTGGTGAAACAAGCTGATCATACAACATTGCATGGCACTCCACGCGTTGCACTGCACACAACAGGGATGCACAACATGCATCTTGGCGATGCTGTGCGCACCACCTTTCTTGCTTTTGTTTGACGTTTACTCAATGGTGCACGTTAATTTCCGTTATTTTTTCATCATTTGTCCTACTAGATTCTCGTCATTGCTCTTATTTCACGTATTCGTAATTTTCCTTTTTAAACACGAAAGGGGTTCAAAATTTGGTGTCTATAGAATGGCCCAGTGTAGGGGTTTTTTTATTGCCTACGCGAGATGAGTGCGTATTTGCTTACCTCATTGTAAAGGTTTTAAAATGATTTTCTAAGTATGTTTAACTACTAATTTTTTGACGTTTTATTCTTCTAGTATTACTACTTAATACTCTTTTTTTTATGAACTTACTCTTTTCTTAAATTTCTCTATTTACTACTTTGAATTTGCTCTTCTAAATGCTTTGTAACTCACTTTTTTTCCCCTCAACTTCTTCCTTTTTTCCCCCTAATGCCTCCCTTTTTAGGGGTTATTTATAGTGAAGACATGTGATGAACAAGGGTATATGAATGGGTAGAAAATCAGTTTTTTTTGACAAAACTCTTATTTTCATCCATCTTACATCACTTATTCTCCTACAAAGTCTAGGATTTAACCACCAAAATCATGGAGATTCTTTTATTTTTCAACCTATGAAAAATAAGGATGTTCAAACCTAATTGCTAGTGAACAAAGAATATAATCTAGGATGATAACCTAATATGTGCTCACTTAAAGTAATTATTCCGTGGGAAATGCAATTAAGTGAGCACATCCTTATTGCGATAGACGCACCAAATCTGTTCGCCCAAAAAACCGAATCTTAGCTCGTCTAATCAACCATTATATTATTCCTATGAAATTCAGATTTTGATTCTCATTCTTATTCTTATTCTTATTCTTATTCTCATTCTTATTCTTTACCTTATGCTTATTCTTTATTTTTTGGATAAAAGAAAATGATTGGTGGTTAAAGAATATAACTTGATCATCAAAATCTAATTTGTACTAGTTTTGGTAAGTATTCGCATGGGGAAGATAATTACTCTTATGAGAAAGATGACTAACTTATTCACCATAATTGGCATGACTTGTTTTGTTTTTATTTTTTTATCATAGAATTTCTGATATTTAGGCCCCTTAATGGGTGGCAAAGCATAATAACATTGTACACATACAATACGTATTAACAAAATGAACTTGGCTTATGAAACACAAAACATGTTATTTAGGATAAATTCATTAGGGAGATTAAAAGTTAGACGTACCCACTAATCATGTGCGGTGACATTGCATTACGAAAATGTGAAAGTTGGTTTAGCAGGATGAGTGGAAGAAAAATTAAAATCTCACACCACGCATAAAGGTGAGCCTACACCAACGTTTTGGTGAAACAAGCTGATCATACAACATTGCATGGCACTCCACGCGTTGCACTGCACACAACAGGGATGCACAACATGCATCTTGGCGATGCTGTGCACACCACCTTTCTTGCTTTCGTTTGACGTTTACTCAATGGTGCACGTTAATTTCCGTTATTTTTTCATCATTTGTCCTACTAGATTCTCGTCATTGCTCTTATTTCACGTATTCGTAATTTTCCTTTTTAAACACGAAAGGGGTTCAAAATTTGGTGTCTATAGAATGGCCCAGTGTAGGGGTTTTTTTATTGCCTACGCGAGATGAGTGCGTATTTGCTTACCTCATTGTAAAGGTTTTAAAATGATTTTCTAAGTATGTTTAACTACTAATTTTTTGACGTTTTATTCTTCTAGTATTACTACTTAATACTCTTTTTTTTATGAACTTACTCTTTTCTTAAATTTCTCTATTTACTACTTTGAATTTGCTCTTCTAAATGCTTTGTAACTCACTTTTTTTCCCCTCAACTTCTTCCTTTTTTCCCCCTAATGCCTCCCTTTTTAGGGGTTATTTATAGTGAAGACATGTGATGAACAAGGGTATAGGAATGGGTAGAAAATCAGTTTTTTTTGACAAAACTCTTATTTTCATCCATCTTACATCACTTATTCTCCTACAAAGTCTAGGATTTAACCACCAAAATCATGGAGATTCTTTTATTTTTCAACCTATGAAAAATAAGGATGTTCAAACCTAATTTCTAGTGAACAAAGAATATAATCTAGGATGATAACCTAATATGTGCTCACTTAAAGTAATTATTCCGTGGGAAATGCAATTAAGTGAGCACATCCTTATTGCGATAGACGCACCAAATCTGTTCACCCAAAAAACCGAATCTTAGCTCGTCTAATCAACCATTATATTATTCCTATGAAATTCAGATTTTGATTCTCATTCTTATTCTTATTCTTATTCTTATTCTCATTCTTATTCTTTACCTTATGCTTATTCTTTATTTTTTGGATAAAAGAAAATGATTGGTGGTTAAAGAATATAACTTGATCATCAAAATCTAATTTGTACTAGTTTTGGTAAGTATTCGCATGGGGAAGATAATTACTCTTATGAGAAAGATGACTAACTTATTCACCATAATTGGCATGACTTGTTTTGTTTTTATTTTTTTATCATAGAATTTCTGATATTTAGGCCCCTTAATGGGTGGCAAAGCATAATAACATTGTACACATACAAAACGTATTAACAAAATGAACTTGGCTTATGAAACACAAAACATGTTATTTAGGATAAATTCATTAGGGAGATTAAAAGTTAGACGTACCCACTAATCATGTGCGGTGACATTGCATTACGAAAATGTGAAAGTTGGTTTAGCAGGATGAGTGGAAGAAAAATTAAAATCTCACACCACGCATAAAGGTGAGCCTACACCAACGTTTTGGTGAAACAAGCTGATCATACAACATTGCATGGCACTCCACGTGTTGCACTGCACACAACAGGGATGCACAACATGCATCTTGGCGATGCTGTGCGCACCACCTTTCTTGCTTTCGTTTGACGTTTACTCAATGGTGCACGTTAATTTCCGTTATTTTTTCATCATGTGTCCTACTAGATTCTCGTCATTGCTCTTATTTCACGTATTCGTAATTTTCCTTTTTAAACACGAAAGGGGTTCAAAATTTGGTGTCTATAGAATGGCCCAGTGTAGGGGTTTTTTTATTGCCTACGCGAGATGAGTGCGTATTTGCTTACCTCATTGTAAAGGTTTTAAAATGATTTTCTAAGTATGTTTAACTACTAATTTTTTGACGTTTTATTCTTCTAGTATTACTACTTAATACTCTTTTTTTATGAACTTACTCTTTTCTTAAATTTCTCTATTTACTACTTTGAATTTGCTCTTCTAAATGCTTTGTAACTCACTTTTTTTCCCCTCAACTTCTTCCTTTTTTCCCCCTAATGCCTCCCTTTTTAGGGGTTATTTATAGTGAAGACATGTGATGAACAAGGGTATAGGAGTGGGTAGAAAATCAGTTTTTTTTGACAAAACTCTTATTTTCATCCATCTTACATCACTTATTCTCCTACAAAGTCTAGGATTTAACCACCAAAATCATGGAGATTCTTTTATTTTTCAACCTATGAAAAATAAGGATGTTCAAACCTAATTTCTAGTGAACAAAGAATATAATCTAGGATGATAACCTAATATGTGCTCACTTAAAGTAATTATTCCGTGGGAAATGCAATTAAGTGAGCACATCCTTATTGCGATAGACGCACCAAATCTGTTCGCCCAAAAAACCGAATCTTAGCTCGTCTAATCAACCATTATATTATTCCTATGAAATTCAGATTTTGATTCTCATTCTTATTCTTATTCTTATTCTCATTCTTATTCTTTACCTTATGCTTATTCTTTATTTTTTGGATAAAAGAAAATGATTGGTGGTTAAAGAATATAACTTGATCATCAAAATCTAATTTGTACTAGTTTTGGTAAGTATTCGCATGGGGAAGATAATTACTCTTATGAGAAAGATGACTAACTTATTCACCATAATTGGCATGACTTGTTTTGTTTTTATTTTTTTATCATAGAATTTCTGATATTTAGGCCCCTTAATGGCTGGCAAAGCATAATAACATTGTACACATACAAAACTTATTAACAAAATGAACTTGACTTATGAAACACAAAACATGTTATTTAGGATAAATTCATTAGGTAGATTAAAAGTTAGACGTACCCACTAATCATATGCGGTGACATTGCATTACGAAAATGTGAAAGTTGGCTTAGTAGGATGAGTGGAAGAAAAATTAAAATCTCGCACCACGCATAAAGGTGAGCCTACACCAACATTTTTGTGAAACAAGCTGATCATACAAAATTGCATGGCACTCTACGCGTTGCTGTAACACCCTCAAAACCATACACGTCCAAACCACGTTGCATCGATTTTGGGAGTGTTACCGCCGCGGTGAAACGCAAGGCATAATAAAATCAAGACGTTACAACTCCTTATTAAGAAAACTACATTGCAGCGGAAATAAAATGTTTACTTTAACTACAACTCGGGAATCACCAAGGACCCCTTTTTTTTCAAACTACAAACTAATTAAGTAAATCATAATAGTCTTATAATGCTTATTTTAAAACACTTTAAAGTTTCAAGACCAAGATCTATCCCCTATATGCTCAACATCATGCAGCAACACCGGCACACCTAGTCTGCTCCCCATTGGAGCATCAATGGTTCATCACAGGTTAACCAATCAACACAATAACACACAATCAGCTATGCTGAGTACATAGTAAAACATTGAGTGCATACAAAGCATAAACAGAACAATAAGGATCATTCCTAGACATGATACTACCATAGCATTATATTCTTTACTTTTTATTTAGTTGGCAGCGAACGGGCACCGTCATCTTACTAGAATCATACGGGCTACTTAATTCTTAATAGACAACTTAGTCTATTAGATGGAATGCAAATACAGTTTCGTTCCGTTCCACATCCATCACCTTAGTATGCATACCCCCAAGATCGTACGGAACCTTCCGCCTACTTGAGTTATCAAAATTTACAAGGACACTACTGTTGTCACAGTAGGCCTGCGTAGGAGTGTAGAATAAGTCTCACACTCCCCCCATTGTTCATCACTTGTAGGGAGTCCAACTACAAGTTTATTGCCAAAATCCTTTCTTAGTATTGATCATTCATACCACATTAAACATGTAATCATTTTAACATTCCTTCTTAGATACAATACTCAAATCTTTATTCTTGTCACAACCTTGTCACACCATAGATCAAAGAATACAAATCCAAAACTTTCATGCTTATGATACGATAGAATTACGCATTACAATGCTACATACCGCAATCATGCTACTAAACAATCTCAGCAATCACAATCATACAATCGTTCCCTATCATGATTCTAGGTTCCAATAGAATAATTCACAACCTAACATGATACTAGTAATTGCAACTGAACTAGTACGCGTACGTACCTTGTGACGGAGAATCTTTGCTGATTACTTAAAACGTTCCGCTTATGAAATTGGGACCTAATCGAAATATAAGAATAATTTCAGTGCTAAATCCTTGGTATTATGAAAATAAAAATCAACTTAACTAACTATGTAAAATTTTAGTGTTTCGAACAATAAAATGAACGTTCTTGTTGGTTAGACTTTTCTTTCATAAACTTTATCGAACTAACATATTTTGGACTTACTAAAGAGGTGCTTATAAATATGATTTTGTTTAACTTTTACACTACTTTGTTTACAATAACAAAACTTAACTAGATACATATATAAGAACTATAAAATCAGATTTGAAGAAATAAACCAAAGAACTAGTAGTATATAATAAATCTGATTTCTTTTAGTTCATAATATACTTTCATTTAAAATCACAACTTAAACCAATATACATAAGTATAATAATAAAAAAAACAGAATTGAGAAATATAATTTTCATAAGAACTAAAAACATAATTATAAATCTGATTTCTGTTACTAATTCTATATTTTATTTATAAATACAAAAACTTAATCAAAATAACTAACAAAATCAGATTATATTAACAAAATTGAAGAAGAAAGTGGAAGGATAACCACCGTAAATCGTCGACCACCCCTCGGAACTCCGGCTGACCGGCTGACGTGCGCGACACCAGTGCACCCGAACCACCGCTCGACGAACCCAGCTACGAAAACCGCACGCGACCACCGCTCGCACACCCTCGCGCCCTCACCGACCGATGCTTGCAGCGACTCCTCCACTGGACTCGCGACGCGCAATGCTTGACTGCCGACGAGCTGCTTGTGGACGGCGAAGTAGCAGGTGTCGACGAGGCAGCAAGGGAAGGAAAAGAAAGAAGAACGCAGAGGAAGAGAAGAAGGAAGGAGGAGAGAGAAAATAAAGTCTTCTTTGGGTAAAAGGAAAAGAAACGGCTGATCAACAATAAAGAATAGGGTTTTACTCCTTTTTTTTTTAAATATATATATATAGTGTGAGAAAGCTATGTTTACTAGGATTTGTTTTCAACTCAAATTCTTATTTCTGATTTACTATTTAACAAAAACCGAATTAAAATATAACTAGGTACGAAAGTAGGTTGTATATTTAAATTATAACTGTAGGCTTACCTAAACTATATTATAAAATACTTTCACTTTTACTTTATATTTTCTTATTTATAGCAAAATAACTCCCAAAAATACGGAGTATTACAGGCTTCCCCCCTTAAAGGAAGTTTCGTCCCGAAACTTTGAGGTAGCCAGTCTTAACGGCGAACTTTTGCACTTCTAAGTCCCAAAATTTCACAAGCGTTTTCTAGTTTTCGCAAGTCACATAAGCAATAATACACATAAATATCAAACTTAAGCAAACTTTAGGGGAAGCGCGAAATTCTATCGTATTCTTCCCCCCTTAAAAGAAAAGTTACGTCCTCGTAACTCGCCTACCTCTTGAAAAAGCTCAGGGTACTTCAGACGCATCGCATCCTCTGCTTCCCATGTTGCTTCTTCAGTAATCTGATTTCTCCACAACACCTTCACGATTTTGACTTCCTTATTTCTCGTACTACACACCTTGTGGTCTAGGATCTTGATGGGTTTCTCCTCATAGGACAAGGTTTCGTCTAACTCGACGTTTTCAGGTTCTAGGACATGCGACTCGTCAGGTACGTATTTCCGAAGTTGGAATACGTGAAACACGTTGTGAACCCTTTCTAACTCGTTTGGCAAATCTAAGCAATAAGCCACTTTGCCTACTCTCGCCAAAATCTCATATGGTCCTATGAACTTAGGGCTTAGTTTCCCTTTCTTCCCAAATCGCATCACTCCTTTCATTGGAGACACCTTAAGCAGCACTTTTTCACCCATTTCATAGTTCTTTTCTCTTCGCTTCTGATCCGCATAGGACTTTTGCCTGTCCTGTGCAGCCCGAATCGTCTCTTGAATGACCCGCACTTGATCAACAGTCTCTTGAATCATTTCAGGACCTAACACCACCGTCTCACTAATATCGTTCCAGCACAAAGGACTGCGACACTTTCTCCCATACAACGCTTCAAATGGAGCCATTTTGATACTAGCATGATAATTGTTGTTGTATGAGAACTCTATGAGGTCCAAATGGTCTTCCCCTAATCCCTGGTATTCTAAGGCACAAGCTCTTAACATGTCTTCCAAGGTCTGGATGGTTCTTTCTGTTTGACCGTCTGTAGCTGGGTGAAAGGCGGTACTCATCAATAGCTCACTACCAAATGCTTCCTGTACCTTTTTCCAGAAATTCGAAAGGAATCGCGAATCCCTATCAGACACTATACTCGTGGGTACTCCGTGCAGTCGAATGACATGTTTAACATATGCTTTGGCTAGGGCTTCCATACTCCACGTGTCTTTCATGGGTATGAACCTTGCAGTTTTGGTCAATCGGTCCACTATCACCCATATTGTGTTATTGCCTCCCCGACTCCTAGGTAAGGCTACTACGAAGTCCATGGATATCGAATCCCACTTCCATGTTGGAATGTCCAGAGGTTGGATTTTGCCTTGAGGTCTCTTGTGTTCACTCTTAACCTTCTAGCACGTTAGACATTTGGAAACAAACTCGGTTACTACCCTCTTCATTCCAGGCCACCAAAACATTTTTTTGAGGTCCTTATGACCTTCACTCATTATCTTTTGCTTCAACTCCTCACATTTTAGCGGCACACACCACCGACCCTTATATCGTATACTCCCATCCTCATGGATTTCAAACCCTTCTGCTTTTCCCTCCTTAAGTTTTGCTTTGACCCGCTCAAGTTTCACATCCCCACACTACTACAGAATTCACGATTTGCGTCTGACTATTTGCGTCGGACAATAGAGCAACTGACGCAAATAACATATGTGCGTCGGATCCTACAGAATATCTGACGCAAATAGCCAAGAAAAATTATAAAAGATTGTTTTGCGTCGCACGAAGGCTGGAAAACGACGCAAAAGGGGTCACTATGTGCGTCGCATTAAGGGTTCTGTGACGCAAATAGTCTTAGCCAACTCAGCAGAGATCATCTGCGTCGCATGGGCCTTGGTCCGACGCAGATGGTGCACCATGCATGCTAACCAGCCCAAAATGTGCGTGTGGTCATCTGCGTCGGACCCTTGCCATGCGACGCAGATAGTTCAGCCCAAATGTACCCAAAAGTACCATGCATGCTTGAAGCAGCCCGGTCATCTCGCGTCGGACCCTTGCCCCATGCGACGCGAGATGACTCGACCGGCCCCATGTGCGCGTGGTCATCTGCGTCGGACCCTTGACCATGCGACGCAGATGACTCGTTTCAGCGAATTTATTTTGTATCCCGCCCATCAGTTGGGGCAATTCACAAATTAGGAACTTCTCTCTCTCATGCGAAGTCGCCGGCTTGTTGAACTACATTCCCGCCCATCGGTCGCGCCGCCAGTTGCTCCTCTCGCCGGCGCTCCTCCTCTTGCCGGCGTTCCTCCCTGTTTCTCTCACTCACTCTCTCTCACTTGCACTCTTTTCGATAGCTATGGTTACGCCGGTGCTCCTCTTTCTCACTCACCGACTCTCACTCACCGGTTGCGCCGCGTGTTCCGTCGCGCCGTGCTCGGGCTTTGCTCGCCGGCGCTACTCCTCCTCTTTCTCTAACTCACTCTCTCTCTCTTGCACTCCTCCTCTTTCTCACCCACTCACTCTCACTCACCCGTCCCACCGTCGCGCCGCCGCGCTGCCGCCGCCGCGCGCGCCGTCGCGCTGCGCTCGCCTTCGCTTGCTCGCCGTCGCCGCCGTCGGGCCGCTGCTTTCCGTCTCTCCGTCTCCGGCAATGTAAGTCTTTTTAATTATTTTTTTCAATTTTTTGTCTCAATTTATGTCTTTTTTTTTTTACCAATCTGTCTTTTTTTTTTTTTTTGGGAATTTTTTCTTATTTTTGTTAGATCTTAAGCAATTGCATTAGTAGAGTGATTGTAGTTATTAGTTTAAGATTGAATTAAGGATGTTTGTAGTTTAATTTGTATGTAGGATGTTTAAGATTGAATTTAGGATGATTGTAGTTTAAGATTTTAATATTATATTTAGGATGTTTGTAGTTTGTAGTGCTCATGAATTTATATATTTTGTAGTGCTCTAAAATACTTCCTTTCTACTATATAATTATATTCACAAGTCATTCTTGTTTTTTACCATTGATTTTAATAATTCTACTTTAATCTTGATGTTGTTTCTTAATTTCTAATTTGTTAATGTCTTAATATTAGATAGTTGATGTTTATGAGTTATGACTTAATCACTATTTAATTTGTGGGTTGGTTAATGCCCTAATGCGGTTGCCACATTCCATCTTCTACTTGTCGTTTGGTGCTCCAAGCTCACCTCGTTGTGCTTGTCTTCGCTGCTCCTTGAGAGCAGAGGTATATATTATAGCTTTTGCTTTATGTTTATTTGTTTTATTTGTCCCTATAATGTTAAATTATGTGATTGGGAAAGTATATGTGAATTGTTTGGTTATGTGATTGGGAAAGCATATGTTGAATTATGACCAAACTTATATGGACATACCTTAATGCGGTGGTGAGGGAAATCTAAGGAATGGATTGGTTTTTCTTTGTTTAATTGCAATGTGTGCATCATTGGCCTAGATACCCGTTCGAGGCTTACTCATTAGGAGTAAGTCTTGAATAGTCCCCAGTTTGGGACTGTCTTTGGGTTTCTTATCTCACTTAGGATGTGAATGAATGTTTGGTTTTTGATTCTAAGAAAGATCTAGCTCATTTCCCTAAGTGTTCTCTGGGTACATATGTTGATAGTTTACCTACTATCTTCATCGTGTACTTGGAGAACTGTAGGGAAGTCTTCCCGGGATTTTTCTTAGAATTGAAAACCAAATGTTCATTCACTAGTGAGATGAGAAACTCAAGGATGGGTTAGGTTGGAGTGATAAGGACCCAAATGTTCATGATTGCATTTGATGAGACACTTTGAATGATGTGATCGATTGTGTTCTTGTTTGGTGTCTCTATAGTGTATAAATATGGATCGAAACTGGATGTATGGTAATCGGATTTCGGCGACATTTCTACAAGGGGTTGATGAATTTATCAGAGTTGCGTTAGAACATCAATTGCAGAATGGTGTCCTTGTTGTGATTGCAATAACTCTAGGGGGTATCGTGATGTGGATGAAATTAAGGATCATTTGATTCGGCGTGGGTTTAAGAGCAACTATACCAGGTGGACATGGCATGGAGAGTTTTATGATCCAGGTATGAGCTCCACTAGCTTGTGTGATGATTTGCATGTTGATCACATTGATGATGAGGTTGAGGTTGAGGTTGAGGTTGGGGTTGAGGTTGAGGTTGATATCGAAAAAGGAGATAATGATAATGAGAATGATAGGGTAGTTGATGAGAATGATAGGGTAGATGAGATGTTGCACAATTTGGAGGATGAAGGAACTGATCGTCCCCATATGTATGATAGTATTTTAAGTGCAGCGGACAAACCTATGTATCCGGGGTGTAAGAATTTCAGTAAACTTTCTGGCATCCTCACATTGTTCAATATGAAATCGAAGTATAGTTGGACGAGATAAAAGTCTAAGTGAGTTGTTCGATTTTTTACAAGAATTGCTACCCGAAGGGAATGAAATTCCCAACTCTACCTATGAGGCAAAGAAATTGTTGTGTCCATTAGGTATGGAGTATGAGAAGATACATGCATGTCCAAATGATTGTGTGCTGTATCGAAATGAGTACAAGGATTTGGGTGAGTGTCCAAGGTGTGGAGAGTCTCGGTATAAGATAAAAGAGGATGATGAGGGAGTGAGAAAGAAAGAAACTCCGGTGAAGGTTCTTTGGTATCTTCCAATCATTCCGAGATTTAGGCGTTTATTTTCGGATGAAAATAATGCTAAATTATTAAGGTGGCATGCGGACAAGAGGAAGAAAGATGGGATGCTTAGACATCCGGCCGATTCTCCGCAATGGAGAAATATCGACCGAAAGTTCCCGGGTTTTGGTAAAGAACCTCGAAATCTTAGGCTTGGACTTTGTACGGATGGGATGAACCCTTTTGGTACACTAGGTACCCAACATAGCACTTGGCCGGTTCTGCCGACTATTTATAATCTGCCCCCCGGTTATGTATGAAGCGTAAATTTATTCTCGCTATCGCTTCTTATTTCGGGTCCTAAGCAACCCGGAAACGACATAGATGTGTATCTTGACCCACTCCTTCAAGATCCGAAATTGTTGTGGGATGAAGGTGTTTCGATGTTCGATGCGTATACGAAAACTAACTTCACATTACGTGCCATGATATTTTGCACCATTAATGATTTTCCGGCTTACGGGAATTTGTGCGGGTATACGGTTAAAGGAGCAAAGGCATGCCCTATTTGTGATGAGTATATGATTGATGAGCGGTTACATCATTGCGGGAAGAATGTGTACCTCCATTATCGTACATGGCTTCCTTTAGATCATCCATTTCGTAAGAAGAAAAAAGTTGTTCAACGGAAAAGTGGAGATGAGAGAAGCCCCTGTACCCTTGCGTGGTAATCAAGTTTCTAATCGGGTAAAAGATATTGAAACTAGTGTTTGGCAAGCCCTTCAAAAGTGTCTCAAAGAACTTATATAAGAAAAGATCTAAGTTCGGGACCTCCCATATTGGAAATTCTTAGAAGTCGAGACATTGTCTTGATCTAATGCACATTGAGAAAAATGTTTGTGATGCCATTGTCGGAACATTGTTGAATATGCCCGGGAAGACAAAGGATGGAGTTAAAGCTCGGAAAGACATGGCTGAAATGGGAAGACCCGGAACTAGCACCTCGGGAGCGGGGACAACGCTATTATACGCCACCGGCTTGCTACACTTTGTCTAAGAAGGAGAAAACGAGTTTTTGTGAGTCTCGCATAGGTTAAAGGTCCCTGCTTGGATACTCGTCAAATTTTCGAAACCTTGTCTCACTGAAGGACTTGAAACTCGTTGGTTTGAAATCTCATGATTGTCATATCTTGATGCAGCATTTATTACTGTTGCAATACGAGGAATTTTGCCTTCCCAAGTGAGATACACGATTACAAAGTTGTGTTTCTTCTTCGGAACTATATCTAGTAAGGTGATTGATCCTAATACTCTAGATAAGTTGCAAGTCGATGTAATAGAGACGATGTGTCGATTTGAAATGTACTTCCCACCATCGTTCTTTGACATCATGCCTCATTTGATAATTCATCTTGTCCGAGAAATTAAACTTTGTGGGCCTGTTTGTATGAGGTATATGTGGCCTTTCGAAAGGCATATGGGTACTCTCAAGGGAAAAGTGATGAATCCGGCCCGGACCGAAGCAAGTATTGTCCAAAGAACAGTTGCGGAGGAAGTATCTCGAATATGTAAGTCAGTATTTAGCACGTGCACAAGCAATTGGATTGCCAAAATCTAGACATGAAGGAAGGCTTCTTTGGTTGTGGTACCATTGGGAGAAAAAGATTGTGCCTTGAGGGAGAGTTGAAAAGAAAAGCGGAATTTTTGGTGTTAGAAAATCTAAAACAAGTTCATCCTTACTTAGATGAGCACAAGAAGATGCTTAGTGTTCGGTATCCATTGAAGAATGAACGTGAGTTGATGATTGAGCATAATCGGTCGTTCGTTGATTGGTTTAAAGAACGAGTTATGAACCAACTATATCGACCCAAAAAATGATGTATCGGATACGTTGAGATGGTTGGCATATGGGTCAAAGATGCAAGTTCTTTCCTATGAAGGGTATGACATCAATGGTTACTCATTTTACACTAAACGACAAGATGACAAATCCACAATGCAAAAACAGTGGTGTTACGTTGGGAGCTTTGTCATCGTAGTACAAAAGTAGAAACGATAGAACCATTATTGAGAGAATGAAGTCTTACTACGGGTTCATTGAAGATATATTAGAACTTGACTATGTTGACTTCAAGATTCCGCTCTTTCAATGCAAGTGGTTTGATATTCGTCGTGGTGTAAAGAAGGATGAACATGACTTTTTTACATTAGTCAATTTCAGCCGGTTAGGGCATCATGAAGATTCTTTGATATTGGCATCACAAGCAAAACAAGTATTCTACATGGTTGACCCCGGTGATTCAAAATGGTTTGTTGTCATTGAAGGAAAAAGGAGAATACTTGGAATTGATGATGTACATGATGAAGAGGAATACGATAAGCAATTCAATGAAGTCATTGCTCCGTCGTAGTAATTCCAAGTATATTAGGGGAAGATCCGGACACGAATTACATTCGTCGAGACCATAATGAGGGATTTTACGTTGTCAAAGAAAAAAATGATTAATAGGTAACTAATGTAATATTCTACAATTATATATTTTATGCTTGGTTAAAATAATTTTCTATTATTTCATTGATGATTCTAACATGTCTTTATGCTTTATGGTTTCAGGTGTAGTGATGGAAGATCACATAATGCATGATGCATCCGATGATGATCGACGACCACGTTACGAGACCAAGATAACTGATGGAGGTAGTAGGAAGAGAAGAGTGAGCAAGCCTAGAGGTCCTACAAAAGGGATACGTTCGAAACCCGGGGTCCAAAGAGTACTTCAGTGGGATGATTGGATGCGTCCGATTGGGGATCATGTTGGTGCGTACAAGACACATTGCGGCGAAATCAGTAGAAGCAAAGTGTCTATCTTGTACGATAGTTGGGATGATGTTCCACAAGGCCTGAAAAATAGTTTATGGGAAGATGCTAAAGTAAGTAAACCTATGTATTTTTAAAATCCATTCTTTTAATTTTATTTGAATCATGTTTATTATACTAATCGTGTATAATTGGTTCATTTTATATATTGAAGAAAGAGTTTGGAATACAAGAGGATGAGAGGAAGAAACGAGATGTGTTGACTACTTGTGATAAGCGGTGGAGAGATTTCAAGTCAAGATTAGTGAGTCGATGGATCACAAAAACGAGGCTGGGGCCTAACAATGATATGCAACCGTACGTGCTCTATCCTTTCATCACGAAAGGGATTTGGGACGAATTCGTCAAAAAGTGTAGCTCTAAGGAGTTTAAGGTATATAATATGTACGTTACAACTACATAATATGTTATAATCAAATTTTGTTTTTGTGAATATTAACTAGTTACTTGTTTTCATATTAGGCTAAAAGTGAAAGAGCAAGAAAGTCTCAGGCTGCCAACATTCATCCTCATTTTTTGGGTCAAAAGTCATATGCGGAGATGATTCCCGTTTGGAAAGACCAAGGGTATATCCCTAAATCCTCTACAGCATCATCTGTTGACTCATCTACATCATCAATTATTTCCTCCTTGCCGGATCGAACTTTGCCATGGCTTCTTGCTAGATCGAAAAAAGATAAGGAAGGAACCTAATGAAGAAACACAAAAGATAAAAGAGTCTATTGTAAGAATTCTTCAAATTTTATGATAAATTCTTGTCTAATTACTCGTATTCTAGAATTCTACTAATCATATGATTTTTTTGAATTTGATGCAGGATGATTGGAAAAGGAAAGAAAAGGAAGGAGAGTTTGTTCCAGGTCGGATGGATGATGTTCTATCCCGTGCTCTACAGAGGAAAGACCGTCCTGGGCGTGTGTTAACAGCTGGGCGTAGCATTGGGATTACATCGGTTTGGGGAGATCCTGATCGGAGTAGTACTGCTCGAAAGGGTAGGGGCATGGATGATGAGGAGATGCAGGAGTTGGAGGCGAGAGTGAGCCAAAGAGTTAGAGAACAGACGATGCAAGAGATGAACTCGAAGATTGATGCTATAGTTCAAGAAAGGTTGATGGCTTTTGCGGCGCAATTAGGTCTTCAAGCACCAAATCAAACAAATCCTCACACTCCAGTTGATCCTAGTAGCTGTCACTCGGGGGGCAATGATCCATTTGTGAACTTGCAGGTATATAGTTATTTTATATCTTCTACGATTATGATATTATGTTTGTAAAACACTTAATTAATGACATTGTGTTCTCATTGGATGTTAAGAGTCCGGTTCCATGTCGTTTGGCAATAGCGGATAACTCGGGACCGATCATTGTAGCTGAGGGTACCGTACATCCGCAATTGGAGTCATCATCACATTCTACGGCCGTGAAAGTGAGTGTTGATGATTTTTTTTCAGACTACGCAGAAGCTCTAGTTCCACTACCTACTCCATACATCACCAAACTCAGTTAAGCCGAGGGTTCATTCATAGAATGGCCGAAAGAGTTGGTATTTTTAGTCTCGGTATAATCGGGTAACTTATGTTTAATATTTTGATTTATATACTATAAGAAATGTAAATATATATACTAAAAAATTTTGATTTATATATGGTAAATAATCTTCATTTTGTATACTAAGTAATCTTGATTTATATATGAAATAATCTATATACATATATAATATGAATTAAAAAGAAGTCAAATTGAATTAGGAACATATACCTAAAGACGGTGCGATGAAGAAGAAGAAGAAGAAGAAGAAGAAGAAAATAGTTGGTAGTGATCCTTGCACCGATGAGTCTCGCACATAGGCACGTAGATCCTTTTAATGACTTGACACTTTGGATGATATGGATGATAATATCAAGGAGATGCACCGAATATTTTGCGACAAACCCTCGGATGAGCCTTTTCAGTTGCAAGTTCAGAGGGGTACCGTCTTCAACTTTGATAGAGATTATATGATCATTCTCTCACGACAAGATGTTTTTCAACTTCTCACGGGAGCATGGATTAATGTATCCATTTTGCAAGTATTTATGATGTGAGATTTCTCAAACTCGAAACTAATTAACATTGTTATTTATAGGTATTGTTTCTCCTAACTATAAGTGTTTGGATCTTAGGTACTTGGCGAGAGCGATCGAGGAGCATGGAGATAATAATATTGGTTTCATGTGTCCAAGTATGATTTCAGCGACCATGATACGCAATCACTTAGATACCGTGATCAACTACATGGCAAGTTCAATGAAAGCGAATCAATATATGCGTTTCATCCTATGTCC
Organism: Beta lomatogona; assembly: GCA_947646795.1. Taxonomy (NCBI): domain Eukaryota; kingdom Viridiplantae; phylum Streptophyta; class Magnoliopsida; order Caryophyllales; family Amaranthaceae; genus Beta; species Beta lomatogona. The sequence continues at coordinate 3,257,489 of CANSNZ010000942.1, forward strand.
GTATTTTGAAAAGTATGTTTTATTTCAACTAATCTTTACTTTGTTTTACATTTATGAACTTGTAGTTATATATATAAAACATCACATTGTGCTTCATGCCTTAGGGATCATTGGATTCTTCTTGTCATTTGTCTACTTAAGAGAACAGTATATATATTTGATTCGATGAAGAAAGATAGATCCTTAGCTATCAAGATACCGTTGAATACGTAAGTTCATAGTTGTTATACATGTTAATAAGTTTACATGCATTTTATGATATTTTAAATAATTTAAAAATGTTTATAGTAATTAATTGTTACAAAATCTCTATATTAGTGCATATACAAAATACACGCGGCTTGAAGGATCAAATAAAGGAACTAAATTGTCTTGGACATATATGCGGGTAACATTCTTATGGTTTTGTATTTGATACTTTATAATTCTATTTAGGATTTTTTTTCCAATTCTAATATATATCTTAAATTTGGTGTAGTGTGCTCAACAATCGGGAGGAGTGGAATGCGGCTATTTCGTGATGAGATACATGTTTCTAATCAACTACTACTACTATGAAGCAGAGAATTTGAATGAGGTATATGTATGTTGTAAATTCATTATTTAGACTTATAGAATTTTAAAGTATATTAACTAGTTTAATATATTTCTAGGCTTTTTCGTCAAGTCTTGAGCCATACTCCATACATGAGATCAACGAACTCAAACAACTTTTTGCGGAATACTTTGTACGGGTCGTTAACGAAGCAGACTAAATTTGATGGTTTGTGTATGTATTTGTAGGTTAGCATAATATTTTGTTACTTGAACCTTGTTGGTTGATTGATTGCAACATTGGTTGCTTGATTGAGATGTACTGAAACAGGTTTTGGTTATATATGCAAACATTTCCCAACGATTTCTTGGGTTGTCCAAATTACAAAGGAGACTCTGCCGAATTTTCTGCTCATAATTATTTACATAATGTTTGCTTAGTTTTGAAAAAAAAAACAAAAAAATAGCTGAAAACAAAAACAAAAAAAGCTGAAAAAAAAGCTGAAAAAAAAAATACGCCTCATGTGCGTCGCACATGGCCAGCATGCGACGCAGATGGGCGTGGGCGCAAGACGGCGACAGCGGCCTCATCTGCGTCGCATGCTGGCCATGTGCGACGCACATGAGGCATCATCTGCGTCGCTTATGGCACAGCATGCGACGCAGATGAAGCTGCTGCAGCGCTGTGGGTGCATGGGGTGCATGGACATCTGCGTCGCATGCTAGTTGTGTGCGACGCAAATCTTTGTTCTATTGCGTCGTTTTGCGTCCGACGCAAATGGCTTTCTTTCATCTGCGACGAGGCCTGTGCCGTCGGACCAGGGTCCGACGCAAATGAGGGTCCCAGGTCCGACGCAAATTATCATTTCTCTACTAGTGCCAGGCTGACCCTCTCTTATTTCATCTAGGAAGTTGGGCTGAATGGTTAGGGCACTCAATAACTTTTCCACTTCCCCTTCATGAACCACTTCAAGCTGGAGTTTAGAAAATTCTTCACAAAGTTTGTCAGCAACTACCAAGGTGTTCAGGCTATGGCTAGACTTACGACTCAATGCATCAGCAACAACGTTTGCTTTACCCTCATGATATTGAATGTCTAAGTCATAGTCCTTAATGAGCTCTAACCACCTGCGCTGTCGCATATTAAGGTCTTTCTGGGTGAAGATGTATTTGAGGCTTTTGTGATCGGTGAAAATTCGACAAGTCACCCCGTAAAGGTAATGTCTCCAGATTTTTAAGGCAAAGACAATTGCGGCCAACTCTAGGTCATGTGTTGGGTAATTAATCTCATATGGTTTCAGTTGACGGGACGCATAAGCTATAACCTTCCTATTTTGCATAAGAACACAACCCAACCCATTCTTTGACGCATCACTATAGACATCATACCCCTCATCCCCGTTAGGCAAGGCTAGAACAGGTGCTGAGGTTAATCTCTTTTTGAGTGTTTGAAAGGCTTTCTCACTGTCGTCAGTCCAGTTAAACTTGCAATCTTTCTTCATTAAGTTAGTCATGGGTTTTGCTATCTTCGAAAAGTCTTTCACAAACCTCCTATAATAACCGGCTAAACCCAAGAAACTCCTTATATCTGTGACATTCTTTGGTGTAGGCCATTCGCTCACAGCTTTTATCTTTGCAGGATCTACTGACACACCCTCCTTAGAGACAAAATGACCCAAAAATGACACCTTTTCTAACCAAAACTCACACTTCGAAAACTTTGCATATAGGTGGTTCTCCCTAATTGTCTGTAAAATAAGCCTCAAATGTCCCTCATGCTCCTCCTTGCTCCTTGAATAGATCAATATATCGTCTATGAACACGACTACGAATTTATCGAGGTAGGGTCGAAAAATCCTATTCATGAGGTCCATAAAAACAGCAGGTGCATTGGTTAACCCAAAAGGCATGACGGTAAACTCATAATGTCCATACCTAGTCCTGAAGGTAGTTTTAGGTATATCTTGGTCAGCAATCCTCAACTGATGGTAACCAGACCTTAAATCTATCTTGGAGAACATCCCTGCACCCTGAAGTTGGTCAAACAAGTCATCTATACTAGGTAATGGATATTTGTTTTTCACAGTGACATTGTTCAACTCGCGGTAGTCTATACACAACCTCAAACTACCATCCTTCTTCTTCACAAATAAGACCGGGGCTCCCCATGGTGACATACTAGGTCTAATGTACCCCTTCTCTAGTAATTCTTCCAACTGATTTTTCAACTCGTTCAGCCATTCGATATGGAGCTTTTCAGATAGGTCCAGTTCCAAGTACTAAGTCAACAGTGAACTCTACATCTCTCCTTGGCGGCATACCAGGTATTTCTTTAGGAAAAACATCCTGGAATTCGCTAACTATAGACACATCCTTAGGTTTTAATGGATCATCCTCAACCCTTCTCACAGAACACATAAAGAGAGGCCATCCTTTGTCTATATAACCCTTAAGTTGCAAGGCATTGATTACCTTAATCCCAGGTTCTCGAGGTATTTTCCTATATGACACCCTTTTTCCCGAAGGATCTCTCAGTTCCACTTTTTGTGCATCACAGTCTATCTTAGCCTTGTACTTCCCAAGCTAATCCATCCCCAAAATGACGTCAAGGTTCGATAAGTTAAACTCTATTATATCGGAAGGAATAGAAGCCCTCCCCTATTTTCAACGAGACATTAAGGAATTTCTTACAGCAATTAATAGTATCCCCAGACAGAATAATTATAGGCATAGAAATTGACTCGGACTCAACCAGTGCTAGAGTTCTAACAGTTTTATGGCCAATAAAAGACAAAGATGCTCCAGAATCGAACAATACTTTAACAGGAATTGAGTTAATAGAGAAAATACCAGTGACAACCACTAGTGGAAAAAAACGCAAGGGCTGTAGTACAAGGGCTGCGGTTTATTATAAAACGCAGCCCTTAATAGTGAAGGGCTGCGGTTATACCAAAACCGCAACCCTTTAGTGATAAAAGGGCTGCGGTTAATTCAAAAACCGCATCCCTTAAATTAAGGGCTGCGGTTTTTGGGCTCACTTACTCGCTTACTCGCGTTACTCCCATGAGCAGTCTCCTACTCTCCTTCGCTGAACCCTATTTTTCTCTCTCCTAATTCCCATTAACCCATGTCTCTTCCCTCTCACCGCATCATCTCTTCCCTCTCACCCTTCTTCGCCGGCGAGGGTTTGCAAGGGTCAGTGGTTTGCAAGGGTTTAGGGTTCGCTGGCGAGGGCTCGCAAGGGCTTAGGGTTCGCAAGAGCTGTCTCTCTCGCACCTCTCTTCCTCTCGCCGGTGAATCCACACCAGGTTTCGCTGCTGGCACCACCCGGTCCCTCCTGCAACCTTGTTGAATCACGTCTCCCTCGTCGGAGCTCTGCTTTCCCTTCTTGCCCTTGCCTCTTTCGCTCTATCCTCTATCCGTTCTTTGCTACACTCGAGCGGCCTCACCGCACCTGCGTCGGAGCCGCGCAGCCTCGCCGGAGCTCTCCTCCCTTGCCGGATACCAAATTCCTGGTAAGAATTTTTGTTTCCTCGTTCCTAATTCAATTTCGTCCCATTCTTTTGTTTTCGTTACTTTAATTCATTATTAGGTAGAGAGGATAAATTAAAGTTCCTTTCAAGAGATATAATGGGTTGTGAAGGTCTTTGCTATTGCGAAATTTTGGAAATTAAATGACTGATAAAGTGGTTAAATTCGATGGCGGCTTCTACAATTGGCAAGCGAGGTCATCCATTTGGAAGTTTAATTTATTTCGTAAATTAACCAATTTCGAGAGAATTTTTGCCCCAAACACTGCACTTCGTGAATTTCCATGGTACGCTTGGTACGCTTGTTTTTCGTCAATTTTTTAGTCTTCATCAATTTGGTAATCTCCTCTTTTTCTCTCATTATATATTCATGGTTTGGGTTTTCTCATCAATACAGTTAATCAAGGACCACCTTTGTTATCTTGGTTATAATTTTCGTGTTTCTTGTTGAGTTGGTGAAATTTAGTTAGAGATTAATTTGTTGAACATAACTTGTAACTTGCATAGCTTTTGCTGGATATATGTAAAACAAAAATTGGAAATGAGAAGCTCTTAATTACCGTTAAGAGTGCATAGCTTTTGCAGGATATCAATTGAATTTTTTTTTATCTATTTCTCTAGTTTTGCTTCCCTTATGCCGCCATTTTGTTTTCCTTTTCGTTCTTCTTTTTTGGGCATCTGCCTTATTTGAGTTTTTGCCACCTTTCATTAAGAAACAGGTTTGAAACTCCTAATACAATCTCTTTAGGATTTGGAAATTTTTGTCTATAGCATGGAGTAATTATTCTAATACAGGAAATATTATGTTGCAGCTGCTCCTTCATCCTGAATCGGATGATTCTCGCACAGTATCCGGGGTTCCGACTTAGAGCTTCGGTATTGTGAAGTAAATTCGGTTATTAGCCGCTCTTCATGAAAATGAAATTTTAATCTGTTTATGCAGATTGAGACAGAAAAACTTCTAGCTCATCTTGTGGAGACAGAAATGAATAAACGTTTGGTAAGAAAACTAAATATAATAGGTGGTTTTTATGCCTTCTCTGTAGGTTTTTATTGCTACCTGGAGCACTTGTTTAAGTTTGCACCACTCTTTCCCTGTCGAAAATGTTATTGTTTCGCTTAAACTTGAAGTGCCTAAAGTAAAAAGTGTCTAGTTTTGGCTAATTGGAAAAAGTTACATGAAGAGAGTTGTATAATCAATAATGTTATCGTCTAATTTACTCTATGTGCTAGATTATCTGGGCATCCATGCATTTTGAAAAATAATTTTTCTAATAAAAATGGGCTCTTTTGTGCATATTGACATTTATCTTGATCTAACATAGTCCATGAGCGGCTCTGGACAATTTGCTCATCGATATAACAATTTTAGACCTATTTTTGTAATGAAGGTTTCCAAAATTTTAGACCTAGTTCTGCCTTTTGATTTCGTGCGGTCTTTGATTAATCTTGCTTTGGCATGCATATTTTCTAGCCTTATTGGGCATCCAATATGGTTGCATTTTTTACATTTCATATTTTTGCTTATGCAGCCACTTGTATCAGGTGCCGCGCTAGGATTAGAAGGGCAGGTGTGTGCTATGTGATTGTCTTTGGATGAATCTAGTCAATAAGGTATGTGGTAATTTGAATTAGAATGCTCAATGTGGAATTGGATTTGAGGACCCGATCTTTTCTCGCCTTTATACAATTATTTTTCCCCTATAGAGCGTAAAACCGGGCCTCTTAATCCATCCCTGCTTGCACTCCCCCCGCCCCCCCTCCCCTGCCGCTCCCCCCCGACCCCCCCCTGCCTCCCCCTCCCCGGCCCCCCCTCCTTGCACTCCCCACGACCGGCCCCCTCCCCCCTCCCCGCCCCCCCCTCCTGCACTCCCCCCGACCCCCCCCTCCCTCCCTGCTAGCCCCCCATCCCCGCTGCACTCCCCCCCCGACTAGCCCCCTCCCTCCCGCGGCCCCTCCCCGCCGCTCCTCCCCGACCGACCCCTCTCCATGCCGCACTCCCCCCGCCGGCCCCACTCCCTTGCACTCCCCCATGACCGGCCCCCTCCCCTGCTGCACTTCCCCACGACCAGCCCCCCTCCTGCTGCACTCCCCCGCCGCCCCCTCCCCGCTGCACTCCCCGACCCGGCCCCTCCCTGCTGCACTCCCCTCGACCGGTCCCTCCTCCCCGCTGCACTCCCCCGACCACCCCCCTCCCTGCTGCACCCCCGCTGCACTCCCCCTGCCACCCCCTCCCTAAAATGTATATTATAACTCATCTAGACCTTTCCATGACGGCTATTATATAATAAAGTGCCTCAAAAACTCAAAAATTTTAATCGGTTTTACAAAACAATTACTCGATTAATTACTAGGAGCGTCTGGCTTGTTTATCTTAGTTACTTTTTTAGTTTGAAAGGCACTAGTTTTATGTGATTGTTGGGGGTGTTTCATACTTTTATGTGATGAAAGTTCTTATCTTTAGTTGGATTTGTTGTAGGTTGTTGTTATCGTAGTTTTACCTAGACAAGATTTATAGTTATTATTATATTGGTATACTTGAGCAATTGTAGCTCCGAGTATAGAAGGCTGCCGGAAGAAGTTGAAGAACCGGAGTTGATTGGAAGGATGAGGAGGACGATGAGTAGAAAAGGATTTGAGTGCAATTGTAGGACGATGAGTAGACTGACTCGAAGTCTATACTAGTGAAGGTAGTATGGGCACAATCAATGATGTCATTGGGATGCGCTACAACAATCAATACTTCACATTGGATCTACTGACATAGTAGTAACACACTAGCCCAGTTTATGTTGCTTTTACAAATACTATGCAGCCTCATGAGTCTTCATCAATTTGGTAATCTCCTCTTTTTCTCTCATTATATATTCATGATTTGGGTTTTCTCATCAATACGCTTAATCAAGGACCACCTTTGTTATCTTGGTTATAATTTTCGTGTTTCTTGTTAAGTTGGTGAAATTTAGTTAGAGATTAATTTGTTGAACATAACTTGTAACTTGCATAGCTTTTGCTTGGATATATGTAAAACAAAAATTGGAAATGAGAAGCTCTTAATTACCCGTTAAGAGTGCATAGCTTTTGCGGGATATCTGTTGAATTTTTTTATCTATTTCTCTAGTTTTGCTTCCCTTATGCCGCCATTTTGTTTTCCTTTTCGTTCTTCTTTTTTGGGCATCTGCCTTATTTGAGTTATTGCTGATATGTTGATAATGGATATATCTTTCTTACGTGGAAAGTTCATTTGTTAATAGCATGATACATGGTTATAATGCTTTTCGGGTGCGTTGCGGTGCGAGTATACCATGGCTAATATTATTATTGGAGATGGTGTGAAGAAACCAAAGGGAGACAAGGTTAGAATTCTTTTTCGATTATGTTTTAGAAATTAGAACCCTTTTATCCGAAGTTGATTGTTCGAGGATGAACCTTATTTATCCCCCTTTTCCCCTTAGTTGAAGATGATTGTTCGAGGAATTAGTATGGGCATTGTAGCCCCTTTGGGATCATGGTACTGGTTTTATTGAATTGTTTTGACCTTGATTGTTTGCTTCATGCATAAAGTTGGTGAATATTAGTTAGTTATTGATTTTTGTGGGATTTCTTGGCCTAATATGCATCAAAGTGGTTATTTTAGGACTTTAATTGCTTGATCCATGGATAATGAAGTGGTTATAGCTTGATATTTGTGTGATTTATTGGCCTAATAAGCAATTAAGTGAATGTTTTCATGGGTTTTTTGTCCATTGATTCATGCAAAAACATGGTGGTATAATGTAATTGTATGCATTTAGTGTCATCAAATATAATTTGACAAACTATTATAATCATCTAAGTTCGTTGATTCATTTTTAACTACATTTGGGATAAGAAGAGAACATTTTAGGCTATTTTCGACCATTATGAACCTTTTAACACATTTAGGATCATATAATGTAATTTGGCCATATATTTGGCAATAATAATTAGTTTACAAACAATTAGGCTTATATAACATCATTTATTTGTTTCTAAGTACATTTTGAGTAATTAAAGGCCATTTTAGGACAATTAGCTCTGTAACTTTGTGGATTGGAGAGGATTGAAGGTTGTTTACAGAAGGTAATGCTTACTGATCTCGTTGCCCTTGCTGGCAATAAAATGGCTTATGTTGTATATTGCAATTGGTAATTGTTGGTATTATGTTTTAGTTTTGCTCTCTTTGAGCCCTAGTTGTGATGTTTTCTATGTGGAAAATGTTGATGCCTGATACTTGTTATCATTGTAACTTTATCCGGTGAAATTAAAGTTTTATAGAACCATATACTATATTTTGTAATTGAATGTTATGAAAATGGTTTAATTTTATGGGAAGTTTTATTCGATATTATTATAGGAGTCAGCTAGATCTGCAGTGGACTTAGCTAGTAAGAGTTTCCCAGAAGTAGAATGTAAGTGGGGTGATGTTGGTCTTGATGAAATGAATGTTTAATATGTTGGGTCATGTTGCTTTTTTGTTCTGCTGAGATTTTTTTTTTTAAATTGGCGAAAGTTTGTTTCTTTCATTTGTGAGATTGTGTGTTAGCACCTTTAAGAGACAGGGAATCAGAATGTGAATGTTTAATTTGATTTTAGTGAATTAGATCTTTGTTTAATTTGATTACTTTTGGTGGTTTGATTTTAGTGAGAGAGAGTATCAGAGAGGATATGATATTTCGTGGTATCCGGATGGTGATAAGACGGTTCCCCCCCCTGCCCGGCCCCCTCCCTGCCGACTTGAACTATCTCCTCCCCCCCGTCCCTCGCCCTCGCCCCCCCCCCTGCTGCACTCCCCCCTTACCAGCCCTGCAGCCCTCCCCCCTGCTTTGCACTCCCCCCTGCTCTCCCCCCTCCCTCGCTGCACTCCCCACGACCCGGCCCCTGCAGCCCTCCCCCGCTTGCACTCCCCCGCTCTCCCCTCTCCTGCTGCACTCCCCCCGACCCGCCCCCTGCCCCTCCCCCGCCGCACTCCCCCTCCTCGCCGCACTCCCCCCGCTGCACTCCCCACTCCCTCCCCCTCCCCTGTTGCACTCCCCCCGCACTCCCCCCTCCCGACCCCTGCGGCCCCACCCCCTCACGACCCCCTGCAATCCCCCTCCCCCGACCCCCTGCAAGCCCCCCTCACCCCCCCGCAATCCCCCCCTCGACCCCCTGCAATCCCCCCACCTCGACCCCCGGCCCCCACCCCCTCACCGACCCCCTGCAAGCCCCCCTCCCCGACCCCCTGCAATCCCCCTTCACCGACCCCCTGCACAACCCCCCCCTCACCGACCCCCTCGCACAACCCCCCTCACCGACCCCCTGCAGCCCCACCCCCTCACCGACCTCCTGCAGCCCCCACCCCCTCACCCCCCTGCAGCCCACCCCCCCTCCCCGACCCCCTGCAATCTCCCCCTCACCGACCCCTTGCACAACCCCCCCTCATCGCCCCCCGCAGCCCCACCCCCCTCACCGACCCCCGCAGGCCCACCCCCATCCCCTCACCGACCCCCCAGCCCCACGACCCCCGAATCCCCCTCACCGACCCCCCGCACAACCCCCCTCCCCTCACCGACCCCCTCGCAGCCCACCCCCTCACCGACCTCCCTGCAGCCCCCCCCCCTCACCGACCCCCTGCAGCCCCACCCCTCCTCGACCCCCTGCAGCCCACCCCCCTCCCCGACCCCCTGCAATCTCCCCCTCACCGACCCCCGCACAACCCCCCCTCACCGACCCCCTGCAGCCCCCACCCTCCTCATCGACCCCCCGCAGCCCCACCCCCCTCACCGACCCCGTGCAAGCCTCCCTCCCCGATAGTGCAATTTGAACTAGTACTCAAACGAGGGAGTATATAGTCGTACTTGATACTCCCTTGTACTTTGTCGCCTTCATAATACCCGTGTGTTTAAAGGTGTTGGGGCAATTGGATGAAGATATTTTTTGTTTCGTTCTTTGAACAATGTTTGTCAATGCATACAAGTTCTCTTTCTTTTTCTTTGTGATCTTAGTTCTATGTTCCTTGAATCACTTAAATTTTTTGTTTATTATAGTTCTAGTTTTGGTCGCTTATTGGTTGTTGGTTGTTTATTGGTTTAGTTAAGCTCTTGTGCGGTTGCACCTCAAACAATTTGAAAATTTTGCATCTAAGAATTTGTGAAGAAGAAAAAAGATATGGATGGGTCAGATACAAGAGGATCTTTGCTCCTCAAGAAGAGAAAATATGAAGCTGTCAAATTGAATTTAGCTGGAGTACCATATTTTTGTAACTTCCTATATATTTGTAATGAAAAATGATACTTTTCTATATATATAATTGTTTAGGGGGTCATTTTGGGCTAAAAAATGCAAAAAAAAAAAAAATTTTTTTTATTTTTTTTTGGGTCACAAGGGCTGCGGTTCGGGCAAAAACCGCAGCCCTTGGTTGGTTAAGGGCTGCGGTTAAGGGCAAAAACCGCAGCCCTTAGTGAGTTAAGGGCTGCGGTTTTTGCCCTTAACCAGACCCTTAACCAACCAAGGGCTGCGGTTTTTGCCCCGACCGCAGCCCTTAACGCGCTAAGGGCTGCGGTTAGAAACCGCAGCCCTTCCTAATTGCCAAGGGCTGCTAGTCTAATGGCTGCGGTCAAAAAACGCAGCCCTTGGGCCCCTTTTGACCGCAGCCCTTGGGCTTTTTTCCTCTAGTGAACATCTCTACGAGCTTCTTCTTCACTAGCTGTCATCATATACAGCTTCCCTTTGCCCTTATTATCATTGTTGTTGGTCACATGATTCCCAGATGGTGCCTGATTATTTGCATTAGTTGGTGGTTTGGAGTAATTAGAGTTCCCTGACCCATTGTATGCATTTCCACCATTCCCATTCCCATTCCTAGGCTTGTCTCCATAGTTCCCTTTCTTTTGACCATTAGGGTTGACCTTATTCTTTGAGTAGCACTCATACGCCCTATGCCCCAATTTTCCACATTCACGACACTCCACCTTATTACCCTCACAATCTCGCCCAGGATGGTTGTTTGGGCACTTCTTACACCTGTACACACGCTCAGGTCTGCGGTTGTTGGTGTTATTGTTGCGGTTATTGTTATTGTGTTGAGTGTTGTTGTTGTTTGGTCCTTTACGAAAGTTTCTATGGGAGGTTTGATTGTTTTGGTTCCCATGGTGTTTCTTTTCAAACCTTTGAACCTCGGGGTTTGGATGCTCCTTTCGCTTCTCACCTTGTTTACCCCCTTCCTCTCGTTTCCTTATGGCATATAGGTGGGCAGCTTTGCCAAAGACGTGGTCCAACGAGGTGAAAGTATCTCCCCCCAGTCTCCCTTGTAGGTCAAGGGTGAGCCCTAATTCAAAACGTGAGGCCTTAGCTTCCTCAGTAGGGGCAATTTCAGGAGCAAATCTCATCAACTCAATGAATTTGCGATAATACTCCTCAACAGACAGGTTCCTTTGTTCTAGCATCATAAACTCTTGGGCTTTCTGCTTCTTGAGGTATGGAGGGTAATACTTATCCCTCAAGGCTTTCTTGAAAGTTTCCCACCCAAAGTCAGGTTGTTTAAGGAGGTTGTCCTTAGCTTGGGTCCACCAAAAGTGGGCATCCCCTTGTAGGTAATAGCTTGCTAAAGGCACAGTCTTATCATCTGGACAGGAGAGGGTAAAGAACAGTTTATCAAACTCCCCAACCCAGTTTTCCAATTCCTCGGGTCCCCCTTTTCCATTACGTACTGGTGGGTTTCTACGGGCAACCTTTTCAGACAAGTCCCCATCCCGGTTATGATCCTGGGCCAGGTTAGCTGTGATCTGCACTAGATCACGAATCGATTGCTCGACATTCAGAGAGGTATCAGGCGTGTCGCCTTGACGAACCATTCTGCACTGAAAAATGACACAACGGCTGTTTCAGCGATATGCACATAATAGTTTATTTATTTAACTACTACACATTGGCACGTTTATATAACACATCTTTATTGCGAACAATCATTAAGTCTCTATTGACTTGCAATATAAACATCTCAAATAAGACGTTACATCAAATAAAAGAATAAAACTGTTGTATTATTATTGAAAAAGGTAAAACTTATTGTTTCCAAGGAAAACATAATATGAATAAATAAAAGAATAAAAGAATATTAATTTGCTACTTGGCATGCAAGCCTTATTAAAACTGAAATAAACGAATAAAATAATATTCTAATCCTAATTATATAATCAAAAGAAACTAAGGACTATAATGGTGAGCTTCGTCATCTGAATTAGGATTTTCTATTCCTTCTTCCATGTCAGCTTCGTCCTCAGAAGACTCGCCATCCTCTATAGGTTCATCTTCCTCCAGAGGTTCTTCTTCTATGGGCTCTTCTTCTGCTTCTTCTTCGAGGTCATTTTCCTCAATCGGATCCTCCTCAGCAGGCTCATTCTCATTAGGATCTCCCTCTTCAGCAGGCTCATTTTCTAAGTCAAGTATAGGTTCAACATTATCTTCCCCAATCACTACGATGAATGTCCTATTATTCCCCTCATCATCGGAAATGTAGGTAACAGTTCTGAGGTTTGACGCTATGTGGTAGTCCTCGGGTATGAACTCATCCTCGAAAGTTTTGTACCTAGCTCTTTTTGCAGCTCTAAAGGACGCTTGGGCTCAGATTTAACTCTAGGGTTCTCAGAATTCACATTAATTCCCGAGCTTTCCCCCACATGATAGGTTCCTCGAACTAAAGGTGATGAGGTAGAGGGCTCCCAACTTCTTTTCTTACGAATTCTCCATTCATTTTCACAGTATTTAAGATCAGTAATGAAATGTCCTACAGTAGGAAGGTGTTGGTTCCAGTAATTGTGTTTGGCCCTATTAAAACCTCCATTTTCTGACCACATATCCCCATATCTACTGTGTACGAAAAGGTAAGGTTCCTCCTTAGGGACGTACTGCAGCATAAAATATATTTTCTCCATTTCAGTCTTTAGTCTAGTATCTCCCTGTAAGGTCCTATACTTCATAGCAGCTTTCATTTTATGGGCCCAGATGTCCCAATCTTCCGCTATTCGGTGTTTTCATCAGGTATCCCTTAGGACCTATGTCGTAAACCATCTGCGAATTTAAAGAAAGAAAATAGTCTAAGTTTTATGAATTTAAGGTTTTTAAGTATACATTATATATAAACATATATAAGAGGTAAAACGCTTATGTTCAATTTTAAAATTCCAAGTTAAAAAATATTGATATCAATTTATATAATTCTTTCCTGAAATATTCGAAATAAGGTTTTAGTTCAATACCTTTTTGAAACATTTTTGGAATATTATATTAATTCGAAATTTTAGGAATTAAAATATTTTACTATCGAATTTTAGTGCTTTTAACCACTATCTACGTATCTATCCTTGTACATCCTCCTACTCTACTCACATTTCAAAGATTCCAAAGAACCTTTCACCAATTCAATCAAGCAAACTACACTATATTTCATATAATCAGTATTTGCATGCTTTCTATAAACATATCTGACAAGTAAAGGCAACAAAGGCATTACAAATAAAATCATTCCTATGATTTAATGCACGCAAAAGTAATCTATATGCTCTTATCCCATACTACCCATTTTAAATTCTTTTAAAACATCTTTTGAAAATAGGAACTTTTGGCTCTGATGACCAGTTTTGTAAAACCCCCAAAATCCATACACGTCCAAACCACGTTGCATCGACTTTGGGAGTGTTACCGCCGCGGTGAAACGCAAGGCATAATAAAATCAAAACGTTACAACTCCTTATTAAGAAAACTACATTGCAGCGGAAATAAAATGTTTACTTTAACTACAACTCGGGAATCACCAAGGACCCCTTTTTATTCAAACTACAAACTAATTAAGTAAATCATAATAGTCTTATAATGCTTATTTTAAAACACTTTAAAGTTTCAAGACCAAGATCTATCCCCCATATGCTCAACATCATGCAGCAACACCGGCACACCTAGTCTGCTCCCCATTGGAGCATCAATGGTTCATCACAGGTCAACCAATCAACACAATAACACACAATAAGCTATGCTGAGTACATAGTAAAACATTGAGTGCATACAAAGCATAAACAGAACAATAAGGGTCATTCCTAGACATGATACTACCATAGCATTAGAGCAACTCCAATGGTGAACATTAGGGACTTGACTAGCAAATAAATAAAAAGTTAAGCAACTAGCCCAACCATTGGAGTGTGTAGCTGAAATTTCATTTGCTAGCCAATGTAGCTCAACAAAGCCAATTTGCTTGAGCTAAAGTTGTGGGCCCATGTGGGAATTTTGGTGAACAATTTCTATAATCTTCTCTAAAAAAAACTATCTTACTTCAAGTGGGACCTACTCATATTGGCTAACCATTGGGGGAGTTTTGGCTTAAAGTGAAGTTAGCTAGAAAAATCTATGTGGCACTCTAAGCCAATTTTCATTTTGCTCTACCATTGAAGTTGCTCTTATATTCTTTACTTTTTATTTAGTTGGCAGCGAACGGGCACTGTCATCTTACTAGAATCATACGGGCTACTTAATTCTTAATAGACATCTTAGTCTATTAGATGGAATGCAAATACGGTTTCGTTCCGTTCCACATCCATCACCTTAGTATGCATACCCCCAAGATCGTACGGAACCTTCCGCCTACTTGAGTTATCAAAATTTACAAGGACACTACTGTCGTCACAGTAGGCCTGCGTAGGAGTGTAGAGTAAGTCTCACACTCCCCCCATTGTTCATCACTTGTAGGGAGTCCAACTACAAGTTTATTGCCAAAATCCTTTCTTAGTATTGATCATTCATACCACATTAAACATGTAATCATTTTAACATTCCTTCTTAGATACAATACTCAAATCTTTATTCTTGTAACAACCTTGTCACACCATAGATCAAAGAATACAAATCAAAAACTTTCATGCTTATGATACGATAGAATTACGCATTACAATGCTACATACCGCAATCATGCTACCAAACAATCTCAGCAATCACAATCATACAATCGTTCCCTATCATGATTCTAGGTTCCAATAGAATAATTCACAACCTAGCATGATACTAGTAATTGCAACTGAACTAGTACGCGTACGTACCTTGTAACGGAGAATCTTTGTTGATTACTTAAAACGTTTCGCTTATGAAATTGGGACCTAATCGAAATATAAGAATAATTTCAGTGCTAAATCCTTGGTATTATGAAAATAAAAATCAACTTAACTAACTATGTAAAATTTTAGTGTTTCGAACAATAAAATGAACGTTCTTGTTGGTTAGACTTTTCTTTCATAAACTTTATCAAACTAACATATTTTGGACTTACTAAAGAGGTGCTTATAAATCTGATTTTGTTTAACTTTTACACTACTTTGTTTACAATAACAAAACTTAACTAGATACATATATAAGAATTATAAAATCAGATTTGAAGAAATAAACCAAAGAACTAGTAGTATATAATAAATCTGATTTCTTTTAGTTCATAATATACTTTCATTTAAAATCACAACTTAAACCAATATACATAAGTATAATAATAAAAAAAAACAGAATTGAGAAATATAATTATCATAAGTACTAAAAACATAATTATAAATCTGATTTCTTTTACTAATTCTATATTTTATTTATAAATACAAAAACTTAATCAAAATAACTAACAAAATCAGATTATATTAACAAAATTGAAGAAGAAACTGGAAGGATAACCACCGTAAATCGTCGACCACCCCTCGGAACTCCGGCTGACCGGCTGACGTGTGCGACACCAGCGCACCCGAACCACCGCTCGACGAACCCAGCCACGAAAACCGCACGCGACCACCGCTCGGACACCCTCGCGCCCTCACCGACCGATGCTTGCAGCGACTCCTCCACTGGACTCGCGACGTGCAATGCTTGACTGCCGACAAGCTGCTTGTGGACGGCGAAGTAGCAGGTGTCGACGAGGCAGTAAGGGAAGAAAAAGAAAGAAGAACGCAGAGGAAGAGAAGAAGGAAGGAGGAGAGAGAAAATAAAGTCTTCTTTGGGTAAAAGGAAAAGAAACGGCTGATCAACAATAAAGAATAGGGATTTACTCCTTTTATATATATATATATATATATATATATATATATATATATATATATAGTGTGAGAAACCTATGTTTACTAGGATTTGTTTTCAACTCAAATTCTTATTTCTGATTTACTATTTAACAAAAACCGAATTAAAATATAACTAGGTACGAAAGTAGGTTGTATATTTAAATTATAACTGTAGGCTTACCTAAACTATATTATAAAATACTTTCACTTTTACTTTATACTTTCTTATTTATAGCAAAATAACTCCCAAAAATACAGAGTATTACACTTGCACTGCACGCAACAAGGATGCACAACATGCATGTTGGCGATGCTGTGCGCACCACCTTTCTTGCTTTCGTTTAACGTTTACTCAATGGTGCACGTTAATTTTTGTTATTTTTTCATCATTTGTCCTACTAGATTCTCATCATTGCTCTTATTTCACGTATTCGAAATTTTCCTTTTTAAACACGAAAGGGGTTCAAAATTTGGTGTCTATAGAATGGCCCAGTGTAGGCGTGTTTTTATTGCCTACGCGGGATGAGTGCGTATTTGCTTACCTCATTGTAAAGGTTTTAAAATGTTTTTGAAGTCGCCAATAAGTATTTAAAGGAAGACTCAAAAACCTAATTGGATATTGGAAAACCTTAGGGACAACTTAGGGACTTATCCAATGTAGATTTTCCTGCCATGACTCCATGAATGATCAATGAACCAAAAATTGAGTTTGGGGGTGAGGGTATCAATATGATCATGAATCAAATTCGCTTATCAATTCATGTCAAGATTCATGCAATTAAACAACCAAGTAATATATTAATGCAATCTAAAATTAATCTAGGTCGGTTCATTATACACACAAAAGAATAATTTTTGGTGACACATTATTATGCAATAAAATTATAGAGAACCTAATCCAATTGTCAAATTATCTAAACTTAGTGTTGGAACACTTATTAGGTTTTTGATTAACAAAAATAGACATGTGCTGTGATAAAAGCATTAAATCATACAATCATGCATATGGAAATGAATAATATATAGAAAAATAAAATAAAGATAAAAGATTAGAATAATATACAGAATAACATTAATTCCTTTAAAATCTACATTATGACAAATAAATTGTTAGTACAAAAGGAATTAAATTGGAATTGACTCTCATGAATAATACCTTTGTCGCGTGGGTGTAGACACATAATGTGTCTCTCCATTTGAGGGTCCGATGATGAAACATACCATGGTTTTAGTTGACGCAACCCAACGGAAGAGCAGTTCGAAGAGCCAACCCAAAATAATTTAAAGTTTATTTTGAAGTCTTATGCTAAAGCCTAATTAATTATTCATGATTATTAATTGTATTTTAAACCCATAAAAATATTTTGGGTCCACATAAATACTTTAAAAGCCCAATGGTTTATTTATTATTTTTAATAAATATTTTCTTAAATTGAAACCACATTTTTAATCCGCAATAGTGAATTCCCGGATTTCAAGGGATAAAAAAGTCTTTAAAAAACGTGTTTAAATGAAAAAGGCTAGCAGATGAGTTGTGTTGTAGCCTAAAATATCCAATAGCCCTCCTTGAGACACATGGATCCATCAGGACCATCCACGTGTTCTATGAAAAGGAGTAAGAAAATGGTAACAACCCTGGGTTTTTACTGTGAAAGGAATCAAAGCCCACCTTTTGGCCTGAAGAATATTCAGGGCCCAAATCCCAAGAAAAGGCTGCATGTGATTGGTTGATGATCAACTCCCAATCATTGCCTGCCACGTGTCACAATCTGATTGCCTAGTCAATCAGGTGCCCTTAATTTAGGGTAACCTCAAAAGGCAACAATCAGATCCCAAACATTATAAATAATCCCCTTGAAATCAGGAGAAAGTTAACTTTTTTAACAATGTGCCCTTATTCTGTCAAAATTCTCTCTCACTTTCTCTCTCTATCTTTACTTTTACCTTTTTACTCCTGATACCTGACTTAAGCTTCGGAGGGGGAACCACCACCCAAACCTCCCGGGTGGGTCCCTTTTTCTGTAGGTTTGGAACGGAGCTCAGGTTCAGAATACCAGATTTGGGCATCGTTGCACAAGTCTCCAAAGAAGAACATCTTGAGGGATAATAGTTTACTTGCCAGCCAAGGAGACTAAACATTTGGTACCGTCTGTGGGGAGACGCAACGATGACTAATTGTCACTCGTACAATGTGGCAAGGAATCGAAATTTTCAGTTTCGAGTTGAAGATACGGTAGACGATGAGAGACCACCTCGAGGGAGGGATAGACCTCCGTCCATCATTAATGTCCCTGGTCAGAGCCATGAACATGTTATTCAGGAAAATCTTGAATGTCTTGTGACTACTGCTCATTTGGAGAACGTTCTGAATGACTTCCAGACTAAGATGGCAGCAGTCGTCCAGGAATAGATCAAGAACAATATGTTGTTTTTCCAAGTCAATCCAGATCCAGCGGCTAACAATCCAGTTCCTCTTAGAGTGCGTTCCCAGGAGAATCGTCCAGGTCCAAGCCGACCTACTCGTCAGGAAACCTCTAGGAGAACAGCTAGAGAAAGGCAGCCAGAAGGCAGAAGATGGACTGGAATATATTGGTTAGGACCCAGGATAATGTTCGTCGAAATGGGCATAGGATGGAAACAGATGCCTGAGGATACTTAGAGGCAAAGAAAGCTGCCACAGGGTCTACACCGTATTTGAGAGATCCCCCTTTGAGGTTACCGTCCAGAACTGAAGGAAAAAGTCTTGGCCCTTCTCTTGTTCGTCCAAGACAAGATAAAACGGTGGTGCAGCTGATGGTTTATCGGCGTACAGCCCCTGGAAACACTTCATCTAAGCCCGTGCTGAAGGAGTATCGTAAGGAGTTCATACCCATTGAGGGACAGCTGGGAGCCCATCGGATCAACTGGCCAACTCCTTTCTCGGCCAGGATCATGGAGGCGCCCCCCTTCCCCAAAGGTTAAACTCCCTACCATAGAGCCGTTTGATGGAACGACTGATCCAGATGATCATCTCTCCGCTTATAAGCATCAGATGTACGTCCAAGCAGTAGATGATGCTACTTGGTGCAAGAACTTCCCAACTACTCTGAAGGGAGTAGCTCGGAAGTGGTTTTAACAATCTCCCCCCTAATTCAGTCAACAATTTTACTGAACTTAGTTACTTATTCACCAGTCACTTTTGATGTGATTTTTGTTGGCGGTTCGAACTCTTTTTGTGTTTTTATGAACTTATGGACGAACAACAAAAAAATAAAAAGGGATAGGCTCTTAAATCGCAGTTTAAGAGGTTCTCTTGTGAGTCTCGGCTCCAAGATCACACAAAGTCACAGTTTGTGTATTTGAACTCTCAGTTCTATGCAAGCACAACAAGCTTAACACTTTTCTTAAACTAAAAAAACAATCTGATTTTTATTAATGAATGAAACAACCTTATATAGGCGTGTAAACAGCTAACAAAAACAAACCCTAGTCCTACTAAGGCTAGGTAAACTAAGAACAAGATAATAAAGAAATAAACTCTCCTAATCCAATTGGAACAAGCTCCAACTTGGACAGCAAGCAAGCCACGCCTACCATACTTCTAGGCGTGTATTAGAACTCGAATGCTACTAAACTCCTACTCTAGTTAGGAATCCTAATCCAACTAAGACTTGGACTTCTAACTCAACTAGAATTTCAAACAAACTAAAACATAAAAAAGACTCCTAACAGAACTAGGAATTCTAATCCTACTACTAGGAAAACTAATCCTACTAGAACTAGGAATTAACCAAATCCTAACAGAACTAGGATTTGTAGGAAACGAGCCATCTCTCACATGCATCATCCCCACTCTCTTGAAAACACCCTTTGTCCTCAAGGGTCTTCCAAGCACGGCACCAAATCAACTCCCCCAAGTGTTGCACAGATGCCACGCCCCAATAAAACCTTGTATGTGTCGAACCCAAGCTTCTTAACAACCTTGAAAGGACCCTCATCCATTGGCTCATCATTCTTATGATCAATATGTAGCTTTTGAGCACTCAGAGGAAGCCACACATAGTCCCCTTCACTTAGGCGTGAGCCTTGTCGAAGATGCAGCAAATTAGCCCTTCTTTCCTTCTTGTTGCTTGTGGTTTCTAGCATCTCTTCTCGGCACGAGCGTAGACAAACATGACCACCACCATCTCGTACACTTGATGCACTCTCCTTAGGCACAGGCAGCAAGCTTCTCTTCGGTGACAATGGCTTGAGGCCCACACGAGCACCATCCACGAGCACCGAATACACATTCTCTCGACCATGGTGTAGTACTTGTCGATCATATTGCCACGGGCGCCCTAAAAGTAACGAGCAAGCAGTCATTGGAACCACATCAAACCACATCTGATCCATATAGCCCCCCACTCGAAAACCTACCAAAGCCCTCTTCTTAACCAACACACCTTCATCATCACTCAACCAACATAGCTTATATGGTTTTGGATGATCTTGCGTAGGTAACTCCAACGAATCCACCAAGGAACGAGCTACAACATTGGTGCAAGAACCCGAATCTATGATGAAATTATAGACCTTACCATTGACCAAACATCTAGACTCAAATATGCTCTCACGTTGCTCATGTGTTGCTTCCTCCAATGGTGCTGCCACCAAAGTCCTTCGCACAATCAACCCCCTCTTTTCTTCCGGTTCATAAATAGGAGTCACAGCCCAAAAGGATGGGTCTGCCATGTCATGCAACGTTGCTTCAGGACTCCTCTCATCCTCCCTAGATTTTTCCCCCGACGCCTCTTCCATCTGTTTTGTCAACAAGGTAAAACGTTCCTCCAAGGAAATCAACATCCTATTAGGACATTATTTTGCAATATGCCCTTGGCCTTGGCACTTAAAACACACCCTTTCCTTCATCCCCTTTTGACCAGCAGTGGAATTAGTAGGGGTTTTAAATTCCTCTTGACCTCCCTTTCCCTTGTCTAAAGTTTCAGTCTTTACCAAAGAAAAAGAAGTTTCAGTTTTAGGAGTGAAAGGAAAACGAGAGCTCTTACCCTTAGCCTCCTTTTGCTGCCTTTCCACCTTTGTAGCTAACTGACATAATTCATCAAAAGTGTTGTAGACTTGTAGTTCCACACAATTAGCTATAGGTTTAGCCATGCCACTCAACAGCTTCGCCATCTTTTGCTCTTCCTCCTCCTTACAACCACACGCTAGGTAAAGCTTCTCAAACTCAGTCACATACTCTTCAATGGAACGGTGAATTTGCTGAAAGGAATTGAGTCTAAGATAGAGTTCTTGTTTATAAGACTTGGGAACAAATCGTTTCCTCATCTTCAGTTTCAATTCTGTCCAAGTTTTGATCTTTTCTTTCCCTTCTCGCACTCTTTGGACTTGGAAAGAATCATACCAATCTGAGGCATAATCCGTAAGCCTTATAATAGCATGACAAAAACGGTGCAACTCATCCATGTCCTTATGATCAAACATCCTTTCTATCCTCCTCTCCTAATTCAAATAGGCTTGGGGATCTTTCAATCCATTGAACTCTGGAAGATCTCCAATCTTGATCAATTCACTCCTGTCGTGGCGTTCTCCCCTCTCTAAGGTGAGTTTCTCAATCTTACCATGAAGTTGCAGTATGTGTTTGGCATAGTTATCACTCCTAGCCTCGTTGTTTTCAAGCTTTTGAAGCAAAGCATCCAACTTTTCCATATCGGAACCCATAACGATCTGCCAGGAATTTTCGACAAAAGTTTAAGGTCGCTGTGACTTCGTTACTGATTGGATTGGGCTGAAATTTTGACACAATGTAGCCTGTATGTTAGCTTTCCACATAAACAAAACAATCACGATTTGGACAATGGACGTGCTCTCACGCGCCGTAGAAATGAACCCTGCTCTGATACCACTTGATGTGATTTTTGTTAGCGGTTCGAACTCATTTTGTGTTTTTATGAACTTATGGACGAACAACAATAAAATAAAAAGGGATAGGCTCTTAAATCGCAGTTTAAGAGGTTCTCTTGTGAGTCTCGGCTCCAAGATCACACAAAGTCACGGTTTGTGTATTTGAACTCTTAGTTCTATGCAAGCACAACAAGCTTAACACTTTTCTTAAACTAAAAACAATCTGATTTTTATTATTGAATGAAACAACCTTATATAGGTGTGTAAACAGCAAACAAAAACAAACCCTGGCCTAGTCCTACAAAGGCTAGGTAAACTAAGAACAAGATAATACAGAAATAAACACTCCTAATCCAATTGGAACAAGCTCCAACTTGGACAGCAAGCAAGCCACGCCTACCATACTTCTAGGCGTGTATTAGAACTCGAATGCTACTAAACTCCTACTCTAGTTAGGAATCCTAATCCAACTAGGACTTGGACTT
The DNA here is from genome assembly GCA_947646795.1 of Beta lomatogona. Taxonomy (NCBI): domain Eukaryota; kingdom Viridiplantae; phylum Streptophyta; class Magnoliopsida; order Caryophyllales; family Amaranthaceae; genus Beta; species Beta lomatogona. Next base: position 3,279,998 of record CANSNZ010000942.1, read on the forward strand.
CTAACTAAACTAGAATTTCAAACAAACTAAAACATTAAAAAGACTCCTAACAGAACTAGGAGTTCTAATCCTACTAGAATTAGGAAAACTATTCCTACTAGAACTAGGAAAAAACCAAATCCTAACAGAACTAGGATTTGTAGGAAACGAGCCATCTCTCACATGCATCATCTTTGTTGCCAATCGGCAAGAGTAGAAAACAAGAATGGACTTGGGCAAGGTCGTCCAAGGACCAAAAACAGCCCTTCGAAGTTTTGTTAAGAGGTTCAATCTAGAAGCCCTGCAGATTCAAGATCTTAATGCTGGTGCGGCCTTCGACGCCTTCATCAGGGGGCTACGGCCAGGAAGTTTTAAGTTTGATCTTCACCACTCTTGCAGAAGCTTTGAAGGAAGCTGAGGCATTCATACATGCCACAGAAGTATGTGCTGAGGCTAAGCATCCTGAGTCCAAGAAGCTTGAAGAGGTAGCTCAGGCAAAAAAGAGCAATCCTAAAAAGGCTGAGACTTGGGTAATAACCTCCATAACCACTTCGTCTAGGCGAGGAAAGAGGAAAGAATCTGAATCTTCCTCTGATCCCATAGAATTCGGCAAAGACCAATACTCCCATCTTATGGAGATAAAGGATCAATATGAGCTAAAGGCTCCAGCTGATATGAAGACTCCTTATAGGAGAGCAAGTACCGTAATTTTCACAAGGACTGTGGTCATGAGACCAATGAATGTAAACACCTTAAGAGGGCTTTGGAGGATTTAGCCCGAAAAGGAAAGATGAACTCATACTTACCCCAAGGGGGAAGGAAGTTTCAGAGGAAGGATGATCGTCAGAGCAAGAAGAAGGAAAGTGAGAGCACTGACGAGGATGTCGTTCTTGTTATCTCAGAAGGATTTGCCACTGGAGGACCAACCAATAGAGGGCAGAAAAACTATCTCAGGGAGCTCGGCCTTGTCTTACTAACTGATCAGGCAAAGGCTGAGCCCTTCCCTAAGGTGGTAGTTAGTGAGCAATTATATCGGGGAAGTTGAAAACTCCTCACGATAACCCGTTGGTTGTAGAGATGAAGATAGCAAACTTGAGAGTAAGAAGAATTCTGATTGACACTGGAAGTTGCACGGACATCTTAAGTGCAGATTGCTTGTCCAGAATGAAGTTTGATGAGAAGAACTTGGCTCCCATCCACAATCCAATCATTGGGTTTAGGGGAGGAATTATTTACCCTATGGGGACAGTTACTTTGCCCATCCGAGTTTGAGAGAAGGATGCCTCCCGGACTTTGTTCATCAAGTTCTTGGTCGTCCGAGACTTGATAGCTTACAATGTCATTCTTGGACGGCCAACTCTGAATCATGTTAAGGCAGTGATAGTTACTCACTTGATGCTCATGAAGTTTGAATGTGATGGTGGTCAAATTGGCTCCTTGTATGGAGACCAGCAGGCGGCCAGAGAATGTTACTTAACCTCTTTGAAACCATCATCTTGGAAAGCAGAGAAGTAGGACCAGGCGAAGGTCACTGGCGAAGGGAAAACGATCGAGATTGTGAAAGACCAAGTGGCCTCTCTGACAATGACAAATGAAAGTCCTCAGACGCAGGTTGCTCCCTCAAGGAAAACGTCCGAAAACCTTCCCAGCAAGAAAAGAAAGTATGTGCCCGTCAAAGAAGAACCACCCTAGTCTGGAGAAGTGATGACCATCATGGGCGTGGCACTTGAACGTCCAGAGCCTATGGAGGCTCCAGAAGATGTTTGTTTGGATGAAGCTCGTCCAGAAAGGACCTTGAAGTTTGGATCTTCCCTCACTACTAAGTTGAGGGGCATTTGATAAATTTGCTGAAGGAATTTCAAGATGTCATTGCCTATAGTGTTGAGGAGATGCCTGGAATTGATCCAGAGATAGCCGTCCACTGGCTAAATGTTGATCCAAGCCTAAAGCCAGTTCGGCAGCAGAAGAGTCATTTGGAGCCGGCCAGAAATCAGGCGGTCGACCAAGAAGTACAAAAGTTGTTGGAATCCCGATTCATAAGAGAAATTTACTATCCACAATGGATAGCTAATGTGGTCATGGTCCCAAAGCCTAATGGCACATGGAGAATGTGTGTGGACTACACTAATCTAACCAAGGCTTGTCCTAAGGACAGTTTTCGTTTACATAACTTAGATCAGCTGGTGGATTCCACGGATGGCCATGCTTTATTGAGCTTCATGGACGCTTATTCAGGATTTCATCAGATCCCCTTGTGGCCGGAGGACCAGGACAAAACGTCCTTCATTACGGAGAAGGGGTTATATGGCTGGCTGAGGATGCCTTTTGGCCTCAGGAATGCGCCGACCACCTTCCAAAGACTGATCAACACGGTCTTCCAGCCATAATTGGGAAGGAACATGGAAGCATACATAGATGACATGATAGTAAAGAGTCAACAAGAAGAAGACCATGTTGGTGATTTGAGAGAAACTTTTGAAACTCTCAGAAAGTACAAGCTGAAATTGAACCCCAAAAAATGTGTTTTTGGCGTCTTGGCTGGGAAGTTCTTGGGCTTCCTAGTGGATCAGAGGGGAATAGAAGCAAATCCTGAAAAGATCCAAGCTATTCTAGACATGAAGTCTCCGTCCATGATCAAAGAAGTGCAGCGTCTGATGGGTTGCCTAGCGGCCCTTGGACGTGTCTTGTCTAAGTCAGGTGACAAATGTCATCATTTTTTCACCACAATTAAGAAGAAAGCTAAGTTTGATTGGACAGCAGAAGCTCAGTAAGCACTTAAGCAAGTCAAGGATCATCTTCGTCAGTTGCCTAGGTTGGTCAGTCCAGCCGAGGGGGAAAAATTGTTTGTATACTTGGCTGTGTCTCCTCAGCCCGTGAGTGCTGTTCTACTAACCGAAAGGGAGTCAGTGCAAATCCCAATATACTTTGTAAGTCATGTACTCAAGGACGCGGAATGTAGATACATACCGGTCGAGAAGTTTGGGTTGGCACTGGTCATGGCCAGCAGGAAGTTGAGACCTTATTTCTTGGCTCACGGTGTACTAGTTTATACTGACCAACCTCTGAAGCAAGTTTTGCAAAAGATAGAAGCTGTTGAACGGATGCTGAAGTGGGTCGTTGAACTGAACATGTTCGACATAACCTTTGAGCCAAGGAAAGCTATCAAGGGGCAAGCTTTGGCAGATTTTATAGTTGAGCTTACTAGGCCAACTGTTGAACCTATATCTGATCCGGCTAAAGGAAGGAAGCATTGGACGCTCATGGTAGATGGATTGTCCACTGTCAATGGATGTGGGGCAGGAATCATTTGTCAATCTCCAAAAGGAGATAAATTTTAATATGCACTAAGGTTCCAGTTCCAGGCGTCCAACAATGAAGTTGAGTGTGAAGCACTTCTGGCTGGGATCAAGATGTGTAAGGCGGCTGGGGCTTTAGAGATTGAGGCCAAATCGGACTCTCTCTTAGCCGTCAGTCAAGTCAATGGATATTTTGAATGCAAAGAAGCATCAATGAGAAAATATAAGCGTCTGATCAAGGATGAGATTAAGCCCTTAAAGCGATTTGTTCTCGACCAAGTACCAAGGTCAGAAAATCATCAAGCTGATGCTCTCTCAAAATTGGCCAGCTCAGCTGACTGTGATGCACCAAGAACAGTATTTGGGAAGTTAAACCGAAAAAGAGTATTGATCAAGAGCAGGTCATGTTTCTTAGTCGAGGGGCGGTATGGATGGAGCCCATTATAAACTTCAAGAAAATAGGTCAATTACCTTTAGACCCGGTAGAGGCCAAGTACGTCAAGGCCAGGGACAAATGGTTTCAGTTGTTGGATGAATCCTGTACAACAAATCATTCAATCGTCCTCTTCTGAAGTGTATTACTAAAGATGATGGACTGGAAGTACTGAAGGAACTCCATGAAGGAGCTTGTGCATCTCACATTGGGGGAAGAGCCTTGAAATAAAAGGCCTTAAGGACTGGGTATTATTGACCTACATTAAAAGAAGATGCTCTTGCCTATGCAAAAAAGTGTGACAGTTGTTAGAAACATGGAAACTTGCATCAGAAGCCGTCCAATTCGTAGCCTCCTTATTGGGAATGACAAAAAAGTAGCCTGACATGGGCTTGGCAGAAGATAAAAAGCTGGGGTCAGGGCCAGTTTTCTCTAACCACCTACGGTTGCCCAAAATAAAACCAGGGTCAGAGAGGGGACCTAAATATCTCCTAATTTCAGACGAAGTAGTAGAGGGATCATCTGATTCCTCATCGGAGCTGGAATTGTCCTCATTATTACCTTCGTCAGCTCCCTCCATTTCCACCTCACTACCAAACGGACTGGGCTCGGGACATGCTTCGAAATCTTCTTCCCTGCGGTGATCAGAGGAAGAGGGCCCGGCCAATGGCTGAGCACTTTGGGTTTCCTTTCTCTCTTCTGGAACTCGTCCAGTAGATTCCTCCATCTCAGAGCTATAGGTGGGAAGAATTATTCTTCGTCTTAGACGCATAGTTTGCTTAACGCGCGCCATATTACCCTACACAGGTAAAGACTGGGTCGTCTGACTTTGTCGGTCAAAACCCTAAAAATATACATGATCAGCCAGAATAGGCACAACCTTATAATGTGCCGAAGAAGAAATACTATCGGTTCTAGTGTCATGGCAAACTCTTGAACGGCCGGGATTATTTGACGAAGAAGAGGAATTCATTTTATTGATTTTTTAAGAAAAAATAAAGAATAAAAGAGAGCAAAGAAGAAAGAAGGGATACATGACGAGCGCTTGGACGTTCGGTGAAGAAAACGAAAGCTGGTCGAACTTACTCTCTCTCTAGGAGATCAGAAAAGGTGCATAGTCTCTCTCTCTAGAAATTTCTCTCAAGGTGTGAAATGATTGAAGTAAGGACAAAAGAACATATTTATAGGGGGTGAAAAACCTCCTGAACCGGTTAAAAATGATCGGCAATACAAGAAAATGGCGCTGCATTGTCTTTTTGAAAAAGAAGCAACTTCCTCAAGTAAAAGGGTATTAACCATCTTAAGGCACACGGTAAAATCCCCTTTTAGGGATAAATGTTATAGGCTAAAATATCCAACGGCTCTCCTTGAGACACATCGATCCATCAGGACCATCCACGTGTCCTATGAAAAGGAGTAAGTAAATGGTAAAAACCCTAGGTTTTTACTATGAAAGGAATCAAAGCCCACCTTTTGGCCTGAAGAATATTCAGGGACCAAATCCCAAAGAAAACGCTGCATGTGATTGGTTGATGATCAACTCCCAATCATTGCCTGCCACGTGTCACGTTCTGATTGCCTAGCCAATCAGGTGCCCTTAATTTAGGGTAACCTCAAAAGGCAACAATCAGATCCCAAACACTATAAATACTCCCCTTGAAATCAGGAGAAAGGTAACTTTTTGAACAGTGTGCCCTTATGCCAAAATTCTCTCTCACTTTCTCTCTCTATCTCTACTGTTACCTTTTTACTCCTGATACTTGACTTAAGCTTTGGAGGGGGAACCACCACCCAAACCTCCTGGGTGGGTCCCTTTGCAAGTTTGGAACAGAGCTCGGGTTCGGAATACCAGATTTGCACAAGTCTCCAAAGAAGAACATCTTGAGGGATAATAGTTTACTTGGCAGCCAAGGAGACTAAACAAGCTGGACGCAGGCGGTGCGCTTAGCGCACCACGTGGGCCCATCGCATTGACCATGGTGTGTCAGGCGTGCCAATCTACGCCTGACTCGTGGATCTGTGAGTCACACAGAGTCCCGTGCCTAGCTAACCACTCCGTGTGACACGCAGGTTTTGTTTCTTATCTTTTTTAAAAACGCGTATCACGTGTACGCTGTTTATTGGGCATGCCGCGTCAGGCGCACCAATGTGCGCCTGACACGTGTGATTGTGCGTCACACATCCTTCGATCCTGCGCCTGGCGCAGTTGGCACGTGAAACGCACCTTCACTTTTCCTATAAATACCCCTTGATTTCCCAAATCAAAGGACGGTTTTTCCGATTTTATTTCTCATACACTTTAATTTACGCATACCTTCGTGCTCTATATTCGCACTTACACATACATCAAATACACTAAACACATCAAATACTTTTACGTTCTTAATGACATCGTGCTTTTGGCTTCAAGATTGCTCATCATGAAGGTCGTTATGCTCTTAGACCTAAGCCGCATAGGTATACTCCTGAGGACCCTTGAAATTACTAACGATTTCTTGTCATGATGTAGATAATAAATAAACGTTAATATTGTACATTCTAATCCCTTTTCTCTTATTGTGCATATATAATATTTATGTTATTATGATTGTTCTATGCATTAGTTCTAATTAAATCAGATAATATGGACAACCTGATATGTACCTTGTAAATTGATTGCTTAATAACCTGTCATAAAAAAATAGTCTTTTGTGTGTTTCATAAACCAACCTAGACTAATATTTTTTAGGGTGCTTAAAACATTATTTGGTTATTCTTCTGCATAAAAATTGTTATGAATCAATATTTAGTAAAGGCCAGGAATGGGTGACATGGTTCCTGACCGTGTTCGTACCCTCACCCCCAACTTTTGGTTCATGGACCTTCTATGGAGTCAAGACGGGGAAATCTACATTGGATAAGTCCCTAAGATGTCCCTATGGTTTCCCAAATATCCAATTAAGTTTATGAGTCTTCCTTTAAAGACTTGTTGATGACTTCAAAAGCGTATTTAATAAAACCTTAACTATGAGTGAGGTCACCCACCGGGGGGGGGGTGGGGTTTGTGCTTTATGCTTCCAAGAAGCTTCCTGAGGATGGTGTTGGATCTTAGTCATAAGCAAACCTACCTAACCATGACATTGTTCTCTTATTCCTGACTTGAGAGCTGGAGTGTGTCTTACACATGTCCACCTCTTCAAGCAGGGGTACAAAGAGTGGGATCAATGTCTTAGTCATGGACTCTTTCGGCCTTAGCCTAAACCTGACCATAGTTGAATGTAGAACTGGACTTTTGGTTGAGAACTCTTGTGATCCATGTTACTTGACATTTTGTGTGATTGCAATTTTTTTGCCTGCTGCTAATTAATTAGCATATTGATACGCCTTGCACACCTAAAATTCGCGTCTAAAATAGATCGTAATTTTCGTCCGAACTTTCGCCAAATCGCCAATATGCATGCCGGGGAGCACTGCGCCAAACACATTTAATTGCGCCTTGCGTACAGCTCTTGTGCCAGACGCATAGCTTGCGCGCCGCTTGCACACAGTTGCGTGGCGCGCAGTCTATTCGTCCCATGTTTATTGTTAATTTGGCATTGTTCCACGTCTAAAAAAATTCGCCAGTGGGTGTTGGTCTGTCAAAATTGCGGTCATTATTATGTCAGTCGTAGCATCCTGAAATCATGTAGAATTAACTAAAACATCGCTTAAATTGCCAAAAAAATATGTAAACAAAATGTACGGGAACAGTGCGCCAAACGCATGAGGATGCACCTAATGAACTGCTCCTGCGCCAAACGCACGGTACCGCGTTGCGTTCACCCTTGCTGTGTGGCATGCTTCCTGTGCGTCACATGTTTTTTTCCAGTTAAGTCAATGTGGTGGCCGGTTCCCCATTTTTTCCGTCTGCATGCATGCAGAGTTATTAACCGTTCAACGCGTCCTTGGGTCTAAAAAAAATAAAAAAAATTAGTCCTTTTCCTTTTTTTTAGTCTCACTACTATTAGGTCTCATTTAGGTGAACAGTCATACTTAGGATTTTCATCTCATCTTTTCATGTGCAGATCATTTAGGATTCTTCTTAGTGTCCATCTTGTTGTAAAGATCGCATCTTATTAGGAATTCTAACTGCATTAGAGGCTCATCCAGTTTCACTCCATTTAGAGTTATTAACCTCGTCTAACTCCATTCATGTTAGGAGTCTTAACCCCGTCTAGGTTCATCCATCTAAGAAGTCTATAAGGTCGTTAGAGTTTCATTCATCTTAGGAGTCTAAGATCCATAGAAATTCGTGCATAATAGAAGTCTAAACCCATTTGAATTCCATCCATTTTAGGAGTCTAGGTCCACTAAAGTCTCATGCATACTAGGAGTCTAGCATCCTTAAAAAGCTCACCAAGTCTAGAATTCTAAAGTCGTTAGAAGTCTATCAAATCTAGGATTCTAAAGTCAATAGAATTTCATATCCATTAGGACTGCATTTATACTAGAATTCATTTGCACTGCATAGTCCATCATTCATGCATAACTAGAGTCCATAGTTTTCTCATTACATTTAGTAGTCCCAAACTACAAGCGATCTGATTCCCTCTTTTGGGATATGTAGGCGGCCTTTACAGGTTTGAATGCATAGATTGAGTCATGCATACATGCATTAGGTCTAGGTGCATCCAAAAGATTCATGCATACATAAATTTAGGTGCATCCAAAAACAAAAACAAAAAAATCATTCATTTAGGAGATGCTAATTTGTTTCTAAAAGCTCAACTTTTAAATAGAAATTCTTTTCAAATATATATTACTTCGTTCCATGTCTCTCTCTCTCCATAATCACTCCATCTCTAAATCTCCATTGATGATCCATGCAAAAATCGAGCGACATTGAAATGGGCAATCCATCGAATACTAAGCACCAAATCACTGAAATGGCTAGAGCCTTAGCCAAGATGTCTAGTATGATGGAAGAAATAGCTATAAGACTTGAGAAGGTCGAGTCTGGTAAATCTCCTGAATTCAACAAGAAATTGGAGAGCGTTGTTCATAGGGTAACCAATGCAAGTTCCTATTCCGAGCCTACTAATAACACCAAACTAAACGGAAAGCTTCCTGAAAAGTTTTCTACAACTGATATCCCTAAATTCAAACAAGATAATCCAAAGTATCATTTAAGGAACTTTCGTGCAACCATAATCATCAAATCAGATGACCCTGAACACTACCCAATGGTATTCCTGATGTCGTTGGACCCAATCTGCCAAAATTGGTTCTACTCCTTGGACCCCAATCAAATCGAAATTTGGGAAGACATTACTACTGCTTTCATGAAACAATATGAATCGAACACACAACTGCATACTTCCCTAAGAGAACTCGAGATTCTTAAACAAGGAGAAAAAGAAGGCTTCACCACTTATTCGAACAGATGGAGAGAGAAATCAACTCATATGGTATCAAGGTCTCCAGAAAAAGACTTGATACGAATATTCATTTCTAATCTCCTCCCTAAATACAAAAACCACCTCAAATACTTGGGTCTTGATAGCTTTACAAGAGTATATGACATGGGTATCCAGATTGAGAACGATTGGACTCGCTTAGGTCCAATCAGCATGAAATAAATACGCCTATCCTCTTTTAATTTAGAAAGAGACCTCATGAAGACCGAAATAATGAAGTTGTCTAATCATGCACAATGTGGGAGTCTAGATTTAGGATCTCATTTTCTGTTTATTTCTCTTATATGCCCATTCTAATATAGTATTTTCCTTTTATTGCATGTACTCATAATTTTTTTTATTTTCTAACCTTGCATTGATGAGCATCAATGGAAATCACGATTGTCGCCTTAAAAGAAAATAAATTTATAATGACTGTTCTAATAAAGGCAATGAACATAATTTGCATGAAAGAGGCATTCCTTTTTTCACCACAACCATTTCTCCAATCCTTATCATTCATTTTAACCTAGACACATAATCATCCATCTCCTTTTAACCTACCTTATTGGAAGTACATTTGACAACCATTCAATATAAAGGGCAAGCAAAAAATAAAAAGCAAAAAAAAAATATATAAAAAACAAAACCAAAATATGATGAAAAAAATAGTGCAAAATATCGAATAAAAAAAATAAGTGTTGCAAATAAGCCTATCGATAACTTTCTCGAATGTATTTCTTTCAAAACCTTTAACTTTCAATCCCAAAACTTCCATAACCAAAAACCATTGCAAGCCAAATCATACCTCTATCAAAGAATCCTTCTCGTAAATAACTCTCAACCCACAACCATGCAAATTGCATCTTAATAAGCCATAAAAGACAAACCAAAGCCCGATAGGTCGAAAACCCATAAGGGCGACTTAGGCAAAAGTCAGGGCATCTTCCCATTCATTAGCTTGAACTATAAATGGTCTGATTCTGCTAAATATACGTAGGAAACCTCACCTTGAAGTCCGATCGCGTTAAACCATACCAAACCTACATCATTATCCACCCTTGCCGAATACCTCTTCCAAATCAATGCCTAATTCATTGCAAATGGTTCCAAAGCAAAATGCTCTGCCACCAATTAAAATGTTAAGAGCTACGATGTAACAGACTTGTTTTTGAAAAGGGTTTATTAAATGCTAATTATATTTATTAAGTTAAATATGTGTTGGGTATTCTTATTTTTATTTGAGCTGGAATATTATTTTGATTTGTCGTGTCTGCAATATATTTATTTATTCAATTTTATGAAGTTATTATTATTGAATATATTTTGGGTTTTTAAATATCAAATGTGTTGAGTAGAGGTTGGCTAATAAGGAAACTTATATGTTTTATGTGCTAAGTTTTCTTATTTGGGAACTAAATTCTAAAAATCAAAAGAAACCCAAAACCCCTCCCATTGTCGATTTGTAACCCGAACTACCTCAAACCCCTCTAAAACTCTTGCTGTGTCTTGTGAAACCCCAAAATCCCTTATCTCTCTCCTCCCCGTGAACCCCTCCGTTTCTCTCTCGCTCACCTGCGTCGTCGCCTCGCTGGCGTTTTCCGAGCTTACCGGAGATTCCGCGCTGTTCTCTCCTATCTCTTTCCTCTCGTTGCTGCTGTGGTTGTTGCGGGTTAGCGATGCTGCTGTAGCATCTCTCTTTTAACCGTGGTGGTGGTGCAACCATCGTGGTCCTGCCGTTGCTCGGAGTTATTGGCCGCCGGAGTTGTGCCCCTGTTCCTGTCTTTGCTCGTGTTGCCTCTACTACTGCTGCGTGGCTGTGGTGGTGTTGCCACCGTCTCACTGCCGCCGAGACGTTGTGGCCCCTCTCTCTCTCCTAACCTTGTTGCCGCCATTTTCGGTGGTTGATCGAGGTACTAAACCAACTTGCTTTACCCATTAAGTTCAGTTAATTATGAACTGTAAATGTTATTATGATGTTTATGTTGTTGGCTGAGTTTGAATTTTACACATGTTGCAAAGGAATGGGTTGAAGATCCGAATTCTTACTAGTGTTGATAAATTTACATGGAACTAATGATTTGAACATTGATATTTGATTATTGGGTTGAAACCTGATGATGAACCTTATTGCCTAATTCAGATCTGATTGTTAATATCAAGTTAGCCAAAATCTGGTTATATGCTACTGCTATTGTTGTGAATATGTATCGAATTAATTTATGACATTATCATTTATTATATTAATTTGGAATTAAATAATTTGATTATAGGATGGAGGTTATATTCGTTATTAAAGGATGTATGTAATAGATCCTTATTTTCAATATGATGGAGTTTAATAAAGCATCTAGTTCAAATAGTTTATTTGTGAGCGAAGTTAGTTTGATTGCTTCCATTCTAATTGGTGAGACTGTTATGGAATCGAACATGTTAGGTTAATTTACCACTAATGAAGGGATTTTAATTAGCTTTTTGTGAATTATTGTTTAAGAAGGAGTAATCGAATTACTCTTATTTAATTGAGTTAGATGAATAATAGTTGTTATTTAATAATTAAGGAAATGGAATGCTATGAGTTAGTAAGAGACAACCTAAGTTTCTTTGGTTCTAATGTTGATAGGAAGTTGCTAATCTTTGTATTGTAATTTATATTGTCAAAGTATAGTAGTATTTGAAGCTCACTGTTGAGTTATAAGTTAAGAGGATAGCAATTAGGAAGTTGTAATGGTTATATTAATTAGTTGAGAACTATTTAATTACACTTTATAACCCAAGTGATCATGCTACTTCACTTAACTAAAGTAGGAAAGAAATTAGTTAAATGTTGATTTATCAAGATTACTAAAAGTAGTGAATAGCTCATGAAGTCCATTAGTGAGATTTATCAGTAAATGTATCTGAGTTAAGGTGATGAGGAAATATCCTATAAACGGATTAATATAGTAAAGTTAGAACACCATTTAGAATTATTCAAAGGGAATTAAGATGTTTATTTCTTTTAGTAGTACTTACTAAGTAAATCTAGTAGTTTAATAAACTACTTTTGTTTTTGGTGAAATGTTCTAAATTATAATATTATCTACTTCTTTGTCAAATGACTAAGAGTTGAGTTAATTAAAGTTAACTTGTGAGAGATTCAATTTGATTGACTCTTAAGTAAAGGATGTGAGTTAGTTGGAGCCGGAAATAGTTTTACAAAGGATTGATTAATCATTATTAATAATATGGAGAGAGTCGGAGTAAGCTTACCTAGCTATGTATTAAATTATTGAGTATGTGTTTAATAAATGATTTTCTTTCAATGACTATAGATGGAGTAAAATAAATAAAGTCGGATTATCGGATTACTGTTCACTAATTTATATTAGTGCTTGAGTTCAACTACGTAGTAAATATAAGTTGTGAACTACCTTACAGAAGCCTCGATTATATGTTTAGGTAGTACTCTAAGGACATGAGTTGGACTTGGCCTATGTAATTATAAGTATAGTATGTGAATGGGCGGGTTCATCGTTGATTTTGTAATTAGTGTTTAGCTAATAGAATTACTTCATATCAATGTTGTTTTATGAATCTCAAGTTGTGGTGTTTAAGTTAACTATCCTTAGTTAATTCTAAGAGAGAGACCTATCGTAATTGTTGTTGGTGCTTGATAACCATTATTATAATTGTTGAGATAAGTCTACATTGATAATAACGAAGTACAAAAGATTATAAACTATCCTTATGCAAAATTATGTGTTGTGTAAAATTGGTTTAGCATATCTCCTTAGTTAATTCTAAGAGAGAGACCTTTTATCATTATTGTTGGTATTTACCGAGTATGATTGTTTATAAGTTGATGTTGTTCATTAGTTTTATCTTTGGAATTGGAATCGAAAAGCATATATGTATCGATTTGAAATACTTATTTGTAAAATTTATATGTTAAGTTATTATTGTTATCTACGGAGGAAATCTCTTGGTTTGGTTAGTTATTCAAAGATCGTTGCTAAGAATTATATAAACTATTGGATGAGTTTCGAGAATGATCTGATTGAGTTGTGAATGATAATCGAAAGATATCTAAAGGGGAAAGTAGCCTCGTCTGAGTGGACGGATGAGATGACACGAACAATGCCTCATATGGACTGTGAACCTTGGGGGCCCCCACAGGGAAACCTGCCCATTGCTCAGTGCTGCGATAATCGGGCGTTATATCAGGTAATGCGAAACCTGTGGATTACTGATTTAATCAGTGTTGGAAAATAAACTCCGGACTAGTCGCGATTATTGGCCAAAAGTAAAAGCGAATGGTTGGGTGACGACCCCAACTGTCGGAGTGTAAGCTTTGTCTCCTCCGCCGAGTTCTCTTTCCCCCTGGCTAAAAGAAACTTATCTCGAATTACGAAAGTTATTTCGATATTGGATTCCCTATAAGGAATCGTATCATGGTAAGTTGTTTCGATATTGCATTCCCGATATGGAATCATATCATAATGAATGTTTATTCAGTATTTGAATATAAATGTCAATATTTGTTTCCTGATAAGAAAGCATATCATGTTAAGTTATATTGATGTTGGATTCCTGATAAGAGATCGTATCTCGTTATTGGATTTCTGATAAGGAATCGTGTTATGGAAAGTTATATCATTATTAGATTCCCGATAAAGAATTGTGTCATGATAAGTTATTATGATATTGGATTCCTGATAAGGAATCATTATATGGTAAGTTATCTTATTTAAACTCCTGATAAGGAATTGTTTGTAGAAGTATAAGAAAATGATTGATAGAGTATGAAAGTTCAAGTTTAGAATTCCGATAAGAAATTGAATAAAGGAGATAAAGTATGTTATATGTATCTCAATCGGTAAACGTAGAGCCCCGATGGACAATTGTGATATTGTAAAATGTATGTGCAGAATGAGAGTTAAAAGTATGTCTTTGTTGTGAATCATGATGTGTTATAAAGAAGTTATTGAATAAAGATATTCTATATTTAAGATCAATAAGAGTTTACGCTTTACGTGTTGTGATGGATGGGAATGTTGTGATTATGTAGACTATTAAGTCGTTCTCAAGTAAAAGCCACCAAAGCATGTGTTAATCTTGTTTACGGGTTTAGTACTCAGCTTTGCTGATGTGTGTATATGTTGTTTTATCATTTCTGTGGCCTGTCACTTGGTGGGTGGTAGTTTCCCTAAATGTCAAGTTGAAGCCGAAAGTTAATCTTTTGCAAGTTAAAGCTGATACGAGCTGGTGTAGTGTTGTATTTGTTTTTGAGGCGAGGAACCTCCACTTTGTAATAGTTAATCGTTTATTTTCTATAATCTATGTCTCTATTTAAGAATCGTTAGTGCTCTTGATTCTCCGTTGGTGTTGCTCCGCAAAAGCGTTGAGGCTGATGTGTTCTTGGAGTTGGAAATATTTTGTTTATTAAAATTTTAAAACAGGTTTATATTATTTCCCACTTTAGGGTTGTCCTACTTTCAAAGGAAACTATACTGAAATTTCTAGAGAAATTTATTAGGATAGAATATGAGAATAGAATCAGAGCATTGTTGTATAGTTAATTGAATTGAATAGAGTTCGGATCTGAGTTCCACACTCTCCGATGTTGTTCGGTGAGTATGATGGTAATAGTTCGGTTTAGCTCGACCAAATTCTCTTACGCTGTGCTTAATCCTCTGTAAGCTGGTCGGAAAAATCCGGGCTGTTACATACGACTGGCCTGATTCTATTATAGATACGTAGGCAACTTCTTTTGAGGCCCGACCATTTTGATTCAAAAGAAACGTATATTTAAATCTCGCCTAGGCCCATGAGAAAAGCGTGATCGTCCAAATCATGAATTTTCAATGCTCATCTCTACCCTTAGAACTAGATTGGGATTTGAACCTTACATCATTAGTCTACCTTATTGCATGAGTCGATTCATTATGACTCTGCCTTTTCTTTTCTTATCCCTTGCCATTTTCTCAGCGACATTAGCGCTTATAAGCCAACCTTAGTACAACCTTTTAACACTCAGCGTTATGACCGCGCTTCATCTTTTGAGTGTTCCTTTCTTTGGCCTTTCTTTTCTCTTTTTCACCTTAGGAACCCTATATGGAATCTTTGGTAGAAACTCCCACTAAGCGTGACGAGATATCTTCAAAATCAAGCAATCAAGTCTGATACTTCATCAACTCCATATTTTTGGGGGCTTCATCACAAGTTCGCATAGAAAGTCATAGGCTCCAAGCGTACCTTCCTAATGACTTCATTACGAATCCATATAGAAGAACATGGGCTCCATACCCATACGAGAAAAGAATACAAGATTTTACCTATTTAAGGGCTCACTTAGGCTTTTAGCATAAAAAAACTTGAAGCACACACAACTCAAGCATTACGAGGACTCGTTCTACAACATATTTCAAATCGAACATAATCTATAATTGAATAGATCATCCTTGGGGGCTTCCCATTCCTTTTATTTCATAGGCTCCATGTGTGCCTTGATAAAGACTTCATTTCGAGTCCATACAAAAGATTGTGGGCTTCTGACCCATACGACATCCTAACTGCTTTATCGCCTCACTTAGGCCCGTAAGAACTATAACATTTTGAATCAAGCATAACCTACATGGATCATCCTTGGGGGCTTCCTATTTCTCCTCTTTCAAAAACAATTTTCTAAACAAAAAATTGAGCTTAGAGGAACAACCCAAATAAAGAGATATGAAACTAATGCAGATGATGATGCTTTAAAGTATCATCATCTGCATTAGTGTTTTATCTCTGCATTAGTGTCATATCTCTGCATTAGTGTCATATCTCTACATTTACATTACATATCTGCATCATCCAAACACTGTATCAAGCACAACATTGCATACTTCATCCTTAGGATCCTAGCATCAATCATCGAGTCACACACACACGTATGCACACACGTTAGCACCTTTAAGCCCAAAGTATTAGAGGTCACTCTTTATAGGTCAAGTCATTTCCTATCTATACACTAGCACCCACATCACCGGACATATGCATGTCCCATAATTGTTTGTCTGCATATCTCTGTATTTTGCATTTACATGTATCCAGCATTGAACAACTCTATACGAGTTATATTCTGCCAAAGCGTGCGGAGATAAATTGCTAAAGTGGCAACAAGTACTCTGGAGTATTAACATCGCAATTCCAGTGGTAGGTCCGCGGACCATTACGAACCGAGACAACGGAAAACAAGAGTTAATATGGTTCGTGTTCCTGAAGATAAAGACAACGGAAATCTAGAGCTAGCCTTCAGTCACTTGAGCAAAGCCCTGGAGCGGGATCCAGCTCTACTCCGACATGAGCCAAACTAGAATAGCTCATAGCACAACCCTGGAGCAGGGTGCAGCTCTACTCCGACATGAGCTTGACTAGAATAGCTCATGGCAAAGCCCTGGAGCGGGATGTAGCTCTACTCCGACGTGAGCCGGACTAAAATAGCTCATAGCACAACCCTAGAGCGGGATGCAGCTCTACTCCGACGTGAGCCGGACTAAAATAGCTCGTATCACAGCCCTAGAGCGGGATACAGTTCTACTCCGACATGAGCTAGACTCAAATAGCTCATAGCACAACCTTGGAGCGGGATGCATCTCTACTCCGACATAAGCCGGACTAAAATAGTTCATGATTCATTTTTTCACATATTATTTAATTTTTGCAAATTTATGATTATTTTGCAAATATATTTCACACATGTTTGTTCCTGAAGCTTTTGCTTATTTTGCAGGTACCGGCGTAAAAGGTTGATTTTCGATAGTAGAGCATCTAGAATCATTCTCCCTCCCAACACGTATACTTTGACTTTCGGTTTTACAAACCTCAATCCAAATGGTGGCTTCTGTAGACACATAATTGTGTCTCCCTATTTAAGAGTCCGATGACGAAACCTACCGCGGTTTTAGTTGGCGCAACCCAACGGAAGAGCAGTCCGAATAGCCAACCTAAAATAAATTTAAAGTGTATTTTGAAGTCTTATGCTAAAGCCCAATTAATTATTCATGATAATTAATTGTACTTTAAACCCATAAAAATATTTTGAGTCCATATAAAATAATTTAAAAGCCCAATGGTTTATTTATTATTTTTAATACTATTTTCATAAATTGAAATCAGTTTTTTAATCCGCAATAGTGAATTCCCGGATTTCAAGGGATACAATAATCTTTAAAAAACATAGCGCACCACGTGTGCCCAACGCGTTGGCCATGGTGTGTCAGGCGGTTTTTTTTTTTTTTATCGTTTTAAGATTTTTTTTTATCTTTATGTAATTTACATTTTGAAATCTGAAATCGGCTATCTTTAAGAATAAAAATTTGATTTTCGAAAATGTCCTTAGAAAATAATTACCGCGAATAATTATTATTAAAATATTAAAAATACAATTAATTATTAGGAATAATTAATTAGGCCTTTAAAATTAGGCTTAGATTTAATTAATAAACTTTATGTTTTCAAAGCGCTTTTGGGATTAGCTTGTTCGATTGATCTTCCGTTAGACCGGACCAATTACGACGACGTTATGTTTTATCATAGGGTATTACATGGGGAGACACGATTTTGTGTCTATGGAATCCCCCACATTGATTGAGGTTCAGAAAAACGAAAGTCAAAGTAGTCTGTTGGGACGGAGAACAATTCTAAATGCTCTGTGGTCTAGAATTGATCTTTATATCGCCAGTTTCTGCAAAATAAAGTTACTCTATTAGACGATAACTACAAATAATCTGATTACCTGCAAGAGAAGATGTTAGCAGATAGGTGCAATAAAACTCAAATAAAAAATGCACATAATGATGCAGTAATGCAAACTTAAACTCTCTAAGGATGCATGAGACGCTATGCAATGACCAGGTTATGCAAAGCTAAAGAAAGATAGACAGAGTGAAGGAGATGTCATGCAAGGTTAGGGTTTTGCAATGAATGATATTCGGAAACTTGTTTCGATAACGAATCGGGGTTCACAAATGAGATCCGCAGAGTATAACTTTTCGGGAGTTTGATTTAGAAGAACCACCACAAATATATGGGAAAGCTTGTCTTGAATTAAGCACTTTATGCTTGGATTGGAAGCTACTTGTGGTGAGTTGATCATTTGAAGGAACCATTGATGTTTCTTCACTAGGGAGTTGATGTAGGCAAACTCAAATATTGCTAGAGACCATGGAAGTATTAGGGAGTCCTTTAGGAGCAAGGAGAGTTTTAATTGAAAAATAAGAGGTTTAAACTTGTGACTCAAACAAATATAGGTGGGAAAAGGCTTTGATGTGGCTAGGTTCAGACCCAAGTCTATGTTGGGATCTAGAATAAGTATACTCCTGAATTCTAGAAATTCAAACTATTAGACCTTGATTAATTTATTTTATTAAAGTGGTCGGACCTGGAGATGATAATTCCTACATATGTTTGCGGTATCAGACCATTCGTAGTTCTGGATTTGATTTGTTTTGTGTGCCTTAATTTTTGTCTAGGCCGCCCGTTCGAGTTTTCAATTTAACGAGCTTGGACATACCTTAAAGGAGTTAGGATTGATATGAAAGGTTGAAAGGGTTTAAGGTTTAAATGATGCACTAGAGGAAAAAAGGCCAAGGGCTGCGGTCAAAAGTGGCTTAAGGGATGCGTTTTTCGACAGAGCCCTTCGCCTAGCAACCCTGAACATTTTTAAGGGATGCAGTTTTTGACCGGAGCCCTTAACAATTAGGGGGCGTTTGGTTCACTGAGGGGAAAGGGAAAGAGAAAGGGTTTAAGAAAGGGAAATGAGGTGAATGGAAAGACAAACCCTTAGATTTAGTAGGTTGCTTGTTTCAAAATACCTAGGGTACCGGTCATAATAATAATAATAATAATAATAATAATAATAATAATAATAATAATAATAATAACAATAATAATAATAATAATAATAATAATAATAATAATAATAATAAATAATCATAATAATAATAATCATAATAATAATAATAATAATAATAATAATAATAATAATAATAATAATGATAATGATAATGATAATGATAATGATAATGATAATGATAATGATAATGATAATGAAAATGAAAATGAAAATGAAAATGAAAATGAAAATGAAAATGAAAAATTCACAGGAATAATCCAAACTATTGGGGGTCTTCTCATATTAATCTCAACTATGGTTTATTTTGGTATAATCCCAACTTAATGGTACTTCTTCCCAAAACGATCCCATATGACCAGCTACCTGTTAAACAGGTCAAAAAAAAATCTGTTGATTCTTTTTTGTTTCACCCTTTCTATCTCTTCTTCTCTTATCACCACCTGCACCACCTAGACCGACGCCTCCACCTCACCGAACCATCCTATTTAATTTCAAACCACTCCTAACCACCTCCACCACCTGAACCGCCTCAGCCTCCGCTACCAAAATCCACCCAAGCCCCCATATATAAACAATCTTCAACCCCCCCGCGAAAATTACCATACACAACACGAAAACCACCACCACTAACCTGAGCACCGCTCCACCCAACCAAAAACCAGAACCAACCCCACGGAACCAACCCACCTCGTCGAACAACCTTGAAACCAGACCCTCCCCCCATGAAAACCATCACCATCCACCTAAGAACAACCTTTGACCCTCAATAACCATCCCTACCACCCCGAAAATTAAACCAAACACCTAAAAATCACCACCTCCGACCAATAAACCACCACCAAATTGAGTGGCTGAGATGAAGACGTGGCAATTATGCAGTGGTATAGGAGAGAGAGGGGGAAAGTGGGTGACGAGAGGAAAGAGAGAGGAGGCGGCGACGACCGTTGTCACATTTTCAGGTGGTATGTTGCGGTCTTTGTTGTTTTTGTCCTCGCCGATGATGGGTCGTCTCTCGTTGGTGATGCGGCCTTGAAAGCCGACCTTGCTTGCCTTTCTCTCTCTCCTCTCATTCACTGCTTCTCGTTGGTGTTATGTGGGACGTGGGTGCTCTTCTCTCTCTCCTTGTCGTGCTACTATTGTTGAATTGCAAAGGTACAAAGATGATTGATAATGAGGGGTGGTGGTGGATTTGGGGAGGGGAGGGTGGTGGTGTATTTGGAGAGGTGAGGGGGTGGTGGTGGATTTGGACGGTGGACCAGGTAGTGGAAGGGGATGGTTGGTGGTAATGAGAGAAAGGAAGAGAGAAAGAAATTTAAAAAAATTAATAAAAAAATGATCTACAAATCACCTTACGTCATGTGGATGAGCAAACCTGCTAAAAACGTTATAACAGGTAATGGATCAATTTGGGAAGATAACTCATATAATTTGGATTATGCTAGAATAACATGTAGTTAGGATTAATATGAGAAGAGTGGTCATAGTTGGGATTATTATTGTGAATTTTTCCTAATAATAATTGTTGTAGTCTAACATCGACGACTCTCTTGAAGACACTTGGGCTCATCAGAGCCGTACACGTGTCACCTTAGTTAAAAAAGAGAAAAGCCTTGAATCTCTGGCTACACTCAGCTGAGGTAAAAGGTTTAAATTCTGGCCCAACAATCGAGCCAAAGCGGTGCCAAATGGTGAAGGAGAGTGGTTAATAGACATCCACCGGTCATGGTCCGCCACGTGTCATGATCTCGATTCCTCGCCCAATCGGAGGCCACTATTGTAGGTCGGGTTTTTAAGGTTAGGCTTGTCAACTTGCTATCACTATAAATACCCCTGAAATCAGGAGAAACATTCATTCAATGCAAAACAGTGCAAAGTTACTCTGATAAAATTCCCTCTCACTTTCTCTCTCTATCTCTACTTTCTCTTACCACACCTAAAAACTGACTTAAGCATCGGAGGGG
This sequence comes from Beta lomatogona, assembly GCA_947646795.1. NCBI lineage: Eukaryota > Viridiplantae > Streptophyta > Magnoliopsida > Caryophyllales > Amaranthaceae > Beta > Beta lomatogona. The sequence goes on from CANSNZ010000942.1 coordinate 3,300,961, forward strand.
GAACCACCACCCAAACCTCCAGGGTGGGTCCCTTTGTGCAGGTTCGGGAGCAGAGCAAAGACCAAGGACTAAGAGGATTCAGACATCGTTGCACAAGTCTCCAGCTGAAAAACACTCAAGATACTAATTTACTTGCTCGACAAGGAAGCTAAGCCTACAACTTACTTGTTGGACAAGTGGATAAAACATTTGGCGCCGTCTGTGGGGAGACGCAACGATGACTGATTGTCAATCGTCCAATATTGCCAGAAATCGAAGCCTTCAAGTTAATGTCGAAGAGACGGTGGAGCATGAAAGACCACCTCGAGGAAGAGATAGACCTCCATCCATCGTCAATGTTCCTGGACCAAGCCAGCAACCGGTCATCCAAGTGAATCTAGATCGTCCAAGTGATCGCCGCCCACCTGGAAAATGTTCTGAATGATTTCCGGACTAGGATGGCGGAGGTCGTCCAGAAAGCATTAAAAGCAATATGTTGTTTTTCCATCACAACCGGAGCCAGCTGCTAACAATCCACCTCGTCCTAGAGGACGTTCTCAAGTAGATCGTCCAGGTCCTAGTCGACAGGTTCGTCAGGAACCCTCTAGGAGGACAGCAAGAGGAAAGTAGCCAGAGGATACTGATCAGAGAAGAAAGATGGACTGGGACCTGGTGGTGAGGACCCAGGACCATGTCCATCCTAGTGGGCACCGAATGGAAACCGACGCCAGGGATTACTTAGAGGCAAAGAGGGCTGCGGCTTTGCAGCGTTCAGCTACAGGTTCTACCCCATACCTGAGAGACCCTCCTTTGAGGTTGTCGTCCAGAGAGGAGGGCCGAAGTTTAAGCCACTCCCTTGTTCATCCACGACAGGAGAAGACCGTGGCTCAGCCCATGGTTTATAGGCGTCCAAAACCAGCCAACACTTCATCCAATCCAGTAATGAAAGAATATCGCAAGGAGTTCATACCCATTGAGGGACAGCTGGGAGCTCTCCAAATCAACTGGCCCACTCCATTCTCGGCCAGGATTATGGAGACGCCCCCCTTCCCAAAGGTAAAACTCCAAACCATTGAGCCTTTCGATGGAACTACTGATCCTGACGATCACCTGTCTGCTTACAAGCATCAGATGTACGTCCAAGGAGTGGACGACGCTACTTGGTGTAAGAATTTTCCAGCTACTTTGAAAGGAGTAGCGCAGAAGTGGTTTAACAACCTCCCCCCAATTCAGTCAACAATTTTACTGAACTCAGCTTCTTATTCACTAGTCATTTTGTTGCCAACAAACAAGAGCAAAAGACGAGCATGCACCTAGGCAAGGTCATTCAAGGACCTAAGGAGGCTTTTAGAAGTTTCGTTAAGAGATTCAACCTAGAAGCACTTCAGATCCAAGATCTTAATGCTGGAGTGGCTTTTGACGCTTTCATTAGGGGACTAAGGCCAGTAAGTTTCTAATTTGATCTTGTTAAGAAGAAAATCTCCACTCTTGCTGAGGCTTTGAGGGAAGCCGAAGCATTTATTCATGCCACCGAAGTATGTGCTGAGGCAAAGCATCCCGAGTCTAAGAAGCCTGAAGTGGTTGCTCAGCCAAAGAAGAGCAACCCCAAAAAGGCCGAGACCTGGGCTATAGCCGCTACCACCACTTCGTCCAGAAGGAGCAAGAGAAAGGAGGCCGAGCCATCCTCATCCAATCTTATTGAGTTTAACAAAGACCAATACTCCATTCTCATGGAGATTAAGGATCAGTATGAGTTGAAGGCCCCAGCTGAAATGAAAACTCCTTATAGAAATAGGGATAAGAGCAAGTATTGCCACTTCCACAAAGATTATGGTCATGAGACAAATGAATGTAAGCACCTCAAGAGAGCTTTGGAAGAGTTAGCCCGAAAAGGAAAGATGAATTCCTATATGCCTCAAGGGGGAAGGAAGTTTCCAAGGAAAGAAGATTGGCATAACAAGAAGAAGGAGGGTGCAAGCACAGACGAAGATGTTGTTCTCGTAATCTCAAGTGGGTTTGCTGCTGAGGGACCAACCAATAGAGGGCACAAAAACTACCTTAGGGAGCTCGGTCAAGTTTTGTTAGCTGATCAGACAAAGGCTGAGCCTTTCCCAAGGGTGGTAGTTAGTGAGCAAGATCGGGCAGGTTGAGAACTCCCCATGATGATCCCTTGGTTGTAGAAATGAAAATAGCAAACTTGAGAGTAAGAAGGATCCTGATCGACACCGGAAGCTCGACGGACATCATTAGTGCTGATTGCTTGTCCAGACTAAAGTTTGAGGAGAAGAACTTAGTTCCTGTTCACCATCCCATCATAGGGTTTGGGGGAGGAGTCATCCATCCAATGGGAACTGTAACTTTGCCCGTTCGAGTGGGAGAGAAGGATGCAGCTAGAACCTTGTTTATCAAGTTCTTGGTGGTCCGAGACTTGACAGCCTACAATGTCATTCTTGGACGACCAACTCTGAATCATGTCAAAGCAGTCATAGTAACTCACCTGATGTTGATGAAGTATGAGTGTGATGATGGCCAGATTGGCTCATTATATGGAGACCAGCAGGTGGCTAGGGAGTTTTATTTGACTACCCTCAAGCCGTCATCATGGAAAATAGGCAGCGAAGATTATACGAAAGTTGCTGGCGAAAGGAAAACGTCTGGAATAGAGAAAGATCAGACGAAGATGGTTAGCGAGAGGAAAACGTCTGGATTTGTCAAAGACCAAGTCGCCTCGTTAAAGCTGACCATTGAGAGCCCTCAGACGCCTCTTGCTCCCTCAAGGAAGGCGTCTGAACACCTCCCCAGCAAGAAGAGGAAATATGAAATCATCAAGGAAGAACCCTCCTCGTCTGAAGAGGTCATGGCCATCATGGGACTAGTAGTAGAACGTCCGGAGGACCCTCAAAATTGGATCTTCACTCAGTCCTGATTTGAAGGGTCATCTAGTCCACTTGCTGAAAGAGTTTCAAGATGTGTTTGCCTATTGCGTTGAAGAAATGCCTGGAATTGATCCGGAAGTAGCCGTCCACCGGTTTAATGTTGATCCAAATTTGAAACCTGTTCGTCAAAAGAAGAGGCATTTGGGACCGGCTAGAAACTAGGCGGTCGACCAAGAAGCTCAGAAGTTGTTGGAATCCAAGTTCATCAAAGAAACCTATTATCCGGACTGGATAGCAAATGTGGTTATGGTGCCAAAGCCCAATGGCACCTGGAGAATGTGTGTGGACTACACTGCCCTCAACAAGGCTTGTCCTAAGGACAGTTTCCCTTTGCCTAAGTTGGATCGTCTGGTAGATTCCACAGCTGGCCATGCTTTGCTGAGCTTCATGGACGCTTATTCAGGGTTTTCATCAAATCCCAATGTGGCCGAGAGGATCGGGACAAAACGTCCTTCATTGCGAAAAAGGGTTTGTATGGGCCGGGTGAGGATGCCATTCGGCCCGCGCAATGCCCCGGCCACTTTTCAAAGATTGATCAATAATGTTTTTCGGCCATGATTGGGACGAAATATGGAGGCATATATTGACGATATGATAGTCAAGAGCCGTCAAGAAGAAAGTCATGTTGGTGATTTGAGAGAAACTTTTGAAACTCTCAGGAAGTTCAAGTTAAAGCTGAACCCCAGCAGATGTGTCTTTGGGGTTTTGTCGGGGAAGTTTTTAGGCTTCTTGGTGGATCAGAGGGGAATAGAAGCCAACCCTGAAAAGATTCAAGCTATTTTAGGCATGAAGTCTCCTTCGAAGGTAAAAGAGGTACAGCGGCTGACGGGTTGCTTGGCTGCCCTTGGACGATTTTTGTCTAAGTCAGGCGACAAGTGCCATCACTTCTTTGCCACGATCAAGAAAAAAGCCAAGTTCGAATGGACGGCAGAGAGGCGAGCAAGCCCTTCAAAGCATGTCAAAGATCATCTTCGGCCATTTGCCTAGGTTGGTCGGGCCCCACCGAGGGGGAGAAGTTGTTTGTATACTTGGCTGTATCCACACAAGCTGTGAGTGCCATCCTGTTGGCTGAGAGAGACTCCGTCCAAATTCCCATATACTTTGTGAGTCACGTGCTCAAAGATGCGGAAAACAGGTATACTCCACTCGAGAAGTTTGGATTGGCCCTAGTCATGGCCAGCAGAAAGTTGAGGCCATATTTCTTGGCGCACAGTATAATTGTCTACACTGATCAACCTTTGAAGCAAGTTCTACAGAAGATGGAAGCTGCGGGACGCATGCTAAAATGGGCGGTGGAGCTTAACATGTTTGATATATCTTTGAACCAAGGAAAGCCATTAAAGGGCAAGCCTTGGCAGACTTTATAGTTGAGCTTACTCGGCCAGCCATAGAACCGATATCTGATCCAGCAAGAGGAAGAAGGCATTGGACGCTCATGGTTGATGGGTCGTCCACAGTCAATGGATGTGGAGCAGGAATCATTTGTCAATCTCCCGAAGGGGACAAGTTTGAATATGCATTAAGATTCCAGTTCAGAGCGTCCAATAACGAAGCTGAATATGAGGCACTCTTAGCTGGGATCAAAATGTGCAAGGCGGCTGGAGCTGTAGAGATTGAGGCCAAATCGGACTCCCTCTTAGTTGTCAGCCAGGTTAATGGAGATTTTGAATGCAAGGAAGCATCAATGAGCAAATACATGCGACTGATCAAAGATGAGATAGAGCCATTAAAACGATTTGTCCTCGACCAAGTACCAAGGTCGGAAAATCATCAAGCAAATGCTCTCTCGAAATTGGCCAGCTCGGCTGAAGGTGATGTGCCCAGAACAGTTTTTTGGGAAGTCAAAACCTAAAAGAGCATTGACCAAGAACATATTATGTTTCTCAGCCGAGGGACTGTCTGGATGGAGCCGATCATAGAATACAAGAAGACGGGACGATTGCCTTCAGATCCTGTAGAGGCTAAGTATGTGAAGGCTAGAGACAAGTGGTTTGAGCTATGGGACGAGACACTTTACAAGAAGTCATTCAACCGGCCTCTGCTCAAGTGCGTCACCAGAGAAGATGGTCTGGGGGTTCTGAAAGAACTCCATGAAGGAGCTTGTGCTTCTCATATTGGGGGAAGAGCTTTAGGGGAGAAGGCTTTAAGGACGGGGTAGTACTGGCCTACCTTAAAGGAAGATGCTTTAGTCTATGCAAAGAAGTGTGACAGTTGTCAGAAGCATGAAAATGTGTATCAGAAGCCGTCCAACTACTTGACCCCCATCTTGTTCCCTCTGCCTTTTGCCAAATGGGGCATGGATATCCTAGGACCTTTCCCTGTGGCCGCTGGGCAAAAGAAGTTTGTGATAGTAGCAGTGGACTATTTCACTAAATGGATAGAAGCTGAAGCCATGCGAGGAAATAACAACGAACGACGTCAAGGGCTTCATCTGGAAAAACATTATAACTCGATTTGGCATGCCTCAGTCAATCGTCTTTGATAATGGTCCACAGTTCGAAACGCCTAAGCTGAAAGAGTGGCTGTCAGAAAGAGAAATCAAAGCTCACTTTGCGGCAGTCGCCCACCCACAAGCTAATGGGCAAGTCGAGTCCTTCAACAAGATTCTATCAAATGGAATCAAGAAGAAGTTGGATAACGCCAAAGGACAATGGGTTGAAGAACTGCAATTGGTGTTATGGTCCATTAGAACAACCGCTAAGAATTCTACAGGCGAGACACCTTTCATGTTAGTCTATGGCACTGAAGCCGTCTTGCCCATTGAGGTTGAAGAGCCCACCCTACGAGTCATGTTATACACAGAGGATGCCAACTGGGCCGCATTGCGCACGACTTTGGACCAAGTCCCAGAAGTCAGGGGCAATGCCTTGCTAAGAATGCAATTGTACAAACTGCGAATGGCTCGCGAGTTTAATAAAAGAGTTATTAGACGACCGCTCAAGGTGGGGGATCTTGTTCTAAGAAAGATGGAAGCGGTTGGACGAGCTAAAGAGTTGGGGAAGCTAACACCAAATTGGGAAGGACCTTATCTGATTGTCTAGGAGATACGCAGTGGGACTTTTCGTCTACAAGATCTAGATGGACGACCTATTCAGCGTACTTGGAATTCAGACAACTTAAAGAAGTACCACGTCTAACTCAGATCTTCGTCAGATACCTGTAAGGTACTTTGTAGTTACTCCAAAGTGCCACGGCACATGTTAGTAAGAAAAGAATTGTATACATGCATCTTGGCATTCAGCCAAGCAAAATCCATATAATACAATTCCTACTTTCTTATCTCTTTGTTTATTTTCACCAAGTTACTTCACTTTGGGGCATTAAATCAGTTACTCGTCTAAAAGTGACAATAACTTGGACAAAAATACAAACAAAAGCAGAACGTCAAAATTGCTCGCTTTTACGTCGAACATCACTCCCTCAAAGAGACCGGCCAAAAATATAATGCATATATGGCCGTCAAATTGACAAAACCTCTAGTAAGAGTAACGTCAAAGTCTCTGAGAGAAAGCTGGCCTGAAATAAGACCTTAGCAAAGGATACTTACTTTCAAAAGCACGGACAGCTAAGTAGTCCAGACCCTAGTAAGGGATCGCTACTTAATGACGAGTGTTGCTCCCTCAAGGAAGCCGGCTAAAACATGCTTTGAACATGTATCTCAAGCTCGTCCATCAACTTAAGCAGGCTCAGCCAAGGATGGCCGCTCTCCTTCTTGGACTTTGGCTCTCCCTCCATGTACGGTTGAGCTAAGCCCAAGAAAGGGGGGATGATAGAAGCCTATAGAACGAGCTAAAGAAAGTAGGTCGTCCAAAACCAGGACCTAGCCAATAGATGCATCTGTGATGGTTTGATAGTGCAGGACGAATGTTGGTAGCTCGAGAAAAACGGCATGAAAGTGGTTCGTCCACAACTCAAACGTGCATTGGCTGTCTTCCCTCTTTGGGCAGGATTCATCTAATCAAGTAGATCGTCCAAAAATCAAGGACGATTATCAACAAATACTTGGATATTTCATAAAATAACAGATAATCGTCCAAGGGCAAGGAGGACAATCTTCTCGTATGTGCACTTTGCAAACCGTCTCAGACGAGTCCCTTTTGGTACTTGGGAGACAAGTTTTAAAGATTAAAAATCTGAGCAGGATGTTCAACGATCATGACGAAGTTAAAGTTACACTTAGTCAAATTGCAATTGTAAAAAAAAAAAAAGAGAGACCGGCAATTGGCAAAAAGTTGTTCATATATATATCAATAAGCAAGGATTTACAATTTAAGACTACTAAAGGGCTAAGAATATAATGGCAGACAAGCCAAGAAACTGGGAAAAATAAGCCTAAAACTAGGCTTCATCTTCAGCGCGAGTTTCTTGGTCGTCCTCAGGCTTCCCATCCTCGGCTTCGTCTTCAGGGTTCCCATCCGCAGCTGCAGCCTCGTCGTCGGAATCAAGAAATTCCGGAGGTTCCTCGGTGCACACCATAGCCCGATGGACACTCTGCTGATATTCCCGACGACGTACAAAGCTCGGGACCTCCTCCGCTTCAGCCAGCATCTCGAAGGCCTTGACGGCCCAATCCTTTGAGGTTTCGACGACGTGAGCCAACCCCTCATTGGCATCATCGAAGGCCTTGGCCGCCGACCTTTCTAGACGGGCATTCTTCACCCTTAGGAGAATGTTCTCCCTTCTCAGCTCAGCGGCAGCAATAAGAGCCACATCCCTCTCACCCTTTAGATCAGTAGAGAGAGTATCTATGATCATCTTCAAACGGTCCCGCTCCTTGATCTGATCGTTGATGGTAACAAGATACTTCTTGTTCTTGGATTCCAGGTCTGCGGATCTCTTCTCCAAGGCGTCCAGTGACTGACGATGGAGGGTATTAGCCATCTCAATGTCATGGATGGCCTTGTCGCCAGCCGTTGTAGCAAGATGGACGAGGTGTTTATTCTCTTTTCTCAGCTCCCTCGCCCATTCTTCAGTTAGCATGCTGCGAGCCAGAAGCTGGAACAATGAAAACAAATCAAGTTATTAGACGGGTTAAAGAGTCAAAATTTGTACAAGTATAAAACAAAGCCTAGGCATAAAATAATACCTCACGAAGAAGCCGAGACATGTAGCCCACATGCCGTGTAGACGCTCCCCTTAATCCTTTAATGTAGGATTCAGGGTAACATTTGAAGAGCTCCTGCTTAAGCCGCTCTTTTTCCAGCCTTGACATTTTGGCGAAAGCAGGAGAAGACTCCTCGTCCGAATCAGCGAGGGGAGGAGTTGGGGGAATAGCAGGGCCTTTGCCCTTATCCAGAAAGAGGGGGAGAGTCAGTAATCTTGATAGGAAAGACGATGGCTTGTCTATTGGACGGACTCATGGACCGTCCACCGACCCGCATCGTCCTAACTATGTTGGGGTAATACGACTCACCAGACGAAAGTGATGCCGTCCTAACAGCTAGAGGCATCTGTGGCATCAGCTTAGCCACCGAGCCGTTGAACCCTGGATAGTTCTCGGCAGCAGTTCCAGTTTCTGGTGCAACCACAGCCAAGGTGGACTCTGGGTTGACCTCAGTAGAATCGGCCGGCAAAACGCTGAGCGGAACAGCTGCATGCGCACCCTTTCCCTCCTCGGCCGGGCCAACAGTCGAAGGCTCCCTTTTAAGAGCCTTGGCTTGTGGGGGAGGCATGCTTTTCTCCCCACTCTCGCCAGCAGGAGCCGTCTTATCCGCCTTCTTCCTTGTAAAGCCCTTAGGCTTCTTTGCTGAAGGCTGGTCAGCGGCGGTAGTTGGCCTCTTTTTGGACGAGGACGACTTCCCAGGTGGAAGTTTGTTTGTAGGAGCATTTTTCTGCAAAAAGTGAAGGCATCATATCGATCGTCCAAGGAACAAAAATAACTACTATTACAAAACATCCAGACGAGTATGGCCCCAAGAAGGTGACCGTCCAAGTATGGACGTTCTTCTATGGTTGACCCTCGTCCAAAAATTGGATGCAAAAATCCAGACGAGTATGGCCTCAAGAAGGTGACCGTCCAAGTATGGACGTTCTTCTATGGTTCACCCTCGTCCAAAAATTGGATGCAAAAATCCAGACGTGTATGGCCCCAAGAAGGTGACCGTCCAAGTATGGACGTTCTTCTTTGGGTGACCCTCGTCCAAGAATTGGACACCAATTTTTGGACGAGTATGGTCCCAAGGAGGTGATCGTCCAAGTCTGGACGTTCTCCTTCTTTGGGTGACCCTCGTCCAAAAAATTGGACACTAATTTTTGGACGAGTATGGTCCTAAGAAGGTGACCGTCCAAGTCTGGACGTTCTCCTTCTTTGGATGGCCCTCGTCCAAAAATTGGACACCAATTTTTGGACGAGCATGGTCCCAAGAAGGTGACCGTCCAAGTCTGGACGTTCTCCTTCTTTGGGTGACCCTCGTCCAAAAATTGGACACCAATTTTTGGACGAGTATGGTCCCAAGAAGGTGACCGTCCGAGTCTGGACGTTCCCTTCCTTGGGTGACCCTCGTCCAAGAAGTTTGGATGCCAATTCCGGACGAGCTCCTATGGTACTCGGTAAAAAAAAAAAAAAAAAAAAAATTACCAATGTTTCTGCCCTTTTCTCGGCACTACTCTTTGCATACTCCTTCCACAGGTTATCTGTAAATTTAGACATGCTGATTTCCCCCGTCCAAGATGCTTTGAGGCGTTGTCTGGCCGAGTCTGCAAATAAGGACAAAAATGTGTTCGTCAAATGAATTATGGACGAAGTGTTTTACTTGGATGATTTTAAATATACCTTTATCTTCAGCCAACCGCAAGCCGGCAGCGACCAAGAAGTCGTCTTGGTAAAACATTTCCTTAAAGGGTATCCAGTTAGATGGCCCTTTAAAAGATCGTTGGCCGGGCCTGGAGTACTCCTTCACTCTGAAGTATTCCACCACCTCCTCGTCAAAGTTGTCCTCCAACTCCAGCCAAGACTGCTTCCGCCCAGTATTAGTGACGGATCTATTATAATATCTGTAGCTCTCTGTGACATAGTCGCTGGACGCCCGTAAAAAGATAAAACCGGCTTTCCACTCGTGCATCTTTGACGATTTTCCCCTGCGAGTCATGAAGCCTCGGACGGTTGCAGATGCCTTGAGCCATGCTCCGTCCACGGCCCAGTACCTTAGCCACATAATGGATATGGGTAAAGGCTTGAAGGGAAAGGGCTAGGCCGCGTAGCTCGCAGACGGCAATAAACGTCACGATGTTGTGCCAAGCGTTTGGAGCCAGCTGGTTATGGCCGATGTGGTAGTGCTGCAGCACTTGTTCTACGAAGTCGTGAAGAGGAAACCTCAATCCCGCATCTAAGGCCAGTTTATAGACGGCGAAATGGTTCCTGGGAGCACTCAGGATCGTCGCGTCGTTATTAGGAATGACAAAGGAGAAGCCCGGCATGGGCATGAAAGACGACAAGTAATTAGGGTCTGGTCCTAGTTTCTCTAACCATTTACGGTTAACTAAAATGAAGCCAGGATCAGAAAGGGGACCTAAACGTCTTCTAATCTCCGACGAGGTAGTAGAAGCGTCGTCTGATTCTTCGGCAGCCTCAGGATCGCTACCATTATTACCTTCGCCGATCTCCGCCGTATCGGCGTCCCTACCAGAAGTACTGGACTCAGTTTTTATTTCGGAGTATTTCTGCATCATGGTCGACAGGAGGCCTATCCAAAGACTGAGCACTTTGGACCTCTCTTGCCTCATCTGGCACCCGTCCAGTGGATTCCTCCATATCCGAGCTATTTGATGGGATTATTGCTTTTCGTCTTAGACGGGCCGTTTGCTTGACGCGCGCCAGATTACCCTGCACTGGTAAAGACTGGGTCGTCTGACTTTCTCGGCCAAAACTATGAAAATATATGTACTCGGCCCGAAGAGGCCCAACTCTAGAATGCGCCGAAGAAGAAGTATCGGTTTTAGGGTCAAGACAAGCTCTTGGTCGGCTAGGATTATTTGACGAAGATGATTCCATTTTATTGATTTTCTAAGAAAAAATAAAGAATAAAGAAGAATGAAAAGATCAAAGAAACGATACCTGCTAAGAACGTCTGGGCGATTCGGTGAAGAATGTTGAAGCTGGACGATCTCTCTCTCTCTCTCTCTAGAAAATTTGCAGAGCTTCTCTCTCTAGAAAAATTTGTTCGAGGTGTTAAATGATTGAATGTTTTCATACCAAGGTTATTTATAAAGGGATAAGAAACCTGCGGAGCCGGTCAAGAATGACCGAAAAGAGAATACAACGGTCGAATATGACCGGTAGAACAAAGAAGAAGGCGCGTCACTTCATTTCAAATTGAACTACCTTGAGGGTAAAAGGGCCTTAACCGTCGGATGGGCCAACGGTAAAAAGCCCTTTTAGGGGCAAATGTTGTAGTCTAACATCGACGGCTCTCTTGAAGACACTTGGGCTCATCGGAGCCGTACACGTGTCACCTTAGTTAAAAAAGAGAAAAGCCTTGAATCTCTCGGCTACACTCACTCGAGGTAAAAGGTTTAAATTCGGCCCAACAATCGAGCCCAAGCAGTGTCAAATGGTCTGAAGGAGAGTGGTTAATAGACATCCACCGGTCATGGTCCGCCACGTGTCATGATCTCGATTCCTCGCCCAATCGGAGGCCACTATTGTAGGTCGGGTTTTTAAGGTTAGCTGTCAACTTGCTATCACTATAAATACCCCTGAAATCAGGAGAAACATTCATTCAATGCAAAACAGTGCAAAGTTACTCTGATAAAATTCCCTCTCACTTTCTCTCTCTATCTCTACTTTCTCTTACCACACCTGAAAACTGACTTAAGCATCGGAGGGGGAACCACCACCCAAACCTCAGGGTGGGTCCCTTTGTGCGGAGTTCCGGGAGCGAGCAAAGACCAAGGACTAAGAGGATTCAGACATCGTTGCACAAGTCTCCAGCTGAAGAACACTCAAGATACTAATTTACTTGCTCGACAAGGAAGCTAAGCCTACAGCTTACTTGTTGGACAAGTGGATAAAACAACAACAACAATAATAATAATAATAATAATAATAATAATAATAATAATAATAATAATAATAATAATAATAATAATAATAAATAAATAAATAAATAAATAATAATAATAATAATAATCATAATAGTATAAACTAGTAATAATAAATATAATAAATAATAATTAATAATAATAAATAATAATAAATAATAATGATAAAAATAAAATAATAAAGTAATAATAATAAATTAATAATAATAATAATTAAATATAAAAAAATGATTAAAAATAATAACAATAACAACAATAATAATACTAATAATACTAACAAGAAAAACAATAACAAGAATAACAATAACAATAATAACAATAATAATAATAACAACAACAACAACAATAATAAACAATAATAACAACAATAATAACAAAACTAACAATAATAATAAATAATAATAATAACAACAACAACAACAACAACAACAACAACAACAACAACAACAACAACAACAACAATAAGAATAACAATAATAACAGCAACAATAACAACAACAATAACAATAATAACAATAATATTAACAATAACAACAACAACAACAACAACAACAACAACAACAATAATAATAATAATAATAATAATAATAATAATGATGTTGTTTCAAGGAAAGGGTAAGTGAAACCCTGGGGTGGGATGGGGAATCAATGTAGCGGAGTTTGGGGGGTAAGGGTAGTGTTATGTTTACTTGAGAGTCAAGTAGCTTCTTCCTTCGATATGTTCTTGGAGAGACTTGTGCATATGATGCCTTTGTTCCACGCTCCGAACCTGCAGCAAAGGAAACCAACCTTGGAGATTTGGGTGGTGGTTCCCCCTCCGAAGCTTGAGTCAATTCAGGTATGGAATCAGGTGTAGAGATAGAGAGAGAAAGAGAATATTTTAGCATAGTAATGGCACATTATTCAATGATCTACCTTTTACCTTATTTTGAGGGGACTATATATAGTGTTTGGAATCTGAAAGTTGCCATTTAATGTCACTCTAGGATGGGGGCATTTGATTGGCTAAGCAATTAGAATTCGACACGCGGCAGACAATGATTGAAGGCTGAATTTCAGCCGATCATACGCAGCTGTTTTTTGGGAATTGGGCTTGGAGTATTCATTCGGTCCAGAAATGGGCCTAAAATATCAGAGGAAATAATCCTCTTAAAAAGGTTAGTTTCCCTCCAATTTCAAGGATACGTGGAGGTCTCTGATTGGTCCACGTGTCCGTTCATCAGCCCTTCATTTTTACGTTACAACATTTACCCCTAAAAGGGGATTTATCTATTGCAAAACTGATCAATTTCCTTTTAGCATTAGAAGTTACTCAATTTTGAAGGGTAATGACGCGTCTACTCCCTGGAAGGCCACGTGTCTGGTCATTTTTACCTTTCTGAAATTATTTTAACACCTTGAGTAATCTTTCTAGAGAGAGAGACTCTAGACCTTCTAAAATTTTCTAGAGAGAGAGTGTGTGTTCGTCCAGATTAGTTTTTCTCTTTATTCAGAGACATCAACCGTCCAAGCATCTGTAACGTTCATTCGTTATCTCCTTTTTCTTCCTTGCTATTCCTTATTCTTTATATTTTCTTAAAAAAGCTATAAAAATGAATTCTTCCTCTTCGTCGAATAACCCCGGTGGTTGTCTTAACACTAGAACCGATACACTAATGGAAAAAACTTCAACCGGTGCGGTCAAAACCGACCTTATCGCTCCGGTTTTGGGCTGCATCGGTTGGACCCGCATCTGTCCCCAATATATTAACTGATCCGGCCGGATCAGTTAATCATTTACTGCTGCGGTTTTGGGTGAAAACCGGAGAAGTTAAGCAAGTTAATTGCTGCGGTTGACCACCCCAAAAACTAAATTTTTTTTTTTTGCATTTTTTCATTATTAATCAATACAAAATCAATAATATATATCAATACTCATTTTATTAAGCATATTATGTTCAATTGAAGCACAAGAATCCTTTACAATGTCTATCAATGTAGCTCAACTTAGCATCCTCCGACAAGAACAATTCCGGTCAGAATAGTAGCACCAACAAGAGCATATAAAGAAATCTGTTGTTCTTCCCCTAAAGGAGTTCTCCTCAAGAAGTTTGCAATAGTGGGCGTAGTATCCGATTTTCGACTGTCTTAATTAACGGTATGAATCCCACGAAAGTCTCTCATTGGACTTTGAGTTTTAGAAAACTTGGAAGTCGCCACCCTATTAATATCTGAATAGGGACAGATTTATTTAATAAATCGTTTTAAAATCAATTTCAAGAAAAATCATTTAAAACGATGATGACTTCATATGGATAAGGCTTTTTTGAAAATTGGTCTTTCATACCATGAGATAGGGTTCGGGGTTTAGGTTAAGAGGTGCGAACGTCTGGAAATCGTCTCCTCTTTCGTTCTAAAGAACGGGCTCTTACTAAATGCGTTATTTTCCATTTTAAAGTAATCATGGCTATTTAAAAGAAAGAAAATCACATAATTTGCACATATACACATTAACCATTTTTATTTAGGACCAATATATCATTTGTACGTGGTAGGTTTGAGCACTGAAGTTGCTCTACGTACCAATCATTGCAGGATTGTAATCCACTCATGGATCAAAGCCGTCGTAGTTCGAGCTTATGTCTCACCTTAAATGGCCAATTCCACTGGGGAAAGAAGAGGGGGGAATAGATTATGAATAATTCACTTTTAGAATTAAACAAATCTGTTGGAAATGAGGTAATCATTCCAATTAGTGATTAAAGTGGGGTTATAATAATCACTTTAATTAGTGATTAAATGTGAAGGATTAAGATAATCACCTTAATTAGTGATTAATAAGGAAGGAAATAAGTAATCACCCTAATTAGTGATTGAAATGGAAAGATAATCACCTTGATTAGTGATTAACAATGAAGGTTAGGAAATAATCACCCTAATTGATGATTATTAAGGTTTAAGATAATTACTCTAATTAGTGATTAATGAAAGGTTAAGCTAATCTCCCTAATTGGTGGTTAATCAAGTTTAAGATAATCACTCTAATTAGGGATTAAATGAGAAGAATAATCGTCCTAGTTAACGATTATTAGGGTTTGAAGTAATCACTCTAATTAGTGATTAAAAATGAGGAGAATAATCATCCTAATTAACGATTATTAGGGTTTAAGGTAATCACTCCAATTAGTGATTAAAAGAAGTTTGTGTCAATCGCTCTAATTAGCGATTAATCGGGGATTGAAATAACCACCTTAATAGTGATCACGTTTATGATTTTCGAGGGGTCTTAAAAGGTTTGCTTCCTAATTGAAGGCTTTTGAGAAATAATCTTATTGAAGATTATTAAGTCATTTGGAGAGAAATGATCAATTTGAGATTGAATTTGGAGATTTGTGTTTGGCTAATTGGAATTTGGCCATTTAAAGTGAGACACGTGAAACGGCCTAAAATCAATTCGGAGATCATAATTACCAATCTAATTATGTCAAATTATATGATTAATCCATTTGAATATGGAGAATACATTTTTAAAATGTAAGATGGATCATCATACAATTCAACTTAGTTAGATTTGCAATTTTTCCACCTAATTGAGATTGGGTCATTTGATTCATATACTATGATATATTGGCCCAACATGCAATATTTGTAACATTGGTTGCTCATTTTATTAAAAATTATTGTGGAATGATTTATGAAAATTATGCATAAACATCTACATTTTTTTTTTATTAATTGAGTGATGCAATAACTATTTACAAAGAATCATTATTACAACAAATTGTACAAAATCTATGATCTGTACAAATCTTCAATCTTGATCTTGATCTTCACCATGATGCTCCTTGATCTTCATTTCCTTGAATGGGCTTTGGAATTCATGCTTGTTTATATACTTGGGAAAATTAAAGATTAATTAACCTCTTTGATTTTGATTTTTTATGACAATTCTTATTAATTTTTATTTACATGATAAAATGAATCATTTTAAGATGAACTTAATGAATTCATGATTTTTTATTAACATTTTCGTATGAAAATATTTTTTTTTTTATTTTTCTATGAAAGTTGAATTAATTACTTTATTTCATTTTTTGGATTACCCTTTTGTTCTTGTACTGACTTACAAAAATCATAACTTTCTGTACAAAGTGTTAAACTGAGAATATGATACATCTATGGATAGATCCGTGAGTTCTTTATCTTATATCAAAATTTCGCAAGTTTTAAGTGACCACTTGAATTATGGTGAATTTTATACTAAAACTGGTCAAAACTGGACCTTTATTCAATTTGTTCTTTGAGACCTAACTTATTGATCTTAGTTCGAAGTGAAATTTGGTATGAACATTCTAGACACTTGGAAAGAGTAGACGGGAAATTTTCACTTAATTGGACATTTTTAAGACCATTTTTTATTTATTTTCTTAACTGAAGAGAAAATCAGTATCCTGAAATTTAGTAATTTACATGAATGATTTTGGATGTAAAATTGTATGAAATTCATATGAACATGATTTTTATATTTTTGAAAATCTACTGATGTTTTCTTCAAACTTGATGTTTCTAGTTTTATCTGAGTGATTTTATTTTTTATTTTATTGAAAGAACAATTGTAGGTGGTACTGGACAAAATCAGTTTGGCACAACAAAGTTGTATGATGTTTAGTTATTTACACAAAATTCGTTCTTTAGAGGAAAGGAGTAGAGAAGATGAGAGAATTAGTGAAGTTAAGTTGAATTCTTTTCAACTTGGTTTTGAAGTAGAAAAAGTAGGGTATTTATAGAGAAATGAAGGAGATGAATTAGGGTTTCAAAGAGGTATAAAATCATATTTTTCACCCAATATTCTGATTTTCTTCATCCTTAATCACCTTAATGACATCACTCTAATGACATCATCAAATCTCTTTGGAAACACAAATATTCTTATTCTTTTTGGATTTTCTCACAAATGAAGCAAAATCAGATTTTCAGAAAATATTCTTCCCTAAACATCCTAATACGTAAAAAAATGCATCAAAAAACGTGCAAAACCAACTGATTAGGGTGTTGCGCCTAGCACAGGAAGCTACGCTAGGCACAGCACCTTGCGCATGATTGTGTGCTTGGCGCACACTCGAATCTTCCGAAAAAAATCCGGATTTCCCCCCTCTTACACATGGGATTTGATTCTTATTCTCACATCTTTCATGATTCTTATTCTCTAACTAATGGATAAATGATGTGTTTAGTGAATATAGAATACATTCTTATTCTTTATCCAATGAACAATGACTTGACCATCAAGTAAACTGATAAATGCCGGTTTTGGGATACGACCTAAATCCCGACGCCTAATCGCGACTCGTTTTTATTTTTCCAGAAGACTAACTCACAACAATTAATGAAAACTCGTCAAATTAATAAAGACGAGCATGATTATAATATGAATCATTTTATTAAAACGGTGGTTGTAGTTATTGACTACGACTCACGAAAATTATAATTCTAAGCCGACACTGTATGACTAATATGCAAACAACGAAAAAATCGTGCGATGGAATGAAACTCGCGCTCCGGGGCACGCGCTCCACGATGCAGGACGATTTCGTTATTTTTATTTTTCAAAACCTTTATTTATCTGAAAAAGGTGTTCTATCCGAAGAAGGGGTTCGAAATTTGGTGTCTACAGAATGCCCCGTATTGGTCGAATTTTGGAGAAAATGATGGCCAATGTTTGAAAAGACACAAAATTTTGACAGAAAATTTCTTTTGAGATAACATATTCTCCGTGGAAAATAGTTATCATGACTTGCTATTTTTGTCGATGCTTTAAATAGAAAATCCCGGTTAATTTTCTAAAATAGGAGATGCGACTTTGACGTCGTCTTTAAATAGAAAATCCGAATTAATTTCCTAAATTGAAAATGCGACTTTATTGTCGTCTTAAGTAGAAAATCCCAATTAATCTTCTAAAAGTTTTAACTGCGACTTTAATGTCTTCTTAGGCAGAAAATCCCATTTAATTTTCTAAAAGATTTAACTGCGACTTTAACGTCGTCTTAGGTAGAAAATCCCAATTAATTTTTTAAAATTTGAAAATGCGACTTTATCGTCGTCTTAAGTAGAAAACCCTAATTAATTTTCTTTTAAAAATGTGACTTTATCGTCGTCTTAAGTAAAAAATCTCAATTAATTTTCTAAAATTTGAAATGCAACTTTATCGTCGTCTTAAGTAGAAAATCTCAATTAATTTTCTAAAATTTTGAAATGCGACTTTAATGTCGTCTTAGGTAGAAAATCCCAATTAATTTTCTAAAATTTGAAATGCGACTTTAATGTCGTCTTTTCTTTAGCCTTCTGAATTTGTCTTTTGTTAATGTGAGAAATTCCGACAATTAACAGATTGACTCCAGTTTTTACAATTTTTCATGGCCTTGATGACAAACAAGTTGCCAAGTCACCATTACTTACTTTTTATGACTCCATGTGTTATCATGTCACCTGAAATTAGGACATTGTCACGTCATGTCACCTTAGAGTGACGCATTGTCAGGTCATGTCACTTAAAAGAGCTGACCAAAGGTTATTATCTTCTATGGTGGGCCAAACCTCATATGGCAAAATTTTATCTGTTTTTTCCGAAATCTTTCAGAAAATTTTCCATGCATGATGCTTATTTGTTCTATTGGAAAAAAATGATTACTATGTAAAATAGATTGATCAAGGTCATTCATTTTGGATGATCATTAGGAAAAGGGATTGTATCAACGTTCTTGATTCATCACTGACACAAATTTTATTTTTTTTACGTTTGGTTCTAGCAAAAAATTGTCATACCACAAATGCTTGGTCATTAGCCATGGTGAAGGATGCTCCTTATTATCCTATGGACAATACTCAAACTCATTATCCATGGCATAAATCATGGGTGATCATCTTTTCTATCTATAAAAGGGGCATGGTTCTTCATTTCCAAATGCACCACTTCCACTACTCCACTCTTCTCTCTAAAAATTTTCTTTCACAAAAAATGGTTCTTACTTATGAAGAAGTTAATGAAATGCAGAGTCGGGAGAAAAAACAACTCTCGGGGATTACAAGAAACTTGGAGCAACCAAGGCAATCCTTTTCCTCTTCCCGCTTCACTAAGGTGCTTATGCGTTTGCTTTCACTTTCTCTTTGTTACGACATGATTCATGCTGCTTTCCGCTTTGGAGACCGGGAGACTGTGCCCCTTGTTGAAGAGGTCGAAAGTTTACTAGGCTTACCATCCAATGGTCCTGTTATCACACCTAGATCTCCTACCAGGATTTCGGGAGATTCAACGATTTTAAATCTTCTCAAAAATCTTCATGGAAACTACCTACAATATGGTGAGGTATTTCTTGTCAACTTATTATTGACTTTCCAATTTGGCACTTGGCAATTTTCTAACAATGCCAACTATAGAATTGCTAGAGAAAATGCTTGCTTTCTTATGATTTTGAGAAGTACCCTTATTAAATGGTCTTTAAATACATGTCATGTTCGGTGTCTTTCACTTATTCCTCAAATTATTAGCGGGGGTCGTCTTGGACCACTTATTTTGGGGGAAATGTTCCTTGGCTTAGATGAACTCAAAAGAAACCCTCAAAGCTTTGTGATGGGATGTCCATTAGCCCTTCATTTATGGCTATTAGAAAAAATTTCTCTCATGAAACCCCACAAGAGTCTTACTTATAAAACTAGTCATGTTCGGGAGAGAGACCTTCTTCCATTCTTCTATCAACTGAGCAAAAATGGTGGGTGGGAGGATTTTGTTCTACATCAAGACATAAAGTGGGTCACAAACCACCTTGGCATTAGTGCAATGGTATATTGCAATTCTGGTCGCAGAGGTGTACAATTACCCGGGCTTTGCCAAGTCACTTTCTACCTTCCATGGAGGTGTCTAAGGCAAATTGGTTGGAAGCAAGAGGACATTCCTGCCCTCCAGGTTCTTCCATCTTGTACCACTTATGAGGCTGATATGAGTGGTATTCAGAGAATGCCTACTATATGGCAGGGGGCTAAAATTATATCAACGCTACCAGAATCCTCCTTTCCACTGATTGATGAAGATTACCTTCAATGGCTTCTAGCGGATATCAGTCAAGACAAAGATTCAAACGGGCCTATCATGAAGAGGAGAAGGGTTTGAGGGAATTGTCATGTTTATTTTTTATGTTGTTTTTTTTAAGTTTTTTTTTCTTTTTTTTCTTTTTTTTTTTTTGAGCTTGTAGCATATGAAGGCTTTATGTCTTTTCATGTATGAAATGAAGTACCCTAGTTGGGATGAATAAAAGATCTGTTTGTGAGAATTATCTGCTTGTGAGAAATTCAATGTGAACACAATTCTAAACACGTGCATACTTTAACATTAAATATGACATGCAAATCATAATTAACTAATCATATGACACATAAACATAACATATAAACCTTAACAATCAAGGACATGTTTCATCATCTTCATTTTTCTTTTTTTTCGTTTTTTTCCTTTTTTTTTTTTTTTTTTTTTTTTTTTTTTTTTTTTTTTTTTTTTTTTTTTGCATACATCATATGAACATCTTAAAACAACCAGGTAGGATAGTAAACCCACAAACTGCTTGGTTACTTGATCATGACAATTACAATTACTTTGATGCCTAAGCGTAGTATTTCTTCAACTGATCAAGATTAGTGAAATGGGTGAACTCATTTCCATCAAAATCCATTAGCTTCACTGCTCCAGCTGTGGTGACATGCTTGACCAGAAACGGTCCAGACCAGTTAGGCTTGAATTTTCCTCGAGGATCATGCAACGAAGCTCTATTTTCTTTTAAAACCAAATCGCCTTCTTGAATGTCTCTATCTCGAACCCTTTTGTTAAATGCACGAGCAATTCTCCGTTGATAGAGTTGTATGTTATGCAATGCTTGTAGTCAGCGCTCATCATAGCGAGTTTTGTGCCACTGGTCTTTCGAGATTTAACTTTCTACTATAACCCTGAGAGATTGTATCTCCACCTCAACTGGTAGGATTGGCTCCATCCCGTAAACCAAAGAATACGGGGTTGTTCCTATTGGAGTCCTAATTGATATCCTATATCTCCAAAGGGCATATGGTAGTTTGTCATGCCATTCCCTAGTCTTTTCAGTCATTTTGGCAATAATACTCTTGATTGTCTTATTGGCTACTTCCACCGCTCCATTTGTTTCGGGACGATAAGGTGAGGATTGATGATGCTTGATTGCATATTTTGCAAGAGTGGTCTTCAGATGACCCTCAAATTGTGATCCATTATCAGAAATGATTTCAAAAGGTATGCCATACCGACAGATGATGTTATTAATCACAAATTTCGAGACTTGCTTTGCCCCTAGCTTTGAAAATGATGCAGCTTCAACCCACTTCGAAAAGTAATCAATTGCTACAAGAATATACTGATGCCCATTTGAAGCCTTTGGATGAATTTGTCCTATTATGTCTATGCCCCAACTTGAAAACGGCCAAGGAGAAGTCATATTATGTAATGACATAGGTGGCATATGATTGAGGTTAGCAAATATTTGACACTGCTTGCAGGCGCGGACAAAGCTGATGCAATCACCTTCTAGAGTGCTCCAATAGAAACCTGCTCGCAAAATTTTACGAGCCAGCATTCTTCCATCATATGGGGTCCACATTCCCCTCCGTGAACTTCTTCCATGATGACTTGCTTTTCGTTGTCATTTACGCAGAGTTGTAGAGTACCATCAAAGCCTTTGTGGTACAGTCTGCCTTTTAGTATGAGAAAATGAGCAGCTAGCCTTCTGATGGCTATGCGGTCCTTCTTGCCACTCCCCTCTGGATATTGCATTGTTTCCAGAAAATTCTTGATATCCTTGTACTAGACATCATCATTATCATCTTGTTGAACCAGCGCGGAGACAATGTGTGCTACCGTCACTGTTGGTCCCTTCCTTTCTTCAATTAAAACTGACTGGATCTTTGTACCATTTTCCCATGTTAAGTTAACATCGAGATTGGCTAAAGCATCAGTGAAACTATTTTGTTCTCGAGGAAGATGTTTGAAGCTGATATCATCAAAATAAGGGATCAACTCTTGAAGATACTCAGTGTAGAGCTGAAGTCTCTCATCTCTAACCCTCCAGATTCCTATTGTTTGAGATATAATGAGATTAGAATCTCCATACACAGTGAGATGTCTTGCCCCTGCTACTAAGGCGGCCTTTACTCCATATATACAGGCTTCATACTCGGCTGTATTGTTTGTTGTTGGGAAATCCAGCTTGACAGCAAATGGAATATGGACTCCATCAGGATCTACTAACAAAACACCTGCTCCATTACCTCTCCTATTAGAAGCTCCATCAAAGTACATGCACCATTGTGGATTGCCAATAAAGCATAAGTACTCATCAGGGAATGCATCATTATACTCATCTCCTGACACTGGTCCTTCTGCTAGGGCTTCAGATATGGCTCGTCCTTTAACAGTTTTCTGGCTGACACATTGAATATCAAACTCAGAAAGCATAGCATGCCATCTTGCCAATCTTTCACTAAGAATGGATTTTTCAAACAGATACTTGATTGGATCAAGTCTTGAGATCAGATAGGTAGTATGAGCTTGAAGGTGATGCCTCAACTTCTTCGTGGCATAGACCAAGGAGATACATGCTTTTTCTAGCGGGGTATATCTTGTCTCATACTCAAGGAATTTCTTGCGGAGATAGTATATGGCAACCTCTTTCTTTGTTCCCTTTTGATATTGGGCTAAGAGAGCTCCCATAGCCGTTTCTGTGATGGTGAGGTACAAAATCAGAGGTTCTCCTGGTCTAGGTGGCATTAGAACAGGTGGATTTGAAAGGTATTCTTTCATAGAATCAAAAGCTTCCTGACATTCTTCATTCCACTCATGGGATGCCCCTTTTCTGAGCAGCTTAACTATAGGTTCACATCTCATAGTGAGTTGTGAGATGAACCTGCTGATATATTGATTTCTGCCAAGAAATCCTCTTACTTCTTTTTCTGTTTTTGGAGGAGGTAGCCCTGGAATAGCTTTTACCTTTTCATATTCCACTTTGATGCCATCTTGACTGACAATGAATCCCAACAACTTCCCCGAAGTGACGCCAAACACACATTTTTGAGGGTTTAGCCTTAAATTGTATTTCCTGATTCTTTCAAAGAAGGACCTTAATTCAGGAATATTCCCCTCACGATCTTCACTTTTCACAATCATGTCATCTACATAAACCTCCATAATGTCGTGGATGAGGTCATGAAGGATAGTGGTTGCAGCCCTTTGATATGTGGCTCTGGCATTCTTGAGACCAAAAGGCATAACTCAGTAGCAAAAAGTGCCCCATAGAGTGATGAAAGATGTCTTTGTCATCTCTTCTTGAGCTATGAGTATTTGATTATACCCTGAGAATCCATTCATGAAGGAAAACATTGCGTGACCAGCTGTACTATCAACAAGAACATCGATGTGGGGTAGAGGAAAGCAATCTTTTGGTGACGCAGCATTTAAATCTCGAAAATCAATGCATACCCGAACTCTCCCATCCTTTTTGGGTACAACCACTATATTGGCGAGCCAACTTGGATGGTTTACAACTTGGATGAATTTGGCATCAAGCTGTTTCTGGATTTCTTCTTTCACTTTCAGACTAACCTCTGGCTTCATTCGGCAGAGCTTTTGCTGCTTAGGCTTGCTTTCAGAATGTAGCGGAATGTGATGTTCCGTAATTTCTCTATTAACACCAGGCATATCAGCATAAGACCATGCGAACACATCTACATACTCTTTTAATAATGCAATAAACATAGACTGCTCAGTTGGGGAGAGGGATGATCCTATTTTGACTTCTTTTACAGCATTTTCTGTACCAATATTAATTACAATGGATTCTTCCATGGGTTTTATGTATGTTTCAGTTGTATCAAGTGATTCATCATTATTAAATTCACGGTCAGATTTAACATCTTGCATGCAAATGTATTTAGATAAAGGTTCACATTCAATTTCCTCACTATTAGAGTGTTCTGACTAGGTATGTAAAGCAGATTGGCTAGAGGATAAGCTATCAGTATGATATTCATTTGAAGGAGGTGAAAAGCTATTTTCATGAGATGGATGTGGAGGATGGTTTCCTAAAAACATTTTAAATTCTATAGGCTCGTCTTTTACCTGACATTCGATACTCCACTTATGTTCAATGCTTTCGCCAAAAGGTATCATCAAAGACACTGGGTCAAAATCCCCCTCCCTAGAAGACTCAAAAGCGAAAAGCTTCTTAAGGACTCCATGTTCCAGATTATCCACCCAGTCATTTTCTTTTTTCATGTTTTGTTTTTGGACAAACCAACTTTTGATTAAGTCTAAATTCCTAGCCTCATTGAAGAATATCTCCAATCCCGGTAAAATCTTCTGTTCTTTCCTACTAAGCCAAGGTTCTGGAAATTCGTGGTATAGCTCAGTATCTCCTTGCAGGATGAACTGACCATTGAGGGTAGAAGAAGGATTTTTGGTGTTTTGAGAAGTGTTGCTTGGATCATATCCCAATCCATGTCGGTTCTGCTTGTCTACTACGGGGATTGGTTGCTTCATTCCCCTACCATCATGCCCTAATCCGGCTCCTTAAGTATAACCCATCTTCATCATAATTTGAAATCCTTTAGACAGAGGTTGTATGGCAATCCCCACAGGTTCTTTGACCGCATTCGTGGATATGGCTGAGGTGTTTGTTTTTTGATAGTAATTGGTCATCCTTAGAGAAGGGACCAATTTCTTCTTTTTGGACCTAAAGTTAGAGAAAAAGAATTAAAATAAAAGAAGGCTACGTATTGCAGAATGCATTGTAGAGTAAAGAAAAAAAATTTGAAAACAACTTTGCCATATTTTGACTGGAATGGTCCACCTTCGCAATTATGTTTTTTTTTATTATATTTTGTTTTTGACTTTATCTTGACCTTTTTAAATGATTTCACTGTCATTGGGGTTGAAAACAAATTTTTTTTTATTCTTCCATTCCCTGCTTAATATTTGAACAAAGACAGAAAATATAGAAATTAGGGCCTGTATCCCCATTGATGCGTCAGTTCAGCATTCTGAAATTGCACCTGTGATGACTGACATCTTGAATTCTGATCATACTGCCTGAAATACAATGGTTAATATATTTGATTCGAACCCGAAGGTTGCCTACATATCCCCATTGCTCCAAGTGTATATTATGGGGAATCAGACTCAACGTAGTTCGTTATTTTAGAAAGAACTAGAGTTTTTTATTTAATAAAGCAGTTGTACTCATATTGAGCTATTTACGTACCCCATGTGTTACATAGGTGGAGTGATCTCACAGTGCAAGTGTAAGTGATAATGGGGATTCAAGCTGCACGTAGTTCTCTGATACTAACAAGCTGAAAGAAGATTTCTTTTCGTTTTTTTTTTTTTGATGGGCTAACCCCCTACAGGACTTTTTACCGACGACTTTTCTCTTTCTGGAAGACGATCAAGTAGCTTTGCGGTAGACAAGAGCTATGTTAGTGATTTTCTTGATGCGATAGCTGAGAGTATGACATTGGTTTGTGCCGTGACCATGCAACTGATGATAATGGCAGTACTTGTGAAGATCTGACCCTACGGGACTTGCTCCTGGGCATCTAGGAAGTGGATGAATCTTACCTTGCTCAACCAGTTTGCGAAAGATATCGACTTGGGATTGCGGTTGCGGATGTGACGACACCCTCTTTGCAGGTATTTCTTTGTGGGTTGGACTAATGATGCCTCGATCAATCAGGCTTTGCACTTTGTAAGAAAGGTCATGGCATCGATCAGTTTCATGCCCAAATTGACGACAATAAGCGCAGAGTTTGCTCATGTCAGTTCCAGGAATGGGTAAACAGTGCACATGTGCTGGAACTTGAAGTATACCTTGCCTCCGAAGACGATCATACACCATACTCAATGGTTCATCCATCATAGCATATACCCTTGGATTTGTGTTGGAGGTTTCAAGATCTTCCCGAGGTCGTTTTTCTTGCAATTTCAGAGTATCGATGTCGAAACCATGTTGTTCCATATGGCTGAGGGAGTTGTATTTGATAGTAACCATATGACGATAATAGAAATCGTTCAGGTTCCGCAGCAATATGAGCATGAATTCCTGATCAGTAACAGGGACACGAAGCTGGGTGCGAATGTAGGCGCATCTTAACCGTCAACTTAATTTCGTTGAATTCTGAAGTCTTCTTCAATCTTCACCGTCATCTTCAACTTTCTAGTCGCCTTTCACCGGCGAGAGTGAGAGATGGGATCGCGACCGTCGTTTGCAGTTCCGGTTAACTAAAAGAACTTACAAAGAGAAAATTCGAGTGTTACCGAAATTAATCAAGGAGATCGGAAACAATCGAAAAATTTAGAGATTTTGGGGAAAGAGAGAGGAATTGATTTGCTGATAGTTTTAGGAGAGAGAAAATGATGAAAGTGGAGTCCCACTAATCCAGAGAAAATGATGAAACTGTTGGTGTCCATCCGACAATGGGAGTTTGACGAGAGAAGAATAGAGAAGGGGAGAGAGAGGAGGAAGGAGAGAGCGACGGCTGGGTTAGTGGGTTTGAAGGAAATTGGTAGGGTTTGAGATTTTATTTTGAAAGGGGAAGCGAATTTGCGTCGCACGGAGATTAAGGTCTGACGCGGATAGTATCCTAAATAAGGCCCAAATGCAATTTCACGCACGATAATAAGAAACCCATTTGCGTCGGACGACCTTAAAGATCCGACACAAATCATGGGATCCACCCATGTGCGTCACACTATAGTTGTGTTTGACGCAAATCATGTTCGTCATCTGCGTCTCGTTCTCAACCCCGTTCGACGCAAATGACCCTACCACCCATCTGCTGTCATTTTGTGCGTCGCACGTTCTCTAATATGCGGCGTAAATAGGATATTTGCGTCAGTGCTTCTAGCGTGCGACGCACATAGACTGACGTAAATTTGCATTTTGCTACTAGTGTCCATCTTAAAACCTACGTGGGATATAAACTTGCAGAAAGGCGGCAACATGTTTTCTAGGAATGAGTTTGGTTCAGGTAGTTTTGAGTGATAATTCATTTGAAACCGAGTATGTCATTTATTAATTCTACTTTTCCTTTAATACTTCGATCTTTTATTTTGTTAAATATACTGTAAAAAAAAGTTAAATATACAATCGCGATATGTGATATGCTTTGCTTGTAATATCAAGGAGATAAACCAAGTAGACCTCGTCAATGTTAGATTTAAAGAGCCATATAATAATAAGACTTAATCAAAATCCATAAACAGAGGTAGCAGCCTAACTAAGAACAAGAAAAACAAAAGATCTGAACCAAACAAAGATTAAGTTAGTCCTATGATTGGATATAAACAAAAACTGAAGCATGAAGTCTTTATTTAGAAGGAAAGAAGAAAATAAACAACCTACAAAAGAGTCAGTTTAAGCCTTTAACTGCTCCTTACTACTTATATAATCCCTTTTTCAAGTATGTATAAACTGATCTTTACAAATTACCAATTTATATGTTATCCCAAAACAAATAAAAATAAAAATACGATTGCGAGTTTTATAGATATATATATATCTGTTTTTTCACCATATACCCCTGACTAATTTTTTTTTGCACCGTATACCCTCGTAAGTTTCCAAATTCACCATATACCCCCCACGTTTCAAAAAATACATCAACATGCCCTTATGACTAACGGAAGTCTAACACCGTTAGTCATTAAGCCCTAATCTCCCCTCTAACCCTAATTAACTAACCTAAACTAAACCTAACTCTAATCTAATACCCTAACCTAGCCACCCACCCACCACTCCTCCCCCACCCCCACCCCCACCCATTACCCCCACCACCCCTCCCCCACCCCACCCCTTTCCCCCCCACCACCCACCCACAATCCCTCCCCCCCCCCCTTCCCCCCACCCTCCCTGCAGCCCCCCCTCCCCACTCCCCCCCTCCCCCCCCTCCCCTCCCCTACGGTCGCCCGACCCCCTCCCCTCCCCTTCCCCGCAAATCGCGGCAACCCCCCTCTCCTCCCCTTCCCCTCGCAATCGCCGGCAACCCCGTCCCCTCCCTTTCCCAAAGCAACCATCTGCGCAAGACCCCTCCCCTCCCTTTCCCGCAACCGCCGAACCCCTCCCCCTCCCCCCCCCCCGAAATGAAAAAAAAAAATTCGAAAACGCCTAGAATTCAAAAAATACGAAACTCGGGGGGTTGGCGGCGGCGATGTTATGCGCGACTGTTGCGGGGGAAGGGGAGGGGAGTGGGGTTGGTGGCGGTTGTGGGGGAAGAGGAGGGGAGGGGGTCGCGCTACGGCTGCGAGGGAAGGGGAGAGGAGGGGTGATGCGCGACTGCAGGGGAAGGGGGGAGGGCAGGGGGCGGCACGACCGGCCGTGGAAGGGGAGGGGGGGGGGCTGGGTGGTGGGGCAGTGGGTGGCTAGGGGTAAGGGGGTGGGGGGAAGGGTGGTGGTTAGGATGGTTAGGGTTAGGGTTATTAGATTAGGGGGTTAGGGTTAGGGTTTAGCTTAGGTTTAGGGTTTGTTAATTAGGGTTAGGGGGGATTAGGGCATAATGACTAACGGAAGTCTAACACCGTTAGTCATAAGGGCATGTTGATGTATTTTTTGAAACGTGGGGGGTATATGGTGAATTTGGAAACTTGCGAGGGTATACGGTGCAAAAAAAAATAGTCAGGGGTATATGGTGAAAAAACCGTATATATATATATATATACATATATATATACATATATATACATATATATAACAATCCAATAAATATATATATATATATATATATATATATATATATATATATATATATATATATATATATACATATAACAATCCAATAAAAATAAAAATAGAATATATACATATAGATTGCATAGATTTGGCATCAACAAGAATAAAAAGATGCAAAAGTGAATCGGGAAAATGAAGTACCTTATTATCGTTGTGGATTAGACAAATTCCAACGTTAGAATGATAGCATGAAGGAAGACCCTCCATTTTTTTTGAAAGAGATGAGATAGAGAGAGAAGTGAGAAAATTTGATGATGAGATCATAAATTACATACTCCCTTTGTCCCAGAATACTCTTTACACTTTCCTTTTTCATCTGTCCTAGAATACTCTTTACACTTCTATTTTTGGATATGACCCACTATTATTTTAATCCTTCTACCTTTTAACCATCGGCCCACACTCTCTCTCCTCCAAATAAAATAATATCACTCCTACTACCACCAACTCTAACCACTGGCCCACACACTCTCTCCACAAATAAAATAATACTACTTTTACTACCTACTAACTCCTATCACATCTACTTTTTCAATAAAATAACAATTGATAACCAGGCAACAACATATCGTCTATAACTACGTACCCTGATAAGTGTCAATAGTATTCTGGGACGAAAGGAGTACTCTAAAAATCAATCACAACATAGCTAGCCATAAAAAAATTTAAAAATCAAGAAATTCAAGCAAAAAAAGGCGTAAATTGAAAAACCCCAATTTGGATTCTAGGGTTCGAGTTTTCGAACAAAATCATTCAGAAATCGAAAAGAAAAAACAAATTTACGAACATAAAAGTAGCATCTGACCTTGCCAACTTACTTAGGGCGTTGAACGCCGACGGAGCTTAGATGCAGAATTTAGATAGCATGACAGAGAAGAGAGGGATGGCGTTGAGTGAGGAGAGTGAAAGATGGTGTGAGGTCGAGTGTTGATTGTTGAGACTTGAGAGATAGGGGTGGGTGGGGTTTACATGGGCTGAGAGGAAAAGTGTGTGGTCCGGTTATGAGAACCAAAAACACGGGCGTGTGTTTTTACATGGGCCTAAGTTCGGGGCTGATTAACCGGAGTCGTTAATAGAAATCGGAGCAGTTTTCTATTAACTGACCCGGATCTCTTAAAAATCGGAGCGGTTAATTTCCCATATATCCCACCCAAATTTTTGAAGATTTACGGATCCGGTTCTCTTAAAGACCGCAACGGTTGTGTG
Organism: Beta lomatogona; assembly: GCA_947646795.1. Classification (NCBI taxonomy): domain Eukaryota; kingdom Viridiplantae; phylum Streptophyta; class Magnoliopsida; order Caryophyllales; family Amaranthaceae; genus Beta; species Beta lomatogona. Next base: position 3,330,947 of record CANSNZ010000942.1, read on the forward strand.
GTGACATATAACGTTTTTTCCACTAGTGATATTATTTCTTGTTTGGCGCATTCTAGGGTTGGGCCAATTCTGGCCGGTTGTACATATGCCTGTTTTTATGGATTTGTTCAACAAAGTTAGACGACTCAGTCTTTACCTATGCAGGGTAATCTAGCGCGCGTTAAGCAAATAACCCGTCTAAGACGAGGGTTGATACTTCCTACTTCCAATTCTAAAATGGAAGAGTCTACTGGTCGTGTTCCTGAGGGAGAAATAAGGGAAAGGGAAACCCAAAGTGCTCTGCCTACGACAAAGCTATCTTTTCCCGAGAATAGTAGGGAAGGAAATCCTGATCAAACCAATCCAGAGGCAAGCTCGTCTGCAAGAGTTGTAGAGATGGAAGAGGCCCATAATGAGAGTAATGAGGACGAGTCTGGCTCACCTGAGGAGTCTGACGACCCTTCCACAACGTCATATGAAATTAGGAGACGTCTAGGTCCCCTTTCTGACCCAGGATTTATAATAGCCAACCGTAAATGGTTGGAAAAACTTGGCCCAGACCCTAGCCACTTATCCACAACCATGCCCATGCCGGGCTATTCATTTGTGATTCCTGATGGGAAGGCCACTATCTTAAGTGCTCCCAGAGGTCAGTTCGCCGTCTATAAACTGGCCTCATATGCAGGGTTGAGGTTTCCCCTCCACGACGTTATCGAAGAGGTGCTAAGTCATTACAACCTCGGCCATATCAACTGGAGTCGAATGCCTGGCGTAACATATTGACTTTCATGACGTATGTGAATTATGCAGCATGATATTTCCTTACCAGCCTTTACGCATATTCATTACGTCTCCAAGGTCCCCAAAACTTTTGAAGGGGCCTGGTTCAGAATCTGCAACCGTGCTGGGTGTATCACGGCTTGGGATAAACACTCAAAGATGCACGATTGGAAGGCAGATTTCATATTTCTCCGGGCTCCCCGCGAATACATTTCCGGGGGACATCGTTACCGCAGCCGGGCGACAACAAATACCGGACGAGGGGCTCCTATCTTGGACTTGGAAGATAGGCACGACAACGAGGTGGTGGAGTACTTCGGGATAGCTAAGTACACCAAGCCTAATCGTCCAATTTTGAAAGGGCCAGCTAACTGAATCCCTTTTAAAGAAATGTTTTTTGATGAAAACTTCTTGATCGTCGCTGGCTTGTGGTTGGACGGAGATAAAGGTAATTCACCAAATCTCTAAGTAAAGTAAGTCGTCCAAAAACCTTCTTTACTAACCAGCTTAATTTTTTCTTTGCAGAAGCAACCAGAGCACTCCTTCGCAGGTCTTGGAATGACGACATAGATATGTCAAAATTCAGTGTAAATCTCTGGAAGGAGTACTCCAAGACGGGGCCTGAAAAGTGGGATGAGACTTTGGTAAGTTTCTGGTTTATTTCTTTTTATTTTTTGAACAGGACGACCTGTCGGCTTGGATCTTCGTCTGCCTTTAAACCAAAATGTTTTTTGGACGGAGGTCTAACCTAGAAGGAAGGCGGCTAGACTTGGCGGCCTTCTAGCTAGATTTATTCTTAAATCCATATTTAAAGAACTTTTCCAGAAGAAGATCCTTCATAGAAGGAAGGCGGCTAGACTTGGCCGGCGTCCTTCAACAAATGGTCTTCGCTTATAATTTACATAACATTTTCTTGGACAACGATCTTTCATAGAAGGAAGGCGGCTAGACTTAGTCGGCCTCCTTCATCGTTTTCGTCTATAATTTAAAGGCTAGGTTTACTATCTTCTGGACGAAGCTCTTTTTCAAATGGAAGGCGGTTGAACTTTGGTCGGCTTCCTTTGTTAAGGACACCTCATTCAGATAGAATTTCTGAACGATCTTATGGAAAGTGGCCTTTCTAGCCGGCTTCCTTTAGCAAAGAAAGTGCGTCCAAGAAACTTATGAATTTTTGGGACGTTGACATTCGATGTTTCTCCATCTGACTGGTTCCTTTTTCCTTTTGCAGAAGAATGCTCCAACGTCTAAGATGTTAGCTGGGAAACCAGCTTCGTCTAAGAAGAGGCCATCTACTACCGCAAGGGATACTACTTTGGTGAAGAAGACAAAGGGCTTTGTCCCTAAGAGAAACCAGGATGGACCAGCTCGTCCGTTCAAAAAGCCACTCCCGTCAATCAGAAGGCGGGGGACGAGTCCCGTCCACATCCTGTGGACAAGACAATGATGGTGGTGGAAGTTTCATCCATCATCTTTCCTCTTTTGGGAGAAGAGGGCATATCTCCCCCTTCCTCCCTGTGGATCAGCCGGACGCGGCTGATCAGACTGAAAACCAGCCGGAAGAGGCTGTAGCTACAGAGATTCAGCCGGACGCGGCTGACACGGAAGTATCGGCCTTTAGCGGGCCGGTTTCGCAGCTGGTGGCTCAAATGTCCCCAACATATAGATCTGCTTCCCTATCGTCTGGTGAGTCGTACATCTCAAACATTGTTCGAACGCTGCAAGTTGGTGGACATCCAATGAGTCCGTCCAACATACTTGCTGTTGTTTTTCCAATCAAATGAACTGACTCTTCCACATTTTCAGATAACGACAAAGGGCCCGCGGCAGAGCCAACTACTCTTGCTGAAGACTCGGTTGATGAGTCTTCACCGGCCTTTGCCAAGATGTCTAGGGCTGAGAGGGACAAGCTCAAACAGGAGCTTTTCAAATCCTACCCTGAGTGCTACATCAAGGGCTTACAGGGGGCCTCGTCTGGATATGTTGGTTATATGTCCCAACTGGCTGTTGAGGTACATTCATTTATTTTCTTTTGCCGTTCTTTCTTTACACTTGTATTTATTTCATTGTATTTGACATCGTCCAATAGCTATATCTTTTCGTCTATGCAACTTTTTGCTCGGAGCATAATAACTGAGGATTGGGCCAAGGAACTGAGGAAAGAAAATAAACAGCTCGTCCACCAAGCTACTATGGCCAGGGATAAGGCCATTTAGGATTGCGAGATGCTAAGGACTCTCCATCGTCAATCCCAGGAATCTTGAGAGAGTCGTCTGGCAACCATGGAGTCCAGCAACAAAAAATACCTCGTCAAGATCAATAAATTGATTTTAGAGAAGGACGGGTTGAAGCTGGCCCTGGATACAATGTCGGACAACCTAAAGGAGGAGAGAAACACAACTCTCTTTGCTGCTGCCAAGCTCTGGAAAATAGAACCTCGAACTTAATGAGGATAACTCTCGTTTGAAGGAGGAGGCAGTCCAATCCTTCAATGACGCCAAAGAAGCGTTGTTTGACATCGTTGAAACCTCCAAAGGCTCGGCTCTAAAAGCCTTCGAGATGATGGCCGAGCCTGAAGAGGTTTCCCGCTTTGAGCGTCGCTTGCTATTTCAGCAGGACTTACACAGGGCCCAGATAGCTGGTGAGACTCCCCTAAACTTATCAGATTCTGACGAAGAAGATGAGGACGATGACGAGGAGAATCTTGAGGGCTAGGTGGAAGGCCGGGAAGCCCTTGAGGACCAGGCGAATGACGAAGATGCAACTCCGGCTGATTAGAATGAATATCTTTTAGGCTATTATTGTTGTTGTATCTTGGCTGATTTGCCACCCTTGTAGCCATTTTCAATCTAGGTTTACTTTGTTTTTCTTTTGAACAATTAGGCTAGTCTTGCAAATCGGGCTTATTTTGGCAATAAATTTCCTATGTTATGCAAAGGATTTTTTATTATTAAATTGCTTACGTCTAAGTCCAAATATACTCAACCTAAGACTAAATACTGGACAATTGCAATTTCAATTACCAAGCCAAGTCGAAAAGCATTCGTCCTGAACGATAGACGATTAATGATCTTGAACAAATATGCCCAAGTCTAAAGCTCTCATCCTCAATGATAGACGATTAATGAATTTGAACAAATATGCCCAAGTCCAAAAGCACTCGTCCAACGCTGGACGATTATGGCCTGATCTAATTTGTCCAAGTCTAAAGGCATTCGTCGAACGCTTGGACGATTATGGCTTGAACTAATTTTCCCAAGTCCAAAGGCACTCGTCCTGAATGCGCGTGTCCTAGAAGTTCCAAGGCTTAGTCACATCCCCCCCCCCTTCCTGGAACTGGGCTCGTCCGAACTTTCCCGACGAGCCGTGTTCAAAGAAGGAACCCGGCCAACATAGGCCGAATTTTATAACCCGCAATTGGACTTGCTTAATTAGTTTTTGCCCATAGTAATAATCTCACTTGCCAGCCTTGTTGAATATGATTGTTTCCATGAGCTTATCATTTTCTGGCTAGCTTCCTTTAGAAGGCAATGTTCGTCTTGTAATAATGGTTCCCTTACTAGGGTCATTAGTACTTGGTCGACCTTGCTTTTGAAAATAAGATACCTTTACTAAGGTTTACCTATTTCAAGCCGGCTTCCTTTAGGAAGCAATGTTCGTCTTGTAATAATGTTTTCCTTACTAGGGAATATTACAATTTGACTTACCTTGCTTTTGAAAATAAGATACCTTTACTAAGGTTTACTATAATCTGGTCGGCTTCCTTTAGGAAGCAATGTGCGTCATAAAAATGATTGTCCATTACTGGGGTTATTCATTCTTTTAAGCCAATTATATTGGCTTACTTCCTTTAGACGTTATTGGTTTCTTCAATTTTTAGCTAAGTTAATGTCACTTTAAGACCAATGGTTAACTAGTGGTAAAATGCCCCAAAGTGAATGACTTAAATAAAATAGAGAACAGTCATAAGTATACGGAGAAGGTAGAAATGTGAATTTTGCTTGGCAAAGCACAAAAGTACATGCATACATTCTTAATTCTCTTTTTGTGTCGTGGCACTTTTTCTGTTTACAAACTACGATTGTTGAGCACTGCTTTAGATCTAGCGTAGTACTTCTTCATAGTGTCTGAATTCCAGGTTCGCTGTATGGTTCGTCCATCTAGATGTTGGAGACGAAATGTTCCACCTCTTACTTCTTCCACAACCAGGTAAGGACGACCTCCCCAATTTGTTGTCAGTTTACCCTGTTCTTTGGCTCGTCCTACAACTTCCATCTTCCTCAGAACCAAATCTCCTACTTTCATCGGTCGTCTAGTAACCCTCTTGTTAAATTTTACGAGCCATTCAAAGCTTGTACAATTGCATTCTAAACAGTGTGTTGCCTCTTACCTCTGGTAGCTGATCCAAGGCAGTGCGCAAGGCGGCCCAGTTGGCCTCTTCTGTGTATAACATGACTCTTAGGGTGGGTTCTTCAATCACAATGGGCAATCAGCCTCAGTTCCATAGACTAACATGAAAGGTGTCTCGCCCGTGGAATTCTTAGTCGTTGTTCTAATTGACCATAGAACCAATTGTAGTTCTTCAACGCACAATCCCTTAGCATTTTCCAACTTTCTTTTGATGCCATTTGACAAGATCTTATTGAAGGACTCTACTTGCCCATTAGCTTGTGGGTGGGCTACTGCAGCAAAATGGGCCTTGATTTCTCTTTCTGACAGCCAATTTTTCAGCTTTGCCGTTTCAAATTGTGGACCATTGTCGAAGACAATTGATTGCGGCATGCCTGTAACAGCCCGATTCCCGAGCTGCTAGCTTAACTCGCTTAGCAATCACAAATCTCAATTAGCACCAAAATAATACTAATCACTTATGAATTAGATAACATTCGCAGCGGAAACAACCTAAAATATACGATCCTGGACCTGTGGGTTATGGGCCCACAAAACAATATCCTTTAAATAAGACTTCAATTATATAGTCATTCAATCTCAAATTCCATGGCAAAAGAATAATCTATATTGTAAGTAATTCTAAATAAACTCCTCTATATACAAACTTAAATCTCGGACTATAACCCACAATACACAATTCGAATCATAACTTTGCTCTCAACTCGATTCTAGCTTCCCACACAATCCTGCAACAAAGTTCGGCTCTACCACCCACCAAGTGACAGGCCACAGAAATAAAAACACTATCAGCAAAGCTGAGTACACACTTTATAATAGAATATACAAGTTTAGGTGTATTTTGAAAACTAATTAATAACACATAGTCATAATAGCAAGTAGTCATAATCACTTCCATTAATTAGAGATTTCATAAGTTCATTCTTTTGATATGACCGCGAGTGTAGCAAACTATTGAGGGTCGTCACCCCACCTTTTATTGTTCTGCTTGCAAGACTTAACCCGGACATGTCCTACTTCCGCCAGGATTTCCCCAACCTGATTGGGTAACAGTTAGGGAATACCCGCCCTAACCCGGGAGTATACTCACGCCTCGCTTCCTTGATTAAAATCCAAGACATTTAGTGTTTCATTACCATACAATTCCATATACTTAACAAATTCCATTTAGAAGCATAAACATGGCAATTTAGTGTTTAAACCCAGCTTAGGATAAGTAAAACATCTCAAGTGAACCATAGCATGCCAAATCCATGTCATATACTCAAAGAACACATACTATTATGCATTGCATAAGAGATTTCATTTCATAATCATGCTTCACAATAGAAAGAAACAATCATCTAACCATAGGTAGGAAAATCTCTAGGTTACAATCCAAACTAAGTGTGTACCTTCACTTAGGCTGCTTAATGCACTTAAAATCCTTATTCCAAGTGGTTTACCCTTCCTACAGTTTCCCCTGAGTATGTAAAGTGCTAGGGATTAGTTTACACAAGCTCTAGAACATAAATAACTAAGCTAAGTCCAAGAGACATGCAAAGTCGTACTTACAGCGGTTGCTTGATGTTTCTATGGAGTTTTCTACAATTTCCCAAAGCTTGAAAACTCTACCAAAAGCTTGAAACACTAGCGAATTATGTGTAGAAGAGTTGTATGTAACGATAAGTAGGTGTTGAAGAAGAAGATTTAGGAGAAAAGGACGAAAAACCATGACACCCTTTTATAGGGCCTAATCTGGCGGTACCCATGGAGGAGGGAAACCTCCTCCTGGGTAAGGTCGGTTTCTTGGAGTTTCTAGGTGATTCTTGTTGGAGGTGTTAGCTTAATGTGTTGGCTTTCATGCATGAAAAGAGCTTTGGGAGATCGACAATTAAGTACTTGCGTAGGAGCTTACTTTTACGATAGATACGAACTGATATTTTAGCTGACCAGATTTTACTATGTAAGGAATCTACTATATTAAGCCACGTATATTTTGGGAACAAATGACCATTTTAACCTTAAGACATCCTTAACATAACATATATCAAGTTTGATTAGGTTATGAGCTCGGATTCAACCCTAAAAGGCTCTTTAACTGGAGGTTCATTGTTACCGATAAAACGGTCTCTATGCGATTTTCATAATCTTAAGAAATAAGGCTCTCCAAGGCTTTTTAGCTTATCTATTGCTTCTCACGGCTTTCTTAACCAATAAGAATGATAGTGCTTATCCCCTTTGACCTTTCTTAACCATTAAGAATGATAGTTCTTATCCATAAGCTTTCTTAACCACTAAGAATGTTAGAGCTTATCCACTTACTTTCTTAACCACTAAGAATGTTAGAGCTTATCCACTTGATTTCTTAACCACTAAGAATGTTAGAGCTTATCCACTTGCTTTCTTAACAATTAAGAATGATGGTTCTTATCCACTTTTGTCCTAGTATGATGTTGGAGAGAATTCTAACTACTTAAAGGACCAAAGCTTGATGTAGACTTAATATAGCTAACAAAATAATTGAACTCGCTTAAAAATTTAAGCTGTTACACTCTACCACCCTTAAAATAACATTCGTCCTCGAAACATCAAAACATAAACTCATAGATCAACCTTAAGTATCCAGATACCAAGCACTACAGCCTCCGATAGTCCTTACTAAATTTCCATGAAAAATTTCTCAATATTACCTACAAATAGATTTCAAATATCCTCAAATTACAACTTTGAATTCCATACTCTTATTCCCTAAGATTTACACAAATCTAGACTCTTATTCTTATTCTATTGCTCAAAACTTGAGATCTAATTACCCAAGTAAACGAGACACACATTCCCAATGATCTTTTACCCCCGCTATGTGGCTAACTCAAAGACACGATCGCGGGGTTGCTCGATACCATTTGTAACGGCCCGATTCCCAAGCTGCTAGCTTAATTCGCTTAGCAATCACAAATCTCAATTAACACCAAAATAATACTAATCACTTATGAATTAGATGACATTCGCAGCGGAAACAACATCAAATATACGATCCTGGACCTGTGGGTTATGGGCCCACAAAACAATATCCTTTAAATAAGACTTCAATTACATAGTCATTCAATCTCAAATTCCATGGCAAAAGAATAATCTATATTGTAAGTAATTCTAAATAAACTCCTCTATATACAAACTTAAATATCGGACTATAACCCACAATACACAATTCGAATCATAACTTTGCACTCTACTCGATTCTAGCTTCCAACACAATCCTGCAACAAAGTTCGACTCTGCCACCCACCAAGTGACAGGCCACAGAAATGACAACACTATCAGCACAGCTGAGTACACACTTTATAATAGAAAATACAAGTTTAGGTGTATTTTGAAAAATAATTGATAACACATAGTCATAATAGCAAGTAGTCATAATCACTTCCATTACTTTGAGATTTCATAAGTTCATTCTTTTGATATGACCGCGAGTGTAGCAAACTATTGAGGGTCGTCACCCCACCTTTTACTGTTCTGCTTGCAAGACTTAACCCGGACATGTCCTACTTCCGCCAGGATTTCCCCCTTCTGGATGGGTAACAGTTAGGGAATACCCGCCCTAACCCGGGTGTATGCTCACGCCTCGCTTCCTTGATTAAAATCCAAGACATTTAGTGTTTCATTACCATACAATTCCATATACTTAACAAATTCCATTTAGAAGCATAAACATGGCAATTTAGTGTTTAAGCCCAGCTTAGGATAAGTAAAACATCTCAAGTGAACCATAGCATGCCAAATCCATGTCATATACTCAAAGAACACATACTATTATGCATTGCATAAGATATTTCATTTCATAATCGTGCTTCACAATAGAATGAAACAATCATCTAACCATAGGTAGGAAAATCTCTAGGTTACAATCCAAATTAAGTGAGTACCTTCACTTAGGCTGCTTAATGCACTTAAACTCCTTATTCCAAGTGGTTTACCCTTCTTAAAGCTTCCCCTGAGTATGTAAAGTGCTAGGGATTAGTTTACACAAGTTCTAGAACATAAATAACTAAGCTAAGTCCAAGAGACATGCAAAGTTGTACTTACATCAGTTGCTTGATGTTTCTATGGAGATTTCTACAATTTCCCAAAGCTTGAAAACTCTACCAAAAGCTTGAAACACTAGGGAATTATGTGTAGAAGAGTTGTATGTAAAGATAAGTAGGTGTTGAAGAAGAAGATTTAGGAGAAAAGGACGAAAAACCATGACACCATTTTATAGGGCATGTTCTAGCGGTACCCATGGGGGAGGGAAACCTCTTCTGGGTAAGGTCGGTTTGTTGGAGTTTCAATGTGATTCTTGTTGGAGGTGTTAGCTTAATGTGTTGGCTTTCATGCATGAAAAGAGCTTTGGGAGATCGACACTTAAGTAGCTACTTAGAAGCTTTCTTTGACGATAGGTACGAACAGATATTTTAGTTGACCAGATTTTACTATGTAAGGAATCTACTATATTAAGCCACGTATATTTTGGGAAAAAATGACCATTTTAACCTTAAGACATCCCAAACATAACATATATCATGTTTGATTAGGTTATGAGCTCGGATTCAACCCTAAAAGGCTCTTTAACTGGAGGTTCATTGTTACCGATAAAACGGTCTCTATGCGATTTTCATAATCTTAAGAAATGGCTCTGCAAGGCTTTTTAGCTTATCTATTGGTTCTCATGGCCTTCTTAACCACTAAGAATGATAGTGCTTATCCCCTTTGACCTTTCTTAACCATTAAGAATGATAGTTCTTATCCACAAGCTTTCTTAACCACTAAGAATGCTAGAGCTTATCCACTTACTTAACCACTAAGAATGTTAGAGCTTATCCACTAGCTTTCTTAACCACTAAGAATGTTAGAGCTTATCCACTTGCTTTCTTAACAATTAAGAATGATGGTTCTTATCCACTTTTGTCCTAGTATGATGTTGGAGAGAATTCTAACTACTTAAAGGACCAAAGCTTGATGTAGACTTAATATAGCTAACAAAATAATTGAACCTGCTTAAAAATTTAGGCTGTTACACTCTACCACCCTTAAAATAACTTTCGTCCTCGAAACTTCAAAACATAAACTCATAGATCAACCTTAAGTATCCAGATACCAAGCACTACAGCCTCCGATAGTCCTTACTAAATTTCCATGAAAAATTCCTCAATATTACCTACAAATAGATTTCAAATATCCTCAAATTACAACTTTGAATTCCATACTCTTATTCCCTAAGTTTTACATAAATCTAGACTCTTATTCTTATTCTATTGCTCAAAACTTGAAATCTAATTACCCAAGTAACAGACACACATTCCCAATGATCTTTTACCCCCGCTATGTGGCTAACTCAGCACACAGTCGCAGGGTTGCTCTGATACCATTTGTAACAGCCCGATTCTCGAGCTGCTAGCTTAACTCGCTTAGCAATCACAAATCTCAATTAGTACCAAAATAATACTAATCACTTATGAATTAGATAACATTCGAAGCGGAAACAACATGAAATATACGATCATGGACCTGTGGGTTATGGGCCCACAAAACAATATCCTTTAAATAAGACTTCAATTACATAGTCATTCAATCTCAAATTCAATGGCAAAAGAATAATCTATATTGTAAGTAATTCTAAATAAACTCTTCTATATACAAACTTAAATATCGGACTATAACCCACAATCCACAATTCGAATCATAACTTTGCTCTCAACTCTATTCTAGCTTCCAACACAATCCTGCAACAAAGTTCGACTCTGCCACCCACCAAGTGACAGGACACAGAAATGACAACACTATCAGCACAACTGAGTACACACTTTATAATGGAAAATACAAGTTTAGGTGTATTTTGAAAAATAATTGATAACACATAGTCATAATAGCAAGTAGTCATAATCACTTCCATTACTTAGAGATTTCATAAGTTCATTCTTTTGATATGATCGCGAGTGTAGCAAACTATTGAGGGTCGTCACCCCACCTTTTACTGTTCTGCTTGCAAGACTTAACCCGGACATGTCCTACTTCCGCCAGGATTTCCCCCTCCTGGTTGGGTAACAGTTAGGGAATACCCGCCCTAACCCGGGTGTATGCTCACGCCTCGCTTCCTTGATTAAAATCCAAGACATTTAGTGTTTCATTACCATACAATTCTATATACTTAACAAATTCCATTTAGAAGCATAAACATGGCAATTTAGTGTTTAAGCCCAGCTTAGGATAAGTAAAACATCTCAAGTGAACCATAGCATGCCAAATCCATGTCATATACTCAAAGAACACATACTATTATGCATTGCATAAGATATTTCATTTCATAATCGTGCTTCACAATAGAAAAAACAATCATCTAACCATAGGTAGGAAAATCTCTAGGTTACAATCCAAACTAAGTGTGTACCTTCACTTAGGCTGCTTAATGCACTTAAACTCCTTATTCCAAGAGGTTTACCCTTCTTAAAGCTTCCCCTGAGTATGTAAAGTGCTAGGGATTAGTTTACACAAGTTCTAGAACATAAATATCTAAGCTAAGTCCAAGAGACATGCAAAGCTGTACTTACATCAGTTGCTTGATGTTTCTATGGAGTTTTCTACAATTTCCCAAAGCTTGAAAACACTACCAAATGCTTGAAACACTAGGGAATTATGTGTAGAAGAGTTGTATGTAAAGATAAGTAGGTGTTGAAGAAGAAGATTTAGGAGAAAAGGACGAAAAACCAAGACACCATTTTATAGGGCATGTTCTAGCAGTACCCATGGGGGAGGGAAACCTCTTCTGGGTAAGGTCGTTTTGTTGGAGTTTCAATGTGATTCTTGTTGGGGGTGTTAGCTTAATGTGTTGGATTTCATGCATGAAAAGAGCTTTGGGAGATCGACACTTAAGTAGCTGCTTAGAAGCTTTCTTTGACGATAGGTACGAACAGATATTTTAGTTGACCAGATTTTACTATGTAAGGAATCTACTATATTAAGCCACGTATATTTTGGGAACAAATGACCATTTTAACCTTAAGACATCCCAAACATAACATATATCATGTTTGATTAGGTTATGAGCTCGGATTCAACCCTAAAAGGCTCTTTAACTGGAGGTTCATTGTTACCGATAAAACGGTCTCTATGCGATTTTCATAATCTTAAGAAATAAGGCTCTGCAAGGCTTTTAGCTTATCTATTGGTTCTCATGGCCTTCTTAACCACTAAGAATGATAGTGCTTATCCCCTTTGACCTTTCTTAACCATTAAGAATGATAGTTCTTATCCACAAGCTTTCTTAACCACTAAGAATGCTAGAGCTTATCCACTTACTTAACCACTAAGAATGTTAGAGCTTATCCACTAGCTTTCTTAACCACTAAGAATGTTAGAGCTTATCCACTTGCTTTCTTAACAATTAAGAATGATGGTTCTTATCCACTTTTGTCCTAGTATGATGTTGGAGAGAATTCTAACTACTTAAAGGACCAAAGCTTGATGTAGACTTAATATAGCTAACAAAATAATTGAATCTGCTTAAAAATTTAGGCTGTTACACTCTACCACCCTTAAAATAACTTTCGTCCTCGAAACTTCAAAACATAAACTCATATATCAACCTTAAGTATCCAGATACCAAGCACTACAGCCTCCGATAGTCCTTACTAAATTTCCAAAATTCCTCAATATTACCTACAAATAGATTTCAAATATCCTCAAATTACAACTTTGAATTCCATACTCTTATTCCCTAAGTTTTACATAAATCTAGACTCTTATTCTTATTCTATTGCCCAAAACTTGAAATCTAATTACCCAAGTAACAGACACACATTCCCAATGATCTTTTACCCCCGCTATGTGGCTAACTCAGCACACAGTCGCAGGGTTGCTCTGATACCATTTGTAACAGCCCGATTCCCGAGCTGCTAGCTTAACTCGCTTAGCAATCACAAATCTCAATTAGCACCAAAATAATACTAATCACTTATGAATTAGATAACATTCGAAGCGGAAACAACATGAAATATACGATCCTGGACCTGTGGGTTATGGGCCCACAAAACAATATCCTTTAAATAAGACTTCAATTACGTAGTCATTCAATCTCAAATTCCATGGCAAAAGAATAATCTATATTGTAAGTAATTCTAAATAAACTCCTCTATATACAAACTTAAATATCGGACTATAACCCACAATACACAATTCGAATCATAACTTTGCTCTCAACTCGATTCTAGCTTCCAACACAATCCTGCAACAAAGTTCGATTCTGCCACCCACCAAGTGACAGGCCACAGAAATGATAACACTATCAGCAAAGCTGAGTACACACTTTATAATAGAAAATACAAGTTTAGGTGTATTTTGAAAACTAATTGATAACACATAGTCATAATAGCAAGTAGTCATAATCACTTCCATTACTTAGAGATTTCATAAGTTCATTCTTTTGATATGATCGCGAGTGTAGCAAACTATTGAGGGTCGTCACCCCACCTTTTACTGTTCTGCTTGCAAGACTTAACCCGGACATGTCCTACTTCCGCCAGGATTTCCCCCTCCTGGTTGGGTAACAGTTAGGGAATACCCGCCCTAACCCGGGTGTATGCTCACGCCTCGCTTCCTTGATTAAAATCCAAGACATTTAGTCTTTCATTACCATACAATTCCATATACTTAACAAATTCCATTTAGAAGCATAAACATGGCAATTTAGTGTTTAAGCCCAGCTTATTATAAGTAAAACATCTCAAGTGAACCATAGCATGCCAAATCCATGTCATATACTCAAAGAATACATACTATTATGCATTGCATAAGAGATTTCATTTCATAATCATGCTTTACAATAGAAAGAAACAATCATCTAACCGTAGGTAGGAAAATCTCTAGGTTACAATCCAAACTAAGTGTGTACCTTCACTTAGGCTGCTTAATGCACTTAAACTCGTTATTCCAAGTGGTTTACCCTTCCTGCAGCTTCCCCTGAGTATGTAAAGTGCTAGGGATTAGGTTACACAAGTTCTAGAACGTAAATAACTAAGCTAAGTCCAAGAGACATGCAAAGCTGTACTTACAGCAGTTGCTTGATGTTTCTATGGAGTTTTCTACAATTTCCCAAAGCTTAAAAACTCTACCAAAAGCTTAAAACACTAGGGAATTATGTGTAGAAGAGTTGTATGTAAAGATAAGTAGGTGTTGAAGAAGAAGATTAAGGAGAAAAGGACGAAAAACCATGACACCCTTTTATAGGGCATGTTCTGGCGGTACCCATGGGGGAGGGAAACCTCTTCTGGGTAAGGTCGGTTTATTGGAGTTTCTAGGTGATTCTTGTTGGAGGTGTTAGCTTAATGTGTTGGATTTCATGCATGAAAAGAGCTTTGGGAGATCGACACTTAAGTAGCTGCTTAGGAGCTTTCTTTGACGATAGGTACGAACAGATATTTTAGTTGACCAGATTTTACTATGTAAGGAATCTACTATATTAAGCCAAGTATATTTTGGGAACAAATGACCATTTTGACCTTAAGACATCCCAAACATAACATATATCAAGTTTGATTAGGTTATGAGCTCGGATTCAACCCTAAAAGGCTCTTTAACTGGAGGTTCATTGTTACCGATAAAACGGTCTCTATGCGATTTTCAAAATCTTAAGAAATAAGGCTCTCCAAGGCTTTTTAGCTTATCTATTGGTTCTCACGGCTTTCTTAACCACTGAGAATGATAGTGCTTATCCCCTTTGACCTTTCTTAACCATTAAGAATGATAGTTCTTATCCACATGCTTTCTTAACCACTAAGAATGTTAGAGCTTATTAACTTACTTTATTAACCACTAAGAATGTTAGAGCTTATCCACTTGCTTTCTTAACCACTAAGAATGTTAGAGCTTATCCACTTGCTTTCTTAACAATTAAGAATGATGGTTCTTATCCACTTTTGTCCTAGTATGATGTTGGAGAGAATTCTAACTACTTAAAGGACCAAAGCTTGATGTAGACTTAATATAGCTAACAAAATAATTGAACCTGCTTAAAAATTTAGGCTGTTACACTTTACCACCCTTAAAATACGTTTCATCCTCGAAACTTCAAAACATAAACTCATAGATCAACCTTAAGTATCCAGATACCAAGCACTACAGCCTCCGATAGTCCTTGCTAAATTTCCATGAAAAATTCCTCAATATTACCCACAAATAGATTTCAAATATCCTCAAATTACAACTTTGAATTCCATACTCTTATTCCCTAAGTTTTACACAAATCTAGACTCTTATTCTTATTCTATTGCTCAAAACTTGAAATCTAATTACCCAAGTAACAGTCACACATTCCCAATGATCTTTTACCCCCGCTATGTGGCTAACTCAGCACACGGTCGCAGGGTTGCTCTGATACCATTGTAACAGCCCGATTCCCGAGCTGCTAGCTTAACTCGCTTAGCAATCACAAATCTTAATTAGCACCAAAATAATACTAATCACTTATGAATTAGATAACATTCGCAGCGGAAACAACCTGAAATATACGATCGTGGACTTGTGGGTTATGGGCCCACAAAACAATATCCTTTAAATAAGACTTCAATTAAATAGTCATTCAATCTCAAATTCCATGGCAAAAGAATAATCTATATTGTAAGTAATTCTAAATAAACTCCTCTATATACAAACTTAAATCTCGGACTATAACCCACAATACACAATTCGAATCATAACTTTGCTCTCAAATCTATTCTAACTTCCAACACAATCCTGCAACAAAGTTCGACTCTGCCACCCACCAAGTGACAGGCCACAGAAATGACAACACTATCAGCACAACTGAGTACACACTTTATAATAGAAAATACAAGTTTAGGTGTATTTTGAAAAATAATTGATAACACATAGTCATAATAGCAAGTAGTCATAATCACTTCCATTACTTAGAGATTTCATAAGTTCATTCTTTTGATATGACCGCGAGTGTAGCAAACTATTGAGGGTCGTCACCCCACCTTTTACTGTTCTGCTTGCAAGACTTAACCCGGACATGTCCTACTTCCGCCAGGATTTCCCCCTCCTGGCTGGGTAACAGTTAGGAAATACCCGCCCTAACCCGGGTGTATGCTCACGCCTCGCTTCCTTGATTATAATCCAAGACATTTAGTGTTTCATTACCATACAATTCCATATACTTAACAAATTCCATTTAGAAGCATAAACATGGCAATTTAGTGTTTAAGCCCAGCTTAGGATAAGTAAAACATCTCAAGTGAACCATAGCATGCCAAATCCATGTCATATACTCAAAGAACACATACTATTATGCATTGCATAAGAGATTTCATTTCATAATCATGCTTCACAATAGAAAGAAACAATCATCTAACCATAGGTAGGAAAATCTCTAGGTTACAATCCAAACTAAGTGTGACCTTCACATAGGCTTCTTAATGCACTTAAACTCCTTATTCTAAGTGGTTTACCCTTCCTACAGCTTCCCCTGAGTATGTAAAGTGCTAGGGATTAGTTTACACAAGTTCTAGAACATAAATAACTAAACTAAGTCCAAGAGACATGCAAAGGTGTACTTACAGCAGTTGCTTGATGTCTCTATCGAGTTTTCTACAATTTCCCAAAGCTTGAAAACTCTACCAAAAGCTTGAAACACTAGGGAATTATGTGTAGAAGAGTTGTATGTAAAGATAAGTATGTGTTGAAGACGAAGATTTAGGAGAAAAGGACGAAAAACCATGACACCATTTTATAGGGCCTGTTCTGGCGGTACCCATGGGGGAGGGAAACCTCTTCTGGGTAAGGTCGGTTTCTTGGAGTTTCTATGTGATTCTTGTTGGAGGTGTTAGCTTAATGTGTTGGCTTTCATGCATGAAAAGAGCTTTGGGAGATCGACACTTAAGTAGCTTCTTAGAAGCTCTCTTTGACGATAGGTACGAACAGATATTTTAGCTGACCAGATTTTACTATGTAAGGAATCTACTATATTAAGCCACGTATATTTTTTGAACAAATGACCATTTGAACCTTAAGACATCCCAAACATAACATATATCAAGTTTGATTAGGTTAGGAGGTCGAATTCAACCCTAAAAGGCTCTTTAACTAGAGGTTCATTGTTACCGATAAAACGGTCTCTATGCGATTTTCATAATCTTAAGAAATAAGGCTCTCCAAGGCTTTTTAGCGTATCTATTGGTTCTCACGGCTTTCTTAACCACTATGAATGATAGTGCTTATCCCCTTTGACCTTTCTTAACTATTAAGAATAATAGTTCTTATCCACAAGCTTTCTTAACCACTAAGAATGTTAGAGCTTATCCACTTACTTTCTTAACCACTAAGAATGTTAGAGCTTATCCACTTGCTTTCTTAACCACTAAGAATGTTAGAGCTTATCCACTTGCTTTCTTTACAATTAATAATGATGGTTCTTATCCGCTTTTGTCCTAGTATGATGTTGGAGAGAATTATAACTACTTAAAGGACCAAAGCTTGATGTAGACTTAACATAGCTAATAAAATAATTGAACCTGCTTAAAAATTTACGTTGTTACACTCTACCACCCTTAAAATAAGTTTCGTCCTCGAAACTTCAAAACATAAACTCATAGATCAACCTTAAGTATCCAGATACCAAGCACTACAGCCTCCAATAGTCCTTACTAAATTTCCATGAAAAATTCCTCAATATTACCTACAAATAGATTTCAAATATCCTCAAATTACAACTTTGAATTCCATACTCTTATTCCCTAAGTTTTACACAAATCTAGACTCTTATTCTTATTCTATTGCTCAAAACTTGAAATCTAATTACCCAAGTAACAGACACACATTCCCAATGATCTTTTACCCCCGCTATGTGGCTAACTCAGCACACGGTCGTAGGGTTGCTCTGATACCATTTGTAACAGCCCGATTACCGAGCTGCTAGCTTAACTCGCTCAGGAATCATAAATCTCAATTAGCACCAAAATAATACTAATCACTAATGAATTAGAAAACATTCGCAGCGGAAACAACCTGAAATATACGGTCCTGGACCTGTGGGTTATGGGCCCACAAAACAATATCCTTTAAATAAGACTTCAATTACATAGTCATTCAATCTCAAATTCCATGGCAAAAGAATAATCTATATTGTAAGTAATTCTAAATAAACTCCTCTATATACAAACTTAAATCTCGGACTATAACCCACAATACACAATTCGAATCATAACTTTGCTCTCAACTCGATTCTAGCTTCCAACACAATCCTGCAACAAAGTTCGACTCTGCCACCCACCAAGTGACAGGCCACAGAAATGACAACACTATCAGCAAAGCTGAGTACACACTTTATAATAGAAAATACAAGTTTAGGTGTATTTTGAAAACTAATTTTTAACACATAGTCATAATAGCAAGTAGTCATAATCACTTCCATTACTTAGAGATTTCATAAGTTCATTCTTTTGATATGACCGCGAGTGTAGCAAACTATTGAGGGTCGTCACCCCACCTTTTACTGTTCTGCTTGCAAGACTTAACCCGGACATGTCCTACTTCCGCCAGGATTTCCCCCTCCTGGCTGGGTAACAGTTAGGAAATACCCGCCCTAACCCGGGTGTATGCTCACGCCTCGCTTCCTTGATTAAAATCCAAGACATTTAGTGTTTCATTACCATACAATTCCATATACTTAACAAATTCCATTTAGAAGCATAAACATGGCAATTTAGTGTTTAAGCCCAGCTTAGGATAAGTAAAACATCTCAAGTGAACCATAGCATGCCAAATCCATATCATATACTCAAAGAACGCATACTATTATGCATTGCATAAGAGATTTCATTTCATAATCATGCTTCACAATAGAAAAAAACAATCATCTAACCATAGGTAGGAAAATCTCTAGGTTACAATCCAAACTAAGTGTGTACCTTCACTTAGGCTGCTTAATGCACTTAAAATCCTTATTCCAAGTGTTTTACCCTTCCTACAGCTTCCCCTGAGTATGTAAAGTGCTAGGGATTAGTTTACACAAGTTATAGAACATAAATAACTAAGCTAAGTCCAAGAGACATGCAAAGCTGTACTTACAGCAGTTGCTTGATGTTTCCATGGAGTTTTCTACAATTTCCCAAAGCTTACAAACTCAGCCAAAAGCTTGAAACACTAGGGAATTATGTGTAGAAGAGTTGTATGTAAAGATAAGTAGGTGTTGAAGAAGAAGATTTAGGAGAAAAGGACGAAAAACCATGACACCCTTTTATAGGGCCTGTTCTGGCAGTACCCATGGGGGAGGGAAACCTCTTCTGGGTAACGTCGGTTTCTTGTAGTTTCTAGGTGATTCTTGTTGGAGGTGTTAGCTTAATGTGTTGGCTTTCATGCATGAAAAGAGCTTTGGGAGATCGACACTTAAGTAGCTTCTTAGAAGCTTTCTTTTACGATAGGTACGAACTGATATTTTAGCTGACCAGATTTTACTATGTTAGGAATCTACTATATTAAGCCACGTATATATTGGGAACAAATGACCATGTTAACCTTAAGACATCCCAAACATAACATATATCAAGTTTGATTAGGTTATGAGCTCGGATTCAACCCTAAAAGGCTCTTTAACTGGAGGTTCATTGTTACCGATAAAACGGTCTCTATGCGATTTTCATAATCTTAAGAAATAAGGCTCTCCAAGGCTTTTTAGCTTATCTATTGGTTCTCACAGCTTTCTTAACCACTAATAATGATTGTGCTTATCTCCTTTGACCTTTCTTAACCATTAAGAATGATAGTTCTTATCCACAAGCTTTCTTAACCACTAAGAATGTTAGAGCTTATCCACTTACTTTCTTAACCACTAAGAATGTTAGAGCTTATCCACTTGCTTTCTTAACCACAAAGAATGTAAGAGCTTATCCACTTGCTTTCTTTACAATTAAGAATGATGGTTCTTATCCACTTTTGTCCTAGTATGATGTTGGAGAGAATTATAACTACTTAAAGGACCAAAGCTTGATGTAGACTTAACATAGCTAACAAAATAATTGAACCTGCTTAAAAATTTACGTTGTTACACTCTACCACCCTTAAAATAAGTTTCATCCTCGAAACTTCAAAACATAAACTCATAGATCAACCTTAAGTATCCAGATACCAAGCACTACAGCCTCCGATAGTCCTTACTAAATTTCCACGAAAAATTCCTCAATATTACCTACAAATAGATTTCAAATATCCTCAAATTACAACTTTGAATTCCATACTCTTATTCCCTAAGTTTTACACAAATCTAGACTCTTATTCTTATTCTATTGCTCAAAACTTGAAATCTAATTACCCAAGTAACAGACACACATTCCCAATGATCTTTTACCCCCGCTATGTGGCTAACTCAGCACACGGGCGCAGGGTTGCTCTGATACCATTTGTAACAGCCCGATTACCGAGCTGCTAGCATAACTCGCTTAGCAATCACAAATCTCAATTAGCACCAAAATAATACTAATCACTTATGAATTAGATAACATTTGCAGCGGAAACAACCTGAAATATACGGTCCTGGACCTGTGGGTTATGGGCCCACAAAACAATATCCTTTAAATAAGACTTCAATTACATAGTCATTCAATCTCAAATTCCATGGCAAAAGAATAATCTATATTGTAAGTAATTCTAAATAAACTCCTCTATATACAAACTTAAATCTCGGACTATAACCCACAATACACAATTCGAATCATAACTTTGCTCTCAACTCGATTCTAGCTTCCAACACAATCCTGCAACAAAGTTCGACTCTACCACCCACCAAGTGACAAGCCACAGAAATGACAACACTATTAGCAAAGCTGAGTACACACTTTATAATAGAAAATACAAGTTTAGGTGTATTTTGAAAACTAATTGATAACACATAGTCATAATAGCAAGTAGTCATAATCACATCCATTACTTAGAGATTTCATAAGTTCATTCTTTTGATATGACCGCGAGTGTAGCAAACTATTGAGGGTCGTCACCCCACCTTTTACTGTTCTGCTTGCAAGACTTAAACCGGACATGTCCTACTTCCGCCAGGATTTCCCCCTCCTGGTTGGGTAACAGTTAGGGAATACCCGCCCTAACCCGGGTGTATGCTCACGCCTCGCTTCCTTGATTAAAATCCAAGACATTTAGTGTTTCATTACCATACAATTTCATATACTTAACAAATTCCATTTAGAAGCATAAACATGGCAATTTAGTGTTTAAGCCCAGCTTAGGATAAGTAAAACATCTCAAGTGAACCATAGCATGCCAAATCCATGTCATATACTCAAAGAACACATACTATTATGCATTGCATAAGATATTTAATTTGATAATCATGCTTCACAAGAGAAAGAAACAATCATCTAACCATAGGTAGGAAAATCTCTAGGTTACAATCCAAACTAAGTGTATACCTTCACTTAGGCTACTTATTGCACTTAAACTCCTTATTCCAAGTGGTTTACCCTTCCTACAGCTTCCCCTGAGTATGTAAAGTGCTAGGGATTAGTTTACATAAGTTCTAGAACATAAATAACTAAGCTAAGTCCAAGAGACATGCAAAGATGTACTTACAGCAGTTGCTTGATGTTTCTATGGAGTTTTCTACAGTTTCCCAAAGCTTGAAAACTCTACCAAAAGCTTGAAACACTAGGGAATTATGTGTAGAAGAGTTGTATGTAAAGATAAGTAGGTGTTGAAGAAGAAGATTTAGGAGAAAAGGACGAAAAACCATGACACCCTTTTATAGGGCCTGTTCTGGCTGTACCCGTGGGGGATGGAAACCTCTTCTGCGTAACGTCGGTTTCTTGGAGTTTCTAGGTGATTCTTGTTGGAGGTGTTAGCTTAATGTGTTGGCTTTCATGCATGAAAAGAGCTTTGGGAGATCGACAATTAAGTAGCTGCTTAGAAGCTTTCTTTTACGATAGGTACGAACTGATATTTTTGCTGACCAGATTTTACTATGTAAGGAATCTACTATATTAAGCCACGTATATTTTGGGAACAAATGACCATTTTAACCTTAAGACATCCCAAACATAACATATATCATGTTTGATTAGGTTATGAGCTCGGATTCAACCCTAAAAGGCTCTTTAACTGGAGGTTCATTGTTACCGATAAAACGGTCGCTATGCGATTTTCATAATCTTAAGAAATAAGGCTCTCCAAGGCTTTTTAGCTTATCTGTTGGTTCTCACGGCTTTCTTAACCACTAATAATGATAGTGCTTATCCCCTTTGACCTTTCTTAACCATTAAGAATGATAGTTCTTATCCACAAGCTTTCTTAACCACTAAGAATGTTAGAGCTTATCCACTTACTTTATTAACCACTAAGATTGTTAGAGCTTATCCACTTGCTTTCTTAACCATTAAGAATGTTAGAGCTTATCCACTTGCTTTCTTAACAATTAAGAATGATGGTTCTTATCCACATTTGTCCTAGTATGATGTTGGAGAGAATTCTTACTTAAAGGACCAAAGCTTGATGTAGACTTAATATAGCTAACAAAATAATTGAACCTGCTTAAAAATTTAGGCTGTTACACTCTACCACCCTTAAAATAACTTTCGTCCACGAAACTTCAAAACATAAACTCATAGATCAACCTTAAGTATCCAGATACCAAGCACTACAGCCTCCGATAGTCCTTACTAAATTTCCATAAAAAATTCCTAAATATTACCCACAAATAGATTTCAAATATCCTCAAATTACAACTTTGAATTCCATACTCTTATTCCCTAAGTTTTACACAAATCTAGACTCTTATTCTTATTCTATTGCTCAAAACATGAAATCTAATTACCCAAGTAACAGACACACATTCCCAATGATCTTTTACCCCCGCTATGTGGCAAACTCAGCACACAGTCGCAGGGTTGCTCTGATAACATTTGTAACAGCCCGATTCCCGAGCTGCTAGCTTAACTCGCTTAGCAATCACAAATCTCAATTAGCACCAAAATAATACTAATCACTTATGAATTAGATAACATTCGCAGCGGAAACAACCTGAAATATACGATCCTGGACCTGTGGGTTATGGGCCTACAAAACAATATTCTTTAAATAAGACTTCAATTACATAGTCATTCAATCTCAAATTCCATGGCAAAAGAATAATCTACATTGTAAGTAATTCTAAATAAACTCCTCTATATACAAATTTAAATCAGACTATAACCCAGAATACACAATTCGAATCATAACTTTGCTCTCAACTCGATTCTAGCTTCCAACACAATCCTGCAACAAAGTTCGACTCTGCCACCCACCAAGTGACAGGCCACAGAAATGACAACACTATCAGCAAAGCTGAGTACACACTTTATAATAGAAAATACAAGTTTAGGTGTATTTTGAAAACTAATTATTAACACATAGTCATAATAGCAAGTAGTCATAATCACTTCCATTACTTAGAGATTTCATAAGTTCATTCTTTTGATATGACCGCGAGTGTAGCAAACTATTGAGGGTCGTCACCCCACCTTTTACTGTTCTGCTTGCAAGACTTAACCCGGACATGTCCTACTTCCGCCAGGATTTCCCTCTCCTGGTTGGTTAACAGTTAGGGAATACCCGCCCTATCCCGGGTGTATGCTCACCCTCGCTTCCTTGATTAAAATCCAAGACATTTAGCATTTCATTACCATACAATTCCATATACTTAACAAATTCCATTTAGAAGCATAAACATGGCAATTTAGTGTTTAAGCCCAGCTTAGGATAAGTAAAACATCTCAAGTGAACCATAGCATGCCAAATCCATGTCATATACTCAAAGAACACATACTATTATGCATTGCATAAGAGATTTCATTTCATAATCATGCTTCACAATAGAAAGAAACAATCATCTAACCATAGGTAGGAAAATCTCTAGGTTACAATCCAAACTAAGTGTGTACCTTCACTTAGGCTGCTTAATGCACTTAAACTCCTTATTCTAAGTGGTTTACCCTTCCTACAGCTTCCCCTGAGTATGTAAAGTGCTAGGGATTAGTTTACACAAGTTTTAGAACATAAATAACTAAGCTAAGTCCAACAGACATGCAAAGTTGTACTTACAGCAGTTGCTTGATGTTTCTATGGAGTTTTCTACAATTTCCCAAAGCTTGAAAACTCTACCAAAAGCTTGAAACACTAGGTAATTATGTGTAGAAGAGTTGTATGTAAGGATAAGTAGGTGTTGAAGAAGAAGATTTAGGAGAAAAGGACGAAAATCCATGACACCCTTTTATAGGGCCTAATCTGGCGGTACCCATGGAGGAGGGAAACCTCCTCTGGGTAAGGTCGGTTTCTTGGAGTTTCTAGGTGATTCTTGTTGGAGGTGTTAGCTTAATGTGTTGGCTTTCATGCATGAAAAGAGCTTTGGGAGATCGACAATTAAGTATCTGCTTAGGAGCTTTCTTTTACGATAGATACGAACTGATATTTTAGCTGACCAGATTTTACTATGTAAGGAATCTATTATATTAAGCCACGTATATTTTGGGAACAAATGACCATTTTAACCTTAAGACATCCCAAACATAACATATATCAAGTTTGATTAGGTTATGAGCTCGGATTCAACCCTAAAAGGCTCTTTAACTGGAGGTTCATTGTTACCGATAAAACGGTCTCTATGCGATTTTCATAATCTTAAGAAATAAGGCTCTCCAAGGCTTTTTGGCTTATCTATTAGTTCTCACGGCTTTCTTAACCACTAAGAATGATAGTGCTTATCCCCTTTGACCTTTTCTTAACCATTAAGAATGATAGTTCTTATCCACAAGCTTTCTTAACCACTAAGAATGTTAGAGCTTAGCTACTTACTTTCTTAACCACTAAGAATGTTAGAGCTTATCCACTTGTTTTCTTAACAATTAAGAATGATGGTTCTTATCCACTTTTGTCCTAGTATGATGTTGGAGAGAATTCTAACTACTTAAAGGACCAAAGCCTGATGTAGACTTAATATAGCTAACAAAATAATTGAACCTGCTTAAAAATTTAGGTTGTTACAATGCCAAACCGAGTTATGATGTTCTTCCAAATAAAATTCTTGACATTATTGGTAGTTATGCCTCGCACTGCCTCCGCCTCTACCCACTTAGTAAAATAATCAATAGCCACAATCACAAACTTCTTTTGTACAGGCACAGGACAGGGTCCCAAGATATCCATTCCCCATTTAGCAAAAGGCAAAGGGAAAAAAAATGGGAGTTAGGTAATTGGACAGCTCTGGTGCAAGTTTCCATGCTTCTGACAATTGTCGTATTTCTTAGCATAAGCAAGGGCATCTTCATTAAGGTAGGCCAATAGTACCCAGTTCTCAAGGCCTTCTCTCCTAAGCATCTTCCCCCAATGTGAGTTGCATAGGCCCTTTCATAGAGTTCCTTCGAAACTTCCAGTCCATCTTCTCGGGTGATACACTATAGGACAATTGAAAGACTTCTTATACAAAGTTTTATCCCACAATTCTAGCCACTTGTCTCTGGCCTTGACATACTTAGCCTCCCCAAGGTCTGAGGGTAACTGGCCCGTCTTTTTGAAGTTTATGATGGGCTCCTTCCATACTGTTCATCGGCTTAGGAACATGCACTAGTGGTGTCAAAACCGGGCTTACCGCTCCGATTTTGGGGCGCATCGGTTGGACTCGCAACAGTCCCCAAAAATTAACCAATCCGGTCTAGGACCGGATCAGTTAATCATTTACCGCTGCGGTTTTGGGTGAAAACCGCAGCAGTTAAGCAAGTTAACTGCTGCGGTTTTGACCCAAAACCGCAGCGATTGATCACCCCAAAAACCAAAAAAAAAAATTATTTTTTCATTATTAATCGATATAAAATTAATAGTATATATCAATACTCATTTTATTAAGCATATTATGCTTAATTGAAGCATAAGCATAAATAATTAGATACATAAAAATATTATATGAAACAATGCTGTGTTTGTACAGGGTATTGATACATGTACACAAAAGAAGAACTTCGAACTGTTATACAAAAATATTATATGAAAAACTTTATATACATAATATCCCCATGGGTTTCCCTATAAGATATTACACAGCTCATAGCCAACTTAGCCCACCAATTACACTGCAGAAGCTTATATATAACTAGATCATGAAAATATCAGCCCAACGAAAAAATTAACTGGCAAATGCAGGAATTTCCCATCATGCATTGTATGCAAAGCATCAACAATTGGCGTATCTACAGTTGCACATTCTGGATTAGGTGTCATGATCTGCACATCCATCGAAAGAACAGTAAAAATCAAATAATAAGGATCTTCCATCCCTAAGAAAAATATAGAATTGTTGACCGTCAAAAAATTGACAGCAGATATTAGAACTTAAAAAGTTATGTCTCTGCAACTCGAATACCTTTCCCATAAGTGTTGAATCTGGAGGAAGATTTTGCGCAATAACCAGCATTAATATTTCCTTGGAGCTGAAAGAGGCGAAGACCAGAGTAAACAGTTCATAACAAGAAATTAGGAGTGCATATGGAGGAGTTCAGTCAAAAAACCAATCCAGCACTTCGTACTTTACAGTTGCAATCACCAGAAAATTCAAGGACTTACGTTAAGATGCCCTTTGGTTTATTTTCTACTGTCACAATAGCACAACTTAAATGAAGTTCGAGCATCTTCTTCGCTGCTTGTAAGACTGTGTCAGTTGGTGATACCGTTAGGAGCCTACAAATACATCCTTAGAGTCTGTTAGATAGGTAATCTAAAAGACCTAAGATACCAATTGGAACTTATGAACAAAAAAGAAATATTACCTACTTTGAATGCTCAGAGAGAACTGTTGACAATGAAGCCCTGAAAATGCACTCCCTCAGTGCGTCAATGAATGTATTAGGGCCTGGAACCGAAACATAGTTAAAAAGATTTGCCAAAATTGCGAATAATCTATCCGACTTAAGAGCACAGCATGAAATGTAAGTCCGAGAAGAAAGTAATGTAGAAGATGTGTAAGAGAGATGTAAAGATATTTTTGTTGCAAGAATTTTTTTGTTTTAAAGTCATACTCTCCACTGACCCGAAGCTGATGACCCCTAATTTTTCTCACCACCTTCAACAGATGCAACAATGGCCTTTCCTTTCTTAGCTGCCCTCTCTCAAATTACTAAGAATCAACAAATTTAGCCACTGCAAGTCCTAATCCCTAATTTCACGAACCAACAGAACAAACAGAAACTCTAATTTCAAAGGTATCAATGTTAAAATACCAAGAAATTTAATCTATAGAATTATGCAACAACAGATAAGGTAATATGAATTTGAGAGAATTCCATATCTTCGTTGTTCATCATACCCTAATTAAGTTTAACCGATTCCAACATAATGAAGCAGATTTTTTCTGATTCTCTAGTAACAGTTCACTAGATTTCACATACTGAAACTCGATTTTGTCGATTGAAACTGACTTTTGCTGATGAAAACTGATTTGAACTGAACATTATTTTATAAGTTGAAGTGAACATATAACAAACTTAAATCGGATTTTCTCACCCCAAATCCCACAACCCAAAACTCAGACAGGGGCAACCAACAGGAGCTGTAGCTACTTTACATCAAAATTCATATACATGAACACAAATAAATTTCATCAGTTGCATAGGGAGACAACTGAAGCCATACATCCAAGAAGAGAAGGGCTAGTACAATTAGATCTCATAATTTAAGCAGCGTGGATCATGCATGTTCTCAATCTCCACTTGTCCGAACATGACTGTAGGAATAAGCGAAAAAATGTATTTCTTTCTATGACCTTTCAAGTGAGAAATGCGGCCATCTAGAATTTGGGAGATATATGCACATGAATTGCCCGATAAGCAGAGCAAATAACACTGTATTGTGAAAAAGTTCACACAGAAGTTACAATCATCTGTTAATTTTCTCGTTCGACTCAAGGTCAGTGCTTCCAAGTCCATATAAGATATGTATATGGTTTATCGCAAAAATAATTGATCCATTGCAATGCAGTGACAAATTTAATCATAAAATCATTTGACTCAAGACCAGAGGTCCCAAGTCCACGTCATTAAGAACCATAATTTCAGGAAAGAATTAGAGATTCCAATCATCTCACTACCACAAAAAACTGTAAGAAAGCGCCAATGTCATCCAATTATAGAGGGGAATAGAAAAATGGGAAATTTATGCATCCAATAATGTTTATGCAGTTAGATAACGAATTTATGACCAAGGCGGTGCTTTATCCGCACATCTAATATATACACAACTAAGCACCCCATACCGTTATTCAACCACCAAAAACCACCAAAAACCACCAATCATAAACCCTAACAGACAATCATCAACAACAAAGAAAACCTCCAGAATTTTCAGATGATGTTTTTAATTAAAAAAAAATGTAAATTCGAGGTTACAGTAAACATGAAAAAAAATCAACAAACTCAATCACAATACTAAATTAAATTGATAATAGTTCACTTACAACGTTGTTTGCCGATGAATTAGGGTTGTTCTAAACATCAACACTAAAAAAAAAAAAATCAACGTTGGTTCCACCATTTTCTGCCTCTCTCAGTACCCTCTCGAATTTCAATTCTTCAACTTCTGAGAGCTCGATTTGCCGATGAATTAGGGTTTATCGATTTGTAAAATTTAGGGATGAACCAGCGGAAGGAGAGAGAAAGTACCGAGACCGCAGAGAGTTGAGAAGCAGCGATTGCTGGTGGCGGTGGCAATGGTGGTAATGGCGCCGACGAGTTGAGAGAGGAGCGACTAGATGTATGGTTTGGTGGTTCGTGTCTTCGTCAGAGGGAAGAGAGAGAGAGACTGGAGGATGTCGTTCAAGTAGTAGAGGGAGGTTGGTATAAGGAGCAAGGATTTCGTTCAAGTAGTAGAGGGAGGTTGGGCTTAAACATTTTGGGCCGTGAAACTGGTTTTCACGCGGGCTATTAGACAAAAAAAATAAACTAGATTAACCGCTGCGGTTAAAAGATTCGCAGCGGTTAATAGAAAACCGATCCGGTTCTCAAGAACTGCAGCGGTTTGTGTTCCCAGGTTTCCCACCCAAATTTTCAAGGATTTACTGATTCGGTTCTCTTAAGGACTGCAGCGGTTGTGTTGTGACATATAGAGTTTTTTCCACTAGTGATGAACTCTTCTTGATCAATACTTTTCTTTAACTTAACTTCCCAGAACACTGTCCTTGGTATATCACAACCAGCTGAACTGGCTAGCTTTGAAAGAGCATCAGCTTGGTGGTTTACTGATCTTGGTACTTGCTCCAACACAAACCTCTCTAAAGGTTCAATCTCATCTCTGATAAGACACATGTAATTGCTCATAGATGCTTCCTTGTATTAATAATCTTCATTTACTTGGCTGACCACCACTAAGAGAGAGTCTGATTTGTCCTCGATCTCGAAAGCCCCAACCGCTCTGCACATCTTGAGTCCAGCTAGCAGGGCCTCATATTCAGCTTCATTGTTGGACGCCTGGAACTGGAATCTTAAGGCATATTTAAACTTATCTCCCTCTGGAGATTGATGATGATTCCTGCTCCACATCCATTGGTTGTTGATGATCCATCTACCATAAGAGTCGAAAACTTATTGCCTTCTACTGAATCAGCTATCAGGTCTATAGTTGGTCGAGTAAGCTCAACTATGAAATTAGCTAAGGCCTGGCCTTTAATGGCCTTCCTTGGCTCAAAAGTTATGTCAAACATGTTTAACTCAACAACCCATTTAAACATTCTTCCAGCGGCCTCCATCTTTTGCAATACTTACTTTAAAGGCTGATTAGTATAAACTAGTATGTTGTGAGCTAGAAAATAAGGTCTTAGCTTTCGGCTGGCCATGACTAGTGCCGATCCGAACTTCTCGACGTAAGTATATCTACATTCTGCATCTTTAAGCACATGACTCAGAAAATATATCGGAATTTGAACTGACTCTTGCTCGACCAGCGAGACAGCGCTTACAGCTAGATGAGACAATGTTAAGTTTACAAATAATTTCTCCTCTTCAGCTGGGCTGACCAACCTGAGTAACTGATGAAGATGGTCTTTGACTTGTTGAAGCGCCTGCTTTGTCTCAGTCGTCCATTCAAACTTAGCTTTTTTCTTGATTGTAGCAAAGAAATGGTGGCATTTGTCCCCCGACTTAGAAAGGAACCGGCCAAGAGCCATGAGGCAGCCAGTCAAACGCCGCACTTCCTAAATCCAAGTCGGCGACTTCATATCCAGAATGGCTTGGATTTTTTCAGGATTAGCTTCAATTCCCCTCAGGTCTACTAGAAACCCCAAAAACTTTCCTGTCATGACTCCAAAAATACATTTTTTGGGATTCAACTTTAGCTTATATTTCCTGAGAGTCTCAAAGGTCTCTTACAAATCACCAATGTGGTCTTTTTCTTGCTGACTCTTCACTATCATATCATCTATCTATGCCTCCATATTCCTATCCAATTGCGGCTGAAAAATTGTATTGATCATTCTCTGGAAGATGGTCGGCGCATTTCTGAGTCCAACAGGCATCATCAGTCAACCATACTATCCTTTTCTCTGTTATGAAAGACTTCTTGTCCTAGTCGTCTAACCACAAAGGTATTTGATGGAAACTGGAATATGCGTCCATGAAGCTCAACAAAGCATGGCCGATCGTGGAGTCAACCAAGTGATCCAATTTAAGCAAAGGAAAACTGTCCATGGGACAAGCCTTGTTGAGATCAGTGTAGTCCACACACATCCTCCATGTGCCATTGGGGTTTGGCACCATGACCACATTAGCTATCCAATCTGGATAATAAGTTTCTCTGATGAAATGCGCCTCTAACAACCTTTACACCTCCTTATCTACCGCTTAATTTCTGGTTGGTCTGATATGTCGTTTCTTCTAACGAACTGGTTTCATATTTGGATCAACATTCAATCTGTGAACAGCTATCTCCGGATCAATTCCAGACATCTCTTAAACACTATAAGCAAACACATCTTAAAACTCCTTGAGTAAGATTATCAAAGTTCTCCGCAACTCAGGGGAAAGGGAAGATCCAATCTTTAGGGTCCTTTGTGGACGAGCATCGTCTAAACATATGTCTTTTGGGACCTCAACAGGCTCTGGACTCTCAAGGGCCAGACCCTTGATGGCCATAACTTCTTCAGAAGAGCAGGGCTCTTCCTTTACTGGCACATACTTCCTCTTCTTGCTTGGGAGGGTTTCGGCCGTTCTCCTTGAAGGAGTAACCTGCATCTGAGAATTTTCAATTGTCTTCCTAAGCAAGGCTGTTTGCGCCATTATGATTTCGGCCGTTTTCCCTTCACAAGCGATCTTCGTCTGGTCCTTCTCTTCGGTCTTCCAAGACGATGGTTTTAGACTAGTTAAGTAACATTCTTTGGCCGCCTGATGGTCCCCATAAAGTGTCCCTATCTACCCTCCGTCACATTCAGACTTCATGAGTACAAGATGAGTTACAATGAATGCTTTAACATGATTCATAGTTGGTCGTCCAAGAATAACATTGTAGGCTGTTAAGTCTCTGACAACTAGAAACTTGATGAATAAAGTTCATGAGATATCATTTTCTCCTAACCGGAGAGGCAAAGTAACCGTCCCCATAGGATGAATAAATCCCCCCCCCAAACCCAATGATTTGGTGGTGAACGGGGTCCAAGCTCTTCTCATCAAACTTCAACCTGGACAAACAATCTGCACTGATGATGTCCGTCGAACCTCCAGTGTCAATCAAAATCCTTCTCACTCTTAGATTTGTTATGTTCATTTCCACAACTAGAGGATCATCATGAGGGGTCCTCAACTTCCCCCAATCTTGCTCAATAAACACCACCTTTGGGAAAGGGCAGCCTTTGTCTGATCAGTTAACATAATTTGGTCGAGCTCCCGGAGGTAGCTTTTGTGCCCTCGATTGGTAGATCCGCCAGATGCAAACCCACCTAAAATGACCAGAACAACAACTTTGCCCGTGCTTTCACTCTCCTTCTTTTTGCTTTGACGATCGTCCATCTTCTGAAACTTCTGTCCCGCTCGGGGTAAATACGAGTTCATCTTTCCTTGTCGTGCCAAATCCTCTAGGGCCCTCTTAAGATGCTTACATTCATTAGGTTGATGTCCACAATCCTTATGAATGACAATACTTGCTTCTGTCCCTATCTCTATAGGGAGTCTTTATCTCAGTTGGATATTTGAGCTCATATTGGTCCTTGATCCCCATAAGAATAGAATACTAATCTTTGCTGATTTTTATTGGGTCGGCTGAAGTTTCTGATTCTTTTCCCTTTCCTCGTTTGGACGAGGTGGTTGTGGAGGTTACTACCCAAGTCTCAGCCTTCTTTGGGTTGTTCTTTTTTGCCGAAACCACATCCTCAGGCTTCTTAGACTCGGGGTGCTTAGCCTCGGCACAAACTTGGGTAGCATGTATAAATGCTTCAGCCTCTTCTAACGCTTCTGTAACGTTGGTGATTTTCTTCTTGAGAAGATTAAACTTAAAACTTCATGACCGTAGCCCTCTAATAAGGCATCAAAGGCCACTCCAAACTCCGAAGAGCTTCCTTTGGACCTTGAATGACCTTCCCTAAATGCATGCTAGTATTTTGTTCTTGTCGGTTTGCTACAAAGTGACTTCTAAACAAGTAACTGATTTCAGTGAAATTGTTAACCAAGTTAGGAGGAAGGTTGTTAAACCATTTCTGAGCTACTCCTTTCAGAGTAGCTGGAAAATTCTTGCAACAAGTAGCATCATCTACTGCTTGTACATACATTTGATGCTTGTAAGCAGAAAGATGATCGTCAGAATCAGTCGTTCCATCAAATGGCTCAATTGTAGGGAGTTTAAGCTTTGGGAAAGGGGGACCTCCATTATCCTGGTCAAGAAGGGAGTTTCTAGTTGATACGGAGACCCCCCAACTGCCCTTCAATGGGTATGAATTCCTTATGGTACTCCTTCAAAACAGGATTAGATGAGGTATTTGCTGGGGCTGCCCGCCGATAGACCATCGGCTACACCACTACTTTCTCTTGCCACGGACGAAGAAGGGAAGGACCCATACTTCTTCCTTGTGTTCGAGAGTATATCTTCAAGGGTGGATATCTCAAATACGGGGTAGACCCTGTGGCCGACCGTTGTAAGGCAACATCTTTCTTTGCTTCCAGATATTACCGAGCATCTGTTTCATCCGATGCCCATTCGGACGCCGGTCATCCTGGGACCTAACCACCAGGTTCCAGTCCATCTTCCGTCGCTGCTCACTACACGCAGGCTGATTCTCTCGGGCTGCCCCTCTAGAAACTTCTGGACGGGTATATCGACTTGGACCTGCAACGTTCTCCTGAGAGCGTCCCCGTGGATGAGCTAGATTAGGAACAGCCGGCTTTGGATTCACCTGAAAAAACAGCATATTGTTCTTGATCTGTTCCTAGACGACTACTGCCATCTTGGTCTGAAAATCATTCAACACATTTTCAGATGAGCAGCAGTTACAGGACGTTCAAGATTTTCCTAGAAGACATGCAGTTGATGTTCATCAGGAACGTTGGATGGAAGCCTATCCCTTCCTCGAGGTGGTCGATCATCATCCATAGTGTCTTCTACCCGATTATGATAACTGCGGTTTCGAGCTATGTTGGACGAGTGACAGTCAGTCATCAATGCGTCTCCCCACATACGGCGCCAAATGTTATGTCTACTTGACAATCAAGCAACTTCTTCTTTCGATACGTTCTTTGAGAGACTTGTGCAAGTGATGCCTTTGTTCCACGCTCCGAACCTGCAGCAAAGGAAACCAACCTAGAGGTTTGGGTGGTAGTTCCCCCTCCGAAGCTTAAATCAGTTTAGGTATGGAATCGGATGTAGAGAAATAGACTAAGAGATAATATTTTAGCAGAGTAATGGCACAGTATTCAATGATCTACCATTACCTGATTTTGAGGGGACTATATATAGTGTTTGGAATCTGAAAGCTGCCATCTGATGTCACCCTAGAATGGGGCCATTTGATTGGCTAAGCAATCAGAATTCAACACGTGGTAGGCAATGATTGGAGGCTGAATGTCAGCCAATCCTATGCAGCCGTTTTTTGGAATTGGGCTTGGAGTATTCCTTCTGTCCAGAAGTGGGCCTAAAATATTAGAGGAAATAATCCTCTTAAAAAGGTTAGTTTCCCTCCAATTTCAAGGACACGTGGAGGCCTCTGATTGGTCCACGTATCCACTCATCAACCCTTCATTTTTAGATTATAATAGGTTGGGTAAAGGGAATCATTGAATTGACAAAACAAACAACAAGTAAGGGAATTAGGTCACTTGATTCCCTTATCATTTCCTGAAAACCTTTAACCAAATGTCTCCTTAAGGATGCGGTTATTGAAAAAACCACAACCCTTAGCTCAATTGATAAAGGGTTGCATTTTTTGCTAAAATCGCAGCCCTTGTGACCCAAATTTTTTTTTTTTGCATTTTTTTAACCTAAATGATCTCCAAACATTATTTATACATTAAAGTATCATTTTTCCTTGAAATTATGTTATTTATACATATATAGGAAAAAATATGATCCAATTACATTCTTGTGTCAAAAATAGACAAAAAGAAAAGCTTGCACAAACTTGTAACCAACTCCATAGAATCTCATTTATCATCATCTCATTCGGACTCCAGTTCCCTTTCAATTTGTCTGGTCAGTAGCTAAGTTCTCAGCTCATTAGCCCTCTATCTAGTAGAAGAATGCATACCGAGGATATTTTTTTTTATATAAAAAAAAGCATGAAAAGCCTTGATTCAGAGTCCACCCATTATAATACTCAACATTTCAGCTTCATAACCAACATTAGGCTAAACATGTACGGATGTAAGTACAAGACAAGATAGGCCTCAATCACCAAGTATATGGGGCTTATATGTATTCACCTTTGTCCTGGGAAGAGGCGGGCAAATGTATACTGAGGTCATCCATATTTGAGCACCCTTGGATCTTCAACCGGTGCTCATTGGCTAGGTGCAATAGGCAGATAAAGCATAAATAAGGGGAAATATCATGGGATGCCGCCGCACCACAATCATCAGGGAAGGTAGCAAATAGTTGTTTGAAAGATATGACATCGTCATCAACTTTTTGACAATAACAAACCATCATATCAAAATTCAGAAAACTTAGACTTCATCCTCAAGACAGAGCATATTAGGAATACCTTTACTAACAGGAAAATTGCAACTTATGGGCAAACAAGGGAACCTTCTTCGAGGTGAACCTCAAGGAGGGCATGATCGAACATGGTGAGAAAATCACTACATGGAGGAAAAATTTCTATTAAAGAAAACTAAGCATCAGGAGAATTTATACAGAAGTAGCTAGAGAAACTACAACAATAACAAAAACAGCAACAACCAAATTATAAGAGTTCGGGAGGTTAAGAGTCGAGATATGTAGCCTTTAAACACAACACTGACGACAACTCTCGGAAGCCTCTGAGACAAGATACTTTATGAGAATATAAAAGTAGATGAGAAGCGAAAGTAGTCCTGACTTCAGTCCCAAATCAATGCTCAAGAAAAAACATGTACAAGTTAGAACTCACAAAAAGGGCATTTGGGATCCAGACTACAAAAGCATAGGATTTTCAGGACAAGAGCCAATAAAAGTACTAGAATTGTTTACAATATATTTAAAGTACCCAAAATCACGTTACAAATTAACTAATCTGGTACCTTATAATTCGTAGAAAACAAGTCTAATCTTCAAAACATCCATATGTTCTGAAATCGCAGTACTCTATACTAAAATCATTCATATGTTTACTATATAGGAGTACTAGATAATACGAAATCGCATTACTAAATTACTAAATTACAAATTCAATACCTTAGAATTAGTCAAAAACAAGTCTAATATTCAAAACATCAAAAAACAATTAAATTAATAAGTAAAATAATACAAGAGGATAAGCGAATTTAAATGGCGACTAAAAGTATACGAATTACTAAATTGCTAACTGAATACCTTAGAATTAGCCAAAAACAAGTCTAATCTTCAAAACATCCAAAAATCAATCAACTTATGTAACAGCCCGCTCTTCCGAGCTGTTAGCGAAACACATTCAACATCCATAGTCTAGAATATAACTCTTAGCGGAAAATCACCTTAATTACACCAATATCTCGATTAAAATACCCAAGGTATTATATACAAAGAAATATAAATAACTATTGTTGAATCAGCTATCTAAATACAAATTTAATCCATAATACACAGAATCCTATTCTTGCTCCACTTCCAATTCCGAGCTCATAATTCCAAACCTGCAAATTCAAGGAAGAAATACAAAACACACAAAATTCCAAAATGAGTGGAAAACTCGTAACCTTTACTTCAGCCCGTTATAAACATTTTATTTGTCAAATCATTTCCTTTCTGTTACAACGCTGTCATAGCTCATTCTCTTAAACAAAGCTCATAATTCCAAACCTGCAAATTCAAGGAAGAAATACAAAACACACAAAATTCCAAAATGAGTGGAAAACTCATAACCTTTACTTCAGCCCGTTATAAACATTTTATTTGTCAAATCATTTCCTTTCGGTTACAAGTTACAACGTTGTCATAGCTTATTCTCTTAAACAAATAAGCGGCAAGTACAGGATTTGGACAAACGCCGCCTCCAAGGTTCGTAATGGAGCCCAAAAATACTACCCCCAAGGTTCGTTATGAGGCGTAGCCGACCATATCAGGTCAAAAGAGTAACCATCCTCCACCCATACCTTGCCCACTTTCTATTTTCAGTTCATAAACTAAGCTAGCAAAACAATTGCGTATTCACAATCATCCAATAATATTATTTGCAGAATCAACTCATATTAACACATTCATAACTATGGCCATACTACGAACTTATATACAAAAACATAACACAAAGATCCACATACACATAGGCATAAGTAAATTATTTTACTTAACATAAAAAATACCTGAAACGCAATTTAAATTCCAACAACGTAATCTCCTTCATTAATCTTGATCTCCGAATGATACTTCATTCATAATCATTCTCCAACAATTTACCTCACAGCAATAACAAGAATTAACAGCCATTCTCCCTATAATTCGAATAAAGATATTGACATGCTTATACTTTCTAAACTATTTCATTGAACCAACTACAAGCCTTATAGGCTAACTCTGATTTCCTCAATAATAACAACAATTCTCAACTTCAGCTATTCTAATTAAACCTTCCCCTGAAACTACAAAACTGATTTTGCACACTCATTAAAAATATACTTAGGCTAGTATAGTAAGGTAGAAACCGAATCAACCATGAACTAATCTAGCATCCTCAAATCAGATTAGTGAAAGACAAATACACATCATTTTTGTTCAAGTTTAATCCAATTTCAAAGTAATCTCCTTAAACCATGACAAATTTAACAATAAGAACAACACCGCACCAACAACGACGACGACACAACAGCAACAATCACAACACCACCACAACTCCATCAATTAAACTAATACTCCATAATCAATTTGCTAATTATATTCAAAGCTTAGAAAGAAAATAAAATCCAATATCAAGTAACTGTAACAATTGAAGGAGCAAATTATATTCATAGTTAAGAGGTAAAGGCACGCACCAAACAACACAAGCAGCAGCGGCGACAACCACCACCACCAACAACAGCAAGGCGCTGGTAGCAGCAGCTCACGGTGGCGCCAACGACGCCACAACAGCAGCGGCGACCAACAACAACGGCGAGAGTAGAGAAGAACGAGAACAAGGGCAAGACAACTTCATCCCACACGACCACTGAGAGGAGAGAGAGAGAATAGTGGTGACCTCGCGTCGCGGAGCACCACCAGCAACACCAACAGCGGCTGCAACACGCGGCGGCGAAAGCAGCAGCAACAACGGCGGTAAACACACGCGAACGGAGGAGAGAGAAAGCTCCGGTGAGCAGCAAGGGGGTGGGAGAAAACTCCGGCTGAGACGGCAGTCGCCTGAAGTAGTAGCAAGCAGGGGTGAGAGAGAGATGGGGTTTTATGGGGTTGGGGTTTTTGAGAGAGCCACGGGAGAGATGGGATAAGATTGGGGTTTGGTTTCCCAATTTCACCGATAAGGGGTAACGGATAAGGGGGTTTATCTTCTAAAAATGACCGACAAATTAAAAAGAAATAGAAGTATAGGCGTGTTTTTATTTCGCCTACGCGGGTGTTAGCGCGTATTAGATTTGACTACCCCACTGTAAAGGTTTTATTGAAAACTATTTTGAAAGAAGTTGCGAACAATTCTTTTTAGGAAGAATCATAAACTTAATTGGATATGAGAAAATTGTAGGGGCAAATTATCCAATGTACATTTCCCCGTTTAGACTCCATAGATGGTCAAAATGAACCAAAGATTGAGTTCGGGGGTGAGGGTACGATTATAGTCATAATGAACCACATTCTCCCAAAGTTGGCCTCTATTAAATATCAATTCATTGCAGATTTTATGCCAAAGAATAATCAAATAATGTTTTAAACACCCTAAAAATATTTAGTCTAAGTAGGTTCAGGAAACACATAAAAAGACTAATTTTAGTGACATGTTATTATGCAATCAATATTACAGGGAACCTAGCAGGTTGTCCAAATTAATATGATTAATGTTAGAACTGTTATTTAGGTCTTTGATTAGTATAAAATAACATGTGGGTGATAAAAACAAAAAAAACAGGGACAATCATATATATTAATAATCAGGCAGGAATATAATATACAAAGGCAAGAATAATATGACAATAAAATAAAGTATAGAAAAGAGGTTAGAATATATAGTAGAGAGATTTTATATTAAAGATCTACATCATGAAATAAGTGGTTAGTAACTTCAATATAAAATATAGAGAATTTATTCAAGAATCCTCAGATATTACACCTATGCGGCTTAGATTGAGGAACGCAACAATCTTTAGGCGGAGCAATCGTGAAACCAAGAATGCAGTATGATCAGAAACAAGAGTTGATTTGAAAGTATTTGAGTGTTTTGAGTGTTTTGAGTGTTTGAGTATTCGAAGTGTATTGTAGAGGTATTCGTAAGTTTTTGTATTCGTGAAAAAATAATATGAAACGTCGTCCGTAATTCGAGAAATTACAGATATTTATAGGGAAAAGGCAGTGTGCACCTCACGCAAGCCTTGTGCCAAGCGCAAGCCTACGTGGCAGGCGCACATTGGTGTGCGTGACGCAGCCAGCCCAATCAGGTTTAGGCACGTGTAAACGCGTTTTGGAAAGATAGAAAAGAAAGTTGCGTCTCACACAAGACTTGCGTCAGACGCAGGACTATGTGTGAGTCACCAAATCTACGTGTCAGGCGCTCATTTGCACGCCTGACGTGATATGGCCAATGAGATGGACGCATGTGACGCGATATGGCCAGTGAGGCTTGCACACAAGTTTGGTTTAGGTATTGAAAGATTTGAAGGTTATTTGTGGAGTTTTGAATTGAAGGAATTGTTTAGCTAATGATGGTTTAAAGGATTTTTGTTTTTCCTTGGTTGTATGTGGATGGCTTATGAAAGGTAATGGAAGGGAGAGGGGAATAACTCTTGCTCCAATGTATGTCCTCTTTTTTATTATCATTTTTTTTATTTCAGATCTTTTTTATTATTATTAGTCAAGTCATTTAGGTGATTGATGTTTCATCATTGAATTAGAAGCATAGGCCAATGAAAATAAAAAAAGAAAATGCGATTGTTTTATTAATTGAAAATGAATGAAACAAGGCTGATAAACATTATAGTCCTAAAGGACATAGACTTGACGGGAAAGGAAATGAAGTAGCTAGGGGAGGGACTCTCCGACTTAACCTAGAAAACTAGCATTAAATGACTATGCCCCGGCATTATTTAGGCGCTTCCCAAAGGGTTGCCGCTATTGCTGACTTTTGCTGCAGGTGGAATTGGCAATCTACCGTCTTCAACCATATCCTGCACGTGATTCTTTAAGGTCCAATACGCAGATGTTGGGTGTCCATTCCCTTGGTGGTACTTGCAGTAGGCATTAGGATCCCACCTCTTGGATCTATTTTCGGGAGCAGGATGTGGAGTAGGGCCAATATGCTGAAGTGCTCCCTTTGCATGAAGTTTAGTGAAGGCTTCTTCTAAGGACATGCCTAAAGGTGCGAATGTTCTTTGAGGCTTTTGATAACCTCTCTTTTCCGCAGCTATGGCATTGACCTCATTGTTTTTGGAGCTAGAAGGGCTATTGTTACTCTTCTTGAAAGAGTTGTTGTTGTTGGAACCCTCAGGCCTACCTTATAGAGCTTCGTGAAAGAGTATATGGGTTGGAACTTGATATGATCCCCATACTTAGGCTGCAGGTTACGGATCACCAGTGGGACTTGATCCTTCTGAGATGGCCTGTTAATCATTTGTGCAGTTTTGTCCCTCCATCTGTTAAGGAAGGTGACAAAGTCTTCGTTGGAGTTTTGTTTAGTTAACTCCAACTCACGAAGGCCGATAGGAAGCTGAGTATTGTATATGTATTGTTTGTGGAACTCTTCTCTGATATAGTCCCAGTCATTCAGCTTGGCTTTGTTCAGTGATCTGAACCATTTGGATAGATGTGCATCCAAGGTTAAAGGAAAGACACAAGCAAATAGGTCCTTGCTCATGCCCTTGAGAGCCATAGAGATGGAAAATGCTCTCAAGTGGTCATCTGGGTCTTCGACCCCCTTGAATTTTGGGAGGTCACCCAATGTTACCTTTTTAGGGAGTTTTTCCCTTAGTTCAGGATCAATGATGTCATGGCCATGAGCCTGACTCTCGAGCGCAGGAATTGACTGGATCAATTGCTCGAGTTTTTCGAATCTCAATTCTGTCTCAGTCTTGATTGGTGGTTGAGTGTCGCCTTGCTCGTCTTCTTCAGTTAGCTTCTCCCTTAGTGCCTTAATCTCTTTGTCTTGTTCCTCAAGACGAGAGTTCATCAGTGTGAGCTGAGTCATAATAGCACTATGCTGTTCATTAGTATCCCCCATTTCAGATGACGATTCAGAAGAGTCGGAGGATTCGTCTGAAAAGGTGAGGATGCGCTTGACGAGTCTCGGAGTAGGTCGACCTTGCATCCTCTCTTCGAGCGTTCCCAAGTTATAATCTCACGATCCGTCCTGAACAAAAATCGAATGGACCTCGTAGAATTTAAGAAATGATGCTTTTGAAATGAGAAATGGAGATGAGAGATGAGAAATGAGAAGTGGAAATGGCAATGGGGATTGAAGATGG
The DNA here is from genome assembly GCA_947646795.1 of Beta lomatogona. Taxonomy (NCBI): domain Eukaryota; kingdom Viridiplantae; phylum Streptophyta; class Magnoliopsida; order Caryophyllales; family Amaranthaceae; genus Beta; species Beta lomatogona. The sequence continues at coordinate 3,372,382 of CANSNZ010000942.1, forward strand.
GGAAATGAAAATGAAAAATGATTTTGAAATGGAAATGGAAGTGGTTATAAGTTTTGGACTAGTATAGACTTGACCATGATGGAAACATGGGCCTAAATATATGTAAATGCAGACATGGACTGGACTGAACTATGCAAGCAGACTGGACTCCACGATTGGGTTTAGGATAGACTAGACTTTGAACTTACGGGTGAGCAAGCAGGCTAGACTAGAAGACTGGACAATAAGGGAGACTAGACTTTTAACTTTAGGCAAGCAGGCTAGGCAACTAGACTTTGAACTTACGGCTGAGCAAGCAAGCTAGACAACTAGACTTCGGAACTTACATTAGACTAAGCAGGCTAGACTCAACAATTGCCTATGGACCTAAGGAATGCTAGACTTTGAACTTACGGGTGAGCAAGTAGGCTAGACATTAAGGAAGGCTGGACAATAACAAAAACCAAACTCTTAACTTAAGCCAAGCAGACTAGGTAACTAGACTTTGAACTTACGGGGGAGCAAGCAGACTAGACAACTAGACCTCGAAACTTACATTAAACTAAGCAGGCTAGACTCAAAAATTGCTTATGAACTTAAAGAATGCTAGACCTTGAACTTACGGGTGAGAAAGCAGGCTTGACACAACAATTGCCTATAGACTTAAGGAATGCTAGACCTTGAACTTACGGGTGAGCAAGCAGGCTAGACACAACAATTGCTTATAGACTTGAGGAATGCTAGACCTTGAACTTACGGGTGAGCAAGCAGGCTGGACTTTAGGGGATGAGCTTTTATAGTCCTAAGACTGAATTTTTATATTCCGAAGACTGACTAGGGCTTATATGAAGATGCAAACTAGACCTAGGACATGAATTGACATATAGGCTTGACTTGGACTAGGATTGGATTTAGAATGGGATAGATTAGACTTGGCTGGGCTTGACATAGATTGGTTCACATAGAGATGCAAATAGGCTTAGCTTTGACTTGAACTAGACTTATATGGGCCTAAGATGGATTCTAATGCTAGTGAATGTATGGACTGAAATGCACATGGGCCTAAATGAATACAAAATGGATTCTAATGCATATGGGCCTAGAATGAATGCAAATAAACTGGATTGAATTTGGTTGATTGGATTGAATGAAGGTGTTTAGACTGGGCTTAGAATTTTCGAAATTCGTTTTTAAAAGGAACCCCTTGTTTTATCTTTTGTTAGGAAAAGATGATGGATTAATTTTAAATTTTTTTTTTTGAAATTGTCGTGGCATGATGATGATTAGTAAATGTTTTCGAAAAAGAGTAGAATAGAAGGAGGTGTAGGATTGATTTTGAAAAAAATGTTATTTTTTTTTTTTAATTAAATGAATATGGTAAGGTAAGATTGACAAGGAAGATAAGTTGAACAGCAAGGAGGAAATGAGAAGAGGTAGACATGCATGACAACTCTAACTCTACAATGACCCTTTAGATGCATTTTTTTTAGGACAGACTTGACCTTGCATGAAAAGACTGATTTTTTTTATGTTGAATTAGGTGATAAGCCAAAATGACCAAATTACGTGAATGCAGACCGACACACATAGGGCTAAACATAGGATTGACAATTAGGACGACTAACTTGACGAAAAGCGCGCGATGCACAGACTGCGTGCCACGCAGCATTGCTGCGCGCGGCGCACAACCCTGCGTCTGGCGCGGGAGTGGTGCGCCAAGCGCAACTTAATGCGCTCGATGCACTACTCCCCGACATGTTTTTCGGAGATTTAGGCGACAAATTTTTCTTGTTTGTTAGATGCGATTTTAGGAACGACGCATAATAATGACAATTTGACAAAATAGTAGCAGGCAAAAATTGCAATCACAGGGAAAAATTGCAATCACAGGCAAATGTCATATAACATGGATGCAAAAGTCCCAACCTAAAGTCCAGTTCTATGTTTGAAACTATTGGTCGGGTTTAGGTTCAGTCTGAAAAGGGTCCATGACTAAGAGATTGATTCCACGCTTCGTACCCCTGCTTAAAGAGGTGACCACGTGTAAGACGCACTCCAATCTCAAGTCAGGAACAAGAGAACAATGCCATGGTTGGGTAGGTTTGCTTATAACTAAGATCCAACACTATGGCTCAAGAAGCTTTTTGGAAGGACAAAGCGCAAACCCCCCTAGGGTGACCTCACACATAGTACATGTGCTAATGAGGCAAGGTAGATTGTCCTTATGGTGGCTGAACAATAGCATTGCATATGCAAAATAATATATTATTCAAAGGAATAAAATAAGAATGAATCGTATTTTTCAAGTTTCACCCACTCATTTAAAAAAATTAATTTTTTAAAATCCTCCCCAGTGGAGTCGCCAAATTGTAGGCGAGTTTTTATTTCGCTACGCGGTGTTAGCGCGTATTAGATTTGACCAACCCACTGTAAAGGTTTTATTGAAAATTGTTTTGAAAGAAGTCGCCAACAATTCTTTTTAGGAAGAATCATAAACCTAATTGGTTATGGGAAAACCGTAGGGACAAATTATCCAATGTAGATTTCCCCGTCTAGACTCCATAGATGGTCAAAATGAACCAAAGATTGAATTCGAGGGTGAGGGTACGAATATACATAATGAACCACATTCGTCCAAAGTTGGCCTCTAGTAAATATCGATTCATTGCAGAATTTATGCCAAAGAATAATCAAATAATGTTTTAAACACCCTAAAAATATTTAGTCAAAGTAGGTTCAGGAAACACATAAAAAGACTAATTTTAGTGACATGTTATTATGCAATCAATATTACAGGGAACCTAGCAGGTTGTCCCAATTAATCTGATTAATGTTAGAACAGTTCTTTAGGTCTTTGATTAGCAAAAATAACATGTAGGTGATAAAAGCAATAAAACAGCGACAATCATATAATATGCATATAATGATCAGGCAGGCATATAATATACAAAAGCAAGAATAATATGAAAATAAAATTAAGTATAGAAAATAGGTTAGAATATACAGTACAGCGATTTTATATTAAAGATCTACATCATGAAATAAGTGGTTAGTAACTTCAATATAAAATATAGAGAATTTTTTCAAGGATCCTCAGGTATTATACATATGCGGGTTAGATTGAGGAGCGCAGCGATCTTTAGGCGAAGCAATCGTGAAACCAAGAACGCGGTATGATAACAAACAAGAGTTGATTTGAAAGTATTTGAGTGTTTGAGCATTCGAAGTGTATTGTAGAGGTATTCGTAAGTTTTTGTATTCGTGAAAAAATAATATGAAAAGACGTCCGTAATTCGGGAAATTACTGATATTTATAGGGAAAAGGCAGCGTGCGCCTCACGCAAGCCTTGCGCCAGGCGCAAGCCTATGTAGCAGGTGCAGCGCCACGCGTCAGGCGCACATTGGTGTGCCTGACGCAGCCAGCCCAATCAGGTTTAGGCACGTGTAAACGCGTTTTGGAAAGATAGAAAAGAAAGTTGCGTCTCACACAAGACTCACGTCAGACGCAAGACTCTGTGTGAGTCACAAAATCTACGTGTCAGGCGCTCATTAGCACGCCTGATGCGATATGGCCAATGAGCTGGACACACGTGGCGTGCTGAGCACAATCCCCGTGTCCGGCGCATATTTTGGAATATTTGAGCATATTCGATTGCGCGTCTTTCGAATATACCTTTTTTATCCCTAAAATTTCGGAGATGGAATTTTACGGATTAAAATCTGATTTATTTATCAAAGATAATAAAATATTTATGAAAAATATCTATTAGAATAATAAATATTTGATTGGGCTTTTAAAATAGACTTAAAACATTTTATAGGCTTAAAATACAATTAATCATCATGAACAATTAATTGAGCTTTAGAATATCATTTCAAAACACATTTTGGATTAGTTCTTTAAATTGCTCTTCCATTGGGTCGCGCCCACCAATGCCGTAGTATGTTTCATCATTGGATCCATAAATGGGGAGACACGATTATGTGTCTACAGGAACCGACTTTGGTTTTCTAAGCGGCTAAATACCGCTCAACTAATTGCACACAAAACCCAAAATATAAAATAATAATATTCATAATAACTTCATAAAATTAGATAAATATATTACAAACACGACAAAAATAAATATTCATACTCTAACCCAAATAAAATAAGAGTTTTCAAAATATAATTAGTTTAATAAATATAATCAACATTTTATAAACGCTCATAAAAGTAGGTCTATTACATACTACCACCCTTATCAAAAGTTTCGTCCTCGAAACTTGAAAACAATTAATCAAATAAAACCAAAATCTCAAGCTCGTAAGATATTATGCATCCAACCTCAATTCTACCATCAGCTTTTGTATCTCCACTTCAATTCAATATTAGAATCGAGGAGCAAAGAAAACAAAAGGGGTAAAATTTTCGGCATAGGATTCCAGTCATCTCATTCGCAGAGATCTCGTTTGAAATTCATTTACTTAAGCAAATCATACAGTTTTCTCAAAACGCGTAACATCACACACAATACAAGATAATACACCTTTACATAAACGAAATCATATAACACACGCAAAAGCGCAAACACTCATATACTCAATCTTCAGATCCTAATTTCCCATCATCGATTCTTAACCTCTAGCAACTCAAATTGATTTCAAACTATCCCAATAATCTTTTACCCTCGCTAGGTAGCCAACTCGGCATACGGTTGCAAGGTTGCTCTGATACCATCTTGTAATAGCCCGCTCTTCCGAGCTGTTAGCGAAACACACTCAAAATCCATAGTCTAGAATTTAACTCTTAATTAGATAAAATTGCAGCGGAAAATCACCTTAATTACACCAATATCTCGACTAACATTCCCAAGGTATTATATACAACAAAATATAAATAACTATTCTTGAATCAGCTATCTAAAAACAAACTTAATCCATAATACACAGAATCCTATTCTTGCTCCACTTCCGATTCCGAGCTCATAATTCTAAACATGGAAATTCAAGGAAGAAATACAGAACACAGAAAATTCCAAAATGAATGGAAAACTCGTAACCTTTACTTCAGCCCGTTATAAACATTTTATTTGTCAAATCATTTCCCTTCCGTTACAACGCTTGCATACCTCATTCTCTTAAACAAATCAGTGGCAAGTACAGGATTTGGACAAACGCCGCCTCCAAGGTTCGTTATGGAGCCTAGCAATACTACCCTCAAGATTCGTTATGAGGCGTAGCCGACCATATCAGGTCAAAAGAGTAACCATCCTCCACCCATACCTTGCCCACTTTCTATTTTCAGTTCATAAACTAAGCCAGCAAAACAATTGTGTATTCATAATCATCCAATAATATATCCATAATCAACTCATATCAACACATTCATAACTATGGCCCTCGTACGAACTTATATACGAAAATATAACACAGAGATTCACACACACATGGGCATAAGTAAATTATTTTACTGAACATAAAAGTTACCTGAAACGCAATTCAAATTCCAACAACGTAATCTCCTTCATTAATCTTGATCTCCGAATGATACTCCATTCATAATCATTCTCCAACAATTTACCTCACAGCAATAACAAGAATTAACAGCCATTCTCCTTATAATTCGAATAAAGATATTGACATGCTTATACTTTCTAAACTATTTCATTGAACCAACTACAACCCTTATAGGCTAACTCTGATTTCCTCAATAATAACAACAATTCTCAACTTCAGCTATTCTAATTAATCCTTCCCTTGAAACTACAAAACTGATTTTGCACACTCATTAAAAATATACTTAGGCTAGTATAGTAAGGTAGAAACCGAATCAACCATGAACTAATCTAGCTTCCTCAAATCAGATTAGTGAAAGACAAATATACATCATTTTTATTCAAGTTTAATCCAATTTCAAAGTAATCTCCTTAAACCATGACAATTTTAACAATAAGAACACCACTGCACCAACAACGACGACGACACAACAGCAACAATCACAACACCACCACAACTCCATCAATTAAACTAATACTCCATAATCAATTTGCAAATTTTATTCATAGTTAAGAGGTAAAGACACGCACCAAACAACACAAGCAGCAGCGGCGACAACCACCACCACCAACAAGGCGCTGGTAGCTGCTGCCCACGGTGGCGCCAATGACGCCACAACAGTAGCGGCGACCAACAACAATGGCAACGCGAGTAGAGGAGAACGAGAATAAGGGCAAGACAACTTCAGCCCACACGTCCATTGAGAGGGGAGAGAGAGAATAGTGGTTACCTCGCGTCGCGGAGCACCACCAGCAACACCAGCAGCAGCAGCAACACGCGATGGCGAGAGCAGCAGCAACAACGGCGGCAAACACACGCGAATGGAGGAGAGAGAAAGCTCCGGTGAGCAGCAAGGGGGTGGGAGAAAACTCCGACAGAGACGGTAGTAGCCTGAAGTAGCAGCAAGCAGGGGTGAGAGAGAGATGGGGTTTTATGGGGTTGGGGTTTTTGATAGAGCCACGGGAGAGATGGGATAAGATTGGGGTTTGGTTTACGAATTTCACCGATAAGGGGTAAGGGATCAAGGGGGTTTTATCTTCTAAAAGTGTCCGACAAATGAATAAGAAATGGAACTGACTTTGGTTTTCTAATCGGCTAGATACCGCTCAACTAATTGCACACAAAACTCAAAATATAAAATAATAACTTCATAAAATTAGATAAATATATTACCAACACGACAAAAATAAATATTCATACTCTAACCCAAATAAATAAGAGTTTCCAGAACATTATTAACTTAATATATATAATCAACATTTCATAAACGCTCTTAAAAGTAGGGCTATTACAACTTAATAAATTAAAAAATCTCTTTACCTTCATAAGTGGCCTAAAGAATGCATTGTAGTCTCCTCTGAATTTCAACAAGGCCAAAAGAAGTTCTTAAACGGCAATGCTAAAAGCTCTTTAATTACCTTAATAATGGCCCCAATATCAGAGGAGGGGAGAAAAACCAAGGAAAGGTAGTAAAAAAGATGCTCACTTTGTACAAACTAGCAAACTATACTGCAAATAATCATACATGACAATAAAAGTAGAATTTTAGATAGGAAAAATAAGCAAATAAGAAGATACTTTTTTATCGAGGGGATTAAACATGATTTCCTAGAGAATTGAAAATGAAACTTGAGTTTCAGTACCTCTAGCTTTGGTTTTTAATCAGAAGTTTCCAAAGCATTTTTGTACCTTGTAAATCTTCATTTCATGCTGCACAAATGAAACAGAACACTTTAGCACATAAAGGAACAAATTATGTAGCAACAGAACATAAGCCATTAACAGCTTTTTAGCACAGAAAAATGGAATGCCAATAACTAGTTAATTACCTTGTATCGGAAATACGGACATGACTTATTCCCTTATTTTTTCAACAAATAAAGAATCATACAAGGATTTCTTCTCCGTCAAATTAAACGCAACAAATATTAATACCAAGTTAGCACATGATTACCCATGATTTCCCCTATATATATGCACACGAGATGCCTGGTCCTGCTTGCATTTTCTGTCATACATGCTAAAAGTCTACTACTTAACTACTCGAATGCTACATTTTATCACGAGCATCTGTCTAGGAACTTGACACTCCAACAGCAGAATGAAATCCACACTACACTTCATTGTTTAATTCGACAGTCATTTTTTGGAATACGACTTGTTAAGCAGAAAACAATTTATCGAAAGAGAGCAAAGTAAGTGTACAATACTTTATGAAATATACTCACAAGTAACATATGGGCTTGAGATAACAAACATTAGTTAAAAAGTCGCCCTGAATATATTTATGTAATTCCAGCTACTGAATCCGGGCATATAACGACTCCTTGTCATTCGAAATTTCATCCATATCTGAAATTACATATATTGATGTTTTGCTAAGACAAATAAATGACACACAGATATAACATCATAGCAACAATTACAAACGTATTCAAAAGTGACATACTATTGAATTTGTTACCAAAATCAAATTATGAAACTTCCATGGTCAAAACAATAACACAAAAAAACTCTAATTGGCTAATTGCTAAAATGAAACGCAAACAACAACAAGAAATCAAACATCTGATATCGACAATAGTGGAAGAAGTTCAGTTGCATCATTCATACACATATAGGAGTTTAATTTAACTCTTTGCTAAAAAAGTTTCTTTTTTAACGGGGGAAAATAATCGATACAAGAAAATAATTGGAATTTCATAAAATTGAGAGAAAACCAACCTAAAAAACTGAAGCCCTAACATCAAAATTGAATAGGAAATTATGAAATTGAAATGGACACGAAGCCCTAACACTAGAATTGGACAGGAATTTTGAAATACATAGATCGAAAATTCGAAGATTGAAAATTTGGAAATGAGGAGTAACCTTACTCTACAAAATTAGCAACTTTAGATCCACAAATAACTAAAACAAATAAAAAAACTGAAATCAAAACTCAGAAAAACTAACTCAAACTAAGTAAATGCACGAAAAGCAGCCAACAACAAAAAAACGCAAACAACAAACAAAATTTTGAGCGAGAAGGCATCGTAAAGCAAGCAATCGAACGAAAACTACAAGAACATGGAAAACAACAATGAATTTATTAGAAGTGATTTGCTGGTTCGACGACTCTATTTCTCGATGGAGGCGTTGCAAGGCGAGGATGGTGGCGTGGCAGCAAAATTAGGGTTGTTGGTATTCTTGGTGGTTGAGTTTGGAAGGAGGTGAGCCAGTTGGAGGGAGGAGGGAGAAAATGCGAGGTCGAAGAGGCCGGAGAGAGAAAGAGAGGTGAGGCGTGAGTGTTAGGGTTAGTCCTCTTTTCGCTGTTTGAGAAAGGAGGAAGGAAAATGAGGTGGGAATGAATGATAAACGCCGGAAGAAAAGAATAATGTGGCCCTTAATTCCCACTTTCCTTCCCTCCTTTTTTGAGATGGATTAAGGGATGCGCTTTTTCAGATAACCGCAGCCCTTGCATAGCAGCCATTAGCCTTTTTTTCCTCTAGTGAAGGTTTAATTTGATGGGCCATTGTTGAGTCCCCTAAGTTTTAAATGATGACAAACAACAACAGGGAACAATTGTTCTTATTACAGGTGCTTATGAGATGTTAGGAAACAGGAGAGAAAATAATTGTTCCTGGCTATATACAGAAACAGTCAATGACTATTTGCTATGCTATGTAGTTACTTGTGTGGCAAACAGGTCCATTCCAAGACTTGAAGCTAGGAGGCCCTCTCGAAGATGTTCGAGAAAAAGACAAGTGTTGATTCGTTGATTCAAGGGGAGCTTCAAGAATTGAAGTACAGGAAGATAGTATAGGATCTTTTATTGGTTAATCTTAGGTCTTAGGTCTTATGTGATCATTGCGTATAATATTTCTAGTGGAATTGCTTGTGTTGTTCTTAATGTGAAACAATAGGGTTTTGAATATGGGAACAAGTTGGTTGTATATCCAAAACACGACTGAACAGGGTAACAAGTCTCGATACCAGCTACTTTTTTGAATGATTGAGCTGGCTGTTTTAGAAAAGATTTTCAGAAAAAAAAATTCAAAAATACTTTCCATTAAAAAAGTTGCTAGCCTTTAAAAATCTTTATTTAGTATTTTATTACCTTAAAGCGTGAGAATATCTTGGATAATATATTTCCTTCAAGTAAGACATTATTCAAGATATACTTTCCTTAATTTAAGATTATCCTATCCTAGGTATATATCTTGAAGTTAGGGAATGCTTAAAGGTTGGACTTTGGTCTGGATATACTAAGTAAGGTTTCTACATCATTCTTGATGCTTTCTCGGATTTCATTGAGCATTTTTAAGAGCTTTTACAGAGAGAACAGCTGAATAGTTTCCTAAAATAGAGTATGCATTCCATTGAGCTTAAAATCACTCTATGTTTGCTTTGTAAGAAAGCGTGTTTAAGAGAAACAGAGGGGTTAGAGATTGGGTAGCGTTTTTGAGTTCATTCGCGAGTGCTTATGAGTTCAAGTGTGAAATAGCACACTAAAGTAAGTGTGGGGTGAGTTATTTCCCTAGAGTTAGGGAAATAGGTGTATGTAAGAGTCTTCTTGTTATTTTGAGTTGATCATAAGAGAAAACTAACGTAGTAGGACATATGCCCTTGTTTGACCGAACCTCATTAAACTGGGTGTGTTCTCTATCGCTATTGATTTATGTTGTTTTCGTTGTTGTAGGCTTGTTTTTATTGCCTACGTGGGACGAGCGCGTATTTGACTACCTCATTGTAAAGTTTTCTTGAAAACGTTTTATGAAATAGAAGAAGTCGCCAACAAGTCTTTAAAAGAAGACTCATAAACATAATTGGATATTGGGAAATCGTAGGGACAACTTAGGGACTTATCCAATGTATATTTCCCCGTCATGACTCCATGTATGGTCATTGAACCAAAGATTGAGTTCGAAGGTGAAGGTATGAATAAGATCATGAATTATATTCGCCCATTGATGACCTCTACTTAATATCGATTCATGTCTATATTTATGCAATTAAACAACCACAGAATATGCTAATGCAATGTAATATTTAGTCTACATTGGTTCATTAAACACATAAAAGACTAATATTGGGTGACATGTTATTATACAATCAAATTAAAAGGAATCTAATCCAATTGTCAAAATTATCTGAATTTAGCATTGGAACATTTATTTAGGTCTTTGATTAGCAATAATAATCATACGCGGTAATGAAATCATTAAAACATACGATCATGCATATGAATATATTACATAGAACGAAAGAAGGGAGACTAGAGACGAATGTATAGATTAACGTTAATCCCTATAAGATCTACATCATAAAAGTAAATTGTTAGTACAGAGGGATTTAAATTGGAATTGACCCTCAGGAATTATACCTTTGTCGCCTGGGTCTTATGTAACGATCTTTAGGAAGAGCAATCTTGAAGCTTGAATGGAGTTTTGAATATAACTTGAATGTGTTTTAATGTATTAGAATGTGTTTGTATGTGTCTAGAGAGCATGTGAGTGTATTTTAAAGTGTATGTAATCGTAGGGAAAAGTATTTCAAAAATCGTTTGAAGAAACTAGTTATTTATAGTAAAAGGAAATTGAAAACGATGCGAAAAGATAAAGCAACACTGAGCGCCAGATGCACAGCCTGCGCACCAAACGCACGGCTTGTGCGTCTAGTGCACTGGCTTTACATTTTTAGTTTTTTGTGTACGACATGGACATCGCGTGCGCGCAATATGTTGCATCAGACGTAACATTGATCCATCTAGTTTTTGATCGTTTTAAGATTTTTTTTATCCTCTGCTAAAATTTATCCTTTGAAATCTGAAATCAGCCATCTTTAGGAATTAAAATAATATTTTCTAAATATCCTTTAAAAATCAATTATAAAAAATTATTAATATTAAAAATACAATTAATTATCATAATTAATTGGACCTTTAAAATTGAGCTTGGATTGTTTTAAACCAAGATATAAACTTTATATTTTCGAACCAAACCAATTAGGCGACGGTATGTTTCATCATTGGGTACTACATGGAGAGACATGATTTTGTGTCTACAGAAGCCCCCACTTTGACTGAGGTTCTAGAAACCGAAAGTCAAAAGTATACGGTGTCGGGACGGAGAACGATTCTAAACATTATGCAGAGAAGAGTTTTGTTTGCTTTTAACAAAGATAACAGTTATTTAAGATAATTCTTGAATTTTCCTTCGGTTAAACTGCCATATAAAGAGCAAACTCAACGCTTATTTGCAAAATGTGTTATCAAGTGGTATAACATGTATTATAAATGATTGTTATGCTTTCTCTCTCAAACATAACACTTCCATCACATGTTATCTCTACTTTACATTACGCTGACTTGGAAAACGCCTCAAAAGTGATATGTAAACCCTTATATAACAATTATGTTTGTCCTTTTCTGTAGTAGTGCGCCAAACGCAGCAAGCTTGTGTCACACACAAGCATCGAGTGCCTGGTGGACCAGCTTGCGTGACACACAACACCATTGCGTGCAGTAGGGGTGTTCATTTCGGATATCCGATCTGATACGAAATTCCGGATATCCGAAAATTTTAGATCGGGAAAAATGTGATTCGAATCCGATCCAAAGTTTTTTCGGATCGGATCGATTCCGAAAACTAAAAAATTGAAATTTTCAAATGAAAAGTTCATAAAATAAGTTTCGGAATGGATCGGATCATCGAATATTTCGGATATCCGGCCTTGAAAAAGGATATTTCGGATTGGATATCCGAAAATATCCAAAAAATTTCCACATTTCGGATATTTTCGGTATTTGAAAATGGAAATTTCCGATCCGTATCTGATCTGAAATATCTGAAAACTAAAAAACCGGATCACGAATGGGATCGACCGGATCGGATATTTATAAACACCCCTAGCGTGTAGCGCAAGCTTCATGCGTTAACCGCATGTTGCTTGCATGGCACGTAATTCCTATGCGTGTGGCGCAAGCTACACAACGATTTCGCGGTTCGTTTTCATCGGTTTATTTGCCGGTTTTCAATCTATCTTCGCATTATCTTTCATGATCACTTTTAGGTCATTTTTTCCAAACAAAAACTCACCTAATTTCAAAGATAAGAATCTATCTCTTCATACATATCATCTAAGTTTGAGTCTATCCTAAGAAGTACATCTAGAAATGTGATCTTGATAGAGTTCGAGTCGTCATGCATGTCATCCCATCCTATCTTAGTTATCTTGCCCAATATATCTATCCTATCATATTCCATCCCTTTAAAAAAGCATATCTTTTTCAAAATCTATCTGAGACTCTCCTCTAATCTATCTTTTTCAAAAATATTTACTTATATTACAAAAATATTTTCAAGACTAGAGATTAGAATGTACAAAAGAACGAATTTTTATTAAAGATCTACATCATGAAATAAAACGTTAGTAACTTCAATATAAAAATAAGAAAAAAAATTCAAGGACCTCAGGAATATACCAGTGTGGCTTGGGTCTAAGGGAATAAAAACCTTCGGGATAAGCAAACGTGAAGCCTTTCAACGAACACTTGTGAAGATCGATCAAAGTATGTGTTTATGTGTTTGTAAATATGTATATGTGTGTTTGTAAATATGAGAGAATGAAAGTAGGAAAGTTTTTGAGAGTTTGCAAGTATTCGAGTACATAAAGCTGTATAAAGTCTTTTTTTAGATCAGGAAAATCAATGGCTTATTTATAGCAAAATATTAAAAAAGGGAAATTTCCTCAGGTACCCCTGAGGTCTGACGTAATTCTCAAATTACCCCTCACATTTGGAGAATTCCTCAAATACCCCTGAACTTTGTATTTGGGCTCAAAATACCCTTATCATACACCGAAATTCAAGTGCATTAATTTCCTATGTACCCTTGAAACTTAAACTTTGAACTTCAAAATTCCATAAGGGTATTTTGAGAATTAAGCCAAACCTCAAGGGTAGCTCAGGAAATTTCCCAAAAAAATATAAGAAAGTGAACCGCGCGTCACGAAAAGAGTGCTATGGGCGCACGACTCTGCATGACGCGCAGGTCCACATATCAGGCGCAGATTGGTGCGCCTGACGCGTTTCCAGCCAATGTGCCAGGCGCACCGCCTGCGTCAGACACGCTCACAATCTTTTTCTCTTCACGCGTTTTGTACGGTTTTCTTTTATCCCTTTAAATCCGGAAATCAACTTTTACGAGATAAAACCTGATTTCAATTTTAAAATATCTTTGAAAATAATTATTTATTTTTGAAAATGTTTATTAAAATAATATATAAAAATAATTAATTATCATGAATAATTAATTGGGCTATTTCAAAGGATTGGGCTCAAAATACAATTAATTATCAGGAATAATTAATTGGGCTTTAAAATAGGACTTTGGATTATTATTGCTAATAAATAAGCTTTACACTTTAATACGATTTTGGGCCTGCCTATTCAGACTTCTCTCCCCTTGGTTGTGACCAATAAAGACCGCGATATGTTTCATCATTAGCTCCTTAAATGGGGAGACATAATTATGTGTCTAAAGAAACCCCCACTTTGATTGAGGTTAAGGAAACCGATAGTCAAATTATATGGTGTCAGGATGAAGAGCGATTCTAAACGCTCTGCTGTTTAGAACTGATCTATATATCGCCGGTTTCTGCAAAACAAAGTTACGCTGCAAGACGATAAATACAAGTAATCTGATTACCTGCAGGAAAGAGATGTTAGCAGATAGGTGCAAACAACTCAGATAATAATGCACATAATGATGTAAAGATGCAAACTTAGACTCTCTAAGGACGCATGAGACACTATGCAAGGATTTAGATTATGCAAAGCTAAGGAATATGAAACTTCAGGCAAAGTCGAGGTTATGCAAGGCTAGGAAAGATGATATGTTATGCAAAGTCAGGGTTATGCAAGATTAGGAGTTTTGGATAGGTAGAGAGATTGAATGATTAGAAATAGAAAAATTGATTTTCGAAAACTGTTTTGGTAAATAATCAGGGTCCGCAAGTGAGATCTATGGATTACAACTTTTCGGGAGTTTAATTTGGAGGAACCACCACATATATAGGAAGCCCGCATTTTGGATAATCTTGTCTTGATTTAGGCACTATGAGCCTTGATTGAAATATACTTGATCTGTATTGAGCATTCAGAGTTCTTAATTGGGGATTCTTCTTCGGGGAGTTGACATAGGCAAAGTCATATATTGTCAGAGATCATGGAATTATCGGAGAGTCCTTTAGGGACAAGGAGAGTCTTGATTGAAAAATAAAAAGGTTTAAATTTTGTAACTCATATAGATGTAGGTGGGAAAAGGCTTTGACGTGGCTAGGTTCAGACTCAAGTCTATGTCAGGATCTAGAAAGAGTATGATCCTGAATTCTAGAAAGTCAAATCATTAAACCTTGATTATTTTGATTTTATTGAAGTGGTCGGACCTCGAGATTAGGATTCCTACGCATCCTTGCGGAATCAAACCATTCGTAGTTCTCGATCTGATTGAACTTTTTTTTTTGTGACCTAACTTTTGCCTAGGTCGCCCTTTCGAGTTTTCAACCTAGCGGGCTTGGAAATACCTTGAAGAATGAGTTAGGGTCAATGAAAGGTTGAAAAGGTTTGAGGTTTATGATAAAGGTCTAATTGGTTGGGATAAGTTAAGGATTATGGATTTGGATTGTATGGGTTAAATTTTGATGGATCAAAGGGACTTTGGAATGAGGAGTAGAACTTGTGTGTAAGCCTCCTAGCTTGACTTTTCTTGTGCCTTTTGCTTTTTTCCTTCTTTTTTACTTTTGTATTTGCTTTGTGCGTTTTCTTTTTCTTGTTTTTTTGTCGCACTTTGAATTTTATATTTCACTTTTTTTTAATTGTTGCCTGGCATTGACTTTTTTTATGTACTGAGGCTTGCAACAAGTTTTTTGTTTAGGGTATTGGAGAGCTTTGAAGGTTATTTGTGGAGCTTTGATTTGAAAGGCTATTTGGCTAAGGATTATGGAGGATGATGGCTTAAGGGATTTTTATTTTGTTTGCATGGAGATGGCTTATATATGGATGATGGTTTCTTGAATGATGGAAGGAAGAGGAAAATAACTCCTAATCCAAAGTATGTCCATCTATCATTTTTTATATTATTTCAATTTTCTTATTAAATAAGGTCATGATTAGGTGATTTAAGTTTCATCATTGCATTAGAAGCATATATAAAATGATGAAGGCTAATGAAAATGAAAAGAAAATGCAATTATTTTATTTATTATTAATGAATAAGACATATGGCTTATTAGAATCAAAGTCCTAAATGACATAAACTCGACATGAAAGAAATAAAGAAGCTAGGGGAGGGACTCTCCGACTCAACTTAGAAAACTAGCGTTAAATGACTATGCCATTATTTAAGCACTGCCCGAGGGGTTGCTGTTGTTGCTGACTTTTGTTGTGGGCAGAACTGGCAGTCTACCATCTTCAGCCATGTCCTGTAGGGCGTGCTTCAAAGTCCAACACTGCGATGTCATATGCCCGTTTCCTTGGTGGTACTTGCAGTAGGCATTAGGATTCCACTTCCTAAATCTATTCTCAGGAGCAGGGTCTAGCGTAGGGCCAAGAGGCTGCAGTGCTCCCTTTGCATGAAGCCTAGTGAAGGCATTTTCTAGAGACATGCCTATAGGAGTAAAGGTTCTTTGAGGCTTTTGATAACCTCTCTTTTCAGTAGTTAAGGTGTTGACATCATTGCTTTTAGACTCCGAAGGGTTGTTGTTACTCTTCTTGAAAGAGTTGTTATTATTACCAGTCTTATTCTTAGAGGCTTGCACCTCTTCCTCAATCAGTAGACCAACCTTGTAGAGCTTCGTGAAAGACTCTATAGGTTGGAATTTAATATGTTCTCCGTACTTAGACTGCAGGTTATGGATCACTATTCAGACTTGGTCCTCTTCAGATGGTCTGTTAGCCAATTATGCGGCCTTTTCCCTCCATCTGTTAAGGAAGGTGATAAATCTTCTTTGGAGTTTTGTTTTGTTAACTCCAACTCCCGAAGACCAATAGGAAGCTGAATGTTGTATATGTAATGCTTGCAAAACTCTTCTTTGATGTAGTCCTAGATTCAGCTTTGTTTTATTTAGCGATCTGAGCCACTTGGTTGAATGTGCATCCAAGGTCAAGGGAAAGAGATTAGCAAACAGGTCCAAGCTCATGCCTTTGAGAGCCATAGAAATGGAGAAAGCTCTCAAATGATCATCTGGGTCTTCGAACCCCTTGAATTTGGGAGGCACCTAATGCTACCTTCTTAGGAAGTTTTTCCCTCAGTTCAGGATCAATGATATCATGGCCATGAGCCTGATCCTCGAGTTTAAGAACTAACTGGATTAATTGCTCGAGTTTTTCGAACCTCAAATTTGTCTTGGACTTGATAGGAGGCGGTGGAGGTGGAGTGTCTTCCTCTTAACTCTCCTCAGTTGTCAGCTTTTCTCTCAGCATCTTGATCTATTGTCTTGTTAATCAAAACGAGAGTTCATTAGTTGGAGCTGAGCCATGATTGCGTTGAGTTGTTCATAAGTGCCTCCCAGCTCGGATGATGATTCAGAAGTTTCGGAAGATTCGTCTAAAAAATGAGAATTCGTTTGACATGTCTGGGAATAGGTTGACCTTGCTTCCTCTCTATTGGACGTTCCAAAGTTATTATCTCAAGACCTGTCATGAACGGAAACCGAATGGACCGCATAAATTTTAAGAAATGATTTTTTGAATTGAGAGATGAAAATGGAAATGAGAAATGGGAAATGAGAAATGGAAAATGAAAATGGAAATGGGAAATGAAAATGGGAAATAGGAAATTGAAATGAGAGATAGAAATGGGAAAAGATATGGGCATTGGAGTAGTATATGCCTAATTGTGTGCAAATGCATACATGGGCTAGACTAGACTAGACTATGCAAGCAGAGTGGACTAGATGACTAGGCTTTCTATGGTGACAAGGGATGGCCTTTTCACGAGAATTAATAGGTTACTCTTATGGGCATTATGGGTGATTGGCTTCGCCAAACTCGATAATTTAGGTTCTTATGGACTTAAGGTGGACTAGCTTCACTAGAATCAAAGGTTTTGGGCCATTATGGACTTAATTAGGGTAGACTAGCTTCGCTAGACTAGAGGATTTGGGATGATATAGATGTAAGGTAGGAGTAGCTTCGTTAAATTTGGAGGATGCCTTTATGTTCTTACGGGTGACTAGCTTTGCTCGGTCTAAAGGATGCCATTATGGTCTTAAAGGGTGAGTAGCTTCACTAAACTTGAACGGGTGCCTTTATGGTCTTAAGGATGACTAGCTTCACTAGGTGAAGGTCTAAAGGGTGCCATTATGGTCTTAAAAGGTGAGTAGCTTTGCCTAAACTCAAAGGGTGCCTTTATGGTCTCAAGGATAACTAGCTTCGCTAGGTCTAAAGGGTGTCATTATGGTCTTAAAGGGTGAGTAGCTTTGCTAAACTCAGGATTTGCTTATGTGGTCTTTAAGAAGTGTTAGCTTCGCTACACTTAGAGGTTTAGAATTTTAGAATTTGGACTTCATCCTATATGGGTTTGGAATTGGACTTGAATAGACTTAGGATATGAGTTGGGCCTTATATGAACCTGACTTTGGACTTAATCCTATATTAGTTTGTAGTTAGACTTAAAGATGCACATGGGCTTGACATTGGAAATGGACTAGGATTGCACTCAAACTAGTGGAAAAAACCTTAAATGTCACAAGTTAACTGATCCGGTTCTTTAAATTAGAAAGGTTGGGGTTAGACTTAGACAAGGCTTGACATAGACTAAGGTTCACATAAAAATGCAAATGAGCCTAGATATTGACATGTGCTAAACTTATATGGGCCTAAGATGGACTCTAATGCTAGTGGGCCTTATATGAATTCAAGGACTCAAACTCAGATGGGCCTAGGATGAATACAAAATGGACTCTAATGCACATGGGCCTAAAATGAATGCAAGGACTCAAACTTAGATGGGCCTAAGATAAATGCACCTGAATTGTGTTAGGGTTGATTGGAATGGATTATAGGTATTATGTATGGGCTTAGAATTTTCGAAATTCATTTTGGAAGGGACCCCTTGTTTTTATCTTTTATTAGGAAAAGATGATGGATTAAATTTGAAAATATATTTTTTGAATAGGTAGTATGATGATGATTAGTAAATATTTTCGAAAAAGGTAGTATAGAAGAGGGTGAATGATTAATTTTGAAAAAAGACATTTTTCTAAAAGGTGGAATATAATATGATAGATGTGATAGAGGAGATTTGTTAGAGAGGAATAAAATGGGAGGAGGTAGACATGCATGACGACTCTAATTCTACCATAAACTTTTCTAGATGCACTTTTTAGAATAGACTCGACCTTAGATGATATGCATGAAAAGATTGATTGTTTACTTGAATTAGGTAAGTTTCATTTTGAGACAAAAAGGACTCCTAGAATGATCATGATTCTACGCGAATGCAGATGGAAAGAACACAGGATCGCCCACCACGACGACTAATCGACCAAAAAACGAGATGCACAGGTTGCGTGCCACTCAACATAATTGCGCGATATGCGCAGCTTGTGTGTCTAGCGCAGGAGCGGTGCGCCTGGCGCAACTTAATGCGTTTGGCGCGCTGCTCCTCGGCATGCTTTTTGGCGATTTAGGCGAGGTTTTGGCTATTATGACGATCTTTTCTTAGACGCAATTTTAGGCAAAATACATAACAACGTTTTGAAATATTAATAACATGTAAAAAATCGCCAATCACAAGCAAATGTCACATAATATGGATGCAAAAGTTCTCAATCCAAAGTCCAGTTCTACGTTTCAACTATGGTCAGGTTTAGGTTAAGGCTGAAAAGGGTCCATGACTAACAGATCGGCCACATATAAGACGCACTCCAGTTCTCAAGTCAGGAACAAGAGAACAATACCATGGTTGGGTAGGTTTGGTTATGACTAAGATCCAACACTATCGCTCAGGAAGCTTTCGGAAGGATAAAGCGCAAACCCCTCAGGGGTGGCCTCACGCATAGAATATGCGCTAATGAGGCAAGGAAGATTGTCCTTATGGTGGCTTAAACAATAGCCATGCATATGCAAAACAGTACGTTATTCTAAGGCATAAAACGAGAATGATTCGTATTTTTCAAGTATCACCCACTCATTGTAAAAGTTAATTTTTTAAAATCCTCCCCAGTGGAGTCGCCAAATTGTAGGTGTGTTTTTATTTGGCCTATGCGGGCTGACTGCGTATTTGACTACCTCATTGTAAAGGTTTTATTGAAATTTTTTTGAAGTCTCCAACAAGTCATTAAAGGAAGACTCATAAACCTAATTGGATATGGGAAATCATAGGGATAACTTAGGGACTCCTCCAATGTAGATTTCCCAGTCATGACTCCGTTAATGGTCAATGAACCATAGATTGAGTTCGAGGTGAGGGTATGAATACGATCGGGAACCAAGTTCTCCCATTGCTGGCCTCTACTTGATATCGATTCATTTTAAGTTTTATGCAAAAGAATAACCACAGAATATTTTCAAGTTCCCTAAAAATATTAGTCTAAGTTGGTTGATTAAACACATTAGAAGACTATTTTTTAGTGATAAGTTATTAAGCAATCAAAATTACAGGGTTCCCAATAGGTCATCCAAATTATCTGATTAATATTAGGATAGTTCTTTAGGTCTTCATTAGCAATAATAACATGTGATGATGAAAGCATAAACAGGACAATCATAGAAAATATATAAGAAATAAAAAGAAAGAGTAGAGATTAGAATGTATAAAAGAACGGATTTTTATTAAAAATCTACATCATCAAATAATACGTTAGTAACTTCGATATAAAAATAAGAGAAGTTTATTAAAGGAACCTCAGGAATATACCGGTGTGGCTTGGGTCTGAGGGAATAACAACCTTCGGGAAGAGCAATCTTGAAGCCTTTCGACGAACACTTGTGAAGATCGATCAAAGTATGTGTTTATGTGTTTGTAAATATCTATTTGCATGTTTGTAAATATGAGAGAATGAGAGATGGAAAGTTTTTTAGAGTTCGCAAGTATTCGAGTATATAGAGCGAATAAAGTCTTTTCTTTAGATCCGGAAAATCAATGGCTTATTTATAGCAAAATATTAAAAAAAAAAAAGATAAGAAAGTGTACTCGATGTCGCGCAAAGAGTGCGCTGAGCGTACGACTCTGCCTGATGCGCTGGTCCACATGTCAGGGGCAGATTGGTGCGCCTCACGTGTTCCAGCCAATTCGCCAGGTGCATCGTCTGCGCCAGACAAGCTTACAACCTTTGTCTTTTAACGCGTTTTGTACAATTTTCTTTTATCCCTTTAAATCCGAAAATCAACTTTTACGAGATAAAATCTTATTGCAATTTTGAAATATATTTCAAAATATTTATTTATTTCAGAATATGTTTATTTAAATAATAAATGAAAACAATTAATTATCAAGAATAATTAATTGGGCTTTTTCAAAAGATTGAGCTCAAAATATTTTTATGGGCTCAAAATACAACTAATTATCAAGAATAATTAATTGGGCTTTAAAATAGGATTTTGGATCATTATTGCAAATAAATAAGCTTTACACTTTAAAACGATTTTGGGCCTGGCTATTTGGACTTCTCTCCCCTTGGGTCGACCAATTTAGACCGCGATATGTTTCATCATTGGGTCCTTAAATGGGGAGACACGATAATGTGTCTACACTAGGTCTAGTTTGCATCTCCATGTAAGCCCAAGTCAAGTCTAGTTCCAAAGTATTATAGGACTAAGCCCAAAGTCTAAGCCCATAGAGGCCCAATCTAAATCCTAGATCTAGTCCTAGTCAAGTCGAATTCCAAACCAACAAAGAACCCAGTCCAAAACTTAAGTCCATAAAGGCCCAATTCCAAATCCTAGATCTAGTTTGCATCTCCATGTAAGCCCTAGTCAAGTCTAATTCGAAACCCATATAAGACGAAGTCGAAACTCTTAAACTCTAAACCCTTAAGTCTAGCGAAGCTCGCATCCCCTTAAAGTCAACATAAGCAAATCTAATTTCTAGTCTGCTTATCCTCCATAAGTTAAAAGCCTAGACACCCTTAATGTTTAGCCTGCTTACACTAAACGTAGTTCAAAGTCTAATAACCTTTGAGTTTAGCGACGCTACTCACCCTTAAGACCACAACGACACCCTAAAGAAGTTAGTCATCTGTAAGACCATAACGACACCTTTTGAGTTTAGCGAAGCTACTCACCTTTAAGACCATAACGGCACCCTTTGAACCTAGTAAAGCTAGTCATCCTTAAGACCATAATAGCACCCTTTTTTATTTTAGCGAAACTATTCACCCTTAAGACCATAACCGCACCCTAGCAAAGCTAATCATTCTTAAGACCATAACGACACCCTCCGAACTTAACAAAGCTAGTCATTCTTAAGAACATAAAGGCACCCTTTAAGTTTAGCGAAGCTACTCACCTTTAAGACCATAACGGCACCCTTTGAATCTAGCGAAGCTAGTCATCCTTAAGACCATAATGGCACCCTTTGAGTTTAGCGAAGCTACTCATCTTTAAGACCATAATGGCACCCTCTGAACCGAGAGAATCCAGTCATGCCTTAAGACCATTACCGAACTCTTTGATTTTAGCGAAGCTACTCACCCTTGAGACCATAACGGCATCCTTTGAACCTAGCGAAGCTAGTCATTCTTAAGACCATAACGACAACCTCCGAGTTTAGCAAAGCTACTTCACATTAAATCATAACATCCCAAATCCTCTAGACTAGCGAAGTTAATCCACCTTAAGTCCATAATGGCCCAAAACCTTTGAGTCTAGCGAAGCTACTCCTCCCTAAGTCCATAATGGCCCACAACCTTTGAGTCTAGCGAAGCTAGTCTACCCTAAGTCCATAACAACACAAATCCTCAAGTCTGGTGAAGCCAATCACCCCTAACACTAGTGGAAATAATGTTATATGTCACAACACAACCGTCGAAAATTTGGGTGGGAAAAGTGGGAACAAAAACCGTTGCGGTCTTCATAAAACCGCAACGGTTAACAGTAAACCGCTGCGGTTCGCTGTTAACCGTTGCGATTTTATGAACCGCAGCGGTTAATCTTGTTTTTTTTTCGTGAAATAGGTCTGGCTCCCTCTCATTCCACTGTTAACTCCTCCTTCCTTCCTTTCAAAAAACGAGCTCCCTCCTTCACCATTTCACGCTAGGGTTCATCTTTCAAGCACCTGTGTTCACCACCACCACTGCCACCACTAGGTTCCACCTTCCCCCGACGGCCACCAGCTACCGGCAACAAACCCCACCGCTGCTGCGTCCTCCTCTCCAATTCGGTGGGTTTCATCCACAAACCCCACCGCTGCACTGTATGTCCTCCTCCATGGCTGCACCGTGCGTCCTCCTCCGCAGCTGCACCACCAGTTCTGCACCACCACCGCCGCACCTCCACCGTTCCTAATCACCTACATTCCTTCTCTACCTCTTCTTAGGTACTTAAAATTTCATAACTTTTATTGTAATCTCATATTTGAAACTTCAAGTTTATAATTAATTGTAGTTTTATGAATAATTGTTAGTGAAATTAGGTTGTATAATAGTTAAAGGGTGTAAATTTGGTTGATTTGAGTTAATTTTATTTTATTTAAAGTAGTTAGTTTGATTTTTAGGTTAAAAAAACTAGGGCTTTGTTGTGGTTGCTATTTTTGTGGTTGTTGTTGTAGTTGTTGTAGTCGTAGTAGCTATTATTGTTGTTGCTGTTGTTGTTGTTGTTGTTGTTCTTGTAGTACTTACTAACTAGTTAGGTTTGAACTTTAAACGTTGTTGTTGATTATTGGTTTAGCTATTTAGTTTAGCTTAGTTTAGTTTAGTTTTGTTTGAATTGCTAATTTATACAAATGTTAACTTTTAAACTTTGTTGTTGATTATTGAAGCTAGCTAGTGACGGAATGTTGAGCTCAATTTCCCTATTCACAACCTTGATATTGGTATGTTATCACTCATATTGAACTTTCTTTCATAGTAAATTGGTTTATATATATGTGCAAATATGTATATATTTATCGTTGAATTGAGATTATATGTAAAAAAATTTCTTGTTTAAAAACCTATGTTTGCATCATCATATCATATGCCTAGATACCCGTTCGAGACTTACTCATTAGGAGAAAATCTTGAATAGTCCCCGGTTTGGGACTATTCTTAGATGTTTAATCTCATTTAGGTGGTGAATGAATGTCTTAAGTTTGATTCTAGAGGAAAATCTTGGCTTGTCGTTTCCCTACTTTTGTTCTCTGGGTGCATATGTAGATATAAATAACTATATATCTACATCGTGTACTTGGAGAACTGTAGGGAAATGCTGCCGGATTCTTCGTAGAATCGAACATAAGGCAATACATTCACTAGTATAGTTCTTATTATTACATATATATGTATTACAATCAACTTAACTCGCTTCAGATGTATTGAAACCATTTTGTGTAAGTGAATGTCATTTCGGGCCAATTTCGGCTTTGCAAGGTCATTAGACTGTATTTTTAACTTTTAGCTGCATGTAGTGTCATGTATAGTTCTTATTACTATATATATATATGTATTACAATCAACTAAACTCGCTTCACATGTATTGAAACCCATTTTGGGTAAGTGAATGTCATTTCGGGCCAATTTCGGCTTTGCAAGGTCATTTAACTTTATTTTTCAGTTTTAGCCTCATGTAGTGTCATGTATAGTTCTTATTACTATATATATATGTATTACAATCAACTAAACGCGCTTCACATGTATTGAAACCCATTTTGGCTAAGTGAATGTCATTTCGGGCCAATTTCGGCTTTGCAAGGTCATATTTACTTTACTTTTCGCTTTTAGCCGCATGTAATGTCATGTATAGTTCTTATTATTACATATATATGTATTACAATCAACTAAATTCGCTTCACATGTATTGAAACCCATTTTGGGTAAGTGAATGTCATTTCGGGTCGATTTCGGCTTTTCAACCTCAATTAACTTAAATTCTCGCTTCTAGCCGAATGTAGTGTCATGTATAGTTCTTATTATTACATATATATGTATTACAATCAACTAAACTCTCTTCACATGTATTGAAACCCATTTTGGGTAAGTGAATTTCATTTCAGGCCGATTTCGGCTTTTCAACCTCAATTAACTTAATTTCTCGCTTTTAGTCTCATTTTAGGTTACGTATAGTTCTTTTAGTATATGTATCACCATTAGAGTCACTTAAAGTAGGTCACATGATTTTAAAATCGAATTGGGAAGATGAATGTCGTTTAGGACCTACTTATGGATTGTTGGGGGGGGATTGTTGGGGGGTGGGACTGCGTGCAAGGGGGTAGGAGGACAGGGGGGGTCTCGCAGTGGTGGGACAGTAGGGGAGGTCCGCATTGGGGGGGGGCAGTGAATGGGGGTCTGTTGTGAAGGGGGAGTCCGCACTAGGGGGCGATGAAGGGGGTCTGCAGTGGGGGAGCGGTGAAGGGGGAGTGCGGGGGTGGGGAGTGCATGGGGTGGGGGTCGGCGGGGTGGGGAGTGCAGGGGGTGGGGGTCGGCAGGGGGGAGTGTAGGGGGCAGCAGGGGTTGGAAGTGCGGGGTGGGGGCGGTGCGGCGGGGAGCGAAGGGGCGGGGGTCAGTAGGGTGGGGAATGCAGGGGGTGGGGGTAAGCCCGGTTTTATGAAGACCGCAGCGGTTTTTGTTCCAACTTTTCCCACTCAAATTTTCAACGATTTACCGCTGCAGTTTTCTTAAGGACCACAATGGTTGTGTTGTGACATATAGCATATTTTCCACTAATGTTAGGGGTGATTGGCTTCACTAGACTTGAGGATTTGTGTTGTTATGGACTTAGGGTAGACTAGCTTCGCTAGACTCAAAGGTTGTGGGCCATTATGGACTTAGGGAGGAGTAGCTTCGCTAGACTCAAAGGTTTTGGGCCATTATGGACTTAAGGTGGATTAACTTCGCTAGACTAGAGGATTTGGGTTGTTATGATTTAATGTGGGAGTAGCTTTGCTAAACTCGGAGGTTGTTGTTATGGTCTTAAGAATGACTAGTTTCGCTAGGTTCAAAGGATGCCGTTATGGTCTCAAGGGTGAGTAGCTTCGCTAAAATCAAAGAGTTATGTAATGGTCTTAAGGCATGACTGGATTCTCTCGGTTCAGAGGGTGCCATTATGGTCTTAAAGATGAGTAGCTTCGCTAAACTTAAAGGGTGCCATTATGGTCTTAAGGATGACTAGCTTCGCTATATTCAAAGGGTGTCGTTATGGTCTTAAAGGTGAGTAGCTTCGCTAAACTTAAAGGGTGCCTTTATGTTCTTAAGAATGACTAGCTTTGTTAAGTTCGGAGAGTGTCGTTATGGTCTTAAGTAGAGGTGTTCAAAAGTACCCGACTCGCTTGCCCCGACCCGCTAACCAGCCAACCCGCTTAAAAAAAGTCGGGTAATTGACTGAAATTTTATGAATAAAAATGCAGGTATCCGGGTCGGGTCATGGGCCAGTTTTGAGGGTAATCGGGTACCTGTCTACCAGGTAACTCTTAAAAAAAAAAATTTTGGATGGATTTGGCTTTCACTGGTCACTCACTTCACTTTTCCCACTTTCCTCTCTCTCCTCTCATCTTCCCCAGGCTTTCATCTCTCTCCTCTATGCTCTATGCAAGGTGCAAACTTACTCTATCTTCTCATCTCTATTTATGGTCTTTATTTTATCTCTCCTCAAATTACAAGTCACCACCACACCTACAAGAACACCATCAAAGCTGATCATAGAATGATGGCAAGCCGACGACCGTTTCCATCGAGTCACTACAACTGACTTCTAGATCCAATCTCATCTTCTTTGTAGTTTGTATGCTTTTGTTTTTTAATTTCCATGCACTGTCGAATTGGACTGATTTTCCCCATAAATTTGCATCTTTCTCAATTGTAAGTTGTCTCTTTTTTTTTCTCTTGGGTAAAGTATGTAACTTTACATCATTAGTACTGCTAGTAGATGCTTATGGTTATATCTTTAACAAATTATGGTTATTGATTTTCATTTCAAGTTGTTAGAACTTAAATGGTCGAAAGAGTTCTGTTTTTTTTTTTTTAAGTTTGTGAAAGGATGATGTTTAGCTCGGGCACCCGTGACCCGACCCGAGAAAACAGGGTACCCAATTTGTGGGTACCCGGTTTTCTCGGGTCGGGTCATGGGCCACCTTTTCCACTACCCAAATTTGCGGGGACCCGCATGTCCGGGTACCCGGTAATGAACACCCCTAGTCTTAAGAGTGATTAGCTTTGCTAGGGTATGGTTATGGTCTTAAGGGTGAATAGTTTCGCTAAAATAAAAAAGGGTGCTATTATGGTCTTAAGGATGACTAGCTTTACTAGGTTCAAAGGGTACCGTTATGGTCTTAAAGGTGAGTAACTTCGCTAAACTCAAAAGGTGCCGTTATGGTCTTACGGATGACTAACTTCTCTAGGGTGCCATTATGGTCTTAAGGGTGAGTAGCGTCGCTAAACTCAAAGGTTAATAGACTTTGAACTACGATTAGTGTAAGCAGGCTAGACATTAAGGTGTCTAGGCTTTTAACTTATGGAGGATAAGCAGACTAGAAACTAGATTTGTTTATGTTGACTTTAAGGGGATGCGAGCTTCGCTAGACTTAAGGGTATAGAGTTTAAGAGTTTCGACTTCGTCTTATATGGGTTTCGAATTAGACTTGACTAGGGCTTACATGGAGATGCAAACTAGATCTAGGATTTGGAATTGGGCCTTTATGGACTTAAGTTTCTAGTCTGCTTATCCTCAAGTCTAGGGAAGCTAATCTACCCTAAGTCCATAACAACACAAATCCTCAAGTCTAGTGAAGCCAATCACCCCTAAGTCTATATAAGCAACTACTTATGACTAGCGGAGCTAGTATTCCTTATCGCCATAAAGGCCCAGTCATTGAGTCCAGTCTGCTTGCATATTCTAATCTAGTCCATGTTTGCATTTGCATATAGTTATTCCCATGTCTCGATCGTGGTCAAGCTCACCCTATTCCCAAAGCCATATCATTTCCAAACCGTACATCTCATTTCGAAATTCATTTATAAATCTTACAAGTGAGGTCCGTTCGATTCTGTTCAGGGGTGGTCGAGAGATTACAACTTAGGAACGCCTAATGGTGAAACAAAAAATGGGTAGTCCACTCTAAATCTCATCAAAAGAACTATCACAACCCCGACTTTATTTAGATTCATGAGATTACTTTTGATCGCCTTAACAATAGAGGCGTGATCACTTCTATAAGGTCTACTCCGTACCCTACGCCTACAAAAATAAAAAAGGTTCAACCTAAACCCTATTGCAAATACTGTTAATGAACTGCGAAATATGGTCGATGACAATAGACTTCTAGTACTACTTACAACGAAAATCAGCATCACTAGCAACCCCTTTGTGCAGTGTATCAACAATTCAATAGGCTTAGTTATATATTTCAATATTTCTAGGTTGAGTCAGAGAGTCCTTACCCTATGCCATAATTCTAGGTTGAGTTAGAAAATCCGCATCACCAACAACCCCTTTTGGTATGAGGATCATGGAGGATATGGTTTAAGGTTTTTTTCTTTTGGCTGGGAGATGACTTATAAAAGGCGATAGCTTTTTGAAATGATGGAGGGAGATGGGCATGACTCCTAATCCAAATCATGTCCATTATTTATTTTTTTATTAATTAAGGTCATTTGATTTGCAAATGGACTAGAGTTTCATCATCGAATTCCATACATAAATAATGAAGTCCAATAAAAAGAAAATGCATTTATTTTATTGATGGGATTAATTAGAAGGCTGATAAAAATAAAGTCCTTTATGACATAGACTCGACAGGGAAGGAAACTAAAGAGCTAGGGGGATTCTGACTTAACCTAGAAAACAAGAAACAAATGACTAAGTCCCTGGCAATGTTGAGACAATGTCCAAGGGATTCTGGTTGTTACCGACTTTTGCTACAGGTGGAACTGGAATTCTATTATCTTCAACCATGTCCTGGAGAGTGTGCTTTAAGCTCCAACACTGAGATGTTAGATGCTCATTCCCTTGGTGGTATTTGGAGTAGGAGTTGGGATTTCATTTCTCAGACCTATTTTGAAGAGCAGGGTCTGGAGTAGGGTCAAGAGAAAGGAGTGCTCCTCTTGCATTAAGCAAATTGAAAGCTTCTTCAAGTGACATACCTAAGGGAATGAAGGTTCTTTGGGACATCTGATAACCCTTCTTTTCAGTGTTCATGGCTTTGACCTCATTGCTCTTAGAGCCATAAGGGTTATTGTTATTCTTCTTGGAGAAGTCATTGTTGTTGGGACCCTTATTTTTAGAGGCTTGAACCTCTTCCTCGATCGATAGACCAACCTTGTAGAGCTTCGAGAATGACTCTATAGGCTGGAATTTAATGTTATATACGTACTTGGACTGCAAGCTACGGATCACCAGTTGCACTTAATCCTCTTCAGATGGGATATTAGTCATTTGTGCGGGCTTTTCCCTCCATCTAGTAAGGAAGGTCACAAAGTTTTCATTGTGGTTTTACTTAGTTAACTCCAATTGACGAAGACCATTTGGAAGATGAGTATTATAACAATATTGCTTGTGGAAATCTTTTTTATTAACCCATTTCCGAAATCCTTTTCTATAAATAGTTTCTATAAGCCCACTTTCTAAAATATTTTAAAATAACTTTTTAAAGGCCCCTGTTCGAAAAACCTTTTAAAAATAGTTTTTATGAAAGCCCAAATTCTAAAATTTCTTTTCTAGCCCAATTTAATTAATAGAATTACTTTATTATATTATTTAGTTTTATTAATAAAAATATTTTTTATATAAAAATCATCTTTCTAGACCCATCCCCACCCTAGTTGGGGGGATGGGGTGGGTCTCCTACTTGACCCGCCCCACTGCCATCCCTACTCTTAATCCATCTCGCCTAACTCCACGTTTAATACCACAAACTACCTACCAGGCCCGGCCCTGAACAAGTCCAAACTGGGACTCAGAACAGGGCCTCACTTTTAGGGGGGCCTCAAATTTAAAAAAAAAGTTCTTTAAACCAGTAAGCCGAAGACCGAAATATACTATGCATTACCGCATACCAGCTTATAGCGTGAGTTAAAGACCAAACCCAAAAATTTCTCTCCTGACACTCTCTCTCCTGATACACACTCTCTCTCTCTCCTTAATTTTCTCCTTGCTTTAACCAATTAACCGCTGGATTTTCTCTATCTCTCCTTACCAGAAATCCAGAATACCATGCAACAACTCACCCCTCTCTCTCTATTGTTACCTCTTACATGCTAATTTTGTTTATTGTACATATTTCTTATCTTTGTTTTCTCTGGTACATATTTCATACAACCCCCTCTCAAAAAAAAAAAAAAAAAAAGATGAACACATTAATTATATTACAGAGAGTTTTTAAATTTGGTAGATATATATGACTCCAATGGAATAAGAGCATGTTTCTACAATCATAATCTTTGTTCATCTTCAACCCGTTGAAGTTTCTATCTTCCAAAGTTGATTTTTTAAGTTTCAGTTTCTGCACCCATCAATATTATTTTAGTGAGAGAAAGAAGAGAGAGAAAAGTACAAAAATAGAGGAACAAAAGGTTACTCTTTTTTTTTTCTTTCACCATCAAATTTGCTTTTGTGGGTTGTTGTTTTTCTACTGTTAGTACTTAGTAATACACTACAAAAGATGAGATTTTTATATTTAAATCCCAAAAAAACAGATGGGTTTTTTATTGAGAGAAAGAAGGGTTTAATTTCTTTTTCTCATATTTTTTTACTATTATTTGTGTTGTTATTTGGAAGATTTAGAGTTGTTTTGGGGTTAAACTATACAAAATATAGAAAAGTTAGTAATTTAAGATTTGAGAGGATTCACGGGTCTAATTTTCAATTTCAGCATAGGGTTTCTATATTGTTTGGACCGGGGCTGCTGCCTATAGCACCTCGCCACATTGCTCATCATCATCATATCACCATCATCTCTTTATCATTAGCGTTGACCATCATCACTCACGCCCATAAATACCCTACACCGGATGATCATCATCTGCACCTCCAAATCGCCACTAACATGTTATTATTCCTCATACTAATTCCTACATCACCAATCATTACCAATCATTACCAATCATTGCACCCTTATAAACTCATCATATAAAACAGAAGCGATTGTATTTTCAGCACCAAACACTAAAATACGAGACTTATTTTCACAAGGTACAAACTTTAAATGCTCGTTGTTGGACATTCAATTTTCCAAGATCCGTGCAAATCAACGACCCCAGACGGAGGTATAATTTTTTACGGTCAAACAAATTAAAGATCTTTCTTTATTTTTATTATTTTCTTGAAATTACTAACATTCTATTCATGATGTAGATTGTTAATATATTCATGCGACTGTAAGTATTGTATATTATGCTAACTCCCTAATATTTTTATTTCTTATCCATGAACATTATTATTTTATGATTGATTGCAATATTTATCACCTTGTATATTATTGTTAATCAAGACCTAAATAAATGTTCTAACTAAATCAGATAACATGGACAACCTGCTAGGAAGCCTGTAGTCTTGATTGTTTAATAACGTATCACAAAAAAAGTAGTCTATTATGTGTTTCATGAACCAACCTAGACAAATCTTTTTTAGTGAGTTGAAATATATTATGTGGTTATTCTTTTGCATAAAACTTGTTGTGAATCGCATTAAGTAGAGACCAACAACGGGCGAACGTGGTTCCTAATCGTGTTCGTACCCTCACCCCCGAACACAAATTTTTGTTCATGACCATCTACAGAGTCATGACGGGGAAATCTACATTGGATAAGTCTCACAGTTGTCCCTATGATTTCCTAATATCCAATTAGCTTTATTAGTCTTACTTTCTTGCTGGCGACTTCAAAAACGTATTTAATAAAACCTTAATAATGGGGTAGTCAAATACGTGCCCACACCGCATAGGCGAAATATAATCACGCCTACAAGTGGTATCTCCCATTTTGGATGGTGATTCAGAAGTTTCAGATGACTCGTCTGAAAAGGTGATAGTTCGTTTGACGAGTCGAGGAATGGGTTGACCTTTTTCCTCTCTGCTGAGCGTTTTCAAGTTGTAACCTCACGACTTGTCCTGGACATAAATCGAATGGGCCTCACTTGTGAGTTTTTAGAATTGATTTTGGAAATGAGAAATGATTTTGAGATGGATAGTTCGAAAATGATATAAGTTTTAGAATTGGCTAAGCTTGACCATGATAAAGACATGGGCCTAACTATATGAATATGCAGATATGGACTGGACTATGCAAGTAGACTGGACTCAATAACTTGGTCTTTATGGCAATAGGGGAGACTAGCTTCGCTAGACTCATGGATTGTCTTTATGAACTTAAGGAGGACTAGCTTCGCTATACTCAAGGTTTCCTTTATGGACTTAAGGAGGACTAGCTTCGCTAGAGTCAAGGGTTACCTTTATGGACTTAGGGAGGACTAGCTTCGCTAGACTCAAGGGTTGCCTTTTATGGACTTAGACTTCGAACTTAGTCCTACATGGGTTTGTAATTGACATTGACTAGGGCTTACATGAAGATGCAAACCAGACCTAGGATTTTAATTGGGTCTTAATGGGCTTAACTTTGGAATTGACTAGGAGTAGCACATGGGCTTGACTTTGAAATTGACTGAGATTAGCGCATAGGCTAGACCTAGGAATGGACTGGGATTAGAACATAGGCTTGACTTTAGAATGGACTGGGATTAGCACATGGGCTTGACTATAAAATGGACTCGGATTAGCACATGGGTCTAACTTAGGAATGAACTAGGATTGATTGGATTGGATTTATTTGACTAGGTTGATTGGACTAGGCTTAGAATTTTCAAAATTCATTTTTATTTTTGTTTTTGAAAGGACCCTTTGGTTTATCTTTTCTTGAAAAATATGATGATGGGTTAATTTTGAAAAAGATTTTCAAGTTGATTGATTTTGAAGATGAATTTTTTTTTTTCGGTAAAGGATAGGATGATGATTAAATATTTTGAAAAAAGATAGAATAGAAGAGGGTAGTTCTAAGTAGGAGTGTTAACGACCCGAACCGAGATCGAGCTTGAGCCTGGGGCTGCCCGGCTCGGCTTGGCTCATAATACTTTTACTCGAACTCGAGCTTTTTCAAGCTTAAATTTTCTAGTTTAATGTACCTTAATACTAAACTTCGAGTTAGAAATTTATATTACATATATTCTATAAATAGGTTTAAACTACTTACTATGTGAGTTTTTCATAGGTATTGTGGAAATTTTAAGTATAACTTTTCATTTAATTTCTATAGTATGGAAAATAATATAGCTAAAATATGTTTCGAGCTTGCTCATGTACTTTTCGAATAGAACTCTGCTATGCTAAGCTCTAGAAAATTTTGCGAGCTAGATAGGCTCATTAACACCCCTAGTTCTAAGTTCCAAAAAAATACTTTTTTTAAAAGGATGTGATAAGATAGGATCGATATGTTAGATAGATAGGATAAGATGGAATAGGATGAGATGCATACCGACTTAAACTCTATCATGACCACTTATCTAGTTGGAATAAAAAAGATAGCCTCGACCTTAGATGATATGCATAGGAAAGATTAATTCTTATGTTTGATTTAGGTAAGTTTATTTTAAAAAGATGACATAAAAGGGATCATGAATGGCGATGCAAAGATAGATCGAAAACCAGCGAATACACTGTCGAAATTATCGCAAGAATAATGTCTAGATTGCGTGCCACAAAAGAAGCTTGCACTCCACGCAAGGTCATGCGTCAGGCGCACGTTCCTTGCGTGTGACACAAGATTCATGCGCTTGGTGCATGGGCCTTCGTGGAGCGGTTTTTTGTTTCGGTAACTTATTGGTTGTTTTTCGATGTTTTTAGACTACTTTGAGGGGAAAGCATGTTGCACATAGCAAACATGCAATCAATAATGTCAAATAGGCAAGAAATACTATGCAGTTCCAACCTAAAGTCAAGATATATGTTTGATATTATGGTCGGGCTTAGCTTTAGGCTTGAAATGGTCTATGCCTAAGAGATTGATCCTGCGCTTCGTATCTTTGCTTTAAAATATGGCCATGTGTAAAACGCTGTCCAATCTCAATTTAGAACAAGAGAGCAATGCTATGCACTACAAAAAAACAGCTCTATAGCGACGGAAAGGATCCGTCTCTAAATCAACACATTCCGTCGCTATATGTGCTTAGAGACGGAATTAGGGACGGATTACACCCGTTGTTAAAGGCCTTGTCGCTAATTTGAATTAGGGACGGATTTTATCATTCCGTCTCTAATTTAGAGACAGATACTTATCCGTTGCTGAATCCGTCTCTAACTTTAGAGACGGATTATTATAAAAATCCGTCTCTAAATGTAGAGACGGATTTGCTATCCGTCTCTAAAGGGATGGATGTAAGTTGATATTTTTCTGTTATTAACGACGAATATATGTAAATCCGTCTCTAAATTTAGAGACGGATTCTAATAATCCGTCTCTAATAATCCTTCTCTAATGGGATGGATGCAATGCTGATAATTTTCTATTATTAGCGACGAATATATTTAAAATCCGTCTCTAAATTTTGAGACGGGTTTTTGAAATATCAATTGTTCCCCTATTTTATTAAATAAATTATCTTATAATATAAAGTCTTACATAAATTATAGATCTAAACAAATTATAAACCATTTTAATTCACACTTAATAACCAAGTGCCAACTTTACATTAATTTGCAAGTCACAATATGTAATAGTAGTCATTTATATACGAAGTACAAAACAAGTAGGAACTTATAACGATATACAAAAGCGGCCACTTAAGATATATGCAAAAATCACTGTGTTAAGGCCTATACTAGAAGCATGTATCAAAGAAAATCATTGGATACTTTGAAAGCCTATACAAAAATCTTATGCTAACCATGGTGTCAAGGGCGAGGAGGGTTAGCTTGCATAAACATCTCCACTTGTTGTTTGAAAGTCATGAAAGTTTCAGTGGTTTCGGATAGGGTTTTTTGAGTTTCAACCAACACCTTTTGGGTTTCAACAAGCCCTTCCTTTGTTGCATCTAGTTCTTTCTTTTGTTCGTCATTTTGTGCAGCAAGTTCAACAACTTGAGTCTCCAAGCCCTTAATGTAGTCTCTCCGTGACTTCTTACCGTGCCTTTCTTCAAATGTAGGTCTTTCGTAATATGAGTGGCAACTGCACCCAAACCAAATATTCTACCCTTTTCATTCCACCCGCCCACAGCCTCAAAAAACAATTCATCCTCGGTTTTCTGTTCAGACCAACATGCATCCATTAGGACATGCATCAATCCTATAGTGAGGAAGTTCAAGTCCATCAAGCAACTTTCGAGTCCTACGAAAGGTGTATGTCATATTGTTCACATCTGGACAAATATCCTTAACTAAGGATGCAACACTATCGATGGCTTTATGCGGAATGTTGTATTCACATTTCAAGTTAGTTATCCTTGCGGCAAAGAAAGCAAAGACAATTTGCAACCATCGTATAAAGGTTGATCCGCAACTTTCAACATGTCAAAAAACTTCTTCAACTCAGGAAGAGGTTCTTCTTCAACCTCAGTTGATGCAACTGAAGCATACTCGGGTCCAAATACATCCATAATCATGTTTTTACAAGGATTAGATGTCTCTCCAACCCTAATAGACAAACTACTTGGTGTTGCATTGTCAAGGTCATCTTCCCCATGAAAAGTCCATTTATGGTAATTCGGTCGGAACCCATTTTTGTAAAGATGCAATTTGACAACATCTGGAACACGATACGGAACATTTCGACAATTTGCACAAGGACACTTCAAACAACCATCAATCATGACATTATCTTGCTTACAAGCCAGCTCTATGAACTCGTCAACTTTTCTAGCATAATATGAATTAAGGAATTTTCCATTGAGTCTTTCATACATCCATCCACGGTCTATTCTGAGGGTTTCCTTCATCCTACTGCAAATTCGTTACCACATTAATTATGGTTTCTAATAACTTCTTCAAGTTAAACTTAATTATTCATTAATAAAGGAAACATTACATCTTACTCGTCAACCATGTTACAAAAAATATGAACAAGAACTACTTTTTAGATTCACAAAAGGTCAGACTAAAGTAATTAAATCACAAATAATAAGTTTTAATCATACTAATAACATGGACTATTTAATTGGTTAAGGCACTATAACATAAAAAAAGTCTATTATGTCAGCTAAAAGTTGCAAAGGTGCATTGTCATAGAACATGAAAATAAAACCAAAATATTGTCTTAACACATGAAAATAAAACCATAAAACGATAACCATTACATGCACAAGGGGTCTTCAACACTCAAAGCAACCAACTTACCAACCCACCTTCACTTACACGCACAACATAACTACAATAGCTTAACTACGATACTCCCATGATATAAAACTGCAGCAGTCCTAGATCACCCAAACCAGCATCAACATGCAGTGATTATTTCCCCCAAACAACAGCCCAAACAACACCCCCAAACAACAGCCTAAACAGCACCCCCAAACAGCACACCTAAGCAGCCCCAGGCAGCACCCCAAACAGCTCTAAACAGCACCCCAAACAGCTCTAAACAGCAGCCCCAACAGCACCCAAAACAGCCCCAAACAACACCCCTACCAGCCCCAACCAGCAGCCCCAATGACAGCCAAAAACAGCAGCAAAATATCCCTGAAACAGCACCAAAACTGCCCCTAAAACTGCCCAAAAACTGCCCCAAACCACACCAAAACCTTGCACTAAACTGCAGCAAAATAGTCCCAAATAAAGCAACAAAACATCCCTACAAAAGCAGCAAATTACCTATAATAAAAGCAGCAAATATACCCCTAAATATCCTTCTAAACAAGACAAGTAAACACCAAAACCTGCTAGCTCACATACAACAATTATACTCTAAATTATGTTATGAAATTTGGGGGAACATGAAGACCAAAAACCCTTAATTTCATTATACTCTAAATTATATTGTACATCAATTCTGCAATTACAAACTTATACAACAATTGACACCTGAAATTGGGAAAGCTACAAGCATAACATTCGAGTAAAATTAACAAAACCACCCAATTATAAACACATAACATATAAGAGAAAAGGAAAAATAAGAAAAACCCTTCTGTTACCGATCAAAAATCCTTTGCAAATCCAATTGATTAAATTAGAGATAAAGCTTACTAGTCGAAGTGCAAGATTAAACTTTGCTTGTCAAAGAGATGAATTAATGGGCATGTACCTCTTCTGTTTGCATTAACAGGAACAACAAGTTGTCATAACAACAGCACCAACGAGAGAAGGAGAAGACAAAGGTTTAGCTTATATTTCACAAGTTAATTAGGAACTATGGGGTTTTGAGTTTTGAAGAATCATATTCTTAAGCAAAGATTATAACTTTAAATCTTGCAATTCAAATATTAGAACCTTAAATCTTGCAGTTCAAAGATTGAAACTTTACAACAATTTCACCTTCATCACATGCACGGACATTAATAGTAAGAAGAAATGGGGTAATGGTGGACTTATCAAATAGGTCTAAGATATCAATGCAGCAGAACAACAAGAACAAAACCACGGCAGCTCGAGCAAGGAAGGAATAAATCAGATCAGTAGCAACTGAAGAGGGAAAAATTGGAACATGCAGCACCAAAGAATCGACCACCCACCGGCGTGGCGTCCCTTGCCGGAGCTTCGCGATCTTCGCACTCTAGGGTTTGAGCAAGAAAGACAGAGGGAAAACTAACGAAGCAGTGAGGACCTTTGGAAATAAGGTGTGATTTTTTTTTAGATGTTCCTTTTTTTAATTTAGGACAATGAAAAAAAAAGAAAAAAAAATTAGAAACGCAGCTTATATTTCTGTCTCTAAGTTAGAGACGGAAATTAACAATCCGTTTCTAAATTATATTTAATCTTTTTGCCATAATATTTGGATTAATTGGCAAAACAAACCAGATACGGAATGTAAATTTCCGTCTCTAATTTAGAGACGGATTAGAAATTCCGTCTCTAACTTAGAGACGGAAATTTACATTCCGTCTCTAATTTAGAGACGGACTGGAAATTGCGTCTCTAATTTAGAGACGGCTTGTAATTATCCGTCTCTAAATTGTTTTAGCAACCGATTGTAAAATTTCCGTTTCTATTTTAGATACGGATAGGTGTCCGTCGCTAATATTCCGTAGCTATATAAGCTTTTTTTTGTAGTGATGGTTCAGTAGGTTTGCTTATGACTAAGATCCAACACTATCGTATAGAAAGCTTTTTGGAGGGACAAAGCACAAACCCGCTGGGGGTGGCCCCACGCATAGAACATGCGCTAGGAGGGTAAGGACACAAACTTATAGTGGCTCTCAAGAATAGCCATGCATATGCAATACAACAATGTTATTTAAATGCATAAAAAAATAGTATTAATCGTATTTTTCGAGTATCACCCACTCATCAAATATTAAATTTGAATCCTCCTCAGTGAAGTCGCCAAATTGTAGGCATATTTTTATTCCCTACACGGGATGAGCGCATATTTGACTACCTCGTTGTAAAGATTGTTATTTTGAAATGGCCAAATTGGCCTCAACACCCTGAACTATAGCTCGGGTGCACCCAACACCACCAACTACGACTAGTAGCCTAAACACCACGAACTATGGGATGGGGTGCATTCCGTACCATAAATGAGGCCGGAAGCCTAAAATGTTGCCGAAGACGGTGGGTTTTTATGGTATAGACTGCACCTTACACCGTAGTTGGTGGTACAGATTGCACCTCACCCCGTAGTTCGTGGTGTTTAGGCTACTAGTCATAGTTGGTGGTGTTGGGTGCACCCGAGCTATAGTTCAGGGTGTTGAGACCAATTTTGCCTTTTGAAATCTGTTTTGAAAAAGAAGTCGCCAACAAGTCTTTAAAGGAAGACTCATAAACCTAATTAGATTTTTGGGAAACCGTAGGGACATCATAGGGAATTATCTTTTTTTTTTTTGAAAGAGAAAATTCATTAATTGAAGGCCAAACGGCATCTACAATAGGTATTAAAGAAAAACAAGATACAATTAAACAAGGCTAAATCAAATTCGTCTTCGAAGGAACTACAATGAACCAGATCGAGCAATACAGCGCAACCCCCATGTATTTGCTGAATCATGCAGCTATTGATGAGGAAGTCTATCATTCTGATGTAGTTTGGGAAGAACATTCTTGACCGAGTCATGTTCACCGCATCCGAGATTCTAATACCTTCATGTTGAGTCTCGAACTTCAACCAATGAGAACAATTTCTCATACCTACAAACAAAAAAACCATACTCACAACTCCTATAGGGGAGAAGGAGATTTCCAAAATAGAAACTAAAAACCCCATAACAAGAGTTGAAAAGATCTCATAAAGAGAGACTAATTTATTAAACAAAACAAGAAAATGAATTAAAAACTGAAAATAAAAGGGGAAATGGGGCTTACCATGGATGAAATCATCCATGGCAGCCCCAAACTGATGAAGAAGGGGTAGGGGAGACTAGGGTTTGAGAGAGAAAGAGAGAGAGGGGAGGCTAGGTTTTCTAATCATATGGAATTATCTAATGTTAATTTCCCCATCATGACTTCATAATTGGTTAATGAACCAAAGATTGAGATAGGGGGTGAAGGTACGAATATGATCAAGAATCAATTCGCACATTATTGGGCTCCATTTAGTATGATTCGTGTTTCGCTTTATGCAATTAAACAACCAAACAACATGTTTAAGCATTCTAAAAATTAATCTATGCTGGTTTATTAAACAAGCAAAGGACTAATTTTTGGCGATATGTTATATATGCAATCATTTACAAGGATCCTAAATGAATTGTCCAAATTATCTTATTAGGCATGTGAAAATTTATTTCGGTCTTGATTAGGAAAAAAACATATGCGATGATGAAAGCATTAAACACATAAGCATGCATATGAATAATAATGTATAGAATTATCAAAAAGAAATATAGAAAAGGAATTAGAATATACAACAATTCATGAATTGTTTGAGGATCTACATCATGAAAAGTAAACTGTTAGTATGATAAGAAATAATTTCGAATTGACCCTCAGGATTTATACATTTGCTGCCTGGGATTGGATAACAATCCGCAGAGAAGCAATCTTAAAGCTTGAATGGAGATTTAATAGAAATCGAAGGTTTTTTAATATGTGTTTGAAGTGTTATAGAGGAATTTTGTAATGCGCTAGCATGTCAAAACCGAGTGATAGCGAAGTTATTTATACTAGGTTACAAAGATCTAACAATCGTGTTATGATGGAAATGCGCGTGTGCTGCACGCACGACCGTTGTGCACCGCGCAAGGAGCATGTGCTTCATTAAACGTATGTGCGCCTGACGCACGCCCCTCCACCTAGCGTAGGCTGCTAGTGTTTCTCCTTTTTGCTTACTGTCTCGATGTCGCGCGTGCGCACCCGGGAGCGTGGACGCATCGAGATGTGCGTCGCGCAACTGTAGATATGAGCGGTTTAATTTGTTATCCAATATGAAAAGATTATTTCTATCTTGCATTAAATAATATCATTTGAATACGAAAATCAATTCTCTTAAGGATAAGATTAGAATTTTCATAATATCTTTCAATTTAGGAAATAAATATCAAAATAACAATTAATTATCAAGAATAATCAATTGGGCTTTTTGGAAAATGGACATTAAAATACATTTAATTATCATGAATAATAAATTGGGCTTTTCAAATAGGGATTGGAATAAACTTTAAGTTATCAAAATGATTTTGGTCTTAGCTTGTTGGATTGCTCTCCTTTGGACCGGAGCAATTAGGAAAACGATATGTTTCATTATCGGGTACTAAATCGGGGAGACACGATTATGTGCGTACATTATGTGTAGACACATAATTGTGTCTCCCCATTTAAGGGCCCAATGATGAAACATACCGCGGTCTTAATTGTTCCGACCCAAGGTAGAGCAGTTTGAAAAACCATCCCAAAAACTATTTTTAAAGTGTTAAAATCGTATTTTAAAGTCCAATTAATTACTCCTAATGATTAATTGTATTTTGAGCCCAAAAATAATGTTTTGAGCCATGTCCTTTGAAAAGCCCATTTAATTATTCACTGATAATTAATAAATATTTTCAAATATATCTTTATAATTAAAATCGGTTTTCATCCCGTAAAATCAGATTTCAGGACTTAATAGATAAAAAGTTCGTTAAAACGCGTTTTACAAAAAAAGCTGTCAAAAAGTGTCAAAAGCAAGGCGGTGCGCTTAGCGCACTCTCTGCGTGATGCTCAGATTTTGTTTTCCGATAAATAGGTCTCGATTTTCCGAATTAAAGATGCGGTTTTTCCATACAGTTTTACATTACGCCTTTCATACACTTCGACACTTTTACGAATGCACTTTACAAAACCTCTCTACAAACTCTCATACTTTTCAAATCTACAAACATATTTAGACATACATACAAGTTCAGATTCAGGCTTCCAGATTGCTCGTCTAGAAGGTTGTCAATCTTTCAGACCCAAGACACGGTATGATCCTGAGGGTCCTTGAATAAAATTCATTATTTTTATATTAAAGTTACTAACTATTTCTTTCCTAATGTAGTCTTTAATGTAAAAATCGTTCCTTTGTACATTTTAACCCTTTTATTTCTTCTTATTTATTTTCTTAAATACACTGCCTGATTGTCCAGTTTGCCTTTTCATCACTCACATGTTATTATTGCTAAACAAGACCGAAAGAACTGTTCTAGTATTAATCAGATAATTTGGACAACCTGTTAGGTTCCTTGTAATTTTGATTTCCTAATAACATATCACAAAAAAATAATCTTTTATGTGTTTCCTAAACCAATCTTGACTAAATTAATTTTTTCGGTGAATGAAAGTATTATCTGGTTGTTCTTTTGCATAAAACACGACAGGAATTGATATATTTAGTATAGGCTTGCAATGGGCGAATGTGGTTCATTATGACCATATTCGTACCCTCACCCCCGAACTCAATCTATGGTTCATTAACCATTAATGGAGTCATGATGGGGAAATCTACATTTGATAAGTCCCACAGTTGTCCCTTTGATTTCTCAATATCCATTTAGGTTTATGAGTCTTCCTTTAAAGACTTGTTGGCGACTTCAAAACATTTTTCGATAAAACATTTACAATGAGGTAGTTAAATACGCGCTCACACCGCATAGGCGAAATAAAATCACGCCTACAATTTGATGACTCCACTGGGAGGATTTAAAAAAAATGAGTGGGTGAAACTCGAAAAATACGATTCATACTCTTTTTATGCTTTAGAATGACATTACAGTTTTGCATATGCATGGCTATTGTTTAAGCCACCATAAGGACAATCTACATTGCCTCATTAGCGCATGTTCTATGCGTGAGGCCACTTCCGGGGTGTTTGTGCTTTGTCCTTCCAAAAAGCTTCCTCCATAAGCAAACCTACCCAACCATGACATTGTTCTCTTGTTCCTGACTTGAGAACTGGAGTGTGTCTTACACGTGGCCACCTCTTCAAGCAAAGGTATGAAGCATGGGATCAATCTCTTAGTCATGGACCCTTTTCAGCCTTAACCTAAACCTGACCATAATTTCAAACATAGAACTGGACTTTAGTTGGAACTTTTGCATCCATGTTACATGACATTTACTTGTGATTGCAATTTTGCCTGTTATGAACTTGTCAAATTGTCATTATTATGCGACGTACCTAAAATCGCGTCTAAAAAACAAATAAAAGATCGTCAATTGGCCAAAACCTCGCCTAAATCCCCGAAAAACATGTCGGGGGAGCAGTGCGCCAAGCGCATAAAGTTGCACGCAGTCTGTGCATCGCATGCTTTTCGCCAATTTAGTCATCGTGGTGGTCGATCCTATGTTCGGTTCATCTGCATTCGCGTGAAAGCATGGGCATTCTAGGGGTCTCACCTAATTGAAACATAAAAAAATCAGTCTTTTCATGCAAGGTCGAGTCTATCTTGAAAATTGCTTCTAGAAAAGTGGTCATGGTAGAGTTAGAGTCGTCATGCATGTCTACCTCCTCCCAAATATTACCTATCATCTATCCTATTATATTCCAAGCTTCTAAAAAAACGTACATTTTTCAAACTCAATCCTACACCCATTTCTATTCTATATATTTTTCGAAAGTATTTACTAATCATCATCACCATACATATTCAAAAAATCTTTTCAAATTTAATCCATTATCTTTTCCCAATAAAAGATAAAAACAAGGGGTCCTTTTCAAAAACGAACTTCGAAAATTCTAAGCCCAGTCCAAACACCTATAATCTAATCCAATCATCCCAATTCTAATTCATTTGCATTCATCCTAGGCCCATCTAAGTTTGAGTCATTGCATTCATTTCAGGCCCATTTGAATTGGATTTCATTTTGCATTCATCGTCTAAGGCCCATCTAAATTTGAGTCCTTGCATTCATATTAGGCCCACTAGCATTAGAGTCCATCTTAGGCCCATATAAGTCTAGTTCACGTCAAAATCTAGGCCCATTTGCATCTATATGTGAACCTTAGTCTATGTCAAGCCCAATCCAAGTCTAATCTCAGTCCATTTCAATCTAAGTCCAAACCTAGTCCATTTGTAATGTCAAGCCCATGTGCATCTCCAAGTCTAACTTCAAACTAATATAGGATTAAGTCCAAAATCAGGTCCATATAAGGCCCAATTAATATCCTAAGTCTAATCAAATACCATTCCAAACCATGTAGGACGAAGTCCAAATTCTAAAACTCAAAACCTCTAAGCCTAACGAAGCTAGCA
This sequence comes from Beta lomatogona, assembly GCA_947646795.1. Classification (NCBI taxonomy): domain Eukaryota; kingdom Viridiplantae; phylum Streptophyta; class Magnoliopsida; order Caryophyllales; family Amaranthaceae; genus Beta; species Beta lomatogona. The sequence continues at coordinate 3,415,856 of CANSNZ010000942.1, forward strand.
CTTCTTAAAGTCCATAAATGCAAATCCTGAGTTTAGTGAAGCTACTCACCTTTAAGACCATTACGGCACCCTCTGATCTAGCGAAGCTAGTCATCCCTAAGACCATAAAGGCACCCTCTGAGTTTAGCAAAGCTACTCACCCTTTAAGACCATAATAACACCCTTTGACCTGGCGAAGCTAGTTATCCTTAAGACCATAACGACACTCTTTGACCTAGCGAAGCTAGTCACCTTTTAAGACCATGAAGGCATCCTTTAGACCTAGCGCAGCTGGTCACCCCTAAGACCATAAAGGCATCCTCCGAGTTTAGCGAAGCTACTCCTACCTTACATCTATAGCATCCACTAGTAGAATAAATGCTTATTGCTGCGGTCATTAAGTGGCCTATTGCGACGATTTTCGCCGCGCAGCAATAAAGGCCGCAGCAATAGGTAAATTATATATTGCTGCGGTTTTAAACCGCAGCAATAGGGCAACCTATTGCTGCGGTTCCTACCCAAAACCGCAGCAATAGGTAGTGTTAATAATAATAATAAAAAAGCAACCTATTGCTGCTGTTTTTACCAAACAACGGCAGCAATAGGTTGTTAATTTTTTTTTTTAAAAAATTCATACATTTCTAATGTCATACTTCACCTACGCAACATTTTCACAAAGAAAACCACACAACCAGATTTTTTGGAATTCATCCAAACATCAAATGAATTAATAAAGCCCATAACCACCGCATTTACATTTGATATTATAAGAAATGAAACTATGAAACACACCAAATCTGAAAAATATAACCAATACCAAAAACTAAAATATCATATTCATTACAAAATTAAAATGGAAATTAAACTAAAATAGAAACTCTAAAATAATTCATTAAAAAAAAGTAAAAACAAAAAAAATAGAAATCCTAAACATGATCTAAACTGAAAATAAAAAAAATTAAGAAAATAAAAAATACGTTGGTGCAGATCTGGTGAACAGCGCCGGGAAGGAGATGAAGGAGACGAACCGTTGGTCTGAGCACCGACGAAGGAGACCAACGGAGGCCGACGAAGGAGACCAACGGAGGCCGACGAAGGAGACCAACGGAGGCCGACGATGGGCCAGTTTTGAGGGTAATCGGGTACCTGTCTACCAAGTAACTCTTTAAAAAAAACAAAATTTTGGATGGATTTGGCTTTCACTGGTCACTCACTTCACTTTTCCCACTTTCCTCTCTCTCCTCTCGTCTTCCCCAGGCTTTCATCTCTCTCCTCTATGCTCTATGCAAGGTGCAAACTTACTCTATCTTCTCATCTCTATTTATGGTCTTTATTTTATCTCTCCTCAAATTACAAGTCACCACCACACCTACAAGAACACCATCAAAGCTGATCATAGAATGATGGCAAGCCGACGACCGTTTCCATCGAGTCACTACAACTGACTTCCAGATCCAATCTCATCTTCTTTGTAGTTTGTATGCTTTTGTTTTTTTAATTTCCATGCACTGTCGAATTGGACTGATTTTCCCCATAAATTTGCATCTTTCTCAATTGTAAGTTGTCTCTTTTTTTTTCTCTTGGGTAAAGTATGTAACTTTACATCATTAGTACTGCTAGTAGATGCTTATGGTTAAATTATGGTTATTGATTTTCATTTCAAGTTGTTAGAACTTAAATGGTCGAAAGAGTTCTGTTTTTTTTTTTTAAGTTTGTGAAAGGATGATGTTTAGCTCGGGCACCCGTGACCCGACCCGACAAAACAGGGTACCCAATTTGTGGGTACCCGATTTTCTCGGGTCGGGTCATGGGCCACCTTTTCCACTACCCAAATTTGCGGGGACCCGCATGTCCGGGTACCCGGTAATGAACACCCCTAGTCTTAAGAGTGATTAGCTTTGCTAGGGTACGGTTATGGTCTTAAGGGTGCTATTATGGTCTTAAGGATGACTAGCTTTACTCGGTTCAAAGGGTGCCGTTATGGTCTTAAAGGTGAGTAACTTCGCTAAACTCAAAAGGTGCCGTTATGGTCTTACGGATGACTAACTTCTCTAGGGTGCCATTATGGTCTTAAGGGTGAGTAGCGTCGCTAAACTCAAAGGTTAATAGACTTTGAACTACGTTTAGTGTAAGCAGGCTAGACATTAAGGTGTCTAGGCTTTTAACTTATGGAGGATAAGCAGACTAGAAACTAGATTTGCTTATGTTGACTTTAAGGGGATGCGAGCTTCGCTAGACTTAAGGGTTTAGAGTTTAAGAGTTTCGACTTCGTCTTATATGGGTTTCGAATTAGACTTGACTAGGGCTTACATGGAGATGCAAACTAGATCTAGGATTTGGAATTGGGCCTTTATGGACTTAAGTTTCTAGTCTGCTTATCCTCAAGTCTAGGGAAGCTAATCTACCCTAAGTCCATAACAACACAAATCCTCAAGTCTAGTGAAGCCAATCACCCCTAAGTCTATATAAGCAACTACTTATGACTAGCGGAGCTAGTATTCCTTATCGCCATAAAGGCCCAGTCATTGAGTCCAGTCTGCTTGCATATCCTAATCTAGTCCATGTTTGCATTTGCATATAGCTATTCCCATGTCTCGATCGTGGTCAAGCTCACCCTATTCCCAAAGCCATATCATTTCCAAACCGTACATCTCATTTCGAAATTCATTTATAAATCTTACAAGTGAGGTCCATTCGATTCTGTTCAGGGGTGATCGAGAGATTACAACTTAGGAACGCCTAATGGTGAAACAAAAAATGGGTAGTCCACTCTAAATCTCATCAAAAGAACTATCACAACCCCGACTTTATTTAGATTCATGAGATTACTTTTGATCGCCTTAACAATAGAGGCGTGATCACTTCTATAAGGTCTACTCCGTACCCTACGCCTAAAAAAATAAAAAAGGTTCAACCTAAACCCTATTGCAAATACTGTTAATGAACTGCGAAATATGGTCGATGACAATAGACTTCTAGTACTACTTACAACGAAAATCAGCATCACTAGCAACCCCTTTGTGCAGTGTATCAACAATTCAATAGGCTTAGTTATATATTTCAATATTTCTAGGTTGAGTCAGAGAGTCCTTACCTTATGCCATAATTCTAGGTTGAGTTAGAAAATCCGCATCACCAGCAACCCCTTTTGGTATGAGGATCATGGAGGATATGGTTTAAGGTTTTTTTCTTTTGGCTGGGAGATGACTTATAAAAGGCGATAGCTTTTTGAAATGATGGAGGGAGATGGGCATGACTCCTAATCCAAATCATGTCCATTATTTATTTTTTTATTAATTAAGGTCATTTGATTTGCAAATGGACTAGAGTTTCATCATCGAATTCCATACATAAATAATGAAGGCCAATAAAAAGAAAATGCATTTATTTTATTGATGGGATTAATTAGAAGGCTGATAAAAATAAAGTCCTTTATGATATAGACTCGACAGGGAAGGAAACTAAAGAGCTAGGGGGATTCTGACTTAACCTAGAAAACAAGAAACAAATGCCTAAGTCCCTGGCAATGTTGAGACAATGTCCAAGGGATTCTGGTTGTTACCGACTTTTGCTACAGGTGGAACTGGAATTCTATTATCTTCAACCATGTCCTGGAGAGTGTGCTTTAAGCTCCAACACTGAGATGTTAGATGCTCATTCCCTTGGTGGTATTTGGAGTAGGAGTTGGGATTTCATTTCTCAGACCTATTTTGAAGAGCAGGGTCTGGAGTAGGGTCAAGAGAAAGGAGTGCTCCTCTTGCATTAAGCAAATTGAAAGCTTCTTCAAGTGACATACCTAAGGGAATGAAGGTTCTTTGGGACATCTGATAACCCTTCTTTTCAGTGTTCATGGCTTTGACCTCATTGCTCTTAGAGCCATAAGGGTTATTGTTATTCTTCTTGGAGAAGTCATTGTTGTTGGGACCCTTATTTTTAGAGGCTTGAACCTCTTCCTCGATCGATAGACCAACCTTGTAGAGCTTCGAGAATGACTCTATAGGCTGGAATTTAATGTTATATACGTACTTGGACTGCAAGCTACGGATCACCAGTTGCACTTAATCCTCTTCAGATGGGATATTAGTCATTTGTGCGGGCTTTTCCCTCCATCTAGTAAGGAAGGTCACAAAGTATTCATTGTGGTTTTACTTAGTTAACTCCAATTGACGAAGACCATTTGGAAGATGAGTATTATAACAATATTGCTTGTGGAAATCCTTTTTATTAACCCATTTCCGAAATCCTTTTCTATAAATAGTTTCTATAAGCCCACTTTCTAAAATATTTTAAAATAACTTTTTAAAGGCCCCTGTTCGAAAAACCTTTTAAAAATTGTTTTTATGAAAGCCCAAATTCTAAAATTCCTTTTCTAGCCCAATTTAATTAATAGAATTACTTTATTATATTATTTAGTTTTATTAATAAAAATATTTTTTATATAAAAATCATCTTTCGAGACCCATCCCCACCCTAGTTGGGGGGATGGGGTGGGTCTCCTACTTGACCCGCCCCACTGCCATCCCTACTCTTAATCCATCTCGCCTAACTCCACGTTTAATACCACAAACTACCTACCAGGCCCGGCCCTGAACAAGTCCAAAATGGGACTAAAAACAGGGCCTCACGTTTAGGGGGGCCTCAAATTTAAAAAAAAAGTTCTTTAAACCAGTAAGCCCGAGACCGAAATATACTATGCATTACCGCATACCAGCTTAGAGCGTGAGTTAAAGACCAAACCCAAAAATTTCTCTCCTGACACTCTCTCTCCTGATACACACTCTCTCTCTCCTTAATTTTCTCCTTGCTTTAACCAATTAACCGCTGGATTTTCTCTATCTCTCCTTACCAGAAATCCAGAATACCATGCAACAACTCACCCCTCTCTCTCTATTGTTACCTCTTACATGCTAATTTTGTTTATTGTACATATTTCTTTATCTTTGTTTTCTCTGGTACATATTTCATACAACCCCCTCTCAAAAAAAAAAAAAAAAAAAAGATGAACACATTAATTATATTACAGAGAGTTTTTAATTTAGGAAGATATATATGACTCCAATGGAATAATAAGAGCATGTTTCTACAATCATAATCTTTGCTCATCTTCAACCCGTTGAAGTTTCTATCTTCCAAAGTTGATTTTTTAAGTTTCAGTTTCTGCACCCATCAATATTATTTTAGTGAGAGAAAGAAGAGAGAGAAAAGTACAAAAATAGAGGAACAAAAGGTTACTCTTTTTTATTTCTTTCACCATCAAATTTGCTTTTGTGGGTTGTTGTTTTTCTACTGTTAGTACTTAGTAATACACTACAAAAGATGAGATTTTTATATTTAAATCCCAAAAAAACAGATGGGTTTTTTATTGAGAGAAAGAAGGGTTTAATTTCTTTTTCTCATATTTTTTTACTATTATTTGTGCTGTTATTTGGAAGATTTAGAGTTGTTTTGGGGTTAAACTATACAAAATATAGAAAAGTTAGTAATTTGAGATTTGAGAGGATTCACGGGTCTAATTTTCAACTTCAGCATAGGGTTTCCATATCGTTTGGACCGGGGCTGCTGCCTATAGCACCTCGCCACATTGCTCATCATCATCATAATATCACCATCATCTCTTTATCATTAGCGTTGACCATCATCACTCACGCCCATAAATACCCTACACCTGATGATCATCATCTGCACCTCCAAATCGCCACTAACATGTTATTATTCCTCATACTAATTCCTACATCACCAATCATTACCAATCATTACCAATCATTGCACCCTTATAAACTCATCATATAAAACAGAAGCGATTGTATTTTCAGCACCAAACACTAAAATACGAGACTTATTTTCACAAGGTACAAACTTTAAATGCTCGTTGTTGGACATTCAATTTTCCAAGATCCGTGCAAATCAACGACCCCGACGGAGGTATAATTTTTTACGGTCAAACAAATTAAAGATCTTTCTTTATTTTTATTATTTTCTTGAAATTACTAACATTCTATTCATGATGTAGATTGTTAATATATTCATGCGACTGTAAGTATTGTATATTATGCTAACTCCCTAATATTTTTATTTCTTATCCATGAACATTATTATTTTATGATTGATTGCAATATTTATGACCTTGTATATTATTGTTAATCAAGACCTAAATCAATGTTCTAACTAAATCAGATAACATGGACAACCTGCTAGGAAGCCAGTAGTCTTGATTGTTTAATAACGTATCACAAAAAAAGTAGTCTTTTATGTGTTTTCATGAACCAACCTAGACAAATCTTTTTTAGTGAGTTGAAAAATATTATGTGGTTATTCTTTTGCATAAAACTTGTTGTGAATCGCATTAAGTAGAGACCAACAACGGGCGAACGTGGTTCCTGATCGTGTTCGTACCCTCACCCCCGAACACAATTTTTAGTTCATGACCATCTACAGAGTCATGACGGGGAAATCTACATTGGATAAGTCTCACAGTTGTCCCTATGATTTCCTAATATCCAATTAGCTTTATTAGTCTTACTTTCTTGCTGGCGACTTCAAAAACGTATTTAATAAAACCTTAATAATGGGGTAGTCAAATACGTGCCCACACCGCATAGGCGAAATATAATCACGCCTACAAGTGGTATCTCCCATTTTGGATGGTGATTCAGAAGTTTCAGATGACTCGTCTGAAAAGGTGATAGTTCGTTTGACGAGTCGAGGAATGGGTTGACCTTTTTCCTCTCTGCTGAGCGTTTTCAAGTTGTAACCTCACGACTTGTCCTGGACATAAATCGAATGGGCCTCACTTGTGAGTTTTTAGAATTGATTTTGGAAATGAGAAATGATTTTGAGATGGATAGTTCGAAAATGATATAAGTTTTAGAATTGGCTAAGCTTGACCATGATAAAGACATGGGCCTAACTATATGAATATGCAGATATGGACTGGACTATGCAAGTAGACTGGACTCAATAACTTGGTCTTTATGGCAATAGGGGAGACTAGCTTCGCTAGACTCATGGATTGTCTTTATGAACTTAAGGAGGACTAGCTTCGCTATACTCAAGGTTTCCTTTATGGACTTAAGGAGGACTAGCTTCGCTAGAGTCAAGGGTTACCTTTATGGACTTAGGGAGGACTAGCTTCGCTAGACTCAAGGGTTGCCTTTTATGGACTTAGACTTCGAACTTAGTCCTACATGGGTTTGTAATTGACATTGACTAGGGCTTACATGAAGATGCAAACCAGACCTAGGATTTTAATTGGGTCTTAATGGGCTTAACTTTGGAATTGACTAGGAGTAGCACATGGGCTTGACTTTGAAATTGACTGAGATTAGCGCATAGGCTAGACCTAGGAATGGACTGGGATTAGAACATAGGCTTGACTTTAGAATGGACTGGGATTAGCACATGGGCTTGACTATAAAATGGACTCGGATTAGCACATGGGTCTAACTTAGGAATGAACTAGGATTGATTGGATTGGATTTATTTGACTAGGTTGATTGGACTAGGCTTAGAATTTTCAAAATTCATTTTTATTTTTGTTTTTGAAAAGGACCCTTTGGTTTATCTTTTCTTGAAAAATATGATGATGGGTTAATTTTGAAAAAGATTTTCAAGTTGATTGATTTTGAAGATGAATTTTTTTTTTTTCGGTAAAGGATAGGATGATGATTAAATATTTTGAAAAAAGATAGAATAGAAGAGGGTAGTTCTAAGTAGGAGTGTTAACGACCCGAACCGAGATCGAGCTTGAGCCTGGGGCTGCCCGGCTCGGCTTGGCTCATAATACTTTTACTCGAACTCGAGCTTTTTCAAGCTTAAATTTTCTAGTTTAATGTACCTTAATACTAAACTTCGAGTTAGAAATTTATATTACATATATTCTATAAATAGGTTTAAACTACTTACTATGTGAGTTTTTCATAGGTATTGTGGAAATTTTAAGTATAACTTTTCATTTAATTTCTATAGTATGAAAAATAATATAGCTAAAATATGTTTCGAGCTTGCTCATGTACTTTTCGAATAGAACTCTGCTATGCTAAGCTCTAGAAAATTTTGCGAGCCAGATAGGCTCATTAACACCCCTAGTTCTAAGTTCGAAAAAAATACTTTTTTTAAAAGGATGTGATAAGATAGGATCGATATGTTAGATAGATAGGATAAGATGGAATAGGATGAGATGCATAACGACTTAAACTCTATCATGACCACTTATCTAGTTGGAATAAAAAAGATAGCCTCGACCTTAGATGATATGCATAGGAAAGAATAATTCTTATGTTTGATTTAGGTAAGTTTATTTTAAAAAGATGACATAAAAGGGATCTTGAATGGCGATGCAAAGATAGATCGAAAACCAGCGAATACACTGTCGAAATTATCGCAAGAATAATGTCTAGATTGCGTGCCACAAAAGAAGCTTGCACTCCACGCAAGGTCATGCGTCAGGCGCACGTTCCTTGCGTGTGACACAAGATTCATGCGCTTGGTGCATGGGCCTTCGTGGAGCGGTTTTTTGTTTCGGTAACTTATTGGTTGTTTTTCGATGTTTTTAGACTACTTCGAGGGGAAAGCATGTTGCACATAGTAAACATGCAATCAATAATGTCAAATAGGCAAGAAATATTATGCAGTTCCAACCTAAAGTCAAGATATATGTTTGATATTATGGTCGGGCTTAGCTTTAGGCTTGAAATGGTCTATGCCTAAGAGATTGATCCTGCGCTTTGTATCTTTGCTTTAAAATATGGCCATGTGTAAAACGCTGTCCAATCTCAATTTAGAACAAGAGAGCAATGCTATGCACCACAAAAAAACAGCTCTATAGCGACGGAAAGGATCCATCTCTAAATCAACACATTCCGTCGCTATATGTGCTTAGAGACGGAATTAGGGACGGATTACACCCGTTGTTAAAGGCCTTGTCGCTAATTTGAATTAGGGACGGGTTTTATCATTCCGTCTCTAATTTAGAGACAGATACTTATCCGTTGCTGAATCCGTCTCTAACTTTAGAGACGGATTATTATAAAAATCCGTCTCTAAATGTAGAGACGGATTTTTGCTATCCGTCTCTAAAGGGATGGATGTAAGTTGATATTTTTCTGTTATTAGCGACGAATATATGTAAATCTGTCTCTAAATTTAGAGACGGATTGTAATAATCCGTCTCTAATGGAATGGATGCAATGCTGATAATTTTCTGTTATTAGCGACGAATATATTTAAAATCCGTCTCTAAATTTTGAGACGGGTTTTTGAAATATCAATTGTTCCCCTATTTTATTAAATAAATTATCTTATAATATAAAGTCTTACATAAATTATAGATCTAAACAAATTATAAACCATTTTAATTCACACTTAATAACCAAGTGCCAACTTTACATTAATTTGCAAGTCACAATATGTAATAGTAGTCATTTATATACGAAGTACAAAACAAGTAGGAACTTATAACGATATACAAAAGCGGCCACTTAAGATATATGCAAAAATCACTGTGTTAAGGCCTATACTAGAAGCATGTATCAAAGAAAATCATTGGATACTTTGAAAGCCTATACAAAAATCTTATGCTAACCATGGTGTCAAGGGCGAGGAGGGTTAGCTTGCATAAACATCTCCACTTGTTGTTTGAAAGTCATGAAAGTTTCAGTGGTTTCGGATAGGGTTTTTTGAGTTTCAACCAACACCTTTTGGGTTTCAACAAGCCCTTCCTTTGTTGCATCTAGTTCTTTCTTTTGTTCGTCATTTTGTGCAGCAAGTTCAACAACTTGAGTCTCCAAGCCCTTAATGTAGTCTCTCCGTGACTTCTTACCGTGCCTTTCTTCAAATGTAGGTCTTTCGTAATATGAGTGAGCAGCTGCACCCAAACCAAATATTCTACCCTTTTCATTCCACCCGCCCACAGCCTCAAAAAACAATTCATCCTCGGTTTTCTGTTCAGACCAACATGCATCCATTAGGACATGCATCAATCCTATAGTGAGGAAGTTCAAGTCCATCAAGCAACTTTCGAGTCCTACGAAAGGTGTATGTCATATTGTTCACATCTGGACAAATATCCTTAACTAAGGATGCAACACTATCGATGGCTTTATGCGGAATGTTGTATTCACATTTCAAGTTAGTTATCCTTGCGGCAACAGAAAGCAAAGACAATTTGCAACCATCGTATAAAGGTTGATCAGCAACTTTCAACATGTCAAAAAACTTCTTCAACTCAGGAAGAGGTTCTTCTTCAACCTCAGTTGATGCAACTGAAGCATACTCGGGTCCAAATACATCCATAATCATGTTTTTACAAGGATTAGATGTCTCTCCAACCCTAATAGACAAACTACTTGGTGTTGCATTGTCAAGGTCATCTTCCCCATGAAAAGTCCATTTATGGTAATTCGGTCGGAACCCATTTTTGTAAAGATGCAATTTGACAACATCTGGAACACGATACGGAACATTTCGACAATTTGCACAAGGACACTTCAAACAACCATCAATCATGACATTATCTTGCTTACAAGCCAGCTCTATGAACTCGTCAACTTTTCTAGCATAATATGAACTAAGGAATTTTCCATTGAGTCTTTCATACATCCATCCACGGTCTATTCTGAGGGTTTCCTTCATCCTACTGCAAATTCGTTACCACATTAATTATGGTTTCTAATAACTTCTTCAAGTTAAACTTAATTATTCATTAATAAAGGAAACATTACATCTTACTCGTCAACCATGTTACAAAAAATATGAACAAGAACTACTTTTTAGATTCACAAAAGGTCAGACTAAAGTAATTAAATCACAAATAATAAGTTTTAATCATACTAATAACATGGACTATTTAATTGGTTAAGGCACTATAACATAAAAAAAGTCTATTATGTCAGCTAAAAGTTGCAAAGGTGCATTGTCATAGAACATGAAAATAAAACCAAAATATTGTCTTAACACATGAAAATAAAACCATAAAACGATAACCATTACATGCACAAGGGGTCTTCAACACTCAAAGCAACCAACTTACCAACCCACCTTCACTTGCACGCACAACATAACTACAATAGCTTAACTACGATACTCCCATGATATAAAACTGCAGCAGTCCTAGATCACCCAAACCATCATCAACATGCAGCGATTATATCCCCCAAACAACAGCCCAAACAACACCCCCCAAACAACAGCCTAAACAACACCCCCAAACAGCACACCTAAGCAGCCCCAGGCAGCACCCCAAAGCAGCTCCCAACAGCACCCCAAACAGCTCTAAACAGCAGCCCCAACAGCACCCAAAACAGCCCCAAACAACACCCCTACCAGCCCCAACCAGCAGCCCCAAACCAGCCCCAATGACAGCCAAAAACAGCAGCAAAATATCCCTGAAACAGCACCAAAACTGCCCCTAAAACAGCCCAAAAACTGCCCCCAAACCACACCAAAACCTTGCACTAAACTGCAGCAAAATAGTCCCAATTAAAGCAACAATACATCCCTACAAAAGCAGCAAATTACCTATAATAAAAGCAGCAAATATACCTCTAAATATTTTTCTAAACAAGACAAGTAAACACCAAAACCTGCTAGCTCACATACAACAATTATACTCTAAATTATGTTATGAAATTTGGGGGAACATGAAGACCAAAAACCCTTAATTTCATTATACTCTAAATTATATTGTACATCAATTCTGCAATTACAAACTTATACAACAATTGACACCTGAAATTGGGAAAGCTACAAGCATAACATTCGAGTAAAATTAACAAAACCACCCAATTATAAACACATAACATATAAGAGAAAAGGAAAAATAAGAAAAACCCTTCTGTTACCGATCAAAAATCCTTTGCAAATCCAATTGATTAAATTAGAGATAAAGCTTACTAGTCGAAGTGCAAGATTAAACTTTGCTTGTCAAAGAGATGAATTAATGGGCATGTACCTCTTCTGTTTGCATTAACAGGAACAACAAGTTGTCATAACAACAGCACCAACGAGAGAAGGAGAAGACAAAGGTTTAGCTTATATTTCACAAGTTAATTAGGAACTATGGGGTTTTGAGTTTTGAAGAATCATATTCTTAAGCAAAGATTATAACTTTAAATCTTGCAATTCAAATATTAGAACCTTAAATCTTGCAGTTCAAAGATTGAAACTTTACAACAATTTCACCTTCATCACATGCACGGACATTAATAGTAAGAAGAAATGGGGTAATGGTGGACTTATCAAATAGGTCTAAGATATCAATGCAGCAGAACAACAAGAACAAAACCACGGCTGCTCGAGCAAGGAAGGAATAAATCAGATCAGTAGCAACTGAAGAGGGAAAAATTGGAACATGCAGCACCAAAGAATCGACCACCCACCGGCGTGGCGTCCCTTGCCGGAGCTTCGCGATCTTCGCACTCTAGGGTTTGAGCAAGAAAGACAGAGGGAAAACTAACGAAGCAGTGAGGACCTTTGGAAATAAGGTGTGATTTTTTTTAGATGTTCCTTTTTTTAATTTAGGATAATGAAAAAAAAAAGAAAAATAAATTAGAAACGCAGCTTATATTTCTGTCTCTAAGTTAGAGACGGAAATTAACAATCCGTTTCTAAATTATATTTAATCTTTTTGCCATAATATTTGGATTAATTGGCAAAACAAACCAGATACGGAATGTAAATTTCCGTCTCTAATTTAGAGACGGATTAGAAATTCCGTCTCTAACTTAGAGACGGAAATTTACATTCCGTCTCTAATTTAGAGACGGACTGGAAATTGCGTCTCTAATTTAGAGACGGCTTGTAATTATCCGTCTCTAAATTGTTTTAGCAACCGATTGTAAAATTTCCGTTTCTATTTTAGATACGGATAGGTGTCCGTCGCTAATATTCCGTAGCTATATAAGCTTTTTTTTGTAGTGATGGTTCAGTAGGTTTGCTTATGACTAAGATCCAACACTATCGTATAGAAAGCTTTTTGGAGGGACAAAACACAAACCCGCTGGGGGTGGCCCCACGCATAGAACATGCGCTAGGAGGGTAAGGACACAAACTTATAGTGGCTCTCAAGAATAGCCATGCATATGCAATACAACAATGTTATTTAAATGCATAAAAAAATAGTATTAATCGTATTTTTCGAGTATCACCCACTCATCAAATATTAAATTTGAATCCTCCTCAGTGAAGTCGCCAAATTGTAGGCATATTTTTATTCCCTACACGGGATGAGCGCATATTTGACTACCTCGTTGTAAAGATTGTTATTTTGAAATGGCCAAAGTGGCCTCAACACCCTGAACTATCGCTCGGGTGCACCCAACACCACCAACTACGACTAGTAGCCTAAACGCCACGAACTATGGGATGGGGTGCATTCCGTACCATAAATGAGGCCGGAAGCCTAAAATGTTGCCGAAGACGGTGGGTTTTTATGGTATAGACTGCACCTTACACCGTAGTTGGTGGTACAGATTGCACCTCACCCCGTAGTTCGTGGTGTTTAGGCTACTAGTCATAGTTGGTGGTGTTGGGTGCACCCGAGCTATAGTTCAGGGTGTTGAGACCAATTTTTCCTTTTGAAATCTGTTTTGAAAAAGAAGTCGCCAACAAGTCTTTAAAGGAAGACTCATAAACCTAATTAGATTTTTGGGAAACCGTAGGGACATCATAGGGAATTATCTTTCTTTTTTTTGAAAGAGAAAATTCATTAATTGAAGGCCAAACGGCATCTACAATAGGTATTAAAGAAAAACAAGATACAATTAAACAAGGCTAAATCAAATTCGTCTTCGAAGGAACTACAATGAACCAGATCGAGCAATACAGCGCAACCCCCATGTATTTGCTGAATCATGCAGCTATTGATGAGGAAGTCTATCATTCTGATGTAGTTTGGGAAGAACATTCTTGACCGAGTCATGTTCACCGCATCCGAGATTCTAATACCTTCATGTTGAGTCTCGAACTTCAACCAATGAGAACAATTTCTCATACCTACAAACAAAAAAACCATACTCACAACTCCTATAGGGGAGAAGGAGATTTCCAAAATAGAAACTAAAAACCCCATAACAAGAGTTGAAAAGATCTCATAAAGAGAGACTAATTTATTAAACAAAACAAGAAAATGAATTAAAAACTGAAAATAAAAGGGGAAATGGGGCTTACCATGGATGAAATCATCCATGGCAGCCCCTAACTGATGAAGAAGGGGTAGGGGAGACTAGGGTTTGAGAGAGAAAGAGAGAGAGAGGGGAGGCTAGGTTTTCTAATCATAGGGAATTATCTAATGTTAATTTCCCCATCATGACTTCATAATTGGTTAATGAACCAAAGATTGAGATAGGGGGTGAAGGTACAAATATGATCAAGAATCAATTCGCACATTATTGGGCTCCATTTAGTATGATTCGTGTTTCGCTTTATGCAATTAAACAACCAAACAACATGTTTAAGCATTCTAAAAATTAATCTATGCTGGTTTATTAAACAAGCAAAGGACTAATTTTTGGCGATATGTTATATATGCAATCATTTACAAGGATCCTAAATGAATTGTCCAAATTATCTTATTAGGCATGTGAAAAATTATTTCGGTCTTGATTAGGAAAAAAACATATGCGATGATGAAAGCATTAAACACATAAGCATGCATATGAATAATAATGTATAGAATTATCAAAAAGAAATATAGAAAAGGAATTAGAATATACAACAATTCATGAATTGTTTGAGGATCTACATCATGAAAAGTAGACTGCTAGTATGATAAGAAATAATGTCGAATTGACCCTCAGGATTTATACATTTGCTGCCTGGGATTGGATAACAATCCGCAGAGGAGCAATCTTAAAGCTTGAATGGAGATTTAATAGAAATCGAAGGTTTTTTAATATGTGTTTGAAGTGTTATAGAGGAATTTTGTAATGCGCTAGCGTGTCAAAACCGAGTGATAGCGAAGTTATTTATACTAGGTTACAAAGATCTAACAATCGTGTTATGATGGAAATGCGCGTGTGCTGCACGCACGACCGTTGTGCACCGCGCAAGCAGCATGTGCTTCATTAAACGTATGTGCGCCTGACGCACGCCCCTCCACCTAGCGTAGGCTGCTAGTGTTTCTCCTTTTCGCTTACTGTCTCGATGTCGCGCGTGCGCACCCTGGAGCGTGGACGCATCGAGATGTGTGTCGCGCAACTGTAGATATGACCGGTTTAATTTGTTATCCAATATGAAAAGATTATTTCTATCTTGCATTAAATAATATCATTTGAATACGAAAATCAATTCTCTTAAGGATAAGATTAGAATTTTCATAATATCTTTCAACTTAGGAAATAAATATCAAAATAACAATTAATTATCAAGAATAATCAATTGGGCTTTTTGGAAAATGGACATTAAAATATATTTAATTATCATGAATAATAAATTGGGCTTTTCAAATAGAGATTGGAATAAACTTTAAGTTATCAAAATGATTTTGGTCTTAGCTTGTTGGATTGCTCTCCTTTGGACCGGAGCAATTAGGAAAACGATATGTTTCATTATCGGGTACTAAATTGGGGAGACACGATTATGTGCGTACATTATGTGTAGACACATAATTGTGTCTCCCCATTTAAGGGCCCAATGATGAAACATACCGCGGTCTTAATTGTTCCGACCCAAGGTAGAGTAGTTTGAAAAACCATCCCAAAAACTATTTTTAAAGTGTTAAAATCGTATATTTTAAAGTCCAATTAATTACTCCTAATGATTAATTGTATTTTGAGCCCAAAAATAATGTTTTGAGCCATGTCCTTTGAAAAGCCCATTTAGTTATTCACTGATAATTAATAAATATTTTCAAATATATTTTTATAATTAAAATCGGTTTTCATCCCGTAAAATCAGATTTCAGGACTTAATAGATAAAAAGTTCGTTAAAACGCGTTTAACAAAAAAAGCTGTCAAAAAGTGTCAAAAGCAAGGCGGTGCGCTTAGCGCACTCTCTGCGTGATGCTCAGATTTTGTTTTCCGATAAATAGGTCTCGATTTTCCGAATTAAAGATGCGGTTTTTCCATACAGTTTTACATTACGCCTTTCATACACTTCGACACTTTTACGAATGCACTTTACAAAACCTCTCTACAAACTCTCATACTTTTCAAATCTACAAACATATTTAGACATACATACAAGTTCAGATTCAGGCTTCAAGATTGCTCGTCTCGAAGGTTGTCAATCTTTCAGACCCAAGCCACGGTATGATCCTGAGGGTCCTTGAATAAATTCATTATTTTTATATTAAAGTTACTAACTATTTCTTTCCTAATGTAGATCTTTAATGTAAAAATCGTTCCTTTGTACATTTTAACCCTTTTATTTCTTCTTATTTATTTTCTTAAATACACTGCCTGATTGTCCAGTTTGCCTTTTCATCACTCACATGTTATTATTGCTAAACAAGACCGAAAGAACTGCTCTAGTATTAATCAGATAATTTGGACAACCTGTTAGGTTCCTTGTAATTTTGATTACCTAATAACATATCACAAAAAAATAATCTTTTATGTGTTTCCTAAACCAATCTTAACTAAATTAATTTTTAGGGTGAATGAAAGTATTATCTGGTTGTTCTTTTGCATAAAACACGACAGGAATTGATATATTTAGTATAGGCTTGCAATGGGCGAAGGTGGTTCATTATGACCATATTCGTACCCTCACCCCCGAACTCAATCTATGGTTCATTAACCATTAATGGAGTCATGATGGGGAAATCTACATTTGATAAGTCCCACAGTTGTCCCTTTGATTTCTCAATATCCATTTAGGTTTATGAGTCTTCCTTTAAAGACTTGTTGGCGACTTCAAAACATTTTTCGATAAAACATTTACAATGAGGTAGTTAAATACGCGCTTACACCGCATAGGCGAAATAAAATCACGCCTACAATTTGATGACTCCACTGGGAGGATTTAAAAAAAATGAGTGGGTGAAACTCGAAAAATACGATTCATACTCTTTTTATGCTTTAGAATGACATTACAGTTTTGCATATGCATGGCTATTGTTTAAGCCACCATAAGGACAATCTACATTGCCTCATTAGCGCATGTTCTATGCGTGAGGCCACTTCCGGGGTGTTTGTGCTTTGTCCTTCCAAAAAGCTTCCTCCATAAGCAAACCTACCCAACCATGACATTGTTCTCTTGTTCCTGACTTGAGAACTGGAGTGTGTCTTACACGTGGCCACCTCTTCAAGCAAAGGTATGAAGCATGGGATCAATCTCTTAATCATGGACCCTTTTCAGCCTTAACCTAAACCTGACCATAATTTCAAACATAGAACTGGACTTTAGTTGGAACTTTTGCATCCATGTTACATGACATTTACTTGTGATTGCAATTTTGCCTGTTATTAACTTGTCAAATTGTCATTATTATGCGACGTACCTAAAATCGCGTCTAAAAAACAAATAAAAGATCGTCAATTGGCCAAAACCTCGCCTAAATCCCCGAAAAACATGTCGGGGGAGCAGTGCGCCAAGCGCATAAAGTTGCACGCAGTCTGTGCATCGCATGCTTTTCGCCAATTTAGTCATCGTGGTGGTCGATCCTATGTTCGGTTCATCTGCATTCGCGTGAAAGCATGGGCATTCTATGGGTCTCACCTAATTCAAACATAAAAAAATCAGTCTTTTCATGCAAGGTCGAGTCTATCTTGAAAATTGCTTCTAGAAAAGTGGTCATGGTAGAGTTAGAGTCGTCATGCATGTCTACCTCCTCCCAAATATTACCTATCATCTATCCTATTATATTCCATGCTTCTAAAAAAAACGTACATTTTTCAAACTCAATCCTACACCCATTTTTATTCTATATATTTTTCGAAAGTATTTACTAATCATCATCACCATACATATTCAAAAAATCTTTTCAAATTTAATCCATTATCTTTTCCCAATAAAAGATAAAAACAAGGGGTCCTTTTCAAAAACGAACTTCGAAAATTCTAAGCCCAGTCCAAACACCTATAATCTAATCCAATCATCCCAATTCTAATTCATTTGCATTCATCCTAGGCCCATCTAAGTTTGAGTCATTGCATTCATTTTAGGCCCATTTGCATTGCATTTCATTTTGCATTCATCGTCTAAGGCCCATCTAAATTTGAGTCCTTGCATTCATATTAGGCCCACTAGCATTAGAGTCCATCTTAGGCCCATATAAGTCTAGTTCACGTCAAAATCTAAGCCCATTTGCATCTATATGTGAACCTTAGTCTATGTCAAGCCCAGTCCAAGTCTAATCCCAGTCCATTTCAATCTAAGTCCAAACCTAGTCCATTTGTAATGTCAAGCCCATGTGCATCTCCAAGTCTAACTTCAAACTAATATAGGATTAAGTCCAAAATCAGGTCCATATAAGGCCCAATTAATATCCTAAGTCTAATCAAATACCATTCCAAACCATGTAGGACGAAGTCCAAATTCTAAAACTCAAAACCTCTAAGCCTAACGAAGCTAGCACTTCTTAAAGTCCATAAATGCAAATCCTGAGTTTAGTGAAGCTACTCACCTTTAAGACCATAACGGCACCCTTTAGACTTAGCGAAACTAGTCATCCCCCAGACCATAAAGGCACCCCTTGAGTTTAGCGAGGCTACTCACCTTTAAGACCATTACGGCACCCTCTGATCTAGTGAAGCTAGTCATCCCTAAGACCATAAAGGCACCCTCTGAGTTTAGCAAAGCTACTCACCCTTTAAGACCATAATAACACCCTTTGACCTGGCGAAGCTAGTTATCCTTAAGACCATAATGACACTCTTTGACCTAGCGAAGCTAGTCACCTTTTAAGACCATGAAGGCATCCTTTAGACCTAGCGCAGCTGGTCACCCCTAAGACCATAAAGGCATCCTCCGAGTTTAGCGAAGCTACTCCTACCTTACATCTATAGCATCCACTAGTAGAATAAATGCTTATTGCTGCGGTCATTAAGTGGCCTATTGCGACGATTTTCGCCGCGCAGCAATAAAGGGCGCAGCAATAGGTAAATTATATATTGCTGCGGTTTTAAACCGCAGCAATAGGGCAACTTATTGCTGCGGTTCCTACCCAAAACCGCTGCAATAGGTAGTGTTAATAATAATAATAATAATAAAGCAACCTATTGCTGTTGTTTTTACCAAACAACAGCAGCAATAGGTTGTTAATTTTTTTTAAAAAAAAATTCATACATTTCTAATGTCATACTACACCTACGCAACATTTTCACAAAGAAAACCACACAACCAGATTTTTTGGAATTCATCCAAACATCAAATGAATTAATAAAGCCCATAACTACCGCATTTACATTTGATATTATAAGAAATGAAACTATGAAACACACCAAATCTGAAAAATATAACCAATACCAAAAACTAAAATATCATATTCATTACAAAATTAAAATGGAAATTAAACTAAAATAGAAACTCTAAAATAATTCATTAAAAAAAAGTAAAAACAAAAAAAAATAGAAATCCTAAACATGATCTAAACTGAAAATAAAAAAAATTAAGAAAATAAAAAATACATTGGTGCAGATCTGGTGAACAGCGCCGGGAAGGAGATGAAGGAGACGAACCGTTGGTCTGAGCACCGACGAAGGAGACGAACAGAGGCCGACGAAGGAGACCAACGGAGGCCGACAAAGGAGATGAACGAACCGTTTCTCGATGTGCTTGTGAATGGCCGGCGAAGGACGAGCGAGCGATGAGGAGAGAACGAATGTTTCGTTCGCCGGTTGAGGAGCAACGAACAACCAGCCTCGAGATCTGAAGATGAAGAACGAGTGATGGAGGAACGACAAAAAAAAAACAGAATTTCCAGATTTTAAAAAAAAAAGAGAAAATGATGATGATGAAGAACGCTGAAAGCAATGAGAGAAGAACGCTGAAAGCAATGAGAGAAGAACGAATTAGTGAGGCGCCAAACTCGTCGGAGAAGAACGAATGAGTGAGGACGAAAGAGATGAGAGGGTCGAAGAGGAGAGAGGGTCGAAGAGAATCTGAAACTGAGAGAGGATGAGAGAGAGTTTCAATGAGAGAGGCGTGAGAGAGAGTTTCAATGAGAGAGGCGTGAGAGAGTACTAAAAACCCTAAGTTGTACAGATCTTGTAAGGGATATTGCTGCGGTTTGTTGAAGAAACCGCAGCAATATATTAAATTATTATTAAAAAAATAATATTTTAATCTATTGCTGCGGTTTCTCCTATAAAGAAACCGCAGCAATAGATCTGGTCAAAAAGTCAACTTAAGTTTGAAAATTGTCCCGTTGGAATCTATTGCTGCGGTTTTCGGCCGAAACCGCAGCAATAGGTATATTTATATTTTACCTTTTCTTTTGACGTGGTTTATTGCTGCGTATGGGTAAAACAACAGCAATACCACCGCAGCAATAAGCAAAAATTCTACTAGTGATCCCAATTAAGTCCATCATGGCCTAAAACCTTTGAGTCTAACGAAGCTAGTCCAATCTTAGATCCATAACAACTCAAAATCATCGAGTCTGGCGAAGCCAATCACCCCTACGTTTAGTGAAGCTAGCATTTCCTAAGTCCACATAGGCAATCCTTTTGAGTCTAGTCTGCTTGCAAGTTCAAAGTCTAGTCCAGTCTGGTTGCATAGTCCAGTCTAGTCTAGTCCAGTCTAGTCCATATCTTCATATGCATATAGCTAGGCCTATGTCAACATCATGGTCAAGCCCATACTAGTTCAAAAATCCATAACCATCTCTAATCCTCCATTTCAAAATAATTTCCCATTTCCATTTCCCATTTCAAATTTTCATTTTCCATTTCTCATTTCTCATTTCTCATTTCCCACTTCTCCATTCCTCATTTCCATTTCTCATTTCGAAATTCATTTCTTAAACTTTATGAGGTCCATTCGATTTCTGTTCAGGACAGGTCGTGAGATTATAACTTGGGAACGTCCGACAGAGAGGATACAAGGTCAAACTACTCCCAGAGTAGTCAAACGAGTTTTCACCTTTCAAGACGAGTCTTCCGAAACTTCTGAATCATCTGAATCATCATCCGAGATGGGAGACACTTCTAAACAACTCAATGCAATCATGGCTCAGCTCCAACTGATGAACTCTCGTCTTGAGGGACAAGATAAAGAGATCAAGGCGCTGAGAGAAAAAATGATAACTGAGGAAGAAGAACATGATGACACTCCACCACCGCCACATCCTATCAAGTCCAAGACAGATTTGAAGTTCGAAAAACTCGAGCAATTGATCCAGTCAATTCCTGCACTCGAGATTCAGGCTCATGGCCATAACATCATCGATCCTAAACTGAGGGAAAAGCTTCCAAAAAAAGGTTGCATTGGGTACACTAGTGGAAAAAACCTTATCTGTCACTTAGTAACAGATGCGGTTTTTGTAAAACCGCATTCGAAAATCAAGATTAAAAATGAGAGGGAAAGTTGGGACGACAATCTGATGCGGTTTTTTAAAAATCTGATGCAGTTTATAGGACCGCATCAGATTTTTGTTATTTTTGTCTCAAAATCCTTGGCCCAGCACGCAATATCTCAATATTCTTGGCCCAGCACGCTATCTCTCAATATATTATTGGCCCAGCACGCTGATTCGGCCCAGCACGCTCTCCTCTCTCTAACTCCCTAACTCCCCTCTTCCTAACCCTAACTCCCCTCCTCCCCTCCTAACCCTAACTCCCCTCCTCACTCCTCTCTCTCTCTCATCAGACGCTCTCCTCTCTCTCTCTCATTAGATCCACTCTCCTCTCCCTCTCTCATCGGATCCACTCTCCTCTCCCTCTCTCATCAGATCCACTCTCCTCTCTCTCCACTCTCACGCCACCACTCTCACGCCACGCAACCACCCACTCTCACGCCACCACTCTAACCCCTCAATAATCGAAACAATCGAACCCTAAATAGTCGAATCCAATAGCGCCATTAAAGAAACTCAAAGAACGAAGCTCCATTAAAGAAGATCGAAGGAAGAAGCGCCAATAAAGAAAATCGAAGGAAACGCGAAGCGAATTTAGATCTGAAACTAGTAATTTTTCGTTTAATTTCTCTATTTTTTTGTTTAATTTCTCTAGTTTTTTCGTTTAATTTCTCTAATTTTTTGTTTCATTTTTTTTATATATATATTCTGGTTTTTTAGTATTTTCGTTCAATATATTTTTATTTTTATTTTGTTATTAGATTTTTCTGCAATTTATTTTCGTTTTTATTATGTTATTAATTTTATTTGTAATTTAATTTTTCGTTTTTATTCTGTTATTAGTTTTATTTTCGTTTTGTTTGTATTTTCTCTTAGATTTTTGTTTTGGTTGATTTTTGTATTTATTTGCATTATTAATTCGGTTCTAGATTTATTTGTATTTTTTTTTAATCACTTCTATTTGTATTTTGTTGGCAATGATATAAATGTTAGCATGTTTCATTCGTTTTTATTTTTGTAATTTTGTTGCTGTATAATTGTGTTGTTGGAGACTTGGAGTATGCGGTGCAGACTTGAAAATGAAATGTGGTAGTGCAGACCTGCAGTTTGCAGGTCTGCACTTTTTTTTGACATTACATTACACAATCTGATGCGGTTCTGACGTAAAACCGCATCAGATTATCGTTTTCTGATGCGGTTTTGGACCGCATCAGAAATTATTAGTGAGCTGCTGCGCCCCTACCTGATGCGGACCAAAACCTCATCTGAAAGGCTAGTTTTGACCGCATCAGGTGGGGTTTTTTCCACTAGTGGTAACCTCCCAAAATTCAAGGGGGTCGAAGACCCATATGATCATTTGAGAGCTTTCTCTATTCTTATGGCTCTCAAAGGCATGAGCAAGGACATGTTTGCTTATGTCTTTCCCTTGACCTTGGATGCACATCCATTCAAGTGGTTCAGATCACTAAATAAAAAAACAAAGCTGAACGACTGGGACTACATCAAAGAAGAGTTCTGTAAATAATACATATATAACACTCAGCTTCCTATTGGTCTTCATGAGTTGGAATTGGCTAAACATAATTCCAACGAAGATTTTATCATCTTCCTTAACCGATGGAGGGAAAAGGCCACACAAATGACTAACAGACCATTTGAAGAGAACCAAGTCAGAATGGTGATCCGTAATCTACAGTCTAAATACGGAGAACATATTAAATTCCAACCTATAGAGTCTTTCACGAAGCTCTACAAAGTTGATCAACTAATTGAGGAAGAGGTGCAAGCCAATAAGAACAAGGGTTATAATAATTAGAACTCTTTTAAGAAGAGTAATAATAATCCATCTAGCTCCAAAAGCAACGACGTCAATGCCCTAACTACTAAAAAGAGAGGTTATCAAAAACCTTAAAGAACATTCACTCCTTTAGGCATGTCTCTAGACGAAGCCTTCAGTAGGCTTCATGCAAAAGGAGCACTTCAGCCTCCTGGCCCTACTCCAGACCCTGCTCCTGAGAATATGTAATACTCCATATTTTTGGGAGTTATTCTTTTATAAATAAGAAAATATAAAGAATAAAGTGAGAGCCTTTTTAATATTATTTACAGAAAAATATATAATTTGGGTAAGCCTACAATTATAATTTAAATATACAACCTACTTTGTACCTAATTATATTATAGTTTGGTTTCGTTTTATTTCCCAAATAAAATAAGAAATCGGATTTTGAGTTGAAAACAAATCCTATTAAACCTAGGTTTACCATGCTATAAATAAGAGAAAAAAATCAATCAAAACCCTAACTTCCTACATCAGCCGTTTTCTCCTTCACCCCAGGATTTTCTTTCTCCTTCTCTTCTCTTCCTGCGTCCTTTCTTTCTTTACCTCCTGCGTCACTCTTCTTCTCTCCTCCCCTGTCTTCGGCGAGCGTGTGTGCTGGGCTATGTGTGATGTCGAGTCGAGCGAGGGTGTCGACGAGTGTGCAAGCGAGGTCGTGCGAGTCGGGGCTTGGCTGTTGTCAAGTCGATTTGTGGGTCGAGCGAATCTGTGCAAGGTTGTGTGGGTGTGCGATCGAGCGACGAGTCGAGGGAGTCGCTGCTGTTGTAGAGGGTGCGAGTCGAGTGTTGTGCGGCTAGCATTGTTGTGTGTTGTGCGAGGGTTGTGTTGCGCGACGCGAGTGTTGTGCGTTGTGTGCGCATATCGAGCGGCGTGCGGTGCGTCGAGGCTAGTGTTGCTGCCGGAATTCCGTCGTCGGTAATTGTCGACGGCGAGGCACTTCGGTATAAAAAAAATCTCTTCTTTTCTACTTTAGTTAATTTGTAAATTCTGATTTTCATAAGTTTATGTATATCTTGGATTAAGTTTGTATAATAAATAAAGTATAAGAATGAGGTACAAAAATCAGATTTATAATTATGTTCTAGTTCTTATGATAATTTTTTTTCTTGATTCTGATTTCTATAATACTTATATATACTTGTTTAAGTTTTGTTATTATGAACAAGTATAAAATAAGTTAACAAAAAAAAAATCAGATTTACATCTTATTATTAGTCCCTAAATATGCTAGTTCAATAAAGTTATGTAAAGAAAGTTTAAAGCAACTAGATTGGGTATTTTTTAATATTCAAAACATCATATCTCTATTATATAAGGGAAGGGGGGAGCTATGGTGTCCCCGTTTGAAGAGTCTATTTTACCCCATTCCCTTTCTAAATTACAAAACCAATTTCAACCAAAGCTAGGCTTCAAAAAAACTGCCGGAAATAAATTTATAACAATCAATCACAAGTCAACTAAAATCAATAGAATTGCATAATTCACGTTATACAAATCACTCAAATGATGAAACTTTACAAAAACAACAAAATTCAATTACAAACTATAACCCATTAGCAATTACATACTCTGTTCTCAAGAACCATTTACAGTTACATACTCAGAAAAATTACCAATACACTACAACGTCAATACAACTTAAAACTAAGAAAAATATACGATTTCGATAGGGAGATCACACATTTGTCCATTGGCAATTTGCGAACTTCTAAAAAAAGGTACATAATTCTTTTTAATCTTGCAAGTCATTTCAAATTAGTTGAAAAAGAAATAGCAACTCTTATATTCGAATTACAAGAATAATTTAAATCAGTATTGTATGGTATAAATTTTGAAATAATTATTAAAAAATCAGTACAGGTTTGTAACAAAAAAGGCATTATTAAATATAAATCAATTTCAGATACAATAATAATGACACAAAAATCAAACTAAAAATTAAATTTCATTAATTTGCCAAAACAGATAGTGAAATTGAAAACCGATGAAAACGATTGATTTTACCGAAATTTCTTATGAATAATTAAAAACCCAAAAATAGGAGTAGAAGAAGTATGAATAATTAAAAATCCAGAAAAAGGAGTAGAAGAAGTCTTGAAAAAAAACAAAGGGAAAGAAAAAGGAAAAGTGGATGATTCAAGAACTTCAGCCACAAATTTCTTAAAAAAACCATCTTCACAAATAAAAGTTCAAACAAAATGTAACCGGGTCTTTGAGAAATTTAGTTGACAATTACATTTTTGGGACGAAATCAGGAACATCAAGCGTAACGAATTACCTTCAAATTTGATGCCCCTCGTTTAATTTGTCAACCAAATAAAATCCAATTTCAACCCCATTCCGACGAACGTTCTTCAACATTACCGCCCGATCGAAATGAAAACCCAAAAAGACCCACAAAAACATAGACCAAAATTACCCTAAAAATTAATGGAGCTTGATGGGGGTTAATTTTGACACCATAATTGGCTTATTAACATGGTGTTTGCTGTGAATATGAATATGAAATCCCAATCTTTTTTAGTGAGATATAAAAGATAGTGAGGATGAGGAGATGAGTCGTTCTAATTTTTTGAGGGAAGGGAAGATATAAGGTTGTAGGGGGGGAGATGAAAATGTGGAGGATTAGATGGAAAAAAACGTGAGATACATCATTCAAATGGGTATGTGAGGTGGATAGTTATATGGGTAGGTGGGATTGATAGTCATATGGGTAGGTGGAAAAAATTATGTGGGTTTGTTACTTGCATATAGGTGGCTTTGTGGCCTTTGGCTACAATTTTTTTTTTACTATTAACAAACAACTAACGTTAATCATACTCAGTTAGCTACAAGTGAAACAACAATATTACATAAAATCATGAAAACAAATTATATTTGTCTTGGCTCCTCTTTACATGATTTGGCATGAACCTTAATCCATATCAATTTTGATTAGTAGTATTTATCTTTTCTTTACATGGTTTGTTTCACTACTGAGTAACAGTTATGCCCAAAAATATAGTCGCACGCATCGCGTGCATAAAAAGCTAGTTTTATATAGTAGATAAGCTGATTTATTTAATATTATCAAGGACTTAGCTCTGAAATACTTTCATTATTCGATTACGTCCCAATTTGATAGGCGGAACGTTCTAAGTAGTCAGCGAAGATTCTCCGTTACAAGGTACGTACGCGTACTAGTTCAGTTCGTTGCATTAGTATCATGTTTAGGTTATGATTGTTATATTGGAACCTAGAATCATGATAGGGAATTGTTGTTGATTGTGGTTGATGAGATTGTTTGGTAACATGAAATCAATTGGAAATATGTATGTATTTCCTTATTGTATGACTTGTGAGTTGGAATGAATTATTATTGGTATGCGTAATTCTATCGTATCACAAGCATGAAATGAGATTTGGATTGGAATCCTATGAATTATTGTGTAGTAAAGATGTTACAAGAGGTTGCCTAAACTAAAGAATATAACCTAAGAAGGAAAATTAAGTGATTGTATGCTTAATGTTGTATGAATGAATACCACTAAGAAGGATCTTTGGCGATAAACTTGTAGTTGGAATCCCTACAAATAATGAACAATGGGGGGAGTGTGGGACTTGTTCTACACTCCTACGCAGGCCTACTGTGACGATAGTAGTGTCCTTATAAATTTTGATAACTCAAGTAGGCGGAAGGTTCCGTACGATCTTGGGAGTATGCATACTAAGGTGATGGATGTGGAACGGAACGAAACCGTATTTACATTTCATCTAATAGATCAAGTTGTCTATTAAGGATTAAGTAGCCCGTATGATTCTAGAAATATGATGGTGCCCGTTCGATGCCAAATAAATTGTAAAAAAAGAATTTAATGATCTTGTAGTATCATGTCTAGGAATGATTACTATTAATCTGATTATGCTTAGTGTATTATTTAACTGATTATGTTCGTACTCAGCATAGCTGATTGTTTGTTATTTGTGTTGTTTACTGACCTGTGATGAACCATTGATGTTTTAATGGGGAGCAAATTAGGTATGCTAGTGATGCTGCATGAGTTTGGGCATACGAGGACATTCCCTGGTTTATAAACTTTTAAATGATTTGGTTGAACTTATAGAATTATTATAATCTACGTAGTTAATGGTTTGAATAAAAGGGGTTAATGGTGATTCCCGAGTTGTAGTTTAAGTAAACATTTTATTTCCAATGCAATGTAGTTTTCATAATAAGGAGTTGTTAATGTTTTAATTTCAATAAGCCTTGCGTTTCACCGCAGCGATAACACTCCCAGAGTCCACGCAACGTAGTTTGGACGTGTATGGATTTTGGGGGTGTTACATAATAGATCCAAGAAATGGAATCCTAATGCCTACTACAAGTACCACCAAGGAAACAGGCATAGGACATCCCAATACTTGACTTCGAAGCACGTCCTACAGGACATGGTTGAGGATGGTAGAATACCAGTTCCGCCCGCAGCAAAAGTCAGCAACAACAGCAACCCCTTGGACAGTGTTTAAATAATGTTGGGGCATAGTCATTTAACGCTAATTTTCTAGGTTGAGTCGGAGAGTCCCTCCCCTAGCTTCTTCATTTCCTATCCTGTCAAGTCTATGCTATTTAGGGCTTTAATATTTATAAGCCTTGTTCGATTTTATTTCAAATCAGTAAAATAATCGCATTTTCTTTTCATTTTCATTGGCCTTCCATCATTTTTATGCTACTAATTCAATGATGAAACTTGAATCAATTTATCCCTAATGACCTTGATTAATAGAGATATAAAAAAATCAAAAGAATAATAAAAAAAATGGACATAATTTGGGTTATGAGTTATTTCCCCCTCTCCTCCATCCTTCCATAAGCCATCATCCATAAACCATCTCATGCAACCCAAAATCCCATCGAGCCATTATCTCCATTATCCTTAGCCAAATAACCTTTTAAAATCAAAGCTCCATAAAATAACCTCCAAGCCTCCAATACCCTAAACCAGGAAAACTTGTGTGCAAGCCTTACTACATAAAAAAAAAATCAATGCCAGGCAAAATAAAAAATAAAGTAAAAGAAATTCAAAGTGCGAAAAAAGCATAAGCAAAAGAAAACGCACAAGACAAAAAGAAAAAAAATGCAAAAAATAAAAAAGGCAAAGGCAAAGAAAGAAAAAGTCAAGCTAGGGGGCTTGCATACAAGTTCTACCCTTCATTCAAATCCTTCAATCCATCAAAACCCTTAATTATGTAACCCAAATCCATGATCCTACCTTAGCCCAGCCAATTAAACCTTCATCAAAACCTAAAACCTCAACCTTTCATCAACCCTAACTCCTTCTCCAATGTATGCACAAGCCCGCTAGGTTGAAAACCCAAAAGGGTGGCCTAGGCAAAAGTTAGGGCGCAAAAAAAAAATCAGATCCTGAACTACAAATGGTATGATTCCGCAAGGATAAGTAAGAATCCTTATCTTGAGGTCCAACCGCTTCAATAAAACAAATTAGTCATGGTCTAATGATTTAACTTTCTAGAATTCAGTAGCATATTCTAGATCACGACATAGACTCGATTCTAAACCTAGCCTCGTTAAAACCTTTTCCCACCTACATTTGTTTAAGTCATAAATTTAAGGTTTGCATTATTCAATCCAAGCTCTCCTTGTTCCTGAAGGACTCTCCAACAATTCCATGGTCGCTGGCGATATCTGACTTTGCCTAGTCAACTCCTCAAAGAAGAATCCCAAGCGAAGAACTTTGAATACTCAATACAGATCAAGTACATTTCAATCAAGACTCATAGCGCCTAATTCAAGACAATCTTGCCCAAAGTGGAGGCTTCTTATATATGTGATGGTTCCCCCAAATCAAACTCCCGAAAAGTTGTAAGCTGCGGACCTCGTTTACGGACACCAATTATTTACTAAAAACAGTTTTCGAAAATTAATCTATCTATTTCTAATCATTCTATCTCTCTCTACATATCCAGATCTCCTAGCCTTGCAAAACTCTGACCTTGCATTACATTTCATACATCCTAGTCTTGCATAACCCTGACCTTGCATGACGTGTCATCTTCCTTAGCTTTGCATAACCTTAATCTTTGCATAGCGTCATATGCATCCTTAGAGAGTCTAAGTTTGCATCATTATATGCTTTATGTGAGTTGTTTATACCTATCTGTTAACATCTTTCCCTGCAGGTAATCAGATTGTTTGTAGTTATTGTCCTGCATACTAACTTTGTTTTGAAGAGACCGGCGTACATAGATCAGTTCTAAACTGCTGAGTGTTTAGAATCGTTCTCTGCCCCAACACCGTATACTTTGACTTTCGGTTTCCTGAACCTCAGTCAAAGTGGGGCTTCTGTAGACACATAATCGTGTCTCCCCATTTAAGGGCCCAATGATGAAACATATCGCAGTATTAATTGGTACGTGCCAAGGCAGAGCAGTCCAAAAAGCCATCCCAAAACTATTTTTTAATGTGTTAAAATCGTATTTTAAAGCCCACTTAAAATACGATTAATTGTATTTTGAGCCCAAAAATAATATTTCGAGCCCAATACTTTGAAAAGCCCATTTAATTATTCAATAATAATCAAAAAATATTTTTAAATATATTTTTATAATAAAAATCGGATTTTATCCCATAAAATCAGATTTCCCGACTTAAAAGATAAAAGAAAATCGTTAATATGCGTTTTATAAAAAAAGTTGTCAAAACGTGTCAAAAGCAAGGCGGTGCGCCGACGTGCGCCAAGCGCACAACCCAAGCATGTGTCAGGCACACCAATATGCGTCTGACACGTGTCCATGTGAGTCACACAGAGTCGTGCCCCTGGCGCACTCCTCTGTGCAACACGTAGGCTATCAATTCTATCTTTTTTTAAAGTGTATGCCATGTGTAGGCAACTGATTGGGCATGTTGCGTCAGGCGCACCAACGTGCGCCTGACAAGTGTAATTGTGCGTCACACAGAGACGTGCGCCTAGCGCACACTTTGCGTGACGCGCAGAATTTGCTTCCTATAAATAGGTCTCACTTTTCCGAATTAAACATACAATTTTTCCATACACTTTTACATTACGACTTTCATACATTTCGACACTTTTACGAATACACTTTACAAAACCTCTCTACAAACTCTCATACTTTTCAAATCTACAAACACATTCAGACATACATACAAGTTCAGATTTTCAGGCTTCACGATTGCTCGTCCCGAAGGTTTCAAACCCTAGCCACGGTATAATCCTAAGGGTCCTTGAATAAATTCATTATTTTTATACTGAAGTTACTAACTATTTCTTTCCTAATGTAGATCTTTAATATAAAAATCGTTCCTTTGTACATTCTAACCCTTTTATTTCTTTTTATTTATTTTCTTATATACACTGCCTGATTGTCTTGCTTGCCTTTTCATCACTCACATGTTATTATTGCTAAACAAGACCTAAAAAATTGTTCTAATAATAATTAGATAATTTGGTCAACCTGTTATTAGGTTCCTTGTAATTTTGATTGCCTAATAACATATCATTAAAAAAGTCTATTATGTGTTTCTTGAACCAATCTAGACTAAATTATTTTTAGGGTGTATGAAAATATTATCTGGTTGTTCTTTTGCATAAAACTTGACATGAATCGATATTGAGTAGAGGCCAACAATGGGAGAATGTGGTTCGTTATGACCATATTTGTACCCTCACTCCCGAACTCAATCTATGGTTCATTGACCATTAATGGGGTCATGATGGGAAATCTACATTGGATAAGTCCCACAGTTGTCCCTTTGATTTCCCAATATCCAATTAGGTTTATGAGTCTTCCTTTAAGACTTGTTGACGACTTCAAAACATTTTTCAATAAAACCTTTACAATGAGGTAGTCAAATACGCGCTGACACCGCGTAGGTGAAATAAAATCACGCCTACACTATGCTCGACAAATTGTTTTGGGGTATTTTTCCAGATGGAGAATACTCTATTTAATCGGGTGTCGAGCTCTGTCAAGGTCTTCCATCTTCTAATAGCCTTAAAGCTAAATTTAGTTGGATTTGGCAGTTAGATCATATTACTCCTAAAATAAAGATGTTTTTGTGGAAGCT
This sequence comes from Beta lomatogona, assembly GCA_947646795.1. Classification (NCBI taxonomy): domain Eukaryota; kingdom Viridiplantae; phylum Streptophyta; class Magnoliopsida; order Caryophyllales; family Amaranthaceae; genus Beta; species Beta lomatogona. The sequence continues at coordinate 3,447,213 of CANSNZ010000942.1, forward strand.
CTCTTTAGATGGTCTCCCAACTAAAAAAAAGATTAGAGCGTAGTCATGTTTTCCTCCACCAAAAGTATGTTTCTTGCAACCATCATTCTGAAGATTTTGTGTACTTTTGTTCCACTACCCGTTTTCTTTGGATGTCTTTGAGGAGATGTCTCGTTTGCAGGAATGGCCTGATATTCTGGTTGTGGTTGTGTATGATGAGTTTGCCATTAATTTTGAGTTTCGTAAATCAAATTTGAAATATAAGGATATTCTCCTTCTAGCTATAACTTGGTGGTTTAATTATATGGTATACTGGGAACAATATTGTGTTCCGGGAAAAAGCCTCTTCTCCCTGCCAAACTGTTGCTCTTATTCAGAATTTTTTTGATAATTTGAAGTAAAGCTAGGAATGTGGAGTCTATGGTGCCTATAAACCCCTCCATTGTGTAGAGACACTGCTTTCACGTAAGGTTACTGCGGTTTGGACGCCCTTCCTGTTGGGGGTGTGTAAGCTAGAGTTCGATGGATTATAATCAGTCGTCTTTTAGTTTTGTTATTAGGGATTATTTAGGTAAAAAAATTCTTTGTGGGGATAAAGTTAAATCTGACTCCTTTATCCTCTATGTTGAGGCTCTAGGCCTTAGAGAAGGAGTTAGGGGAGCAAAATTCTTGGGATTTTCTATCTCATGATTGAAGGCGATAATTTAGTCGGTATCCAAGCCATTAAAAAATTATGGAAGATTCCTTGGGTTATTAACTCTATTATTCAAGATAAAACTGAAGATCTAACGACGTTCGAGAATGTGCATATCGCACATGTGTTTCGTGAGGCTAATCTTATTGATGAATGGATGGCGCACCGTGGTCATTTTTCTCCTCCTGTCTCCTATATGTTCGAGTTTTGGACCCCCTTCTTTTTTGTAACCATCTGCAAGGATGCTTTAGGTTGGCCTGCTATTTAGGATCCAACCTTGTTTTTTCTCTCCTTATAAAAAAAAAACTCTAATTACTACTTCATATAACTCTAAACAAGTGATTCCGTAACTCTAATTACTATTTCATATAATTCTAATCATATTTTCTACGACTCTAAACAAGTGTTTTTGTAATTCTAATTACTATTTCATATAACTCTAAATAAGTATTGTCGTAACTACAATTACCATTTCCTTAACAATAAACAAGTGTTGTTGTAACTCTAATTAATTCTACCTATAAATTCTAAATAATAGTTGTTGTAACTTTAATAAGTGTTTTCTATAACTGTAAACAAGAGTTGCTCTAGGTGTAATTACTACTCTATATAACTGTAAACAGTAATGTCATAACTCTAAATAAATTTCAGCTACTTGGAAAATAAGGCTTAATCAACAAATCAACGAACAAAAGAATATACAAGTTCATGGTATTAATTCTTCTTATGGTTTAACCAAATCAACAAGGTAAATCAACATCACGTAACTTTAGAATCTCAATTCCATCTAACAATTGATATTATCACAACAATTTTGTATCAAAACCATTTAATAATGACATAAATTCTTCTATTCTGTAAAGCTTAATCAAATCAAATTTGAAATAAGATTAGTTAATTAGTGCGGTATGCTTCACGAAGAACATCTTACAAAATAAACATACTATATTTCTTAATTCATGAATAAGCAATTTCGATCTTCAATAGCAAAGAGTTTCTATTGGCAACACAAAAGCTAACTTCTCATAATTTGATCTCAATTTTGAAATGCAGATGTACATTTGAATTAGATATCTAGAAACAAAATCGATTTTATTTTTCAAATACTAACCTTCTTCTGCCATATTTAATGAGTGTCTCGATCATTAATTTTGTACAAGATTGCTGCAGATCATCGATTTCTAGATACTTTGGATGATCGATTGATTGATCGGTCTTAAGCATGATCGATCAATTTATAAAAATTCAGATTGCTGCAATATTGAATGAGAAATCCAATTTGTTCTAGCGTGGAAGAGAGATAAAATGGTGGGGGAAAGATTAAACGCGGTTGCAGCTGTATGAATTAATGAATTTTATTTAGATTTTAGCCATGAATTTTGTCAGATCTACATTATTTTTCGCTTCTAATCTAGATACCATTCTCATGTGATCTTGACTCCATTATCATTTTAAGCATCATTCTCATTTCACCATAATTATTTCGACTTGAGTTTCTCTATTCTCTATAAATATTAGGATCATAAATGTTTTGATTTGAATTTTTTTTCTGTCTAGTGTAGTCTAAGACTTGGGTACTCGGATACCCGGTTTGTTTACAACTTGGCCTAGTCTGTATACGTTACCCAGTCGATGACGTTTTGTGCAAGTCGGATACTCCACCCGCGAGAAAACGAAAAAAGTAGCTCTATTATCTTGATTTCTTTTAAGGGGGCTCGGCATGTCAGCAGGTGACGTTTTGGGGGTCGGGTTTTTGCTGCACCCCTATCCGTGGCTCTAATTTTTTTTGAAAAGGCTCTCAAGGAGCAACTAAACATTATCATTCAACGCAACGACCGACAAAGAAACTATACACTAGTAGAATAATTGCTTATTGTTGCGGTCATTAAATGGCCTATTGCGGCGGTTTTGGCCGCGCAGCAATGCGGTTTTTTTACCGCAACAATAGGGTAACATATTGCTGCGGTTTCTACCCAAAACCGCAGCAAAAGGTTAAGTCTATTGCTGCGGTTTTGGGTAAAAACCGCAGCAATAGGTACAGGTGAAAAAACAAAAAAAAAAAATTTTGAAATTTTGGCAATTTTAAATCAACTCCAATAACTAGAATATTGTCGTATGGCAATTTTTTAAATGAAGATACGAAAATAGATCTACAAAACAAAAACAAAGATACAAATAAACTAAAATGAACAAACTTATAACAAAAATCCAAAGCACTAAGAAACTAAAATGAACAAACTCATAACAAATATCCAAAGCAAAAAGAAACTAAACCTAAAATACAAAAACGCTGCAAGATAGAAAAAATAAAAACAAAATTTCGTTATTAGGAGCGTTTAATGTTAGGACAAATCGCAAAAAATTAAAAAAAATTCCTGATCTAAAAAAAAAATTGAGCCAAATCTCCGCCGTATGCTTCGACGGACCATGCTGAGATCTTCGAAGACGAGAGGAGTGTGAACGCATGAAGCCGGCCTTGCGGTCACTACAGTCGACGGCGACCCACGTGAGAGGGTTGAGGAACGACCCACGAGAGAGGGTTGAGGAACGACCCACGAGAGAGGGTTGAGGAACAAACGACCCACGAGAGAGGGTTGAGGAACGAACAAACAGTCGACGGCGACCTTGCGAATCTAGCGAACGACCTTGCGAATTTGGCGAGTGACCTTGCGACGCCGTTAATTTCGAATGGTCGACCGGCGTGATTGAGAGGAAGAGAGAAGATGAGGGGAGGAGAGAGAGAAGATGAGGGGGAGGCGTGAAACTGATGAGAGGAAGAGAGGAGGAGAGAGAGTGAGAGGAAACCCTAGCTGGGTAAATGAGAGAAATAAATGCACCCACCCACTAACTTGACAAGGAAATTCTACGTGGGCCCTTTTATTATAATTTTAAAAGCCTATTGCTGCGGTTTTGTATAGGAACCGCAGCAATAGGTTCAAATAATATTTTTTTATATTATTTTAATATATTGCTGCGGTTCTTACCAGAAACCGCAACAATATATTTGGTCAAATAGTCAAAAAATTTCAAAAACATTCCGTTGAAACCATATTGCTGCGGTTTTCGGCCAAAACCGCAGTAATATGGTTATTTTTTATTTTTCTTTTTCTTTTTACGTGATATATTGCTGTGTATGAGTAAAACCGCAGCAATAAACAATCATTCTACTAGTGATAGAAGGTGGGAAGTCAGTGCTCCAGACTTTACTACCTAAGTCCTAAGGAGGGAGATGAGTTAGAGCATGAGCCACCTTATTACCGTTCATACCAACAAAAGACCAGGAAATAGAACTAGTAGCAAGATTTGAAATATCATCAACAAGTAAATGAAAATTACTAAGGCCTTCTTCTTTGCAGATGATCGCATGAACCACATTTCAGCTATCATTTTCCACAAGCACGTTCCTGAAGCCGAACTCCAATGCGATCTTCATGCCATAGAGAACAGCACTAGCTTCAAGGCATTTAGTGTATAGTTGTTGAGCAGTTCGAAAAGTAGCACAACCAAGTAAGGAACCCTGGGAAAACCTCAACAGAACCCTAAACCCCAGCCCCACCTCACGCCAAAAGACTTCTTCAATATGTTTTAGCTATCTGCGCTTTGAACAAAGTTCTCGAAAAATCACCCCAAATTTCTCGTCACTCCAAGCTTTGAGCCGATTAGCGCACATGACAAGTTTATGATCAAATGACCCCTCCCCCAATGACCAAACGTCTTGAATCACCTTCTCAACAATCCTCATTATCCACCCAAAGTTGCTCAAAACGAAAGGGTTTACCTTGATTACTTCGATGACAACATCTTGGATCAAATATTAACTTTAAGGGAGCATGATCAGACCAATCCCAGTCAAGATGAATTAATTTAGCATGCGAGAACAAATCCTGCCAAATACCATTTACCAAGACTCTATCCGTGGCTCTATTATAACCTGTTTGGTTCATTTTTAGTAAAGGAAAGGAAGGGAAGAGAAAGGAACGAAACACAAAAGAAAAGAAGAGATAAGTAAGGTAAAAAAACTTAATTTCCATGTTTGATTTAAGTTTTCTATTTCCTTCCAAATTCCTCCAATTTTGGGAGGGAAGGAAAATGAAAATTTTATAAAGAGACTTTTCTTCCACTACCTATCATTTATAGTATTATTTTGGAAAATTTGTCATTAGGGGTCTCAACTTTTGGCCAAAATTTTTAAAAGGTCATAACTATTGATTAATCTGTGTAGCTCCTTAATTTGAGGGGGCTTAACTTTGATGGACCTTATAGGTTTAACCTGGTACAACCAGTGAGACCTCACGTGACCCCATTAAAGAGTCACATGAATTTGACTTTATGCTTTTTCCGTCAAATCTCAACCATCTCCTTCTTCTCTCCTCAAAAATGTTTAGCTTCCCATGGGATTTTCTCATTTCCCCTCCTATCTTCCTCTGCGTATTTTCCTTTGATTCATAGATGGGCTAAAATCTCGTGCACTGGATCTATCAATTCGAAAAGTGAAGCAACGATTCTCAACACTGTTCTTATAGATGCGATATCGGAAGAACTAAGAATATCAAAGAATAGTGGAATTCCAGCATTTGTATTGAGTTGACTCAAGCGATTCTCAATAACTCAACAACCCAGAATTCTTTGTCAAAAAAAAACAACCCAGAATTCAACAACCACAAATAATTGAGACCCAAAAAATTTCCTATCTGGGGTTGACCCACTAAAAAAATAAAAATAAACTGAACAATCAATTTCTTCAAAACTAAACTGAAAATTACAAAAGAAATAACCAGAATTTTCAATAAGTGATTTTAACTCTTGTATTTGTGTTTTGAGCACACTAATCATTAGATAATGTCTCTGATTGGTTCCCTGCAATTATTTCCGTCATTAGGGATTTGCTGGAGCTAAGAACGCAGCCAACGATTCAAGGTGCTCTAATTTTAATGTTCGTTGTCTTATTTTAGTTAATTACAATGTTCGAGTTGCTAATGATGGTTAGTTTTGGAATGCTACAGGAAGAGGAAATCAACATTTGCTTTCAGTAATGTTATCTTCATGTGCTTCATATCTTCTACAACTTTGTGAAATTTGTAGATGCATTAGCTGTAGTCCTACTTCCAAGAAAAAGTCTTCAAATGACAGAGAGAGAAAGAAGGAAGTTTAGAACAGAGTAAAGAAAAAAAAAAAGGAGAAATTGAAACTAAGATGTAGATAGGTGAAATAAGGAAGATGAACAGGGGGTAGAGGTGTCAATTCAGTTCAACAGTTCAGTTATGGTTATATCCAAACAGTTCAGTTCATATCAGTTCAATTTAAAACAGTTAAAATTATTAACAGTTCAGTTCAGTTAACAAACTTTTCAGTTCAGTTTAATTCAGTTATTTTTCTTTCCAGTTTCAGTTCAGTTCAGTTGCAGTTTAAACAATTTTTACCCGAATAGTTAAACCAATCAACGGTTTAATCCATAACAGTTAAAACACGTTGCAGTTATTTTCAGTTTCTTTTCAGTTTATTTCAGTTATTGACGAAAATCACATAATTTTGACAAATAATCGCATCGGTTCGGGTAGAATTTAGTTACATTCTTGTATTTGATCGGGAAAAATGGAACTTCATGTCGGGTTTTTGCCAAAAAATCGGGTTCGGTTAAAATTAACGTGTCAAATAAGTGTAGTCCAGCACTTGCCTCGAAAAAAAACCAATTGTACTTCCCACAAAACGCATATGAAAGTGATATTGATATATGTGTACTTTACTGATAAATTCAACAATTTGGAATAAGACAATTTTATATAAGTCGATAGTCAAAGTTTTAGTTGTATGCAAATCATATCTTGTTTGGTTAAACGTCTCATATCAGTATAAATTCTTATAAACTTTCTCGACAAACGAGTTAGACATTTCTTAAAAAGTAGATTAGATCAATGTACTATAACAATATTATATCAATGGATTAATATAGCTATACTAGTCATTAAGCTCTATGCATTTGAAAACTGAAAACATATAATCGACGTAAAATAAGTTAATATTGGATTTGATCAAGGTATCTATGTGAACCGAAAAGTTAGATCAAGATAACAATACTCCATTTAAATTAATCGTTTACAAGTTATATTCAATTTGAAACTCATATATCTGAGCCAAATTGAAAGAAATTGATATTAGATTAGATTAATGTATCAACATAAGTCGACAAAGTAATTGAAACTCAAAAGATTTACTTGAATTGAAATATGTTATTATTAGAATGAGTATATCAATGTAAGTCGATCGATAAACTAATTCAAGATAATAACAACACTGTACTTAAGTTAATCATCTTTAAGTTGAATTCGTTTCAGAACCGGAAGCATATAATTTAGTTGCAACAAATGTAGAACAATGTAACTGGTTCAATATAACAATGCTCTATTAAAGTTAATCGTTTCTAATTAAGTTAAATTCATATTGAAACTCAAAACATCTAATTTGAACTGAAACATCTAATTTGAACTGAAACATCTAATATTGGTACTATATCGTATTAAACCTTATTGCTTATTAGCAAGATCCTGATATGAAGCGAAAATTCGTATATGTAGTATACTATAAGGTATATAACTGAAAGGCTTGTTATAACTTATACAAGTTCACTTAAGTGAATACAATCAAATAATTATATAGCTGAGTAATTATTTGATAAGATTAATGTATCGATGTAAGTTGATAAGGTAATTGAAAAATCCAAAACACCATTTTGGTTCATTTTCTCTATGTGGATTTCATTTCAGAATAATAAACATCTAATTGAACTGAAACAACTCCTTCTTTGGACAAGATAAATGTATCAATGTAAGTAAGTTGTAATTCGCATAAGATCAGTGTATCGATGTTAGTAATGAGCTTATTCGAGATAACAATACTTCATTTAAGGTAATCATCATTAAGCTATAGTCATTTCAAAACTTTGAACATCTACTTAAAAAAATCATTAATGTCCCACATCGATTTCCAAAACAAACAACACCCTTATTTTCCCTTACTTATTGTTTGCTTTGTCTCACATTTTTTTGTGAAGGATATTTATAATTTGACAATTTTATAAAACTTGTGAACTTTTGTCTTCTAACAATAAATTTAAATACTATTAAATTATTATAATATATATCTAACAATTATGTAATATACTATAATCTATAAAGTTGTCACTAAGTTGCTCATAAAAATTCTTTTCAAACATCGCCCTTTTAATCACACTTATTTCATTCTCATATTACACATTTCATCCCACATTCACAAAACAAAGATTACCAAATTTCTTGAACTTCAAACCAAAAAAAACGCAACAAATAAAGCCAAAAAACACAAACTTAGAGAATCAATCAGTGGTATCAATGGCAAGAATCACTATTTCTTACTTCCTTCCTACTACTTCTCTCTCCTCCGTTTCTTTGGTTTTTTGTAATTCTAATCCTCAATATATGGTCTTTGCTTTGTTTTCACCCCTGTTTCATCTCCTTCCTCGTAATCATCTTCTTCTTCGTCTTCCCGGATGCTTCTTGCTTCTCTTGCCGCCATTTTCTCCAACGGCGATGGTAAACCCAGATTATCTGTAAGTGAGATGGTTCCGCTTCCGATCACGAGATTTCCTCCAAACTACATTTATGAAATCCTCCGAGGCTTGTATAGTTTTCTCCCGTGATTTATGTCGAAGACTAATTTCTCCTCCTCTACTCTTGGAACTGCCATAGATTTTTTTACTTCCCTTTTCTCTTGGCACAGTGATTGGTTGAGGTGGATGTGAATAAAATGGGGTGATTTTGCTTTTCAGCTTTCTTAAGTCCCACATCGAGGGTTTAGCAAGTGTAATTGGAATCTAGCTCTATAAAAAATGGTTGTGCCTTAGGTGCTGAGATAATTATGGATGTTGGGTCTAGCTTATTTAATGGGGCTGACTCTTTGGCATCTAAACTTTTATTGAATTATTAATTTGAATTTGACAAGATTTATAGTTGGGCCTAAAACTTATAAAAGCCTAATTTATCTAAGTTCAACCAAATTAATTTTGAGCCGAGCTTTGAGCTGACCTTGGGTTCACTCGAGTTGAGCCGAAATTTTTAAGCTTAATGAGCCTCGAGCTTGAGGCAAGCTAGACCTCAAGAATCTTTGAGTTGAGCCGAGCCTTGATATGTTTGGTCTCGGTTAGGCTTGTTAACACCCCTAGTTAGGAGGTAGTAGATAGAAATCATGGCGATCATGTAAATGTGTAATATCTCTTGTTCTTAGGAAGATCTTGTCATGGGTATTTATTACCGATTAATACTTTATTTGTATAGGATTGTGAATCCAAGCCAAATTTTAATTGAAATAAAGAAAAAATTATAAAAAAAACCAAAATTATAATTCAAATAAATAAACTTATCACCGAAATAAAGTTATATCTCATATTTTTGTAAGAGTTTGATGGATTTGAAAATATAAATTTATCACGAAATAAAGCTATATTGTCATAAATTTATATATTTAATAAAAATATCATGATAAATTTACTTGTGAGAAAACTAATACAAAATTATCACGATAAAATTTGTGAATTGGAGTACTATCATGGATATGGGTAATATTTAAATTCGGTTCGGGTACAGTTAAAAATTAATTTGAAACAGTTTCAGTTTAAATCGGTTTCAGCTCAGTTCAGTTCCAGTTTCAGTTTGAATCAGTTCAGTTAATTCAGTTAATTATTCAGTTCAGTTCAGTTGATTGATCAACTTTTCAGTTTTTCACAGTTATTTTCAGTTACAGTTTGTTTCAGTTCAGTTGCAGTTCAGTTTTGGTTTTTCATTTACAGTTTATTTCAGTTTCAGTTCAACATTTTTCAGTTGATTTCAGTTACAGTTAATCCCAATTCAGTTTAATTCAGTTCAAATTTCAGTTATTTCAGTTCAACCAGCAGTTTATTAACCAAACTGACAACCTGGTACAACCAGTGAGACCTCACGTGACCCCATTAAAGAGTCACATGAATTTGACTTTATGCTTTTTCCGTCAAATCTCAACCATCTCCTTCTTCTCTCCTCAAAAATGTTTAGCTTCCCATGGGATTTTCTCATTTCCCCTCCTATCTTCCTCTGCGTATTTTCCTTTGATTCATAGATGGGCTAAAATCTCGTGCACTGGATCTATCAATTCGAAAAGTGAAGCAACGATTCTCAACACTGTTCTTATAGATGCGATATCGGAAGAACTAAGAATATCAAAGAATAGTGGAATTCCAGCATTTGTATTGAGTTGACTCAAGCGATTCTCAATAACTCAACAACCCAGAATTCTTTGTCAAAAAAAAACAACCCAGAATTCAACAACCACAAATAATTGAGACCCAAAAAATTTCCTATCTGGGGTTGACCCACTAAAAAAATAAAAATAAACTGAACAATCAATTTCTTCAAAACTAAACTGAAAATTACAAAAGAAATAACCAGAATTTTCAATAAGTGATTTTAACTCTTGTATTTGTGTTTTGAGCACACTAATCATTAGATAATGTCTCTGATTGGTTCCCTGCAATTATTTCCGTCATTAGGGATTTGCTGGAGCTAAGAACGCAGCCAACGATTCAAGGTGCTCTAATTTTAATGTTCGTTGTCTTATTTTAGTTAATTACAATGTTCGAGTTGCTAATGATGGTTAGTTTTGGAATGCTACAGGAAGAGGAAATCAACATTTGCTTTCAGTAGTGTTATCTTCATGTGCTTCATATCTTCTACAACTTTGTGAAATTTGTAGATGCATTAGCTGTAGTCCTACTTCCAAGAAAAAGTCTTCAAATGACAGAGAGAGAAAGAAGGAAGTTTAGAACAGAGTAAAGAAAAAAAAAGGAGAAATTGAAACTAAGATGTAGATAGGTGAAATAAGGAAGATGAACAGGGGGGAGTTAAGTTTACAGAGGAAAGTGGGTCTGTTAATGAGTTATAAAAAATAAATTAAAATTGGGATCTATTAGACAATTACAAAATAATTATTATGGGACGCACGATTTAAAAGTTTTGACTTCTTAAGCCAGTAGGGAACTACACAGGTTAATCAATAGTTCGGATCTTTTTAAAATTATGGCAAAAAGTTGAGAGCCCTAATGTCAATTTTTCCTACTTCTTCCGTACCAAATAAGATGCTACAATTTTTGAATTACGGACTCCGAGACAATTTTCATTAGTGTATCATTAAATTGGGAGGGGGTATGTGATTGAATTAATTAATAACACAACTAATCATTCCACCAACATATGGGATCCACTAGCACCACCTAGCCACCACCAGCAGCCCCCACCGCACCACCACAAGCACCACCACAAGCACCACCCTGCCACTACCTGAACCAAACACAACACCACCTGCACCAACTCGCCACCATCAGAACCACAACAACAACACCCCGCCACCACCACCACAACAACCAAATTTGAACCAGAAGAAGCAATTTTCTGTTGTAGATGGCCAAATTTTATTTTCTTCAACCACAACCCTACCATCAAAGATGATAGGGAAGATAGATCTAACCCTAAACAAAAACGAAAAGAATAGATCTACAAACAAATAGTTAAAAATTCACCATAATCAACAACAAACAATAAAAACTCACATATCAACAAAAAAGCACAACAATTCAACCATTGATAAAACCCTAAAAATTCAACATCATTGATAATCCTCAAAATCAACAAACGAACAATCAAACAAAACAACAAGATCGAAGGAGATCGAAGGAGAGAGAAAGAAGGAGATCGAAGGAGAGAAGATGAAGACGAAGGAGATAGAAGGAGAGAGAAATAAGGAGATCGAAGGAGAGAAGATGAAGACGAACAAGATCGAAGGAGAGAAGTGAAGACGAAGGAGAGAGAAAGAAGGAGATCAAAGGAGAGAAGATGAAGACAAAAAAGATCGAAGGAGATCGAAGTGGAGAGAAAGAAGGAGATCGAAGGAGAACGAAGAAGAGAGAAAGGGCATGTTCTCTTTGGCATAAAACAACTGAACTGAACTGAATTGAACTGAACAAAACTGGATTAAATTATAATTAGTTAATAGTAATGATAATAATTTAGGAACTGAACTGAATTGAAAATAAGATGGGGAGAACAGGACCAAAGAAGGAGAACGAAGGAGATCGACGGTGGTAGGCGGTTGATGGTGGTGGCGTTTGTGGTAGGCGGGTGGTGGTTGTGGTAGTTGTGGTAGGCGGTAGTTGTGGCGATTGAATGTTGGTGAAGATAGAGGAGAGGAGGTCGTGGGTTTAATGGTGGGTGGTGTTTTGGTGTGTCGATGGAGGTTTGAGGAGAGAGAGGGTGGTTCAGGGGTAGATATTAGAATTTAACAATTGTATTTATTAATCTAATAATATTAGGTTAAGGTTTAGTATAGATTAATGTTATAAGAGGTCCTCGTGGGAGCCCAATGGTTGGTGCTCCCACCTCCCAACCGCAAGGTCGGGTGTTCGACTCTCATCACTCCCCAATTTGGGGAGTTTGTATAAAAATGTTGTTTGCTTGTGGGTATAAATCCCCTCTACCCAACCAATGAGCTGGTGTGCCCTGCAGGCTAGTAGCCTAGCAGGGGTTGGTCTTCGGACCAATTATCTTTCCTGAACCAAAAAAAAAAAAAAAAAAAAAAAAAAAAAATAGATTAATGTTATAAGTAAGGGTACTATAGTAATTTTGCTGGTAAAAACTTACTATATAAGGAAAGAAAAAAAGTGCAGCATGTTATTTGAAACATCACGTTTAAAAAAGTGTAGCATCTTATTTGATACTGAGCAAGTATTATTTTGAACCAAACATTGGAAACTAAAATGTTTCTCCCCAATTCCTTTATTTTCCTTCCAAATTCTTTCCACCAAACAAGCTCTTACAACTTGTTTGGTAAAAGGGATTTGGAAGGAAAAGAACGGAAGGGAAAGGAAAGTTGTTAGTTTCTAATGTTTGGCTCAAGAAAATAAATTTAAATGAAAGGAAATGGAAGGAATTGAAAGGAAAGACTCCTTAATAAATATTCAATTTCCTTTCTCCCAAAAGTGGGGGAATTTGGGAGGAAAGAGAAAATTTAAACCAAACATGGAAGTTAAGGTTTTTTTCCTTTCTATTCCTTTCTCTTCTCTTTCTTTCCTTTATTCTATGTTTGGTTTAAATTTTCTCTTTCCTCCGAAATTCCCCCACTTTTGGGAGGAAAGGAAATTGAAAATTTATTAAGGAGTCTTTCCTTTCAATTCCTTCCATTTCCTTTCATTTAAATTTATTTTCTTGAACCAAACATTGGAAACTAACAACTTTCCTTCCCCATCTGTTTTTTTCCTTCCAAATTAGGGTTGTTCACCGGTCCAAACCCGGACCGGACAGGAAAAAACCGGACCGGATCGAAGACCGGAATTCTTAAATTTAAGACCCAGAGACCGTACCGATTTTTTATTGGACCGGGACCAGACCGGATCGGAAAACCGGTCCAAACCTTGGACCGGACCGAATTAGACCGGTTTTGCACTTTTCCACACTTTTTTTAATACGTTTGATAATTATAAGGAAATATTATTAAAATAAACAATAAAAACTAATTGTTCAAGGTCTTTTTTGAGACTTTAATGTAAATTAGTTACTAATAAAATAGATTTTCAAACATATTAAAGAAGAAAATTATATTTTTCATCTTCTATATTCATATTTTTGAATGAAAAACCGGTCCGGTCTAAGACCGGTTTTTATAGGGTTTTGTATCAGACCGGACCGAAGACCGGAAAATTAAAATCCTTGATCCGGAGACCGGACCGAATTTTGAACAACCCTATTCCAAATCCGTTCTACCAAACAAGCTGTGAGTATCTCTCGTAAATTAGTTGCATCAAAGCTTCATTGGGAATTCATTCATCTAGATTCAAAAATGACACTGGCGAGAAGAGTGATATCAGGCATGGCTGTTTCTGGCGCCATCAAATTGCTTTCTCTCTCCTCTCACGTCACGTCCATGCATCGTTCTTCTGCTATCCTCTATCGCGAGGCAATCGTCTTTGTCTCGCTTATTCTTGCATATATTCATTTCTCACTCTTTTTTTTTCCTCTCTTTTTGTCGATTTGGAGGTGTTAATAGATTAAACGGTTACAATTTTTTGCTTTTATTAGATTTAATTTTGTGTTGATTATGTGCAATTAATTTCCTTTCCAAATCCAATAGTTTTTTTTTGCAGATTCAATTTATCTGAATGGTAACGGTCTATTTCTTGGTGAAATTCAATTGGTTCTAATATGTTCGGGATGTCGTGATTAATTATTTTATGAACTTTTAAACTTAACATTCAATCTTCAGCTGTTTAGTGCTTACAATTATGAAATTATTAGAAAATTAAGATGCGTTATTGCTGATTATGACAAATTATGGCATTTTACTCGGAATATCTGTAGTAATAATGTTATATCTCTATCATATATATTTGGTGATTGCCTATTAATTGGGCAATGCTTTGGTGCATTCCGATGTTTTATTTATTGGTTTTTATGTATATAAATGTCGATAAAGTTTGTGGATGCTGGGAAATTGATATATCCATGTACTTTCTATTAGCATTGTTTTTCTAAATGCTAATATGATGATGCTGTGTTTCTGTAGATGAGCACTGAAGCTCAAAATGTTGCCACAAGACTAGAAAATTCGGGACTCTTGCGACGTCAAGCTCTGATTGCAGGAAAATGGACTGAAGCTTATGACAAGAAGGTTATTGAGGTATGATACTCTTGTTTTAGAGGTGTCAGATTGATGTTAGTCTCCCATATACTCGTGGTTGGCGAATAGGTAATTGATGGAGACCACTTTGTTCAAACGTAGGATTTAGTTGCGCACCAGGTCATTAGTTGGAGGATCAAATTTAAGTGTCTTTTCCCCCTCCTTAACTAGAAAAGTAAGATAACAATGGTAGGTCTCCTTATCACCCATACTGTATTCCTTGGAATCTGAAAAAATCAATTTAGACTTTAGGCGGTGTTCGGTTTGACGGAAAACATCTTGAACTGAATGTTATTTTCAATGGAGAATATATTTAAATGAAGTCTAGTTGTTTGGAAAAGAAGATTGAGAAAAAGGTGGCTTGTTGAAGTGTGGAAGATTCAGCACGAAATCATAAATAAGCTCTACCAAGGATTGCCAAACATTTGGTACTGAGTTTCCTCCTCCCTTTTTAGTAACAAAATGAAGCAGAAGTAGGACCAAACTGAGAGTTAGCAGCAGTTTTTTAAGGATTAGTAAATGCGCCTCCTATCCGTAAGAAAAAGTACACCCTGCTCTGTATAAATTTGTTCGGATGGGATCAAATGAAGTCCTGTTGGCAAATTGGTGGCCTACTTGGAATAATGAATTTTGAGGGTTAAGCTTGTCAGCATCTAGGTTTCAAGTTCCCTCTTTGAGGTTATTGTATAGTTGGAGAGAGTTTTTAGGTTGTGAGTGACATTTGTCCTAATTTTTTGAATATCTTAAATAAATTGTAACATATAGCTTTAGGACGTTAGGCCCCCCCCCCCTCTCTTTTAGTCCTTTTGTGTTTGGGTGGAAGAAAAACCCCATATGTCTTTAGTGCTTAAAAGAGAACTTAAACCAAAAACATTTGCAATAAGTGCAATGATGAAAATCTTCCTATTTTTGTCAGGGATGTATTACAATTGACATTTTTGGTGTCGTACATCTTCTGAAGCTGCTTTTTTTGGTTTGCAATGAAGTGACTAAGTGTCATGTTGTGTTGGATAGACACAAGTCGACATGCGACACCTGAGGTAAATGAAGGGGTCGAAGTAAAGAGAGTTGGGCATCGACTGAGAACCATCGTCGTTAACGCCATAAAATAACACATGGAAGACGACAATTAGGCCAAGTTTCTCGTGAAGTGGCACCTTTACAATCACTTCCATAGTTACCACCATACATTTAACTTGCAGCCATATAAGCCATTTATCCTAAAACAGAGCACTCACTGCATGGCATGCTAATGAGCCAAGCCAACGTTGAGCTCGTGCTGGCTTGGCTTGGCTCTAGAATGCCGAGGCTTGACACAAGCTAGAAGCTCGTCAAGCTCAAATACTTAGGTTCAGTTTGAGCTTGAGATAACCGATTATGTCCATACAAGTACTACGAAGATCCTTTTTTCATACGAACACATGTTAAATTATTTTCTATATATTATCATGGTAATTGAAATAGTCAAGCTTAGTTGTGAGCTTTTTGACCTGAATTTTCTAGATCTATAGCTGAGTTCGATGTTAAATCAAGCTGCTCACTAGCCATTTTGGCACTTTATTGCCCCTATTAATATCAAATCTAAGAGATGAAAAATGGCAGTCCAGATGATATCATCCCTAGATATCATCCAAGGTATCTATTTGGACTAGTTTCGTATTTTTTATTTATAAGGTGTCACCAGTGTCGAAATTAGTCTAGAATGCCTTTTAGGTGCAAATACTGTTGCCAGATGATCATATTTCTATTTTAAGCTTATGAAGGCATTTTAATAGGTATCGTATCAATGTGCCTGTAGAGGCTACAGTACACACATAAACTTTTTCAATTTTATTGTGTTTTCTACTTTCCCTTAAGAGAGCACAATTCCATATCGATCTTTGCACTTTTGATGTTAACCCGTATGGGCTCTATGAACTTTGTTCATAAGTAAAGTGTACTCAATATTATGGCAGGTAACCAATCCTGCTACTGGTGATGTTGTGGCAAATGTTCCATGCATGGGTGTGAGGGAGACAAATGATGCAATATCTGCAGCTCATGAAGCTTTCAGCAGTATGTGACTTGAATCTCATCATTTCTTGTGTTGTTTGACACCAAATAGTCTTTATATGTACGATTCTTCTCATCTTTGATATTATTAGCTCCTGATATTCCCAAAATCTTCTGATATGTTATTCTGATCAATATTTGGTCATCAGTTGGTTGAAGCATGATCTTAATCTGTTGTGGAATCTGGAGTGGAGAGTGGTGCTAGACTTCACTTTGAACTATGTTTGGTGGGGATCATTCTTTTCATGTTCAGTTTCTGAATTTTTTCTTGATGACATCTTTTGGAAAGCCATGGTTCATGAATTAGTGTCTTGGATCCTTAGTTTTAAAAAGCGCGCCTTGGGCGCGCCTAGGCGCCAGGCGACCCAAGGCGCACAAATAATCGCTTCTGCAACCTCAGGCGAGGCGAAGAACACAAGGCGAGACAAGGCGCCAAAAGGCGCGCGCCTTTGTAAAGGCGAGAGGCGCGGAAGGCATGCGCTTTCTGCAGCAGGGCGCGCGTGAGCCCCACGTGCCTTCTTTTTCCCTTTTTTTTGTTTTTTCTCTGTTTTGAACGTTATACTTAGAACTTACCTTAGATTCTTAGAAGAGTCGACACTTTTACAAACCCTAGAACTGGAACTCGACAAAGAAGGTGCAACAAGAGTCGACACAACAGCTGCTCCTTCGCCGGTGGTACAGCCTCGCCGGTCATCGCCCCTTCTCCGGTCGTCGTCGCCGGTAGTCGCCCCTTCACCGGTAAGTTCCTCTGCTTCTCTTTTTCGTCTCTTATTTGGGGTTTGTATTCTCTTATCATATGGATGTACCTTTTGATTCTCTCTCTCTCTCTCTCTCTCATATTATCTTATCTTTTGTGCCAAAGCAAATGTCAAGTTCTATGCGAAACGAAAGATGTTTCTAGCATAACCTGATATTGACCCCAAATCAAACTCAGACCCGATCCCTTGACCAGAATTCTCAGCCCCTTGCTCAAGTCAACTAGAACTTACAATTAAAGATTCCTGTTTAATCTTCTTCTCACAATCAAGTAATTCCGCATATCATACCCCTTTCCAGTTCAGGAAGATCATTGAAGTTGGTCTCTTGTTCACACTTCATTTCTTGTCTTAAGGAAGTTGACTACGCCTAGGAGGAACACATGCATTAATATCTTCTTGCTTTCACATGCCAACTGCATCAATTTTTTTTTTTTTGAGTTGATCGATCACAAAATCCAATTTAGCCCCTCAGTAAAAAGCTGCGGGTTTGCTCATTATCCGCATTGACTGCCATGTTGTTTGTTCCTGCTTGTAGGACAACAAAACCAAGTTCACCTAGAGAACTCGATGGCTCTCATACCTAACTGATGCATATTTGAACACAAGGACTGACGACTTTTTGGGAAGCTTCATTTGCAAAATTGGTTGGCGTCGGTTTAAACTCTTATGCTTCACTCAAAAAATAACCTATGCAAGAAATGTTGTTCAACTTCTCTCATTAGACAAGTGTGTTTAATTTGACTCACTTTCAGATTCCAAAGTTTTTTGCAAGTGAATTATCTGAACATCGGAATCTGAATAAAAGCAGTTACAAAAGCGTGACTGAAATAGGCATTATTGTAGCTCTAAAATCCAAATTCCTAAGCTTTAAAATGAACTCTAGATGAATATAATCTAAAACACAAAGTCCTACTTTATTTATAGGCGTTCTTACTTTATTCTCTCTCTCTTACATCTAACTAACTATGTATCTTCCTTCACAAGCTTCTCATGAATTGAATTATAATGTGCTTCCCATAGTACCTTCCTGAGTAGGTCAGTTCATTATTGCAGAGGGTGGTTGTTTCTTTCTGGTGGCAGATCAAAGGGATATTGGGTTGTACAGGGGACCATTAGGAGGGGGAGAGAAATTGCATTTGCCATGGGGTGTATGGAGTAAAATTTCTTAAATTGACCACTAATTGGCTTGCCGTCTGAGGGAAAGGGTCCCTTGTCGACTACTAATGAGTTGGCCAGTGGCCAACTTGTGGAACAGTAAGTTTGGGGGAGGACGAAAGGGGGAGGGGGATGGGAGAGAAATAAGGAAGCGAGGAAATCAGGGAGGCCATTAATGCTCATGCAGTTGGCTTGATAGGTGAGTTATGGTATGCTGTGGGGTGCACGAAGGGGCTGTCTCTTTTTCTTGTTTTAAATTTTCTGGTGAAGGAATTTTTGGTGTCCTATAAAGAATAATGGGATCCAGCCAAAAAGATAACATTACTTCTAACTTCTAATAGAAGATGAGCACATGATTTGAAGTAGAAGGCATCATATTACCGTGAAAATTTCTAATAATGCCTTTTGTTGATGTGTCCAAACTATGGAGGCAAAATGTGTAGTTTCGGGAACTTTATTAACCAGGCTGGGTATGGAAGCTTTGTAGATTATAGAGAGCTATTATAACTGTCAAACTTCACTGTGCGCTCTGCATTGTAGATGGTGAAATAGGATTCATATAATAATCTTATTGGCTTTGTTTTTTTCCTTTGTGCTGCTTCGTTCATTAGTTGTGCCTTGTATTTCTTTCCTTTTCTGGGTCTTGGTTGTTGGTTTATTTGCGCTATTAACTTATTCAACTCTTGCTAAACCTTTGTTGATGGCATTTCTTTGTTTCTTTCCCCCTTTCTTTTTGTCTTTTGTCCTGTAGCGTGGAGCAAAACCACAGCAGCGGAAAGGAGCAAATGCCTACGGAAATGGTACCAAAATGTTTATTTTTCTCCTTAAATGTTCAATGTACTTCAATTATGTTTGCTGCATGGAATTAAAACTCTCCCGTTCCGTTACAGAACGGCCGTTCTGTAATGGATTCCGCGAAATCCCGTTACGGAACGCCATAATGAAAATCACATACTTCTCGCCGCGTTGTCCGTTCCGTAACACGAACTCGCCGCGTTAGAACGCTTTTATCCCAGTTACATCCGTTCTTTTCAAACATTGGCCAAAAATATTTTATGATTTAATTATATGGCTGATGAAACATGATATTCTGATAGATTTGATTATATTATGTTGTAATAATGCTTCATAAACTAAAACAATGCAAATAAGATTAGAACATATTAATGTGATTTTTTAACTAAAAATTCACGCCGCTTCGGCCGCGAAACGTCCTATTTTCTCGTTACAAGCCGTTCCCGCGACAACGCGACTGTTCCCACGAACGCGACCGCGTTTTTTTCCTTGGTTTGCTGCCATCGATAAATGTCTACTAATGATGAATATTTTGCAATTTAGTTCTGAATAGTGATGAGTTAAAAAGTGATACTGCAAGTACACGGTGTTGTTAGTAGAGACTAGGCAAATACTGGTCGATTCCGTAGATTATTGTTCAATTTTTAACTATTTTAAGGTGAAAAAGATATGTGGATTAACTAAACTAACCTAAAGAATACAAATTAAAAATAGGGAATTATCAATAAATAAAGGCTTAGGGCACTAGTTCGGTCCACGTCCACTATGCTTATACCAATCCAATGAAATAAAACAACTCAACAATACTTGGGGTCTAGGGTCGAGCAATTAGAGCAAGGGTTTATCGTACTGTCGGGTATTAACGCTCTTAAATCCACAAATGTAGTACGATCGCTAACATAATCAGATTCACCAATTGTTCTAAGTCTCTAAAAGCACGATCTTTTGATTCTAATTTTTAGCAAGAAGATAACTCATGATATTGGCCAATTACATGAACTACGCAATACTAACAAATCAACTACTATTACTCTAATCAAAACCCAATTATAAAAGAAATTTAGAATAACAACATCATGGTA
This sequence comes from Beta lomatogona, assembly GCA_947646795.1. NCBI lineage: Eukaryota > Viridiplantae > Streptophyta > Magnoliopsida > Caryophyllales > Amaranthaceae > Beta > Beta lomatogona. The sequence goes on from CANSNZ010000942.1 coordinate 3,467,456, forward strand.
TAAACATGGTTTCCCTCACTTAGCCCTAAAATTAAACTATTTACTCATGACAATGAAGAACAAAATCATATTCAACGGAAAGCAATTCAATGAATTTTCCACAAATGTCGACCAACGCTTATCACCACTGTTAGCAATTGTAGGCCTTTGATCTCATATATGTCATCTCAACGTAGGATATTAATTAAATCTTATTATTAATTTTAGGGTTAAAAAAACTGAAAAAGAAATTCTTTCCTCAAATTTAGGATATTTAAAAGTTCAACAATATCTACTGTGATTGGAAACAAAAAAAAAGATGTTAAAAAAAAAATCACTCCCACTTTTAACATCATTCGGATTAACCTTATTTCAGGCAATTTTTATTTCTTCTCTTTCCTCCATGGCTAAAGTGAAGATGTTTTGCTCTATAAATATTTAAGCATTTGTTTGATTGTAAATTTAAATACTTTCTCCCCTAAGAAAGTAATATCAAATCAAATTAAGGGAGGGAGGTGTGTTTGAGTGACAATACTTTCTCCCCTAACCTTGGTCCTTTCATTGCTCATCTTCTCTAATTCAAGCGTTCCCACTTCTCCACTTTCCTCTACTCTATGTGTTCTTCCAATATGCCATTAAATCAAGAGGTATGTGACTTGCAATGTCGTTGGTCTGTTTACTTCAAAACCTTAAAATTGCAGATTGAGCTCAGTATCTAAGGTGTTTTTTGGGGGGGGGAGAGTTGAATACAAGCATTAAAGGATTTTGACGAAAACCATACGAAGAGGATGAAGGTTAATGGTTTAGAAGCAGATTATTAAAAAATCCTCGTTAGGAGGGAAAATGATTAACAAATTCTTATTATTTTATGTAACTGAACCCACTGTAAGATAATTTAGTGGCGGGCCTAAATGCAGCTAGCCATGGACAGAATTCGGCAAAGTAAAAGGAAGGATGATGGAGATGATATATTTATTATATTTGAAGATATAAATAAAATCATAAATATTTGAATATTTGAATCCCCTAAGATTATGATTTGAATATTTGAAATCAATGGTCTACATTTCATGATAGTGGTGATTAGTGGTGATCGAAATTCAATGTGGAATTTTCGCAATTCATGATCATCAAAAATAAGAATGGATACTTTAAATTGAGAAACTAAAACGAAGCAGAAAATAAATACCGATCAATTGAAAAAAAATCGAATGTGAAATCAACGAACTTTATGAAACTTCTAAGCAAGAGAAAAGTATTTCTTGAAACTAAATTTGGAGAGAAAACTAAAGTTTTAAAATTTTAATAAAACGAGTGTCCAAAGCTGACTTTAATCGAAATTACAAATTATTTATAGTGTTTGGAAAACAACGAAAACACGTCCCAAATAACTCTGCTCCGATATCTGCTTAGTCAACTAGGAAAACCCGCCAAGTCAGGCGCGAACATCATTTTATCGCCCCATTCTTTAGAAACTTCACCAATCCTCTTGCTTCACCAATTCTCTATTCTGACTTCAATTTTCGGAGCACTCATCTTGCTTCTTGAACTGTCTATTAGCCTTAAATAATTATGGGACTTGCGTTCCATGGCTAGTTTGAGGCATCTGCATAATAAAGCACAAAAGAGCGGAACCAAATACAACTTTATCAATTCATATAAAAAGGAGCTCAAAAGAGCTCAAATTGCTACTCAAGTGCCAAGGAATGTGGGTTAAAATCAATGTAAATTTCAGGGGTACCAATTAAACAAAACCCAGATGGAAAAGTAGCTGACTTATTTCTTCTGCTCTCTAGGAACCAATTAGCAAAGCCCATAAATATGGACCTGCTGACTCCATGTAGGAAATAACAAGCCCAATCATTGTCGATCATTACTTGCTAACTAGAAGAGTCCATACTGAATATGATGCTGCTTCATTTGTGTACAGAGTCTATAGACCAAACATGCATTACCCATTTGATAAAAAAATGCTTATCCATGTAATTCTTGCTGCGTAAAGGGACCAATAGAATACTCAGCCCAATAAAACAGGTCCCATATTTCGAAGTTGTCCACCCAACCACCTTTACATCCGAAAAACAGTAATGGCACCAAATAAGCAAAGAGCTAAAATGAAATGATTCAGTCTCAACACCGAATAATCGTGTTCCAAGAAAACTATAGTTAAAGTTGTAAAAAGCTCATGATGCATGATCATGATATGAATCACTTTTATTTCAGACTTCCAATTGGGAGAAGGTAATTCAGTTTCTGGATATTTTTTATTAGGAGAGGCCCTAAAGAGTTGGAGTTATGGAAGTTGAATAATTTAGTGATTTAGTCTTGTTTAAAAACTTTCCTCTTTCTGAATCATCGAATAAGATGCTGAAATTGGGGGGACTCTTCTGGTATTTTCACAAATCTTGTTATTCTCATTGACAAAAGGTTCATTCACATGGAATTTTGCTATAGTTTAATGTTAGGATATTTTTCAGTGATGTCGAGGACGCCAGTTTTCACGGGATATGGTGGTTAACATTCTTTCCCTTTGGTGCCATTTAGTGGAGGTTTTCTTGGGCCTTTTCTTGGATGATGTCATGCTTTGTTGGTGTACCATTTCCATGTACTGAGTTCTGTTGTACATCTTATCTTCAATTTCAATCAAAAATTTCCCCTTTTTATGGGAAAATATAAGTATTGATTTAGAAAGATTTGGACATTCTCACTCTCAGCTGCAGATCTGAGATGAAACTTTCAGGAAACAAATTAGAACATCCAATCTCTTGTTCAAAACTATACAATATAAGCTCTAAATTAATAACTAAAAAAATATTTGGTGCCAAGCCCCTACCCATCCCATGCAAGATCCTCCCTGGTTCTCATGTTTTGTTGTGATTCTGGTCCATGAACCTACTAGAGAATAGAGATGTGGGATTCATGCTTTGGGACCCTAAATCAAATATTCGTAATAATCTGTCACAATCATTGTCGATCATTACTTCCTAACTAGAAGAGTCCAAATTAAAGAGAATTAGCTGATAACTTATTCTTTTCTTTCACCAGAACAGTTTTATATCATGCGTCATCATTCAATTTATTCAGAAAAATTTTCATTCAGGTATGATTTGCTGATTGCTCACAAGGAGGAGCTTGGACAACTTATTACATTAGAGCAAGGAAAACCCTTGAAAGAAGCAATTGGAGAGGTAATATTCTAGTAGTATCTGGGTAGGGACTGGCAGGATACAATTCGATTGGGTTTTCACTGCTATAGTGATTTTCTTGGACATGAGGAAGCCGGTTCTTTAGGATGTTATGTAATGTACAGCTGTTGCTGCTTGTCTTCCTGGCTTAGGTGTTCTAGTTTGTCAGCCAATTTTTATTTTTGAAAGAAAACTCTCGCAGCAACATAATCATTGCAGAAATGACCACTAGCACATGTTAGACTAATGGAGAGGGAGTTCACTACTTCACCTATAGAAATCAGAAATTTGCAGATTCAATGTATCTGTTACTCAGAGGACGTCAGGTTTTTGTTGAAAAGGAGTCTTCTATATTGTCTTAGGAATTAATGCTCCTCTTGTTTTCCAAGGTTTCTTGAATAGCACCGATTCTTGTTTCATTTCTTCTCTTCTCAGGAAACAAGGCGAGTCATCATAAACTCTAGATAAGAGCTTGCTAAATTTACTTGTACTTGTCCGCTCATATTGAATTACATGAACTTGCTACCAATTATTAATTTCAAATGACTATCTAAAATTGACTAGTCAAAATGAACCAAGTATAAAATCGACCCTTAGTTAGCAACACCCAGCTATGACCCTTATCCCAAAATGACTAAGACTTGATTCATACTCGAACCAATATTGATGGGTTTGAAATAATTATTAATTTTTTTTTGTTTCTTACTTTTTTTATCTTTATTTTTTAACGTCTATAAATCTTTTCCTCTATTTTTGATCTGTAATTCGTTTCATCTTTCTCGAATTAGTCTAGGTGAAACTTAAAAGAATTTGGTTTAGCCATTTAATAAAAATATGTTAATAATTTGATTATAGTTATTTTATTGAATAAAGTACGAGGAGATGGTTATTTTGATATGTACAAGTCATATTTCGCAATTAGAAGGTAGAAGATTGAACTAAGAGAGAGTCACGAGTGGTTTGAAATGAAACATAAAGACACATGTACATATTAATTGATATTTTTAGGGTAAATTGAATACTTACCTTTTATAGAAAATCTAAACCTAAATGATTTTCTCTTATTAGGCTATGAGCATATTGGGAAAGAACAAATCCTCCCTAATCTACTCCTTCAATCTACTTTTCAATCTACTATTTGGGGTTGAATCTATTCGTTACACCTTATTGAGCTCTTTACCGAATGCTACTAAATTTTGAATTCAAGGTTATGTCATAGGGATTAATTATAGAAAAAAACAGTTCCTGTAATGATTTGATTTAATTTCATTGATATAATCTTTAATTGGGTATATAACAATTAGGAAAAATTTCATAAAACTACATTTTATAACCAACTTTTTTCATAAAACTACCTTTTAAACTTTTCTTTCAAAAAACTACTCCCTCCGTTCTCTTTTGTTCTTTTCATTTGGAATCAGGGGAGGAACCAATGCAACATTAAATGCTTGGTTAGATTCCCCTTATTTAAGGAGAGAGAAATCAATTTAATAATGAGATTCTACCTCTTTACCCTTATCCATTTGCACGCATTAACCCAATGCTCATAGTGAAGAGAGAAAGCAACCATGAAAAATGATGTCTGGTGATTTGCTTCCATTTTTCTTAGCTTTTAATCTTTTTATCGTCATCAACTTTTATTCAATAAATAAATAAAATCACAAACTGATTTTGTTATTATCTCAGACCGTATTTCGAATTCCAATTCTTGAAAGTTATACATTAATTCCTCAAATGATTTTTCTGTTTCCCTGATTTTGCTTCGAAGAACCCTTCATTTTTCTATCTTCTCTACTTTGTCTTCTTCTTCTGCTTGCTGCTGCCGCATGTTTTCCTTTGATTTCCGGCTGATTCCTGCCATGTTTGTCAAGTGATGCCTTGTTCGCCGCCGCGTCATTCTGGGTGCCACTGCTGTTGTTCCTAGTCACTGGTGTTGTTGCAGTAGCGTGGCTGTGCTCGCTGCTGTTGTCATTCCTTTTCCTTCTCTCTCCTCAGTTTTTGTCCTGTGTGTTGCTGCCATTGCTCGCCTGCCGTTCTTTTATTTTTGCCTAAGGTTTATCAGTTAAGATGAAGATGAGTGAAAGAAGATGAAAATTATGGAAGAGAGAGAAAGACTCAAATATAGAATACCGAGATAAATGAAGAGTAAATGCGGTTCAATGACATAGAAAATGTAAATGGCTTGTGAGGAGTGGGTAATAAATATAGTGGGGAATACTAGGGAACAAAAGAGGGACAAAGTTGATATTTTATATTTTACTAAGGGTAATTTTGTCCAAAAATAGCCTTTAAATGGAAAGATTCAAAATAAGAAGAACATTATGAAATTTCCCGATGGGGATTACACGAAGAACAAAAGAGAACAGAGGGAGTACCTTTTAAAAAATTTCTTTCAAAAAACTACCTTATATAACAAATTTATTTCAATATACTACCATTTGACTGTTAATGACATTTAACCTCCAATAATGCGGTCACCACAAAACACTTTTCTCTTCTCCCCTATCGTTTCCCTTGTCTTTCCTTGTTACCCCACTGGCAGTAGCCCTTAAGGCGGCAATCATTTAATGATTAATATTAACTATAAATATAAAATTGGTAGTATATTGAAAGAAATTTGTTATATAAGGTAGTCTTTTAAAAAAAAAAATTTAAGGGTAGGTTTTTGAAAAAAGTTGGTTATAAAAGGTAGTTTTTTGAAACATTGTCTCACGTAATTTTGAATCTAGGCTTATTTTCCAAAAACAATATTAGCTTATCTTAGTTTCCCATGCTAACTTGACTAATTTTCAATAATTAAAAAACCTTAACCCATCTTCAAAGTAATACCCCCTCCGTCCTACATTACTCTTTACACTTTCCATTTTCAACTCTCCCACATTACTCTTACACTTCCTATTTTTGGACGTGGCCTGCATTATGTTAGTGTTTCTACTTTCCAAGCTTGTCCCACCACTCTCTCTTGTCCAAACAAAATGACACCCCACTAATTCCCAATCACATCTACCGTTTCAATATAATAAAAATTGATGACCAAACAACAATTTATCATCTAAATGTACGTGCCTTGACAAGTATAAGGATTAATGTGGCACAGAGGGAGTATTGTCGCGATACATTGAAGCTTATGGAAGTTAATTGTGACAGTAGATGTACAATTGTCACATTTGTCTAACAATTGATGACCAAACAACAATTTATCATCTAAAAGTATGTGCCTTGATAAGTGGAAGGATTAATGTGGGACGGAGGGAGTATTGTCGCGATACATTAAAGCTTACGAAAGTTAATTGTGACAGTAGATGTACAATTGTCACATATGTCTAATTTAATGTGCCTTTTCATTCTGTAATTTTGTTTTTCCATGAAGCTTAGAAATGATAGAAGGCTAGAGCAATAAGATAGAATCAATTTTATCTATCGAAGTGTTTTTTTCTACTCTATTCACATCATCCTAGAAGTTAGAATGTTCATTTTTAACGCATATATATAGAGGTAGGATCCACTGAAAACTAACCTTAAGCTGAAAACGGAAACCGGCCTTTTTGCTCATTTTGGAGATTTTTGCTCATTTTATGTTTTTTGCTCATTTTAAGAAACTTTTGCTCATTTTAACAAACTTTCGCTCATTGCACGAAGTTTATGCTCATTTTACAACCTTCTGTTCATTTTATGATTTTTTGCTCATTTTATGTTTTCGCTCATTTTCAGAAACTTTTGCTCATTTTACAAATTTTTGCTCATTATATGTTTTTTCCTCATTTTATATTTTTGCTCATTTTAAGAACTTTTTGCTCATTTTAAGAAACTTTTTGCTCATTTTATGTTGCAGTTTTCAGTTTTCAGTTATGCGCCCGAAAGGGGCTCAAAGTTAATAGTAGTAGTAGAGAAAGAAATAAGATATTTCATATTGATTTCTGGTTAGAAGATAAATATGGTAATGTTTTATATTTTTATATATATTTTTATGTTTTTGTATTCGAACACAAACGAGGAAACAAAGGAAATCGATTGTTGTTCTCTATACACAAATTTCCAGTTTTATTCTTGAACAATCAGAACAATAGCATGTCTAGGAACCCATGTTTAGGAACATGGCTGAATTTTGTAATATTGGCTTGTGACGAGACATGGACAGATACCCATTTGATAGCTATATGATAGAGCTAAATTCCCCAACTCTGGTGGATTTGGACCCATGAATATGTTTTTTTTTTTTTTTTCTAGAAACAGTAATTGTTTCGTGTGGTTTTGCCTAACGCACGACATGATGATTCATTCTAAGTTCTTTCCTTGTCTTCGTCCTATCTAATTGTATAGCATGGGACCTCTTTTTTCATTATAGCGAAAACTAACTATTTTGGTTGCAGGTTTCCTATGGGGCTGCCTTTATTGAATTTTTTTCCGAGGAGGCAAAACGTGTTTATGGTGAAATTATACCTGCTCCACTTTCTGATCGTCGGTTATTCGTTCTGAAACAGGTGTGTATGAAGTCTAAGTTACAGATTCATGCGCTCTTTGCCAAATGTCATTAATACTTAATAGTCTCTTGTTGTGTGACTTCTTTAAATATATTGCTTTTGTTGAATTGTGTTTTGAGAAAGTAGGAACATAATAGGTTGTGACATTATCTTATTGATTGACGTGAAGAAGATTTAGGAACATAAATGGTAGTATTACTGTGCATGTATGACGTGGAAAAAATGAGATTGCACTCTAATATGTTGATGTTTACATGTCAGTTTTCTACTTTCCCATCTTTAGTTACATTTGACAGGGAATTAAAACTCTCCCGTTCCGTTACAGAACGGCCGTTATGTAACGGATTTTGGATTTGCCGTTCCGCGAAATCCCGTTACGGAACGCCATAATAAAATTCACATACTTCTCGCCGCGTTATCCGTTCCGTAACGCGAACTCGCCGCATTAGAACGCTTTTATCCTCGTTACATCCGTTCTTTTCAAACATTGGCCAAATTTTTTTATGATCTAATTATATTGTTGATGAAACATGATATTCTAATAGATTTGATTATATTATGTTGTAATAATGCTTCATAAACTAAAACAATGCAAATAAGGTTAAAGCATATTAATGTGAGTTTTTTAAAAAAATTCACGCCGCGCCGGCCGCGAAACGTTCTATTTCCCCGTTACAAGCCGTTCCCGCGAACGCAACTGCGACCACGTTTTTTTTCCGGCATCTGAGAATCAAAAGTCCTCATAAAGAGTAAGGATTATGTCTAGAGAGCCTTTTTGGATGACTTAACATGTTGGATAGATCCGGAAATGTAGAAAACTATTTTTCTTATGGGTGAGATTTTTTTTCTAATTCTTTTAATGTTTTAATATTAGACGTGCATATGTTTGAACTCGATTTCTATTGTTGATGTTGTATGGGTGTATTAAAAAGTGTTTTTCCCCTTTTCATGTTTTAGGAGTAGTCAAACTTGTAGGTAACCTCTTTTGCATTGTAAAGTGGCTACCTTGATATGGAGTAAATTATTGACTATCTTGCTATCTAATGGGTTTGTAGACAATCTATCATGAAGCATTTGAAGGTTAGCTATTCTGTAGGATGAGTAAGGGTAAGAGGTTTCTTGGGGTTCTATTCCTTGCCATCATGTGTTTTTTTCGGATGGATTGGAATTCCAAAAAAATTTAGGTAAAGAACCTCTACTATTCATTTCGTGCAATTTGCAATGGCTTAAGCGGAGGGGAATTATAGAAAGTGGCATTATAATTGAGGAAGACAAGAGAGCTAATTAGAGGGGGGGGAGAGAGAGAGGAGGGAGAGGGGGCGAGAGAGAGGGGGGGAGAGGGGGAGAGAGAGGGGGGGGAGAGGGGAGGGAGAGAGGAGAGAGAGGGTGAGAGGGAGAGGGGGCGAGCGAGAGAGAGAGAGAGAGGGGGGAGAGAGGGAGAACGAGCGCGAGAGAGAGAGAGAGAGAGAGAGAGAGAGAGAGAGAGAGAGAGTCACATTCTCCATAAATGAAGGAGATTAGAGAGAGAGAGAGAGAGAGAGAGAGAGAGAGAGAGAGAGAAACCAAGAAGAAAATCATAGAGAGAATGAGAGTCACATTCTCCATAAATGGAGATTAAAGAGAGACAAAGCAAGAAGAAAATCATAGAGAGTTGGCTTTAGTTTTAGTTAACTCTTGGCTGTGTACAAGCCACTAAGATGCTTGATTATCCTTTTATTCTTGCAATTCCATGTAGGTAAATAATTATTTAGAGTTCCCTTTAGTTTTGTTTAGCTCCTGGGACTTGGGTGTGTTCGACAGATCAAGTCACTCAGTTGCTTGATATGTCCTTTACTTGATCTAGAGTTAATGAGGACGATTTCCTAGATTTAATGCACAAGAATGTCCTTCAGATGTTAGAGCAACTGAGGCTGCATAGCAATTATTATGGAGCTAATACAAAGGTGGTAATGTGCTTAATTAGCCATAACTTGGGCACCTGAGCTCCATCATGCTACAAAAATGCAGGTTATAATTGAGTTAGTTGAGTTTTTTTAGGACACTTCATACATACTTTGTGTAGATTTGGCTTACAAGTTTTTACTATCCCACTTGGAATAGGTTTTTCTTGTTTCAAGCACGTAGGAGTTCGGACTCTAAAACTGTTATTTTTATTTTCGGTTATTAGTAGATAGAGTTCATTTGTAATAGCACTTTTAAAACCGTGTAATGAGACAACGGTTGTTCTTAGTCCTATATCTAGTTGGTTTAGGAGTCTGAATTATTTCGGTTATTCTAGTTAGTGATTAATGATTAAAATTCCGAAATCTCTTGTGTTCAACACTTGAGTACTAATCTTGAAAGTTGGTGGTTGATTCCTTTATGCTTTCTTGTTGGTGGGTAATTCGATTCTTCAAACTACAACTACTTGTTCTATCTATCCTTGTTATTCCGGACGTTATTTGATCCCCCTGGATCAAATACATCATTACTTCTGTAATTTTACTTTACCTGTTTTAATTATCAATTTTCTATCTTAATCATCATCGATCAAATTTTCCCAGCTATGTCAATTCATATCACAATATGATAGGGGTGCTTCTGAAAAATAACATTTCAATGATAGTCAGCATGATGGGACTGCCATTACCTTGAAGTTTCTTGAGGAAAGCTGGTCATTTATTACTCTAATATATATTCTCATCATCTGGAAAAGGGAAAGGAAGCATCGAAAGATAGCTGTTAGCCTCTTATATTTTTTATTATGGGCAGATGGATTTATATTTTATACTCATGTGAAGGATTGATCAATGCTTTTAATTTGGAGCAAAATACTTTTGCCGTTCTTTTTTCCACATTACTGATCTGCAAGAATATGAGACGAGTAAAAGAAATTCACCAGCACCAGATTGTTCTTTAGAATTAAAGCATTGTTGTTGTTGTTGGTAGAGATAAGCAGTCTTTCATCAGGTAGGTTCCACTTTGTGCTGCTATTGTATCTTGTATATGGCAAAATCCTTGATTCGACTATCTCTCCCATGTTACAGCAGTAATTCATTTCTCTAATACACGTTTTTGCCTTCACTGGTCTTGATGGTGGTGGAGATGATATGAAAATTCTTTAATGTGAAAAGGTCTACAATTTGATTATTTTTCTGCGCTGTTGTTGAATTATTAATACCTGTTTACGTTAATTTTTTCATTTGATGTTGTTCCCCAATGAATGACTGTAAGATCTTTTTGCAGCCGGTTGGTGTTGTTGGAGTCATTACTCCTTGGAATTTCCCACTAGCAATGATTACTCGAAAGGTCTGGAATTTACCTCCGTCAAGATTGATTAACACTATGTGTTAGCAATTGCTATGATAAAGAAGCAATGGAACTTGGATCATCTTATACATACCTCATAGTGGATTGGTCTCCAATAATGTAGCATGTCTTTTCGTACTGTATCAGGTTGGTCCTGCTCTTGCCAGTGGTTGCACTGTAGTGATTAAACCATCAGAGCTTACCCCCTTGACAGCTTTGGCAGCAGCTGAGCTCTCCATTCAGGCTGGGATACCTCCGGTAATCATTTCATGTAGAAAATTTTGCAGCACTTTCCAAATTAAAGTAATATATATTGTACATCCGTAGCAAGAACGTAGAAATGAAATAGAAGAAGATATTGAATTGTAAGCATTCGAGTGAGCATCAATTCAATGCCATGCTTATGGACCGGCAAGTGTGGTAAAACAAAGACTTTAGTGTGCGACTGAGATGCTCACATCAATGGCCTTTCAGATTATAACAATATTTTTACATTGCACTTCCTTACCTCTACCTGAACAAAGAGGGGGAGGGGGAGGGGGGCGCGTCTCTAACTTTACGAGTATTCTTTTTCACTATCTTTTTCCAATCTTCGTTCTTCAGTCTCAGCAGCTTATCTTTTGCTCTATATAGCAGTAATACATGCTTCCTAGAGACTGGATGCGTTAAAGTCTTGTTGCAGTTGATCATATAAACTTGTGGGTCTTCATCTATTCAGGGTCCCTTTTTTCTTCAAAAAACTTGACTCTAATACTCTATACATTCCTCCACAATTTCTTATTTCTTTTCCTCTTTAGTTTGAAAATTTTGATATCAGATTGTAGTCTGTGTATTTGAGGATTTAAATTGGTGCTGATGATGGAGTGTGGAGAGCTTGCCATGACCAAATACAGTGAAGATTCCTACATTTTTGCTGGTATCTATGAATCCTTAGCATTTTCTTTCTTTTTACAAAAAGATGGGATAATTTGACTCAATATTCTTCTTAACTGAAATTCTTTTTTGACTCAATAGGAAAGCCAGACAGGTTTTGACTCAATCGAATATGTACAATTGAATATTGAGTCAATAGAATAAGCCAGACAGATTTCCTATACCAGAATTTTTGTTGGAGACTTGGAGTAGCTCATAAACTTCGTATCTGAATTATGTTGTTCTGTTTTATGGGTGTAGTTTCAGATGATTACGACTGTATCCTTATTTATTTGTGGTTGAAGGGGACAGGGAGATTTGGGGAGTCAGGGGAACAAGGAAAGAAGAAGAAGAAAGTAAAAGACGAAGTATAAGTATCGGGATAAGAGAAAGGAAAAAGAGGAAAGAGAATAGATATGGATTTTGCATGATCATTTGATTAGGCTGTTGTTCGTAGAACAATAATTGGGGTTTTGCAATTTACAACACTGAACTAAAACATTTACACTACGATTAACATTAATCAGATTCTAAATAAAATAATAATCATATGTAAAATCATATTTAGTTGCTTAAGTAACCTAAAATTCATATTGTTGTGTTTGGGAACTTGAAGTTCATTTGAAATTATTGTTCAAATTCGAATATTGAAATGTTCAAATTCAATGCCAAATTGAGTGTTTGGAAAATACAATTTGAATTTCATCGTGCCTTCTGGCTTTTGTTAGAGGAGAGAAAAATTGTGGTGGCCAGCCAAGGAGAGGAGAGATAATCTATATTTGGGAGAGAGTGTTCATGATTGACTGGTTAGGGTGGTGGTTCACCGGTTAGGGTGGTGATGGAGGATGTATTTGGCAGATGAGAGCGAGTGGTTCACTGGTTGTCTCTAAGAAATCATGTTCTTAAGTAAACTAAAAGAAAACTATATGGTCTTGTAGAAAGAGAATAGAGCACTAAAGTGGAATGGTAAATTTCAAATGACATGGTAAAAGTTGTTATTTCAGAACTATTATCTATTGGGCCAATTCCACATTTGGAATTCTTCTTCATCCAAATAATTAAATCTCCAATTCCAGAATTTCAAATGAAATCTATGTATCCAGACAGACCATTGTGCTATTCTAAAATCCCTAAGATAGTTTCAGGGTGTTACACGTTTGGCCTAAGGTAATTCTCCCCTCTAGCCCTTCCTGTAATATAGCCAACTATCACCTTAGTATTTGAGTTTTGGCATGATTCCTTTTCTTAATTCGTTCAAGCCAATCACTAATGAAAGCCTTGAACGTCTCGTAGGTACTAAGAACACCATTTAAGGAGAGGAAGAGAAAGAGAGAGATCAAAGTTACAATATTTTTGCTGATTAGCTGTGAATTCATCAAGAAAACCTTCCCAATTGTACTTGCCACCCTACTTAGTGAATCCTTGCACCAGCAATTCACTGGCGACAGAATATTTACCAAGAGAGAAATCACTCTGCAATTATTGTTGTCTATCTAAAAGTTCTTCTCGCTATCAAAAGCAATGGCTTCTAGTTAGACGAATGAAACCCTTCCTCTCAATCACTGACTTTTTACTAAAATTTGAAGATAAATCAGCTTTTCTTATTGGTGAATAGATCTCATGTTGGAAATACCATCCCTGTATTGCTTTTGGTGAATAGTAAGGGTACTCCCCTATGGCATAACCTTTTAGAACATATTTATATCTTTTACCCTCTTCCATCAAGTCCTCTTTTGTGTAGCTTAACCACCATTTTCCTATTGTATGTAGTAGGGGCAATGGATTCTAATTTTAAGCTATCGAAAGAAACCCAATTTCATGTAGAAGACCGAGCCCTAGACGGCACCATTGTCGTCTCCCCCACAATGATCTGTGGTGTTAGTGAGATATGCAATCAAAGAGCAATCCTCACTATGGGAGTAAACGGGGAATATCTGACTTTCCCAGTATAACCCTAGGCTTAATACAAGAGTTTGCAGTGAATTTCCTGTTTTTCAATCCACTTCGGGGGTCATTTTGACCAATGTTACTTCAATTAACAGTCTAATTGTATCACATCTTCATCACCATTTTTAGACCTCAAAGCTTTGCCATGGCAGCTTGGTAGTTGGTACACATGAGCCTAACGTGCTTATTGTGCACTAGGAGATACCTGACTTTCAGCTTGGGGACTTCCTTATTGAACCATGTTGTTGATGGCTCTTTTACTAAGGTGGAGACATACACTAGTTTCATCTAAGTTCTTTTTGCCAATAATGTCAATGATATTCAAGGGAAGTGAGGACCGGTATCTATGTGAACAATAATTCGCTTATCTTTTTGTTTTACAAGCTTAAATCATCTTATATTTATGAATTGCTATTGATTAATGGTAAGATGTTCAAGTTTTAAAAACAAATGTAATCCCATTTAAATAAGAATTTGACTCGAGAAAAATTTCATATTGGTAATAGTCTAGAGGGTATTGAAGAAACTGGTGCTAACTTCTCCATATGCAACTTGGCTGAATTACCAAATGCGCATTTAAAAAAAAATTCCCTTTACTTTATTGGTATTAAAAAAATCTCACCTTTGAACATTATGAGTTCCGCAATAACCAACTAACCAACCACGACTATTATACTTGGGATGCTCATGAGTGCTCTAGAAAAAATTTGCCAAAGTATATTCATAGGAGGTGGCATAACCTTCATGCTCTAGTAGGTGATTTCATCATGTCTATCATGTAGACCACCCATACCCTAGGATATGAAATCGTTAAGAGCTTTTGCTCAACCTCTCAACATAAAGGAGGTAAATTCATCAAGTCAGGACTACCTAAACCTTGGGATATAAATCATTAAAAGTGAAAATAAGCTTAACCTCACAAAATGTACAAGTCATAGGAATGGGAAGAGTACAAAAATAAGTCTTTCGGTTTTTTCACCATATACCCCTGACAAAATTTTTTTTTGCACCATATACCCTTTTGAGTTTCCAAATTCACCATATACCATCGACGTATTAAAAAATACATCAACCTACCCTTATGACTAACGGAAGTCTAATACCGTTAGTCATTAACCCCTAGTCCCCCCTCTAACCTTAATTAACTAACCTAAACTAAACCTAACTCTAACCCTAATCCTAATCTAATACCATAACCCTAACCCTAACCACTCACCCACCACTCCCCCCCCCACCCCACCTATTTCCCCCACCACCCACCACCCCCCCCCCCCCACCCACCCCACCCAACCAACCCACCCCACCCAACCCCCACCCACCCCCTCCCCCAACCCTTCAGCCCCCCCCCTCCTCTCTGCGGTCGCCCCTCCCTCCCTCCCCTTCTCCGCAACAGCCGCGCAACCCCCCCCCCTCCCCTTCCCCGAAATGGAAAAAGAAAATCAAAAACACCCGAGTCGAAATTCAAAAATTCGAATAATCGAACCAAGCGAGGGTGGGTTTCAAGGGTACACGACTGCAGGAGGTGGGGGCGACTGTTTGCGCGACGGTTGCGGGGGAAGGGAAGGGGAGGGGGGCTACGCGACTGCGGGGAAGGGGAAGGGGAGGGAGGGGATGGGAGGGAGGAGAGGGGCCGCACGACTGTAGGGGAAGGGGAGTGGGGCCGCGCAAGCGGCGGGGAAGGGGAGGGTGGGGGGCTGTGCGGCGGCGGGGAAGGGGAGGGTGGGGGGGCTGGGGAGGGGGGGCTTCGGGGGTGGTGGGGCGGTGGGGGGAAGGGGGGTAAGGGGTGTGGGAGGGGTGGTGGTTGGGTGGTTAGGGTTAGGGTTAGGGTTAGGGTTAGGGTTAGGGTATTAGATTAGGGGTTAGGGTTAGGGTTTGACTTAGGTTTAGGTTAGTTAATTAGGGTTAGGGGGGGATTAGGGGTTAATGACTAATGGAAGTCTAACGCCGTTAGTCAAAAGGGTAGTTTGATGTATTTTTTTTTAAAAGTGGGGGGTATATAGTGAATTTCAAAAGTTGAAAGGGTATATGGTGCAAAAAAAAATTTGTCAGGGGTATATGGTGAAATAACCGTAAGTCTTTTCATGGCTTCGTGAGTTCACGAGAAGCCTTACGTAAACAAGGCCGGGTATCCACTATGAAATCCTCAACTAACGGGCATAACCCCATACCCCTCGAAGTATCCAGGACTAGTCTTTCGTTTAGTCCCTTAGTTAATGGATCTGCTATGTTCCTCTGAGATCTCAATACTCTATAGTTTTTACACCACTTTCTATCATAGCTCTCTCATATTCACGTCGAACATGTATATGTCTCTTTTTGCAGTTATAAGCAGTGTTCTTGGCAACACAAATAGCAGCTTGTGAGTCACAATGTAGAGATAATAGAATATAAGCTAATAGGTTTCTCAACCACTCCGCCTTTTGCCCGTCCAAGTCCAAAGCAATAAACTCGTACTCCATAGTGGACCGAGCTTTACAAGTTTGTTTAGCAGACTTCCAAGAGATCGTTGCTCCACATAAAGTGAATGCATATCCACTAGTGGAACTCACCTCATCAATGTCACATACCAAGTTTGCATCACATACCGTTGGAAATCCAACAAAATGCAAACCCCAATCCACCTCTAAGGTATTTCAGCAAATGCCTCAGAGCATTCCAATGATCTCTACTAGGGTTATGGCTATAGCGACTAAGTCTACTAACTGCATAGGCTATATCCGACCGAGTATAGTTCATTAGAAACATTAAAATCCCAATTATCTTAGCATTCTCAGATTGACACTTATTCTTTTTTAAGTGAATGCTAGGATTTTGAAGGAGTTTTAACTGACACAACATTAAAACTGTTAAATTTCTTTAGCACCTTGTCTACATAATGAGCTTGAGACAAAGAGAACCCATTACTAGTTTTGGCGACTTTAACACCCAAAATCACATCAGTTTCACGGTTTCACCCAAGTCTTTCATTCAAATTGAGAGGAAAGAAACATTTTAATTTCACTAATAACATCAAAATGTGTGTCAAAAATTAAAATGTCATTCACATATAGGGAGACAATCACACAATTTGGACCAAACATTTTTTTGAGTACACACACGCATCAGCACGATTCACGGAAAATTAAAAACTCAAAATAGTTTTATGAAACTTCTCGTACCATTGTTTTGGAGCTTCTTTCAATCAATACAAAGATTTCTTTAGCTTACACACTTTTTGTTTATGTCCGAAGACTATGAAAGCAGGTGGTTGTACCATATAAATTTCCTCTGAGTCGCCATTCAAAAAAGCAGTTTTTACATCAATTTGATGTACAATGAACTTATAACCTGGAGCTAATGCAAGAAGAGCACAAATAGTGGCGATCTTAGTCACAAGTGAGTAAGTGTAAAAGAAATTAAGACCAAATTTTTGAGTGAAACCTTTAATTACTAGTCTTGCCTTGTACTCCCTCCGTCCCAAAATACTCTTGACACTTATCAGGGCATGTAGTTTTAGATGATAAGTTGTTGTTTGGTTATCAATTGTTATTTTATTGAAAATGTATTACATGTAAAAGGAGTTAAAGTAGTATTATTACATTTGGTGGAAATAGAGTGTGGGCCAATTGTTAGAATTGGTAGGTAGTAGGAGTGATATTATTTTATTTAGAGGAGAGAGAGTGTGGGCCAATGGTTAAAAGGTAGAAGAATTAAAATAATAGTGGGTCATATCCAAAAATAGAAGTGTAAAGTGTATTCTGGGACAAATGAAAAAGGAAAGTGTAAAGTGTATTATGGGACAAATGAAAAAGAAAAGTGTAAAGAGTATTCTGGGACGGAGGGAGTACCTATCAACTGTACCATCACTTTTTCTTTTTCTTTTAATTATCAACTTACAACCAATAGTTTTAATACCTTTATGTAACTCAACAAGTTCCCAAGTATGATTAGACGTAATTGACTCTATTCCACTATTAATGGCTTCCTTCCAAAAACTAGCATCAATAGAACTCATAGCCTCTTCAAAAATTTTAGGCTCATAATCAAACAAGTGAAAGCATACAACAAGTTCATCTAATTTATCCACATCATTGAGTTGAGTTAAAAAGGTAGTCAAAGAACTAGGACCCAAGCTAGTTTCAATTCCACGTGTTTTCCGTCTTTCATATACAATTAAAGGCATAGGAGAGGAAGTGCGAGTAGAAATGGACTCATCATGAGAAATAACATTTTTCTTTAAAGGGAAAACATGCTCAAAAAAATCTGCATCTCTAGATTCACACATTGATCTATCATTTAAGTGCATGAACCTATAAGTTGCACTGTTTTCAGCATAACCAACAAATACAGGATTGAAGGTCTTAGGTCCAACATTTTTCCATTTAAAGGAAGGTAAACCTACCTTAGCTAAACTCCCCTACACCTTTAGGTACTTTAGGCTAGGTCCATGGCCTTTCCGTAGTTCATAAGGGGCCTTATCTAACTTCTTATGGGGTACTCTGTTTTACACATAATTAGCAGAAAGTATAGCCTCCCCTACATGTTAAGCGGCAAGCCAGAACTTATTAACCTCACTCATCATGTCTTTGAGAGTTCTATTTTTTCTTTCAGCAAAGCCATTTTGTTGGGGAGTGTAGGGAGTATACAACTTATGAATAATTCCATCTTTCTCACAAAATTCCTTTAAAGAGGTTGTTCCGTACTCACGGCCTCTATCGGACCTTTATCTCTTGATCTTACGTTCTAATTGACTTTCTACTTCTGCCTTAAAAATTAAAAACTTTTGTTCCCCTTTTCTTTGGTTCTCAAACGATACACTTTCATATATCTAGAATGATCATCAACAAATGTTATGTGATGTCGTTTACCGCCTGTGTTTAAAGTCAGCTAAGTCCGTATGTACCAGTTGGAGTAATTCATTTTGTCTATGAGTGTCATTCTTGTTCTGGAATGTTTAGCCTCAACACATGTTTCGCATTTCTTTTGGCCATTCCCAACTATGTTAGGAATTAAACACATGTTTTACACACGTTTCAAAGAATTATACTTCTTGTGTTTCAAAATACTTGACACACTTCTCCGGACACGCTTGCCCACGCATAACTTTAACTATTAATATCTCTGAATCTCTAAATGAAAAAATTATAAAAAGTTGATATTGTGAAAGTATATATCGATACGAATCTAACAAGATCCCACATGACTATATTTTTCCGTACGTAAAAATCAGAAAACACAGTCAAATGAGAGTATGTGAATTGTGTAAAAGTCAAATCGTGTCATCTATTTTGAAATGGAGGTAGTAGTTTACATGTCCTAATCTGCCATGCCAAAGATCAACGGACTCAAGCAGGTAAGCATAAGTTCTATTAATGGACTCAACAATGCAAATAGTCTCTAAGACAAGTAACCCGCTGACATGTACCCTTTCCCCACATATTCCCCATTGTGAGTCACTACAAGTTTGTCGGATTCAAACACTAATTTTATTCCAGCTTTATTAAGAAGTCCACCCGAAGTCAGATTTCTACTCACGGAAGGCACATAAAGCACATTTTGCAATGCTAAAGTTTTTCCAGAATTTAATTTGAGAGAGATCTTCCCTTTACCGAAGACTTAGTATCCCATAAAGACCAGCTCGCTGTTTGCAACTTTCTCAAAGTTCTTGAACAACTCCTTATTTGCACAAAAGTGTTTGGCAGCTCTTGTATCAATGATCCATTCTGTGTTGTTACAAACTAGGTTCAATTCAGCCACTGCAGCAATAATTTCGTTCTGATCCTCAATTAGGCGAGCTTGAGTGCTTCTGTCCATTTTTTGCAGCATCTTGACGATTGTAGCGTTGATATGCCTTGTGACCATGCTTTCCATATACGTAGCAGCCAGTCAGCCACTGCAGGCACTTTCCCATTGTTGTTCTTGAAATTTCCTCTTCTCTTATTGTGGACTCCTAGTTTTCGAGAGGCATTCTGATTGTTCTTGAAGTTTACAGTAGCTTTTTTGAACCTGTCATTCTTAGAAACAGAAGATTCCACAAGGTAAGCTTTAACAGAAAGTTCATAGGGAGAAGGGTCCTTATCCTTTAGTCTGTTGGCTTCTTCAATCTTCATGTGACTCACTAATTCCTCTAGCGACATATCTCTCTTCTTATGTTTGAGATGGTTGCGGTAGTTGGACCATGAACCAGGAAGCTTCTCGATTAGGACATTGGCTTGCAACACCTCGCACATCTTCATACCCTTAGCTAGGGTGTGAACAACCAAATTCTCATACTAATGGACTTGGTCCATAATTGGCTTATCATCAACTATCTTGAACTGTGACCACTTTCCAGTGGGATACTTCTTTTTTCCCGGCATCGTCGGTCCCGAATTTCTTCTCCAAGGTCTCCCAAACTGATTTTGCTGAATTGTTATTAATAAATATCAAATAGGGCATCGGTCATATGACTGAGAAGATGACCTCTAACGAATTTGTTGTGTTTTTCATATGTTGCAATCTGACCATCTAGATCAGAAGGTGTACCATCAGCAGTAGCAGTGGCTGAGTGCTGAGGGCAGTCAGTTGAGAGGACATAATCAACCTCGAGTTGTTCGAAGAAGATCAGGAGCTTTTGAGCCCACCGCTTAATTTGTACAATCAAGGGCTTCTAGTTTAGAGATCAGGAAGAGTTTTGAACAAGGATGAATCCATGATATGAAATTGCAGATGAAAATTTTGCAGTAGAAGGATAACAATATGGGCTGAAATGATTGATGTGTTAATGAAGCTGTGACTTGTTAGAAACACTGTCTTAGAAGCAAAATTCGCCCCCACGATTTCACACAGCTATTCCCCCTAATGTGCACTCAAATAAGGGAAATTAGGAACTCATAACAATGCTGTGTAAAGAGAAAATCAGTAAAGAAGAGAGGAAGAAGATAATATTTTCTGTGTTGGACAGCAAAACACTCGTTTTTAAAGCCAAAAACAAATCGTAACTGAAGAGAGATTTTAGGAGAGAAGTCTATCAAATTAAACCAGAAAATCAATCCACAAAAGCTCTCTGGTTTAAGGAGAGAAATTAGATTTGGTGGAGTAAAATAAGCAACTGTTACAGCAGATTTAAAACAGAGTGGAATAGACTTTGTAACTGAAAAGTTTCATAAATGTGAACTCTCAGATACAGCATGTCCCTTCTAGTCTATACCACAACTTCCATTTGCATTATATCCAACTGTTCTAGTAGCTTAGCGTATAAATTAATAACTCGGCCATTCTATTACGTAAAGCTGGTTCCGTAACCTACTTTCAACTTGTTGTTCCACGAATTGTCGTTACATAATGCCGCGATGAAAATCACGGCCTTCTCGCTGCGATGTCCTTTACGTGCATGCATGTTTGTTCTTCAAGAAGACCTAATGACAGTAAAATTTCTTGTTCGCAAGTCCGTTATGTTCTTTATTATCAAAATTGGTAAAAAAGAGGGGGGAAACAAACATTGCAACTAGAAAAGAATGTGAATGCACCAAAGAAGGGAGAAGAACGTGACGTGGGCTTTCAAGTTGGATAATGTGTATGAGTTAGCATTTATTTATACGAATTAAAAACTCATGTTTTAAGTGATTATTCATTCACCATATACATAACCCAAGCATATGACAGGTTTGGTCATATAATGTCAAAGGAATACTTGTTAAACTAAAAAAATGCAGTGTTGAGGTTAAAAATCTGCTAATGTGAAATTTCAAAAAATTTCACGCCGCGATAACCGCAATCCATTCCATTCATATGTTACATGCTGCCTCCGCGTCAAGGCAACAGATTCGGCGAACGCGACTGCATCCGCGAATTTCTTCCCTTGCTTAGTGTCCAAGAAACCCTCGAAACCCCTGTTTGTTCTTCAAGAAATTGTCCACGATCCAAGATTAGTAACCTCCATAAACACTCACACATCAATGTTTTTCTTGCTGAATGCGTTTAGCAAACAATTCTTTTGACTTGGGAGATTAGAGAACTATTACTCAGAGTTCACCATTGAAATCCACTCATAACCACCTTAGATTGATGTTCCTAGCTTTGTACCTGACATCTATTAATTCTATCAGAAAACATCAAGAGTCGTTCTTTATTCCAAGATTTTATGTTTTATGTAGAAATTTCATCAAAGGAACTCTTGGATTCTTATCAGAAATGTGTAAGAAAGACTGAAAGAGGCATGCCATAAACATAGTGAATTATTGCCTTTTGGTATCACTTTGAATTTGTGGTTTTTCGTTTGAATGTTATAACATATGCGAATTGTCATGCTTTTCCTGAATGTTATCACAATTACTTATTATTACATATCTTAAACACAAAACTTTAAATGACAACCGGTGTTTCCTGAATAAACTGATTTTAGTTCTCAAAATTAAATATTAAGAAAAATTGTACTCACTGATACAAAGCCTTAAAAGACTTATCATTTCATCCTTCTTGTGATTCTGTGCTGTTGAATTCATTCATTTAGACAAAAAAAAGCTGGTTAAAGGAGGAAACATTTAGTGGACTTTATTTGGTTCTTTTTTTAGAATTTTTTTGAACAATGAGATATGTTCACGTGTTGTTGAGCATTAGAGGTGAATGCTTCTGCTCAAGATTTTGTTTGAAAATGTTGCATCACTATTGTAAGGATATCAACTTTTTTTTCTTGAACATATCAGGGTGCAGTAAATGTAGTAATGGGCAATGCTACAGAAATCGGAGATGCATTATTGGCCAGTTCAGAGGTTAGTATTTCGAAATAGGAATATCTTTTGTCTTCCATTATATGTTGTAATGCAATATGCGTGAAGATGCCTGTACATTTGTCAGGTGAGGAAGATTACCTTCACAGGCTCAACTGCTGTGGGAAAGAAGTTAATGGCTGGTGCCGCGAATACTGTTAAAAGGGTATGTTTAAGATCTCACATAAGTTTGCTTTGGGTGTGTATAGTGATCTCCTAATTGGCTCCACTATTTTTGTTAGGTGTCGTTGGAACTTGGTGGCAATGCACCCTGCATAATATTTGATGATGCAGACTTGAATGTGGCAGTGAAAGGAGCTGTGAGAATTACATCTCTTTTTCTCCATTTTGTTCTTCAATTTTACAGAAATTGTAGATAATGTCCATCCCTTAGAAAGTGTTCTCTCAGTTTCTGCAGAAGTTCTGTTCTGATTTTGAGGCCTTCAAGAGTCACTTGGACCTGGATAAGAGGGTCGAGACTCTAGCGTGTATAACTTTGGAGTATTGATGGGTGGATGGTTTGGCGCCTATAGCTAGTCGGAAATCCTTATACTAGTCTTCTCTTAGAATCTTCCTGTGCCCTTATCCTATGCTGTGCCGAGACTAAATTGCTCTTGAGATCATCCAATTCAGCATCTCTATCTTGGAGCATTTCTTCCACTGATGACGCTGCTGTATCACCATGATTGAACCTGATGAGGTGTGGGGGGTCCCTTCCATATAGGGTTATAAAGGGAATACAGCCGAGATGCATGGAGTGAAGTATTGTTCCAAAATTCTACTAGGATAGGCATGCAGCCCATGACTTAGGTTGTCGATTTATGAAACATCTGACGTAGGTTTCAAGACTTCTGTTCACCACTTCTGTCTGACCATCAGTGGATGGTAGGAAGTGCGGAGAGTTGTGCCTTCTAACATAGAAGTTTTGTGCCTGAACAAGCTTAAGAACGCTCTATACTATAGAAGCTGGAATTCCATGAAGTATAACCACCTCTTTGACAAAAAGAAGGGCCATTGGGTGAGCTGTGAAGGGGCGCTTCAGAAGGAAATGGGCATGTTTTTTGAGCCTATCCACCACTACGAGTACTGTATCCAACCCCTTGGATTTTGAGAGTCTCTCTATGAAAACTGTGGAAATGTCTCCCTACACCAAATTGGGAACGGGGAGGGGCAGTAGAAGACCAGCAGGGCTAAGGGTAGAAATTTTTTGCGGCTGACACACCAAACCAAAACCATTTAGTACCCAACCTTTGATAGGTCGTAAACTCCCCTGACCTCCCAAAGCTATCCCATGGTATTCTTGTGGTAGGGAATTGATTAAAAGATGAAGATTTAGGAACCACCAGCCCACCTTTATACTTCAACACTTCTTGGTCCAGTGTATACCTTTTGGGAACTGAGACTCCATTATGAATATCCTGGGTTACCTGTGTAATAAAGGGATCACCCTGAATTTGGGCCTTAACATCCTCCCATCTGATGATGGAAGAAGTGATCAGAAAGCTTAATTTCTGTGGACAAGTTTATAATAAATGTCAAATTTTTATCCTAACAGCTCTGTTGATCTGTTCTTATGACAAACTTCCTCTGAAGTAGTATTGTAGTAGTGACTCCATTATTTAACCGCTAACACAATGGCTGAGTTCCGTCTCATATATGGACTTCACCGGTTCACCCTGCTCCTAGGACCCAACAACTTGCTATAGTAGACATATTCAGGATGTAGGGAAGAGAAAAATTGGGTAGCTGGAGGATAGGGGCATTGATCATTGTTGCCTTTAGCGGTTGAAAGGACCCAATTGCTTCAGAAGTCCACCCAATATTGTCTTTCAGTTGCTCAGTAAGAACCTTGCAAGTTGGGCACATCCTGCAATAGACGTCCTATACTATCACGTAAGTCTCAAATATTCCTGTTGTTCTTTGAGATTTGTGGGAATGGGCCAGTCAAGCACAGTTTGCACCTTGCTCATGTCCAGTGACACCCGTGCCTGAGATATAACATGACCTGAATAGGCCACATGAGTCTGTCCAAAGGCACATTTCTTGCAATTGGCAAAGAGTTGATATTGCTGCAAACAGAACCAGGTCCAACTGCTGCTCATGTTCACCTGCAGTTCTACTGTACTAAAATGCCTTAAAATAAACACCAAAACAAACTTTTCAAGTATGGCCTGAATGCCTCATACACAAGGGCCTGAGAGGTGTGTGGGGGCAAAAATTTGGCCTAACAAGGTGCAAATTTGGCCAAACGACATTGCTAAAATCTCATAGTGCCCCTTATGTTTTTTAAAGGCTTAGGCATATCTTTAATCTTGACTCTAATCTGATGATAACCTGTTTTAAGGCCAGCTTAAAGAAAATAACAGCTCCTTGTAGCTTATCCAAGAGCTCTTCAATGATGGTATTGGATACTTGTCTTGGATTAAGGGCCTCGTAGTCCACTGAAAATCTCCAGGAACCATCCTTTTTTTATTTCACCAACACTGGACGAATAAGCTAGCAGACAACTAAATTATTCTAGCATTAATCATGTCGTGAATGAGCTTTTCGATTCATTTTTTGAGCTTGTGGGTGTCTGAATGGCCTCACACTAACTGGACTTGTTCCCTGTTTCTAGAGAATAGAATTTTCATGGTTCCTAGAAGGTGGAATTCCTTCTGGCATGTGGAAAACAAAAGAGTATTTGTTCAGCAAGCCTTGCAAAAATGAGGGGGCTCTGGAGATGAATTATTTAACCTCATTATATTTTGCATAACCTTCACTCTCTATTCTCTACCGTTTCTTTAATTCATAGCACTGTTCATACACACCCATTATTACATATGACTACTCTCTTAATTATTCCCTGACATCACCATACCAATCCACCCCTTTTGCAACTATCTCATAGCCGATTTACTGATTTGCTCTTGCTGCCTTGGTTGCCTTCTAGCATAAGTAAAGCGGATAGCTGGTGGGTTTGGGTTCTTTGCAATAACCTTGTCAGAGAAGCAGAGACATAAAAGGAAAAATGGAAAACAGATTGTGTTTAGATCTGATTGATTAACTCCAACTCTAACTTACTCAAAGCAGCCCTCTTTTCTATCTACTCTCGCTCTGTTGAAAAAAATCTTTTTGCAATGTGTGGTGTTGCTTGGCTGGAGCTTCTTTGGAGTTCTCTGAAAAACATTGGACGACAAGGTATGTGTTGAGAAGCTTGCCTTGAGAGCTTTGAGATTGAGGCTTGTGATAGTTTCCCTCTCCCTCAACCCAAGGCTTAGCAAAATCTAGATCTAGAAGAGAAGGGGGTAGTTTGAAAGAAATTCAGAATAATTTACAGAAGTTGAGGCTGTTGAGAGTTGAGACAAAGGAAAGAGAAGAGAGAATTTAAATGGGATTATATGAATGGATAGATGATTAGTCAAAAGGTTGGTGAGTGTGTACTTAGGCTTTAGTTTTACAAGCAAATCTCAAACCTCAGAAAATCGTCTACTCTACACATATAGAAAATATAAATTGTTGCAAGATATTATAGCATACATATTCTTTTGAGATAGTGTAGGACTGTAGCACAAATAGTTTTTAATATATTATTTATGAAAAATATATTTTATCTATAGTTCAATGTTTTAGTTTATCCGACTTTTAGGAGAATTGATGTTTCAGTGTTTCAAATCCTGTTTCTGTTTTATATACAATTTATAAGTTGGACGATAACTATAGAAGCTCTTAGAATAATTCCTTTTTGGTTATGCAATTATTCCCTTTTAACTTCAAGAAAAATCCTGACCCTCTTTTGCCATTTGTTCTTTTAGTCATATTAAAGAAGGTTTTGATTATCTTTTGCAGCTTGGGTCCAAGTTCCGTAATAGTGGACAGACATGTGTATGTGCTAATAGGATTCTTGTTCAAGAAGGTATGATGGAATTTATCCTAAGTGTTGAACTTTGTGTGTATAAGTGTTGCTTGATGGTCTCTGTTTGTAGTCTTGGTACTACAGTGTAACGAACTGGATATCTGGACATTATTTAAAAACTGAAAAAGATGATTTTCATTAATAAAGCTGAATTACAGGAAATGAAAGGATAAATATCAAGTATTCAAGTGACTTGACACATTCCCAACCTAACCACTAAAATCAACTCTCAAATATATTTAAGCAGACTTTTTCCTGTCACTAATATCCTATTTTTTAAAGCTAACTTACTTCCTCTCTAAGCAAGGTCAATTTATTGTACTTCTGTTATTACCCCTCTCCTATACCCAATGCATAACAAATTGATGGGGTTTATTTCAGTGGAAATAATAAGCGGATCCTTGATGACCGAGCTTTACTTTAGTATAAGTGGACATATTACTTAAGGATACAAGGGAACTTTTCTCTTGGAAAGATTCTATAACTATCATCATAATTAATACAATTTCAAGATATTAGAGTATGATAGATTGATCTTTCTTTAATAGTCGTTCTGATCTTCATGAGAGACTTTTGGTAACCATGAATATCCACGAGGAAGATGTGATGATGCATAATAAGAATACAATAAGATAACGGGTAATCTGTGTTATTGGTTGAAGGGTGAGTACTGTGTCAAATGCTTGTAAAAATTTGAATGTTTTCTGAACTCACATATTATTATGAAGATAAAGGGTGGAGAGGCAGATATTTTTAGTTTGTTTCTGGAGAACAGCAACAATTGATGATAATGCATGCTTTTGAACCATTCACAATAACCTTAGGCATTGCCAGTTAAAATGAGAAAAGACCAAATATTACACTTTCAAGATGTTTCTCGTCCACAATATTTCTGTTAATGCATGCTTTTGAACCATTCACAATAACCTTAGGCATTGCCAGTTAAAATGAGAAAAGACCAAATATTACACTTTCAAGATGTTTCTCGTCCACAATATTTCTGTTAAGAGATTCACAGCTGTCTACAAGTTAAGCTCTGTACCAAATAAGCCTAGACCAGGTTACAGAAATTCTGGGAAGTGTCATAGCAGGTATTTTGTACCCTCCTTCATGATAAAGTGTGACAAATTTCATTATAAATGCAGGTATCTATGAAAAATTCGCAATTGCTTTTTCAAATGCTGTTCAGAACCTTCAAGTTGGGGATGGTTTTGCTGATGGTGTTGTTCAGGTGATGTAGTCATCTTATATGTGCTGGAACTGATCAATTACATTTGTTTATTTGTTTTTTAACTTCTAGAAAAATGTGTCCAGATGATGTAATATGCATGTTGTACAATATATGAATTGGTTTCAGCCGCTTGCGATATTTTAAATTATCCGTTGACCATTCTCAAATACTTGTTCCAAGTGTTCTCTGCTGTAATTTTGATGGCAATAAATTTTTGGAAGTTAGGTAAGCATAACCAGTGAAACCAGAACTGATAAAAGAGTATCTAAATGTTGCAGGGACCACTTATTAATGAAGCTGGTATTCAGAAGGTAATTTCGATATCATTTTTGTAGATATGGTATATTGGTCCCATAGAAGATATTTGACAGGACACTTATCATCAATAAATTTCATGATGGTGGGATACAGGTTGAAACATTTGTTCAAGATGCCATCTCAAAGGTCAGGTTCATGCTAGAATTCTTCCTTTCTCACTTGGTTCTATATGCATAAACTCTGAGATTCTTCAACATGAATAGGAAAAAATTAGGCTGTTGATGGATTTGGAAGTTCATCTCCCATCTCCCCTGGGCCCTATTCCATTTATAGAAAGTGTTAAAGCTTCAGTAATGTAAACATTTTTTCTCTTTCCCTTTTTAAGGGAGCAAAAGTGTTGATAGGGGGTAGAAGACATCGTCTTGGAATGACGTTTTACGAACCCACTGTCATGACCGACATCAACAGTGAGATGCTTTTGTCGAGGTACTTACTGAATCCATGTGGCTATTTTGTTCTCCTAATTATTCATGTGGTATTTTTGTTTAATTAGGTGGGGGATGGTTTCTTCTAGGTGCAAGTAGAACTGTCAATTACACTAATGAACAATGTGATATGCACCCCAGTTTTCCATTTTGGGGAGAGTAGTCAAGTGATCTACTCCTGCCTTGAAACTCAGGTTAATGTATAGGCTTTACTTCTATTTCTAGTGCATAGATGTCATGACTTAGCTTTTAATAAAAGGGGGGGGTGAGGGTTCCCTCTAGGTGCAACTAGAACTGTCAATTTTAATGAGGAACAATGTGATATGCACCCCAGTTTTGTACTTTGGGGGAGTAATCAAGTGATGTACTCCTGCCTTGAAATTGAGGTTAAATTATAGGATTTGCTTTTATTTCTATTACATTGATGTCATGACTTAGCTTTTAAATCTGTTACTTGTGAGTCCGTGAAATTTCGATTTAAGTTTTTCTTTACATATTGTTGTAAGTAGCCTAAGGCCAATGTAGGATGTTCCCTAATAATTTAGGTTGGAGATCTTTCAGGAGGAAAACAAAGAAGGAAAGTTAATAAGAGTATAGAGAAAGGAAGCATGAACTGATTATTGAGAACTTCCTTTAGGATTAGGTAGCCCTTGCGAGTGTTCAAGCCACGCAAATGCTTGATTTTTACTTTTATTTACGGTTTTTTAACCAAGTACCCCTGAGTTTTCTGAAAATTCACCAGGTACCCTCCCACTTTTTAAAATTCACGAGGTACCCCTCAGTTTCATGGTAATACATCAAAATGCCCTTAATGACCAACGGTTGTTAACTCCGTTAGTCATTAACCCTAATTTCTTTGTTAAACCCTAATTAATTTTAATTAATCTCCACTGAAAACCCTAATTTCTAATCTCTTTCCCTAATCACCAACTCAACCACCACCACCTCACCCCTAAACACCCCACCAGCCACCCTCTCCCCCACCTCACCCCTGCTGCCCCCACCCCACCAGCAGCCCCTACCCCCCGCAGCCCCCACGCCACCATCAACAACCCCCATCCCCCTCGGCCCCACTCCCACCAGCAGCCCCTATCCCCTACAGGTCCCCACCCCACCATCAGCAGTCCACCACCACCCGCAGTTCCCACCCCCTCCTCTACCCCCCGCCCCGCCCCCCGTCCTCGTGTCGTTCAACCTCCCTCTTCCTCCATAACTCCTTCACTCCTCTCTCTTTCTTTAGATCTCCTTCACTCCTCTCCCTCTTCCCCCGAGAGATCGGTTTAAGATGCCGGTCGAAGATGAGGGGAATAGGAAAGATAAGTTTTTGGGCGGTGAGAGAGCACGAAGGAGCGAAAGGTTGAGAAGAAAAAAGATCGACGGAAAAGTTGTAAAGCAAGCATCGGGAGTGAGAGAGGAAGAATGGAGGGAGGGGTTTGACCTGCTCGTGGGGGTTGGGTGGGGCCGCAGAGGTGGGGTGGGGGGTTGCGGGCTGGCGGCGGGTGGCGGCGGGGGTGAGGGTAAGGTGGGAGGCTGCAGGGTGGGGTGGTGGTGGTTAGGGGTCGAGTGGTGGGGTTAGGGTTAGGGCATTAGGGTTAGGGGTTAGGGGAGAGAGATAGGTTAATTAGCGTTTAAAAAAAATTAGGGTTAATGACTGACGGAGTTAACTGTCGGTAGTCATTAAGGGAATTTTGATGTATTACCTTGAAGCTCAGGGACCTGGTGAATTTTGAAAAGTGCGAGGGTACGTGGTGAATTTTTTGGAAACTCGGGGTACTTGGTGAAAAACTGTTTTATTTATGTAGCTCTAGTTTTATCTAAGATCATCATCAATCAAATTTGAGAGCTATG
Organism: Beta lomatogona; assembly: GCA_947646795.1. NCBI lineage: Eukaryota > Viridiplantae > Streptophyta > Magnoliopsida > Caryophyllales > Amaranthaceae > Beta > Beta lomatogona. Next base: position 3,497,691 of record CANSNZ010000942.1, read on the forward strand.
TCAATTGATAGCAAATGGTATGAGAGTAGAATCATCAATCAAATTTGTCAGCTATGTCAATCACACCGCATCACGACCGTATTGTTAGGTTTTTGAACTTATTACGACCGATATACAAGGCCATGACAGCCACAAACTTACCGCATCACCCGTGAAAGTGGTTACGCGACCTGTACCGTGTTTGCGGCTGCATGTGATATTTTAAACTATGGTCCGAGTACTGCTGGAAGTCAGGCAGCAGCAATCTTTGTTTGCCGGTGCTAAGGAAGAATGGAAGCAATCTCAAAGAATTTGTGTGTAAACGTCGAGAGTATAATTAATAGGCGTTTTCTCAGTTCAAATTAGAGTTTGATTTGATTGAGAGGAGCTCTAGGTGGACAACCAAGTCGTGGACAAGAATCATTTAACCACCACTGAAGTTTAAGTCCTTTCCAAGGGTGAGGGAGAGATCTGCATCCCTCACATGGTGGTGTCGTTGGGGCCGTAAAAAAGAAGGTGGTGGAGCGAGCAGATTTACAGAAAAATATAACTGATGGTTATCCAAGCTTCGTCACCGCCTTGCCGGTGGCATCTCAAAAGGTGGATTTCGTTCTCTGCACAGTGTTGTTCTGTGTTTGATTGAAACAGCAGGATAGTATGCATTCTACTCGGTCGGCAAGGTGATGAGGCTGTGGAATACTGCAATCAGCCCTTCTTCACAGAGCGTCAGAATTACACGGCCCCCCAAATTCTTGAAAAGTTAAACAGATTAACTCAAAAACCCAACACATATTTACGGATCTCTTGAACTATCTTTTTTTTATCTTTTGGTTTTTCTCTCTCTTCTCACACTTCAACTCAAATGTTTACATTCCTTAATTAATAAGGGAAACATTATATTTCCTCAATAAATTTCAGAAACCAAGTAACTGCTCATATCTGATCTGCAGTGGTTCAAATCTAGCAAAAACTTGATTCAAACTATCGAGTGGTCAAAGTCACCATTTCAGTATTCTCTAGTGGTTCAAAATTAGCAAAAACTTGATTCAAATTATTAGAGTGGTCAAAGTCATAATTCTTGTATCCTGTCAAACAAAATCCTCTGCATATAAAAAAAAGGCACGGCTTTTGTTTTCTTTGGTTTTTTAGGGGGCATAAAATACAAAAGGTTAAAGTCAGTTACATCCTACTAAATTCTAGGATTGTTATTACAGACCATACTTTGGCCATTGTTCATCCTCTCAAGTTCATAGGACGAGCATGGCTTTGGTATTTGGTTGAAGGGTTTGATTTTATTGACATATGCACACTTGTAAGTTGTAACAACTCTTGAGAAGAGATTGGGAAAAGTGTGAATTTTTATACTTCTATGTTGTTATTTAATCAACTTCAATTTTTTGTTGTCCACATTTTTTTTTATAGAAAGCACTGTGCAATATGCTAATAATTAATTGCTTGTTGGACCTGGGTTCTCTCAATCGGACTGAAGTTCTTGCAGTTTCTATAAATTAACATGTTTATAGATTTCGAAGATGAATTCGAGAAGGGGGAAGAATCATTTGGGTTTTCTTGTGCGGTCACAGCAGTTGATTTATTTTTGTTTCTCTAGGGAACAATGCTTATCATGCATAAAAATGTTATTGTCGTGCTCATCTTTCAAATTTAATATATAACTCCCTCCGTTTCATTTTAATTTACTCACTTCACTTTGGGGGAGAATCAAGGAGGAAGTGTAAAAGTATGAGAGAGAAACATAAAAGGTGGAGAGATAAATTGAAAAGTGAGAGAGAGAAATTAAAAAGAGGTTAAAATATTAAAAAGTGGATGACATGGGTGGAAAAAGAGGGGAAAGTAGATGTGACGTGTTACCAAAAATAGAAAAAGCAACAGTGTGTAGATTAAAAAGAAACAGACCAAAAAGGAAAGTGTGTAGATTAAAAAGAAACGGAGGGAGTATAACTGACATGTTTGAATCAATTATGTTCAATTTATAAATGTTATTATTGAATTTATTAGGGACGACTTCAAAAAAGAAAAAGAAAGGCCTAATTTGATAGCTAGCACAGGGCCTCCACAATATTTAAGATGGCCCTGTACTTGGTGAATTGGTATCTATATGCTTTTTATAAGCTTTATGAGTTAAATAACTGTTTTTTCATTGACTGCTGGACAGTGCTGGTCCACTCGAAATCTTCAATGCAAATATAATTATTAGGCTGGAGTGGACTATCACATTCTAATCTTCTGATTAACAGTTGATTTAAATTCTGCAGGGAAGAAATCTTTGGACCTGTTGCTCCTCTTCATCCCTTTAGAACGGAGGAAGAAGCTGTCCGTTTGGCAAATGACACCAATGCAGGTATGCTCATTCATTATGGTCTGGTACTTGCATAAACAAGTCATCAATTATTCTTTACTCTGGATTCACACTGTCCTTGGTACAGGCAATGTAATATATTTTTGTCTTCTCAAAGTTCAGGGGTTCAAATGATAGTTGAGTCTTCTTGTATGTGACATAAATTTCTTCTGAACTTTTACAGGATTAGCTGCATATATATTCACAACAAACATTCAACGCTCTTGGCGTGTCACTGAGGCCCTTGAGTATGGAATTGTTGGTGTTAACGAGGGATTAGTTTCCACAGAGGTCTGTGCACATTCTCAAAATTATGCAGAAGAAATGAGCTAGTATGTTATTTTAAGACCACTTTATGTGACGCAGGTAGCTCCATTTGGAGGATTCAAGCAGTCTGGTCTTGGCCGAGAGGGTTCAAAGTATGGCATGGATGAATATATTGAAGTAAGTCACACCTATTAGGAACCTTTCTTCACTTGCTGGTCCTTATACATTGTTATAGGGCAGATTTTAGTTCATCAAAGTCCTGAAAAGCATGGTCATTTGTTGGAAAAGATGTCTCACACATGGAGACTTTGATATGAGCAAATTCTGTAAGAGTTCTTTGCAATTTGCATGTTGGGTACAAGGATATCTTAATATTACTCAAACTAGCACAGTATATCATAAATATTTTAATTATCCTATAGGAGCATATGATTGCAAGCATAAACGCATGATAAAATCACACATAGTAGGCCTCCTGCAGGTCTTTTGGCCTCCCTTCCGCCCCTTAATCTCCGGAGAGAAAGCGGAAAACAAGCTGGAGTAGTGTAATTTTAATTTGGTATTGGCTCTGATAGTACATGTATACATATAAGGGGGCTTGTGGTTTACAATGGGAAAAAGAAAAGGATTAATGTAATGGCTTCCAATTCAACAAACAAGAAACAGAAATACAAAGTAAGATTGCAGAATTTGAGGGTTAACTCAAAGGATTTAGCAACCCAGAGATAATTATATTGATATGAAAAACAAGCAAAGCTACAAGATAGTGGTGAGCATTCGAGAGGCTCCCCTTCTCTCCCAAGTAAACTTCCTTAAGACTTTTCTCAATAAATTCTCTACTGATCCCATTCTCCCGTATATATACAACTTCTCTCTCTCTCCATAACTAACTTCTGACAAGTCTCCTTTATTTCAGCAAAATATCCCCTTCCAATATTCCTTCCACTACCCAATTAATGATCAATACCTCATTTACCCTTTCTTGTTGCGCCTCACATACGTCAGCAATGGTTTGGTTTAGTGGGCTGAGATGTCACAGTTAAGAAAGGGAAAGAAGGAGAATGGAAAGGGATACCTTTAAATTTACTAGGCTGTTTGTTTTGGAAAAAGAAAAAGAATCTCTAACAACCACCACATTATCCTTCCCTCTACAACCATCACTATTACCCCTCCATTATCCCTCCTTCAATGTTGCCCCTCCCTTCACCGATATTGTTGTTTCTCTTCTCCTCTCTACCACTTCTACCGCTGCCCCTACTTTCCACTGACGCCGCTGCTGTTGCTCCTCACTACATCTCTTTTGTAAAAAAAAACTATCTTCCTCGCTTAGATCTAGATTTTTTGCTAGTGGCAAGTCGGTTGGGGGTGGGTTTTCGGGTGGGTTGTAGGGGGTGGGGTTTCGTGGTTAGCGTGGGCTTCCGGGTGGATTTTGTGGGTGGGGTGGGTTTTCGGTGAGGCTTTGAGCATGGGGTTTCGTGGATGATGAGTAGGGTTTTGGTGGTGGTTTGGTAAGTTAGGGGTGGTGGTAAGTAGGGTTCTGGTGGTGGTTGTTTGGTGAGTTAGGGTGCGATATTGGTGCTGGTGAAGGTAGCGGTGGTGGACCGGTGCCGGTGAGGGTGGCGGTGGTGGAGTGGTGCTGTTAGTGCCTTGGGAAGTGGGGGTACACCGGTACAGTGGTGTATTGGTGGCTTAGGGAAAGGGAATTGAAATACCTAGGGGGAGGTGGGGAATCAGAGTAGAGGAGTTTGGGGGTAAGGAGAGGGTAAAGGGAATGATTGAAGTGTCGATAAAAACAACAACAAAGGGAATTAGCCCATTTGATTCTCCTACCCCTTCATAACTACCCCATACCAAACTCCCCCTAAATGTTTCATGTAGCTATTTTCCTTTAATAACTCTCCTATATTCTCTTGTTATAGTTTTTTTCATCAGATTTCAACTCTTGTTCACTTTATAGTTCACATTACATGGATACCCTCATTAGGGATTCTCTTACACATTCACATCCTAAATTGCTACTTTTTGAAGGCACAATGATATAACTTCTAGATTTGCCTAGATTAATTGAAATAGCCAAGTGGGCACATGTAGGTATATTTAAGCAAATTACAAATAGATCTACATTCTGGTTTCAAACAAGTGTAGAGTTATAATTGCAGACAAAATTTATTACACATGATTTTTCATGCTCCAAGATAGAAGTTTGGAGATAGATGAGATGATAATTTGCCAGCAAATTTAGATTTCAATCAAATGCAAGGAAATCTGCTCTTTAGAGATATTGCATTTTAAACATTGTAATAATTGCCAAATAATCAGTGTAGAAACCGAAAACGTACATCAATGTTTTTGTGTAGCGTAGGTTAAGGCTTAGTTGTCTATGTTGCTGAACTTACAAAAGTGGTAAACCCATGGACACGCACTTATAGTGATCTTAGATGTTGAATGTTGCAAACGAAAAAATTGGAATGTGTTTTGTTGTGTTGCCATTGAAGTTGTTGTCATGTTTAAAATCGCAGGTTAAATATGTATGCTTAGGAAATATGCAGAGTTAACTCATTTGAGACAAATGCAGTAACCTTCAATGTAAGCTTTAGAAACGAGCTCGTCTTATACCTTTTCAACTACTACATCTTCTACAAGGAGTTATTTTGCTTATGTGTTTACTCCCTTCGTTCAGCAGGTTTCTGTTACTGTAAGTTGGGTCAGGACACTAGCTTGGGCGAACATGCCAAGTGAGCATGAGAATTATAAAGCAGACTAAGTATGTACTTGTGGTTATCGGTTTTCCTTCCAGCGGCTAATGCTTGTAAAAAGATGCACATCAATAATCTGGCTCAATGAGTGTAGTTTCCCGTCAAAGACTTCAACAGTTGTATTTAACATGGAATGGACTACGTTTGAATTTTGAAAGAACGAAATGGCTAAATAGATACTTTTGAATTGTATACGTGTTTCGCAAAATATTAATTACATGGTTTCCTTTAGCATCATTATGCAACGACTCCATTAATAAAGGAGTCATACGACATCTACAATAGAAATCAGGATTAACAAATGCATAACAATTTTGAACAAATAAAATTCAGAATTTGCAAAACCACGATCGTAGAGTAATAGATCTAACGATTCCGCATACCCTCTTCCACATTGTTGTTTGATATAGCCTTTAACGAGTGGGTCTTTTGATATGTTGTTGTTTTGAAATAGAATTAAATCTAATACCATTGATTGTAATTGTAGATCTGAAATCTGTTTCGACATCGCATAATTCTTCGTCAATGATTCAAAATTACGATAATTCATCTAGAAACAAAGGAGCAAACTGAAGTCTCTCCCAAGGAGAAGAGAATAAACTCTTTCTTTCAAGGGAGAAACAATCATCTCTTTAAAGGAGAAAGTATTATTCAAACAAGAACGAACATAAATAAAGCTAAACAACAATGAAAATTAAATTTAAGGTGTGACTATCCATCGATAAAATCAATAGAAACCCTTTTGAAATTCACTAATGGAGGCTAGGGTTTCGGTGAGAAAGGGAAAGAAGGGAGAGAAGGGAGAAATGATAAAAGTTATCTTTCTTATATAATATGCAACAACTAGAATCGTCTAGTAGTAAGGTTTGTATCTCAACCTCAAAATTGTGGAATGAAACATACTCTATAGGCATCTTAGGTGAGGATGCTTCGCTACCCTCCCCCCCTCTCACCTCTCGAGGGGCCTTTGCTTTGAAAGTTTGGTCGAGATTGACTTGTGCGAGGTTGTGGTTTGGTATTGACGCTTTGAAAATAGAGCAGAGCAACATATACGCAGACTTTTGTCACTTATTTATAATAAAGTGAATATATCCATAATAAATTAGAAATGGATCTAACCTTCTTTCGTAGCTAAATGTGTTAATTTAATTATTGTTTTCTATAATGATAAATTCATAATCATTCGAATATACTTCCATAGTCAATACATTCATAGCCCTCAAACTCTAAGCCTAGGTGAGATTAGAGTGTGACTACCTACATCCCGGGTGAGAAGAGGACCCAATATAATACTCCCTCCGTTCCAAAATATAGTTCCCATTTTCCTTTTTTCACGGTAATTTATGCAAGTAGAATCTATGAAGGATAGTAAAGATTTTTTGTTTATTTAAATAAATGTTGTATGGGAAAAGATGATTTTAGGAGAGAGAATGGAGAATAATTGGTGAAAGAGCATTAATTGCAACACTTGGGTTGAATAAACAAAGCAAAAAACAAAATTCAAGAAGCAAATAAATGATGGGACACGGTTTTTCTAGACAAATTACGAAAAAATGTGGAACTAAATATGGGAATGGGAACTATATTTTGGGACACCCAAAATGGAAATAAGAACTATATTTTGGGACGGAGGGAGTACTACTTTATTTGTTACATGGCCAAGTCTGTCTATGGCTCAATTCTTCCTTCTTCGATGTGGTGTTTAGCTCTCCTAATATCTCATACTTATTTATCTGTTTTAAGCGGAACTCCTTGTGACTTGTATGACTCCATTAATTCTCCAATTCCCATGTATTCCAAAACTTAACCGAAAATATTTTGTATTTTTTCTTATGCTCTTTGATTTCATTAATATATTTTTTTTTCAATAAGATAAATAGATTTCGATTCTCAATTGACAATGACTAAAAAAATTGTATTTGGACATTGAAGAAATGCAATTATATAATCTCTCATAAGTAATTTAAAATGGGCTCTTGTAATAGGAATGTCTCTCTTATATGTGGTTACATCTAGAGTTCGAATTTCGAAACAAGCTTGTTGTTAACTATTGTTTCCGGATTAGCCTGCCAACAGCGCCTGATTGTGTTGGCAAATTTTTATGTTGCAATCTCTTAGCTAGACGACTACCTTTAACTCCTTATCTTCAATAACCCCTAATATGCTTGTCTCATTCCCTTCAATCTATCCAAGAAGGTAAAAATTTTAATAATAATTTGCATGTATCAATCGTAATGCTTTTTCAGTTCATTTCATGAGAATAAAGCAAAAGCCATAAGACTTTATCGTAGTTAGAATTAGTAGTTCTTAAAGTCTTAGCATAATAGGATCCATGACTAAGATAGTGATACCATGTTTCGTGCCTTGGCTTGAAGGATGGCCGCAATGGACTTCCTCCATGCTCTAAGCCAAGAATAAAAGGCAAATATTATGATATGGTAGGTTTGATTGCAACTAATGATAAGTATGTTATATGTAAACTTTTAGAGGTCATTAATGTAGACATGTAATCGTGTATTCCCATTCTAACACCAGGTAATTAGACTATATTGTCGTGCTAATTGGTTCGAATAAAGAAGAGCCATTTGGATGGCCTTGCACAAAACGATTTTCAGCCGAACAACATGTCTTAAAACCTATCTAAGAATAAGATCCCATTTTAAAATCCGAACTAATTATTCTTGATAATTAATTGATTTTATATTTAATTTTAGACAATTATCTAATTAAAATAATTTCATAAAATCATATCTTGTAATTCAAGATAATCTCATATATTTGATAAAAGATAAGATGAGATGATTATTTACAAGTAAATGAGAAGCCGAGTGATGTCAGTTGGATGTGCGAGGTGCAGAGCCCTTGTATTAGGCGTAGGACCTTGCGTAGCATGCAATTGAAGGTAGATCCCAAGATCACTAAAGCACTAGCAAAATTGTGTTGACGCACAAGCTTGAGCCACGCGTAGAGTGCTTGCACCTCGTGCAGAAGGCATGCTTGCCGCACAATATTGTAATTTAGACCGTAGCACATTTTTTATTATCCTAATTTCTTATTTTCCTGTAAACAAGCCTCATCTTTCTCGTTTTTGATAGTTTTTTGATCTCGTGACACTAATATATTCTCAAAGTCACTCACTCTCAAGCATAAAAAAATCTCTACTATTCATACTTTCTAAAAACCTTCAATCACATACTAAAACTCTATGGAATGGAGTATTTAGCATCTTTTCAAGGCTAAACAATTGCTCAAGCTAAAGTATGTAATTCACGACTTAGCGAAAAAGGTATAACCTTTAAGGGCCCTTTTCCCATTGCTATTTATTTCCTTTCTTTTAGACTGACGTTCGGCTATTCATTATGTAGACATCAAAACTCGCAATTGCATCAAATCTTTTGTATAATCCTTTGTCAACTGGATCCTCTATCCCACTTGCTAAATTGAAATGAGTATTGATAATTGTGGGCAGCAGCACCGGAGGAGGATTATGATTGTTAAGTGTTGAGTCTGATGTTGAACTTATAGTTGTTAATACTTTTGATGTATCTACTTTTGATTATTTGTGCCTCATTTAAGGCTATTAAGCATAATAAAATGAGTATTGATATATACAATTGTTTTGTATCAATTAAGAATGAAAAAACGCAAAAGAAAATTTCTTTGGGGTTCATAACTGATCTGGTTTTGGGTGAAAATCGAATCAGTTAATCCATTACAGATCTGATTTTCACCAAAAAACTGGACCAATTAACCATACACTAGTCCGATTTTTGGTGAAAACCGCATCAGTTAGTGGACAACAGATCCGGTTTTCAATCAAATCATTTGACGTTTGTCAACTGATCCAAGCCCAACCGACCCGACCCAAATTCGGACCAGTAACCCATATTTTAACCGGATCCGATGATTTTTTTTTCCGCTAGTGTTAGGAGCATGATCTGAGGACATTTGCACAAGCCCGGGGACAAGGAATCGAAGAAAGGGGCATCAAATTAAAGAGCTCAAACAAAGAGAAGAAAATGAAAACCAAGCTGACCCAGGGCCGGGGTCAATCAACCCGCCCGGGTCAGCGTTGATCTGACGGCTCGGGTGGATTGACCCGCCCAGGTCACTTTGAGGAGCAAAGTGCAGATATTCCTGATAAACTGACCCACCAGGGTCGAGGTCAACCCGAGCGCTCGGGTCGGGTCACCCTCCCAGGTGGCTGTGTTTTTCCGGAAACGAACTTTCTCTAATCCTCTTGTATATGGGGGTTTTATTGTTATTGTGCTTAGTTTATTTTAGCACTATATGAGACAAGTTTCTCTCATTTTAGCTTAAGCAAATTTACATTCTAATTAAGTGTGATTTATTTTGGTTTTAGCATTCAAACTTTAGAACCCTAGGAGAGACAAAATTGATGTTTGAAGCTTTTCAACTCCATTTTCAGATTTATGCAAGATTTAAAGTTGGTAATTTCTCATTTATTCCATTTCCTCCTTATGTAACACCCCAGAATTTCAAAGCGGGAAAAGAAAGAAATAATAACAGTATTATAGGACAATGGCGGAAACATTGTCATCTGGGAATGTCACTACTACAAGAAATGCGTTTAAATAACTAAGTGATAAAATCAACATAAGTAAATAGTATAAATAAATTAAATTAATTAGATTAATAACCAAAAGAGAAAAGAGAAAACTAACTCTTAAACTAAATAAAAGTCTAGGCCTAAAACATCTAACATTCTAATGCTCACATCTCAACCCGAGCCCAAAACCACAGAAGATTCCCATCAACATAACCTGCAAAAATATACCACAAATATCCACAATCAGCTCTCCCAGCTCAATTAGGATCCACATAGGAGTTATCAAGCATTAATAATAAGTCGCAATAACATATAATATCAAACTGAACCAAATAACAGCCAAACAACAACTAACAGTTTAACATGCTTAAATAAAGTAAATCAACAATAACGAACTTAAGATAAGCATACAAGATCCATAGCATAAGCCTCCAAAATAATTAAACAAAATAATGTAATAGGTTTTGAGAAAGAGTAGAACGCTAGTGGATCGTAACCCACTTCCTAAGGTTTGTCAGATCGAAATCTTCAGACAGCTTATGGGCCTACGTTTGGTGACTTGATCGTGTGCTAGGAGCCTTGGGGGCTCAATATGGTGTGGAGAAGAAGTTGGGTGAAGCTGGGAATTTACTGAAGACAAAGACGCCAGGCAGGAGTCTAGTGCCCGGGTCGGGCATATCGAGCGAAAGAGGAGTTTTGTCAGTTTTCAGTGCCCGGGTCGCGCGCCTTTGGTGCCCGGGTCGCGCACTTCGACGGAACGCGCGATTCGGCTCTTCTAATGTCGTTTCTTCCAATCCTAAACCTAGATTAAATAGGTTTAGGAGCCGTTTAGCATGATTAAGAACAAGATCATCAAAACACAAGAGAGAAAACAATAGAGAAGTTCTAGAGAGAGAGAGCTTTGAGAGATTCATTGAAGAGAGTATTCAAGTGATTCTCTTGCCTATTGTATTCATTGTTCCGCTTGATCACAGTGAAAGTGTTTATCCCTGCCCTGAGGACGTAGCTATCAAATTGATAGTGAACCTCGTTAAATCTTGCGTGTTCTTTATTCGTTTTTCGTGTTTTATTGTTTATTTATTCGCTTATGTTGCAACAAACTTGGTACCAGAGCCTGAGAATAAAATCAGTGTAAGGGATCCGGAAAGATGAATACGATGAACTCGAAGATTGACAAGTTTACCGGGAGGAACAGTTTTAGACTATGGCAGATAAAGATGCGTGCTTTATTAAAGCAACAAGGCATCTGTAAACCTCTTGTCAAAAAGGATGACAAAAGCAAAGCTGCAGAAGGCCCTAGTGGGGCCGAATTGGAGGCGATGGAGGAGAAGGCTCACTCCACAATTTTGCTATGTTTGGCAGACGATGTGATCACGGAAGTTGCAGACGAAATGACTGCTGCTGGTCTGTGGGCGAAGTTGGAGAGTCTCTATATGACAAAGTCACTCACCAACAAGTTGCTTTTGAAGCAACGCTTGTTTGCCTTTTGCGTATGCAAGGAGGTACGTCTCTAAGAGATCATCTAGATAAACTTAATACTATTTTACTTGATCTGCGTAATATAGATGTTAAGATTGAGGATGAAGATGCTGCTTTGATTTTGCTTGTTTCACTTCCAAATACATATGAAAACTTTGTTGAATCATTTGTTGTTGGGAGAGAGACTGTGACCTTAGAAGAAGTGAAGTCAGCACTATTTACTAAGGAGTTGCGCCAGAAGGCGGCAACGACAGAGAGTGGTGGAGATTTGGGGGCTGGGTTAGTGGTAAACTCGGCTAAGGGGAAGGGTCCTAAGAAGAAGAAAAACTCTAAGGGCAAAGGGGCCAATCCTATGAATGTCTGTCACATCTGTAAAGAACCTGGCCATTAGAAGCATCAATGCCCTAAGAATCCTAAAGCTTCCAATGCTAACATTGCACAACAAGGTACGAAATATGACTCCGAGGAGGACTTAGCACTAGCTGCTGTTGATGTGTCTAGTGCGTCTGAACATTGGGTTCTAGATTCAGGATGTTCTTACCATATGTGTCCTCATTAGGGATGGCAATTACCCATGGGTGAGTGGATTATCCATCCACCCGCCTCGAATAAATGGGTGAAAACCCGCGGTGGAGCGGATGACTGGCGGGTGATGGATGGGTCGGGTGATGGATCGGGTCGGATGTGGATGACTTTTTTTTACCCATCACCCGATCCATCACCCGCTCCATCCATCCACTCGTTTATATATATATATATATATATATATATATATATATATATATATATATATATATATATGTAATATAAAAAAAATTGTTTTACAATTTTTACTGCCACTTACCATTTAATGTAATAAAAAAAAACTTATACAGTGGGCAGTTGATTAAGTTTTCAATATTATTTTTTTAAAAAAAATTGTTAAATCTACAATTTAATTTTTTTTAGTATCACCCGTTTCCCACCCGCTCCACCCGCCCCACCCGCGGATGATGGGTGGAGCGGATATGGATGGAATTTTTCGCGGGTGATGGATGGTGTGGATGGAGTTTTGGGTCGCGGGTGATGGGGCGGATGATGCTCCACCCGATCCACCTCCGATCCATTGCCATCCCTAGTCCTCATCGTGATTGGTTTACTTCTTATGAGTCTTGTGATGGTGGTAATGTTATTATGGGTAACGATGTTGCTTGTAAGGTTGTAGGGAGAGGTTCCATTAAGATAAGGACCATTGAGGGTGAGGTTCGTACGTTGATGAATGTTAGGCATGTTCCACAGTTAAGAAAAAAATTGATTTCTCTAGGCGTCTTAGATAAAGGAGGATTTAATTTTTCTGGCTCGGATGGGGAATTATGTGTGTGGAAAGGTTCGAAGTTGGTGCTTAAAGGCGCCAAAGTGGGTACTTTGTATGTTGTGCAGGGTACTATTCTGAGACTGGTTCTGCAAATGTTGCATCTGCTAGTCCTGAGGAGGTGACTAAGTTGTGGCACAGACGACTTGGTCATATGGGTGAGTGTGGGATGCAGATATTATCCAAGATGAATCTTCTTGATGGCCACAAGGTGAAGAACCTTGAGTTTTGTGAACATTGTGTGTTGGGTAAGCAACACAGGGCTAAGTTTAGCAAGGGGCTTCACATAACTAAGCTTACGCTGGATTATATTCACTTAGATTGCTGGGGGCCTGCTCGGGTAGAAGGTATAGGAGGATTCAGTTTCTTTGTGACTTTTATTGATGATTTCTCCAGGTACAGTTGGCTTTATTGTATAAAGCACAAAGGAGAGGCTTTTAAGACTTTTGTGCAATGGAAAGTCTTAGTGGAAAATCAGACAGGCAAGAAGATTAAAAGGCTACGTACGGATAATGGTCTTGAATTTGTTAATGATGAATTCAATGAGTTTTGCAGGAAAGAAGGGATTGTGAGACATCGCACTGTCAGGAAAACACCACAGTAGAATGGTGTTGCAGAGCGGTTGAATCGAACCTTGCTAGAGAGAGTTCGATGCATGCTCTCTAATGCAGGGTTGACTAGAAAGTACTGGAGTGAAGCCGTGAAAACGGCATGCTACTTGATAAACCGTGGTCCACATACAGGTATTGACTGCAAGGTACCTTATGAGGTATGGTCTGGGAGAAGTGCTGATTATTCTAGTTTGCGTGTTTTTGGTTGTAATGTTTATTATCATGTTAGTGAAGGTAAACTTGAACCAAGGGCCAAGAAGGGTTGTTTTCTAGGATATGGAGATGGTGTTAAGGGTTACCGAATTTGGTCCCCATCAGAAGGGCGTGTCATACTTAGTAGAGATGATACTTTTGATGAGAATACTATGTTTGTATCTGCTAACAAACCTGCAGGTGATACTGATGATAGCAATACTGAAGGAATTGAGCAAGTGATTGCGACAGTTCCTACTCCTGAGACATAGGTTCGAATTCAGGTGGAGGATGATGTTCCAGTAGATTCTCCTACTGTGGAGACTAGTCAGACAGATGGAGTTGTTGCTGATGAAACAATTGAACTTGAGTCTGATCATGAGGAAATTGCTGATGAAGGTCAGAAACGACCTAGGAAGAAGACGCAGAGACTGATTGAACAGATAGAAGGCCGGAAGGTTCCTGGCCGAAACTCCTGTGTAGAGGAGATGATTGGTTATGCATTACATGTAGCCGATGATATAGAGTCGCCTGAACCAATGTCCTACAAGGAAGCAGTTGCTAGTAACGAATTATCCAAGTGGTTAGTTGCTATGAGTGAGGAGATGGAGTCTCTTCACAAGAATCAGACATGGAACCTGTGAAGGTGCCACATGGTCGTAAGGTGGTGGGTTGCAAGTGGGTATTCAAGAGGAAAGAAGGAATTTTAGAGGGTGAAAGTGTCAGATTCAAAGCCAGACTAGTTGCTAAAGGGTTCAGTCAACGGGAAGGAGTATACTACAATGAGATTTTCTCACCTGTGGTACGTCATACCTCTATTAGAGTGTTATTAGCAATAGTAACACATTTTGATTTGGAACTTAAGCAGTTAGATGTGAAAACAGCTTTCCTACATGGAGAGTTGGAGGAGGATATTCTAATGAGTCAGCCAGAGGGATTCGTTGTTCCAGGGAAGGAGAACTTTGCTTGCCGACTGAAGAAGTCCTTGTATGGATTTAAGCAGTCACCTAGGCAGTGGTATAAGAGGTTTGATAGCTTCATGGTTGAGCATGGATTTGACAGGAGTCCTTATGATTGTTGTGTTTATCATAGCAAGGTGGAAGACGGTTCTTATATTTATTTATTATTATATGTTGATGACATGCTTATTGCAGTGAAGAAGAAGTTAGACGTAGTGAAATTGAAAAAGCTTCTGAGTTCTGAGTTTGACATGAAAGACTTGGGAGCAGCAAGGAAGATTCTAGGCATGGAGATTTATAGGGATCGTGCTCGGAAGAAACTTTTCTTATCTCAGAAAAGTTACATCTTGAAGGTACTTGACAGGTTTGGTATGAGTACTGCGAAATCTATTGATACTCCTGTTGCTGCTAATACTCGTCTTTCTGTTGTTCTTTCTCCTCAATCTGATGAGGAGGGAGTACATGTCTAAGGTTCTGTATACTAGTGCTGTTGGTAGTTTGATGTATGCTATGGTGTGCACTAGGCCAGATATAGCTCATGCTGTTAGTGTTGTTAGTAGGTTTATGACTCAACCTGGGAAGGAACACTGGCAAGCTGAGAAGCGGATTTTCCGCTATCTGAAGGGAACGGTAGATGTTGGTCTCATATATGGGAATGATGCTGAGTGTTTGGTGACCGGATATTCTGATTCGGATTATGCTGCGGATATAGACACTAGTAGGTCAATGACTGGGTATGTATACACTCTAGGAGGGTCCGTGATTAGTTGGAAGGCTACGTTGCAGTCTTCAGTGACTTTGTCTACTACGGAGGCTGAGTACATGGCTCTAACTGCTACGGCAAAGGAGGGTATATGGTTACGTGGTTTGGTCAGTGATTTGGGTCTACATCATGATCGTGCGACTGTGTATTGTGATAGCTTGAGTGCTATTTGTCTCCCCAAGGATCAGGTGCATCATGATAGAACTAAGCACATTGATGCGCGGTATCATTTTCTAAGGAGTGAGAAGAGGATAGTGGTGAAGAAAGTTGGGACTGTTGATAACCCAGCTGATATGTTCACCAAGCCAGTTCCGGTTCGCAAGTTCAAACATTGCTTGGACTTGTTGAACGTTGATAGTCACATATGACCCCTTTGGGGGTTGTTGTCTCAAGGTGGAGGCAATCCCGGCCCCGGGATAAAGAGGGCAAAACCCGAAACCGGGTTAAAGGTGTGAGACTTGGGAGGGATCGATATCTCATGTATTGTTGAGAGATATCATGATTATCTTTTCAAGGTGAAGTACTTGTAGAAGATGCAAGTCAAGGTGGAGATTTGTGAGAATGGTGACTTGATCGTGTGCTAGGAGCCTTGGGGGCTCAATATGGTGTGGAGAAGAAGTTGGGTGAAGCTGGGAATTTACTGAAGACAAAGACGCTAGGCAGGAGCTCATGCCCGGGTCGGGCATATCGAGCGAAAGAGGAGTTTTGTCAGTTTTCAGTGCCCGGGTCGCGCGCCTTTGGTGCCCGGGTCGCGCACTTCGACGGAACGCGCGATTCTGCTCTTCTAATACCGTTTCTTCCAATCCTAAACCTAGATTAAATAGGTTTAGGAGCCGTTTAGCATGATTAAGAACAAGAACATCAAAACACAAGAGAGAAAACAATAGAGAAGTTCTAGAGAGACAGCTTTGAGAGATTCAGTGAAGAGAGTATTCAAGTGATTCTCTTGCCTATTGTATTCATTGTTCCACTTGATCATAGTGAAAGTGTTTATCCCTGCCCTGAGGACGTAGCTATCAAATTGATAGTGAACCTCGTTAAATCTTGCGTGTTCTTTATTCGTTTTTCGCGTTTTATTGTTTGTTTATTCGCTTCCGTTGCAACAGCCTAATATAACCAATTTGCAAGAACGAATATACATACTCTATCATTAACTATACAACTCAACATCATGCAAAGCCACTGTACTGGGTATGTATTACACATGCATAAGACAAGAGGCGAGAATAAAAAGAACGTAAACCCAACATAATCACATAATCATATAATTCATAGTATAGCTCATGAAAACAACATATAACATGAAAATTATTCCTCCCCAAATTACTAAAAAAACAATACTAACCCAACTTAAGTATTAAAACTAGATACATACTAAACGAACACTAATCGTACTCGGATCGCCGTTAATTACCTTGATTTTAGGTGGAAAATAATATTAGAATGGCGGAGAAAGAAGAGAATAACATTGCTCCCGAAAACTCCAAGAAAACCGGATGACTCGTCTGCTTGAAACGCAATCTGCGACCAATTCTTCAAGTATCTTCAAAAACTGATGACACCACGAGCAAGATCTATCCGAATAGATGAATTTCGACTACTCACACGCCCAATTCCGGTAAGAAACGAAGGAGATACGATGCAAACAAAATGGGTGTGCAGAAATGGCCGAAAATGTGAAAGAGAGAAGAAGAAGAAGAAGAAGAGTTGTGAAGCACGTTTTTTCCTGATTGTTTCCAGCTTTTGGAGGGGGTTAAAGTGCAGAAAGTAACGAGATTATTCACCTCACTATGCAAAGTGTTTAAGGATACATTATGGTGGGTTAATGGGGGGTTAATGGTGGCAATTGATGGGGGGTTTATGAAGGTTTGACTCATCATCTCTTGGTGGTTACAAGGCTAAAATGGAGATGCTCATCTAATGTTTTTACACCCAAAATTTCAGACCATATAGTGTATAGAATGGGCTTGCAATTTCGACACGTTGGTCGGTCCAAAATATATTTAACGCTTAAAATTAAAACCACACGCTACTTAAATTTATAGAATTACTAACTATATGATAAAATAGATACGCACATTATATACATATAACTAATGAAATTACTAAATAAATATATATACACTTTAAATTAATAATCACAACAACATAATACAATAATTGAATAATTATACACTTTCAAAATAGTTTTAATAATAAATTATTTTATTTTAACAGAAAATATCATTTTAATGTAAACAACGCCAAAAATAAAGGGTGAAAATTACGGGGTGTTACAATCACTCCCCCTTAAAAGAGTTTCGTCCTCGAAACTTCAAAACAACCAAGAGATCAAAAGAAAATACTCTAGATAAGGAACATTAAGAAAAACACAAATCCATGGGTCTTAGTTTAAGAGCTAGACAACTTAGCGGGTATAAAATTTGATAACTCAAATTTTTGGAAGACCAAAAGGAGTTGTATAGTAAGGAAGCATGGTAACAACCATCATTTATAAAATGTGAAAGAACCAAAGACAAGTAGAAAATTAAAGGTAAAAATGTTTGCACAATAAACTATAGGTAATTTTGCAAAAGAAGCAGGAATAAATATTTACGTAAAATTATAAAAGAATAATTCCGGTCATACATAAATATTTTTAGAAAAGAAACGAAGAAGCAAAAGTTCGTAAATTGATAGCCAAACCAATTTAAATAGAGATAACCGCACAGGCTTATAATCCACTTAAAGAGATAAGAACACTTTAATAAAGAGTAGCTAACTGCTTTATTAAAATAACACTTACGAACTCAAGTAATGACATATGTTATAAGAGCGTATGTCCTCCTAAACATATATATGAAATTTAAAGTTCGCAAAAGAAATTGATAACTTTAAAATAAATTTCACAACGACGAAAGACTAATAATAGATAGGCGATAAAGAAATAAATTATAAAAAACAATTATAAAATTTTTCAAGTCGACACAAATGTGCATGGAACCACCCATTGCAACTTAGTATCAACAAAACAATATTTGAAAGCCTTTTTTATCAAATCGACATTAAAGTTTACCGGAATCACCCAATATAAACTTAATATCAACTCAAAAAGGAAATTAAATCAAAATAGTCAAAATGTGTCAACTTATCAAATTGACATACAAGTCAAAGGAATCACCCATTATGACTTAATATCAACTCAAACAAGTTTAAGATTTAGACTAAGTATATAAATTTTGTTTTCAAAGAATATAAAACACATCAGTCAAAATCAGAGAATCAAATAAGAAGTAATGAAAACAACCAAAATTTTGCTATGAAATGAGAAAGCACTAAATATTTATACAAGAAACAACAAATAGTAAACGAGATCCTTTCACGCATTTGCGCTTGAAAATAAAATTAATAATAAAAGTAAATTAGCAAGTAAAATAAAAGTTATCGAGAGTAGTTTGCATCTACATTTCAATCTATAAAATCAAAACAACTCATTAGGGTACTTTTATTTTCAAAGACCGTGAAACCTTATTACCACAATTAAAGGCTGAATAAGGATTAACATGAAAATACAAATATTATAAGAGAAATATATATACATATACATATGTATATATATACATATACATATGTATATATAACGGTAAAAGTAATTTGTAGAATCTCTTGAAAGACAATTCCACCATCCTTTTGTAATACTAACAAAGCGCAAAACTACTATTTCGTTAATATTAAATATATAACTTTAAAGTTCGAGGACGAACTTTGTTTTTAAGGAGGAGTAGATGTAATACCCCGAATTTTCAAAGATTATTTTATTATTATTAAGGTTTAATATTATTTCCACTTAAATTTTATTTTATGATAATGCGATTTTATTTGATAACTATGTTTATTAAAATAATGATGTCATTTAGTTTTGATTTATTTAACAAGTTTTATTTAAATGATTATTCCTAAATAATTTAATTATGGTAAATTAAACTCTTTATTTTTGGTTATGGGTATCCTTGTACAAGTTGTCCATCCATTTTAGTAATCCAAAGCCCAAATACCAAGTCCATAACCCATGTGGCATTTTTGTTAGCCAAAAAGAAAAAATTAAAAGCCAAAACAAAAACAAAAACAAAAAAAAAAAAGAAAAGAAAGAAATGTGATCATAGATCACCATCTTCCTCCTTTCTCCTTCCTTACGTACAAAATCAACAGGGCCAAAGGTCAGATTTTTCCACAAAATCAACAGTTCTTGTCAGGAGAGTTTGAAACTCAATCCAAAACCCGGATTTTCAGAGTTAAATTAGTCAAAAAAATGAATCAAACACCATACCTCACCATACCCACCATTAATGGAGCTTGACCAAAGCTCAAAAATTTCTTACCAAACTCCTCTATAAATACTGAACTTTACTCACCCAATTGCCCAAGCAAACAATCTAAAAAGGTTTGCTTCAATTCCTTTCTATTCTTCCTAAATTTCTGATTTTTGTTTTGAAAATAAAAATTTACTTACAACCCACCATTAACATCTTCATTGTTACACACTGAACTGCCGAGCACCACCGAACGAACCGCCTGACCCCACCTGAACCTCGCCGTCCACTTAAACACCTGAATCGCGGCCAACCACCGCGACAAACACCAACCACCAGCCCTTCCTTCCCTTCGCACAGCCCCTGCTGTCGCCCTTCAGTCGCGCCCAGCCTCCCTCACTCGCGCCCCACCACCTGAATCCCGTCGCCTGACCGCACCACCTTGCTTCGCCCAAAATCGCCGCACACCAGAACCACCTCTTCCCTGTTTCGCTCCTGTGTCTTCCTCCCCTTCTTCGTTTCTTTCGTTTCCCCACTTCGTGAAACTGATTCTTTGAATCAGTGAAGCCTTTCTTTTTTTTTTTCCCCTTTTATTTGTGTTTTAAAGTAGTTTTATTATTTTACTTCTACTTTTAAAACTAAAACCCATGACTTTCCTAGATTAGCCTACTTTAATTAAGTTAGTATATTTTAGTTTAAGTTAATCTTTTATAACTTGAAAATGTTTCTTAAATAAAATGAGTATAATAAAGTTAGTTTTCTATGTTAAAATAATTGTTTAAGTTAATAAAAATAAAGTTGAAGTAATCTTTGATTACTTAAAATGATTTCATTATTGATTTAAAAACCATAACTTTGATTTATAAACTCTCTTAAATCATTACGAATTCTTTAAGTTATTTAAATTATTTAAATTGTTTATTTTATATAAAAAGGGGTTATTTAGGTAACTAACGTAGATCTCGTTAACGTTTAATGTAGATTCCGATTGCGTAGACGAGGAATATCAAGAGTGTTAATCCGTTCGTGAACTTAACTTTTGGGCAAGCATCACGAGGTAATATCTCCATCTAAACATAGATCCCGTTATTGTAAAACGAATTGATTATGTGATTATTATGTGCTTATAAAATATATATAGGTATGGACTATAATTATGGATTATCGACTTAATGCGGATTATGAATACGAATGACAAAATGGACGTCGACTATCGATTTCGATTATGAATCATGACTATGGACGATATACGATATGACAAATATGTTTATTATTACGTTATTAAAACCGCTTAATGTCATTTAGTAATGTTATGGTTATTATTATTATTATTATTATTATTATTATTATTATTATTATTATTATTATTATTATTATTATTATTATTATTATTATTATTATTATTATTATTATTATGATGATTGTTATCATTATTACCGTTATTATTATTATTATTATTATTGAAATTTTATGAAAGTTGGAATTAATAAGAACTTGTGATAATGAAATGATTATGATTCTGAAGTGATAAATGAACTCAAGTGACGGTTGTGTTTATGAAATGAGTTATTGAAACCGCTATGAATGGATTGAGATTATGATGGAAGAAATATATCCACATTGGATTGAACAACGATGACGTAATTGTGTACGTGATTTATGTGATGACTTGAATTAAAAGATGTTAATCACGTAAAGTGAATTATCGGAGGGAAATAATGAACAGGTTGCCCTGTATGGGAGGTTCAGCGGCCACCTACAGGTTTTCTGGTTACTATGCTGAATTTCTGTTACTTGTCTTCCTTCTATCTTGTTGTGATCCAAGTAGAAGGGGTGTGCACACAAGGGACTCTGTAATTATGGCCATTATGTTATCCGTAGGTGGTTACAGGGGATTGACCCCGGCCTACAATGTTGAAGTAAGTGGTTACAGGGGATTGACCTCGGCTTACTGGCGTTCTCTTTCCTCTCCTTAAATAATTGGATTAATTGAATTAATTATGCGATTATTCATTTTATATATACGTGTATGTGAGCTATGCTCTTCAACCCTATTAACCGGAGTACTATTTTACAAATTATTTTCAACTTAAGTCTTTTACGGGATGGAGTTGGAATTACTCAGTTTTTCTGATTTTTGGGAGCTTGTCTCTCTTGTTTCTTTTCAATGTATTTGTGCAGGTGGGTGATCGACGGGGGAACAAAGGGAGATCATTTAGAGTTGTCATCCACTTAGCTTATGATTTAGCTTCCGCTGGAACTCTGAAACACTTAAGTAATTAGTAATATTTAATGAACAATATACTTGGTTGTAAGGATTAATTTATTTGAATTTAGTATGCTTTAATCTAGCCTTGCATTTATTTCCAAGGAGATAAGTGCGGCGGTAGCACCCCCGTTGAGTCGAACCCTCGTGGATTTTCCCCCATCTCGAGTTTTATTAAATGAAAAAGGGTTCGGGTTGGCGGGGGTGTTACAAAGTGGTATCAGAGCGGAGTTAGATTAACTAGGGAAAGATTAAAATTATTAAAATATAATAATTAGGAAAATGAATCAAATTAGGGTTAACTTAAAAATTTAATTAGGAAGTCAAGATAATAAAAATATTTAGGAAAAATGAATTACGATTAAAATGTGAACTAAGAGTTTAGTATGGGTACGAATGGGTTATGTGTACATATATGAAAGTACTCGCTAAAGGTACTTATTAATTGTTTATGATATTTTATTAGATGGCCAAGACACGTTTGACTGCCAGGAAATGCACCAGAACTCCTCGTCAAGGACCTTACCTTCTAAGGATGAGGGTAGGAGAGTCTGTTTCAGCTTATATTTACAGGCTACGTTTAACAATGAAGTGTTACGACCTTAATGAAGGCCACGGGCATTCGGATTACCTCACGCCACCTAGACAGGCCGATGTTTTGATTCACACTCTCCCCAATGATGGTCCTTATGCCGGAATCAAGAGCGAATACTCTGATGTTTTGAAAAATGGAAGGCCAAACTATGAACGATACACATTGAAAGGGAAGTGGTATCTCACATTGAGTTACCTGGAGAAAAGAGTGCTCGATGCTAGAGCCAAGTGGCTTAATGACTATTTACCCATTGATGACGAGGAACCCAACCATAGTGGCGATGAAGAAGTAGGAAGCAACCCTGCCTCACCAGTTGTAAATCTCGATGGAGATGGAGACGGAGATGAAGGTGAAGACGAGGATCCGTCCGAGTACGCTGACTAGAAACTCAAATCTCTAGCCCTGACCCTTAGATTTCTAATTAAGGTCGTAAAAGACCAATTAACTTGTTAACTTAGTTAAGGATGGTGCGACTAATGCTTATTTCACTATTTCAAACAAACTCTTATGCTACTATGAACGAATTGTTATGGCACTTTTGAAGTAAATGAATGATGAACTTATGACATGTGAATTGAGTGTGAAATGAATGATGAACTTTTGATATGTGAATTTAGTATGAAATGAATGAATGGTGTGAACCATGATTTTGTGAATTAGCTTTTATATAAGAATCAATGTAAATCGTAGAAATACAATGTGAATAATGCAGGTAGCTTATGCAATACATTTATACGCGATCTAGAGCAAGGCGTCAAGAAAACCAAATGGCCGAAACTCCCGAACAAGTTGCAGCACGACTTAGGACTCTTGAGCAACTAGCTCAGAGCTTTGGCTTAGTCCTTCAAAACCAGATCAACAACAACCACCATGGAGACGATCCGCAAGCTGCAATGGCGAAAAAGCTATCCGCTTTGAAACCACCAACCTTTGTTGGGAGAGAAGACCCGCTACTTCTCGAGAATTGGATAAGAGATTTTGAAAAGATTTTCACGGCCACGGGTACTCCTGAGGCCCAGAAGGTCGATCAAGCAACCTTTTATCGGCATGAAGATGCTGATACTTGGTGGGAAAGTGTAGGACCTACTGTTAAAGCTCAAGAGAACTTTAACTGGGAAGCATTTAAGGTAGCAATTAAGGCTCGATTCTTCCCCGAGCACATTCGTAGGCAAAAGTACAATGAGTTTAGTAGGTTTAACCAGAGTTATAACATGAGTGTGCAAGAGTACGCTCAGAAATTCAATGAGTATGCCCGATTCTGCCCGACTGTAGTGCCAGATGAAGGAACTAAGGCCCAGAAGTTTGAAGACGGACTTAAGTTTGATCTTCAGACACGAATGGGAGGTAGCACCTCTACTACGTTCGCGGAAGCGTATGCTGATGCGCTCAAGTTATACGATGTTCTTGTGGTATTTTAGGTGCACATTGCTAAGGGATTTGTTCGTAATTGTTAAGGTTTGCATATAAAATCATCCTTAGCGGAAGTTCGGAGTTTTACGATATAAGTTGTGTTAATGTTATGCATTCCGAGCTTCCAAGGTGAAGTGCATTTGAGCCGAGCAAAGCCCAAGCATCAAACTCCACCGCAAGCCCAAGCATCATCGCCAAGCCAGACAAGCATCGCAAGCATCATCGCCCAGCGCCCGGCCGGCGCTCGCCCGGCCTTCAGCGGCCTCGACCAAGTCGCCCGGCCCCGATCGCTCGGCGGCTCACCGCCCCAGCGCCCATCGCACGCCGCGGCTCGCACCTCGCGAGCATGGTCGCACCTCGCGACCTGTATCTCGCACCTCGCGAGGAATCTCGCACGGTGCGACTGCGTGGTTTTGGCCCGGCTCTTCGGCTCGTTGCGAAGCGGTAGCTCATCGCACGGTGCGACCCGTATCGCACCTCGCGACCCCTAGGTCGGTTTAAATGACGGCTAACTTTTGAGGCTTAGTATAAATACTAAACTTTGTTTTTAGACCTAGGGGGCAGCAGCCACAAGGAGAGGGAGTTTCCAAAACTCCACTCTTCTCTTGTTGTCTTCTCTTTTTAGTTTTTATTTTCTAATTTAGTTTTTGTAGATTTCAATTATGGGATTGGCTTATGCTATGCCGATTGTAGCTTGAACCGTTCTTGAACGAGATTAATATGGAGCTTCAAGCATTATTGTGAGATCTTTCTTCTCTATTTAATTCCTTTGATTATGGTTTAATTTCTATGCTTGCTTTCTATGGTTTTTGCATGATTATGCTAGGAACGTTACTAGTTTGATTGTGTAATTAATCTAATGCTAGATTTAAGAATAGAATCGGATTGTTTTATTCTTTTATCAAATGGTAGCAAACTAGGGAGTAGCTTAGATGCGAGATCGTCTTGGTTATTTCTTGGGGAAATTGAATCAACTGTTGAATGTTTATCGCTTGTATGACGTTAGCGTGTCCGTTGGTTCTCTCGTGTTTATTCTTGCTATTGGATTGAACTTAGACGCTATCGGACTAGGTTATCCTTTAGTTAGGGTTTTATAGTCACGCTGATCGTGCTATTCAACTAAGAATAAGGAGAACGCGAGATTAATTCTCAACAATAGATAATTATGGAAATAATTAGAGTCGAGGTTCAATGATCGATAATGAATTGAGGTGGATGTTAATCGGATTCAAGATCTTCCTATATTGATTTCTCATTTTGTTTATATGCTAGTTAGTTTTAGTTTGTTCGTAAATCTACTTGAAACCCCCCTTTTGTAATTAGGTTTCTCGGCCCTTAGCTTAATCTAGGTTTCGAATCACGCTGAATATAAAACTCGTCCCTGTTTCCCTGTGGATACGAACCTTACTTCCCTTATACTACCTTAGTGTAAAAGAGAGTAGGAGAAATTTTATCTTTGGCCGGGTGCGGTGCACAACGACAAGCGCGGCCCGCCAAATTTTGGCGCCGTTGCCGGGGACACGGTGTTACTTGTTTTTATTTAGAGTGATTTTTGAATGGTATTGCTTGTGCTCTTTGTTTTTGGTTGGCCACTCATATAAAGAATTCCCTTTTTGTTTTAGTTTCTAGTTTTCATCTTCCATTGAGCTCTATGTATTTCATTTTTGTATTTTGGACAAGAAGCATGGAACTTGTTGCTTAAACTCTCTTGGGAATGGTTGATTGACTCATACTTTATATCTTGGTTATTGTCTAGCTTTAAACATTTATATTAAT
Source organism: Beta lomatogona (assembly GCA_947646795.1). NCBI lineage: Eukaryota > Viridiplantae > Streptophyta > Magnoliopsida > Caryophyllales > Amaranthaceae > Beta > Beta lomatogona. The sequence goes on from CANSNZ010000942.1 coordinate 3,523,310, forward strand.
GGTCATGACTTGGGTTAGCTAGGAGTACTACTAGTTGATGTTTGTTGTTACCATAATGCTAGGTTTGGGATGTAATCAGATGTTATATGCTCAACCATGTTGTAGTAAGCTAGGTATTAACGATGCATTGCAAGAGTTCTTCTCAATCAATTTTGCGAGTACTTGAAGTGGAGATTGACATGGAACCACCATTGTCACACATGGAGCACAACCCAATGATTAAGCTTAAGGTATTAAGTCGAGCTCACGACTTTAAACAACAGCGCTTCTCGGGAGGCAACCCGAGACCCCTTTATTTTCTTTCTTTCTCTTTATTTTTCATCAAATTTCCACCACCACAACAAATTTTCTTTCACCCACCGCCCACCCACTAAAAAGATCCACAACCAATCTTAATTCACTTGTAACCAAAATCCACAAAAGAAAACCCGTTGGGAGGACTTCAATAGCTAGGAGTTGGTACATTAGAGGATCGAGATTGTTAATGTATCTTTTCGATCTCTTAAGCTAGGTGCAAATCTCACAAATTCAAAACTTTTGAGCTTGTCATTTGTTTGAGTGATTCGAGGGAGAGGGTTGTGAGTTGATTTATGAGATTTGAGTTGGTGTTGTTAAGAAATTTGAGTTTGTGGATTGTTTGGTCATGAGTTTTGAGCATTCGATCTTCGATTTACCCGATTTTCGATTTTCTCCCCCATTTTCGGTTTACTTTTTCTTCTAATTGTCGACACATTGAGGACAATGTGTAGTTTAAGTAGGGGGAGGGTATTCTCATTCTCATGTATCTATGTTGTGTATATTACTTTCAATTTGAAAAAAATGAAAATGAAAAAAAAAAAAAAAAAAAAAAAAAATGATGATGAAATGAAACCCGCTGAGTTGAAAACCCACAAGGGTGGGCGACTCAGGCAAAAATGGGGGCCCGGATAGGTTGAAAACCCGAAAGGGCAACTTATGCAAAAAAGTGGCTTATATTGAGCGGGTAAGATGGTGAGATGAAAAAAATGTGAGAAGCTAGGATGAAAACCCGAAAAGGGCTCCTAGGCAAAATGAGAGATTAAGAGAGAATTATACACTTTGAAAACTCATTTGCCGGAGATGGTGTCATAAGGTTGAAAACGTTTTCGGGTTGGGTTAGTGAATTCATCCTTTGTTTTGTGAAGATCTATTTAAAGTTGGCTTTCACATTCTTTTGGGTTGATTGTTTGTTTTTGGGAGTAAGCATGGAGTATATTTCTTTTTGTCTTTGTTCCATGGCTTGCTTGTTTAGATTAGTTGTAGTAGTAGTAGTTTTAGATCATCTTTTGGAGGTTTGGGAGAGGCGATAGTTTAGTGTGTCGTGAGCCGACATTTTGATTCGTGTTGGTGTTCTTTGGTTATTATTGTTGTCGCGTCTTTGTATTTTTCGGGTGAGCTCGAATCTAAGTGTGGGGAATCATCGTCCCTTACGTTTAGGTTTTTGAGCGGATGTTGTTAAGATGTGATGATGATGATGTAGTTAATGGGGAGTGTAGGTTGGTGTCGTTAGTTTGGGTGATGATTTATTTGGTGATCCTCATTTTGAGTTTACTCGAGGTCGAGTAAAGTTCAAGTGTGGGGGTATTTGATGCGCTCAAGTTATACGATGTTCTTGTGGTATTTTAGGTGCACATTGCTAAGGGATTTGTTCGTAATTGTTAAGGTTTGCATATAAAATCATCCTTAGCGGAAGTTCGGAGTTTTGCGATATAAGTTGTGTTAATGTTATGCATTCCGAGCTTCCAAGGTGAAGTGCATTTGAGCCGAGCAAAGCCCAAGCATCAAACTCCACCGCAAGCCCAAACTCCACCGCAAGCCCAAGCATCATCGCCAAGCCGACAAGCATCGCAAGCATCATCGCCTGCTGCCCGGCCCGGCGCTCGCCCGGCGCTCGGCAACCTCGACCAAGCCGCCCGGCCCAAGATCGCTCGGCCAGCTCACGCCCGGCGCCCATCGCACGCCGGCTCGCACCTCGTGAGCATGGTCGCACCTCGCGACTCGTATCTCGCACCTCGCGAGGAATCTCGCACGGTGCGACTGCGTGGTTTGGGCCTCTCCGGCTCGTTGCGAAGGCGGTAGCTCATCGCACGGTGCGACCCGTATCGCACCTCGCGACCCCTAGGTCGGTTTAAATGACGGCTAACTTTTGAGGCTTAGTATAAATACTAAACTTTGTTTTTAGACCTAGGGGGCAGCCACATGAGGAGAGGGAGTTTCCAAAACTCCACTCTTCTCTTGTTGTCTTCTCTTTTTAGTTTTTAATTTCTAATTTAGTTTTTGTAGATTTCAATTATGGGATTGGCTTATGCTATGCCGATTGTAGCTTGAACCGTTCTTGAACGAGATTAATATGGAGCTTCAAGCATTATTGTGAGATCTTTCTTCTCTATTTAATTCCTTTGATTATGGTTTAATTTCTATGCTTGCTTTCTATGGTTTTTGCATGATTATGCTAGGAACGTTACTAGTTTGATTGTGTAATTAATCTAATGCTAGATTTAAGAATAGAATCGGATTGTTTTATTCTTTTATCAAATGGTAGCAAACTAGGGAGTAGCTTAGATGCAGATCGTCTTGGTTATTTCTTGGGGAAATTGAATCAACCGTTGAATGTTTATCGCTTGTATGACGTTAGCGGTCCGTTGGTTCTCTCGTGTTTATTGCTTGCTATTGGATTGAACTTAGACGCTATCGGACTAGGTTATCCTTTAGTTAGGGTTTTATAGTCACGCTGATCGTGCTATTCAACTAAGAATAAGGAGAACGCGAGATTAATTCTCAACAATAGATAATTATGGAAATAATTAGAGTCGAGGTTCAATGATCGATAATGAATTGAGGTGGATGTTAATCGGATTCAAGATCTTCCTATATTGATTTCTCATTTTGTTTATATGCTAGTTAGTTTTAGTTTGTTCGTAAATCTACTTGAAACCCCCCTTTTGTAATTAGGTTTCTCGGCCCTTAGCTTAATTTAGGTTTTGAATCACGCTGAATATAAAACTCGTCCCTGTTTCCCTGTGGATACGACCCTTACTTCCCTTATACTAGTTTAGTGTAAAAGAGAGTAGGAGAAATTTTATCTTTGGCCGGGCACGGTGCACAACGACGACATCCGCGCCCGCCATATGCTAAAAGAGAGGTGCTAGGCAGACACAAAAGGAAGGAACCTACTGGCAACAACAACAATCAAGGGTACGACAAAAGGCCCAACAATGGTGGAAACAACAATAACAATGGTAGACGCTACAACAACCGCAACAATAAGAATTCTGGACAACAGGCCCAGCAAGGAAATAGGAACGAAAAGAACTTTGGTTGCAAGAAGTGTGCCAAGAGCCATCCAGGGTTCACTTGTCAGGGTGAAAGGATCAAGTGTTTCGAGTGTGGAGAAGTAGGTCAAAAATCGTTCAACTGTCCTCAGAAGCAAGCTCAAAACGGACCAACTGGGAACAATGGTAACAATGGAGGTGGAAACAGAATTCAAAACTTCAATAACAACCGCCCCAATGGAGGAAATGATGCACAAAACGGGAACCAGAACAACCGCTCTTTTGGAGGTGGAAATGGAAACTATGGAAAGAATAGCAATGGAGGCTACACCAATGGAAGAATTAATGTCATGAGCCGAATTGAAGCTGACACCGATGCCAATGTTGTGACGGGTACATTTCTCGTAAACTCAAATCCTGCTTATGTACTCTTTGATTCCGGAGCGTCTCATTTTTTTATTTCTAGCACTTTTGTTAATAAGTATCCCCTCAAGTCTAACCAGTTTTGTCGAGCCAATATAGCTATGCCCACCGGTGAAACTGTTTCATGTAAATCTCTTTTCCAAAGTATCCCTGTAGTCATAGCTGGTACTGAATTACCAGCCGATCTTATCCTTTTTGACCTAAAAGGCTTTGACGTTATCTTGGGAATGGATTGGTTAGCTAAATATAAAGCCAAAATCGAGTGTCATAACCAGAGAATATCTCTTAGAGGACCAAAGGGAAATAGGATATCTTATAAAGGCATAACCTTCCAGCCCGATGTCAAGATAATCTCAGCCTTGAACCTTCAAACCTATCTTAGAAAAGGCTACCCAGTCTACCTGTGCCAAGTAAGGGATGTAAGCGTGGAAGACGAGGAGTTGACTCAAATTTCGGTAGTAAAGGAGTTCCCGAATGTATTTCCCGAAGAGCTTCCAGGAATGCCACCAGAGAGAGAAGTGAGCTTTAAGATCGATTTAGTCCCTGGAACCGGACCTATATCTAAGGCTCCGTATCGAATGGCACCTGCAGAAATGCAAGAGTTGAAGGTGCAAATAGAAGAGTTGTTGGAAAAAGGGTACATTCGACCTAGTGTTTCGCCTTGGGGAGCCCCGATATTGTTTGTTCGGAAGGAAGATGGATCTTTGAGGTTGTGTATCGATTATAGGGAGCTGAATAATGCCATGGTAAAGAATAAATATCCGCTCCCAAGGATCGAGGATTTGTTTGATCAACTTCAGGGTGCAACAGTATTTTCCAGGATCGATTTACGATCAGGTTATCACCAATTACGAATCGCCGAAGAAGACATCCCTAAGACAGCCTTTCGTACGAGATATGGCCATTATGAGTTCACCGTTATGCCTTTTGGACTCACTAATGCGCCCGCAGCTTTTATGGACCTCATGAATAGGACTTTCCAGCCATACCTGGATAAGTTCGTGATAGTGTTCATCGACGATATATTAGTGTACTCGAAGGATAGAGAAGAGCATGAGGATCAGTTAAGGAAAGTTCTGGAGATTCTTCGAGAAAAGCAATTGTACGTGAAGTTCTCGAAGTGTGAATTTTGGTTGGAAAAAGTCTCATTTTTGGGTCATGTGATATCAAAAGAAGGAGTTCCGTAGATCCATCGAAGATTCAAGTAGTGACCGATTGGCCTCAACCTAAGAACGTCACCCAAGTAAGGAGTTTCTTGGGTTTAGCTGGATAATACCGGAGATTTGTGAAAGATTTTTCGAGAACGGCCCAACTCTCTCTAATCTGATGAAGAAAACAACAAAATTTCATTGGGATGATAAGTGTGAAGAAGCGTTTCACGAGCTGAAGAAGAGACTCACAACAGCCCCGGTATTGACATTGCCCTATGGAGTAGAAGGATTTGAAGTCTACAGTGATGCCTCAAAGAAAGGTTTTGGGTGTGTCTTGATGTAACATGGTAAAGTAGTGGCCTATGCGTCGAGGCAACTCAAACCACATGAGCAAAATCACCCTACTCATGACTTGGAGTTAGGAGCAATTGTGTTTGCGCTCAAGATCTGGAGACATTATTTGTATGGAGTGCAATGTAAGGTCTATACAGATCACAAGAGTTTGAAGTATCTGTATACGCAAAAGGAGTTAAATATGAGACAGAGACGTTGGCTCGAGCTTATAAACGACTATGATTTGAAGATAGTGTATCAAGAGGGAAAAGCGAACAAAGTAGCTGACGCGTTGAGTAGGAAGAGTGCTCATACGCTAAATGTGTTGATACTAGCCGATGAACTGTGTGAGGAGATTAAGAGATTGAGTTTGGAAATAGTTGAGCCAGGTTATGTGAAAGCTCAGTTGAATGCTCTTACTGTTGGACCGGACATATTTGAGGAGATTCGGGTGAAACAAGCTGCAGATAAGTGGTTAAGCAAGTTAAGAGAGATGAAAGAAAGTGGTCAAGCATCGGAGTTCGAGATCGACGGCAATGGCGTTGTAAAGTATAAACGGAGATTGGGTGTGCCACAGGATGAGGAACTCAAGACGAGAATTCTAAGGGAAGCCCATAGCTCGCCATATTCCATACATCCAGGAGGAGATAAGCTTTATAAGGATTTGAAAAAGCATTTTTGGTGGCCTAGGATGAAGCAAGAAGTAGCCGACTTTGTGGCAAAATGTTTAACATGCCAGAAGGTGAAAATACAGCATATGAAGCCTGGAGGGAAATTATAACCTTTGGAAGTGCCAGGATGGAAATGGGAATCTATCTCTATGGATTTCATCATGGGGTTACCGAATACGACGTCGGGAAAGAATGCAATATGGGTAATAGTGGACCGTTTGACTAAGACGGCAAGATTCGTGGCAATGAAGGATACTTGGTCGTTAAAACAGTTGGCCGATGCTTACTTTAATGAGGTGGTTAGGCTACATGGTGATCCGAAGGACATCGTTTCGGATAGGGACTCGAGATTCTTATCTAAGTTCGGGAAACAGCTTCAGACAGCCGTGGGTACACTATTGAAATTCAGCACAACCTTCCACCCAGTAACAGATGGTCAAACAGAGAGAACCATTCAAACCTTGGAGGATATGCTGAGAGCATGCGTAGTGGATTTCGGAGGATATTGGGATGATCATTTGATGTACATTGAGTTCTCGTATAACAACAGCTATCACCCGAGCATAGGAATGACACCTTATGAGGCATTGTATGGACAGAAATGTAGAAGTCCTATATGTTGGAACGATGTGAATGAGTCGTTGAATTTGGGACCAGAAATGATAGAAGAGACTACCAACAAGGTGAAGTTGATTCAAGAGCGTATGAAGCAGCTCAGGATCGATTATAATCGTATGCCGATCAAAGGAGACGAGATTTAGAGTTTGAAGTTGGAGAAAAAGTGTTGCTGAAAGTTTCACCGACCAAGGGAGTAATGAGGTTCGGTAGAAAAGGAAAGCTGAGTCCTCGTTATATCGGACCTTATGGGATACTCGAAAGAATTGGGGAAGTGGCCTATAGATTAGCCTTGCCCACAGTGTTAGCCAATGTTCATAATGTGTTTCATGTGTCTCAACTTCGTAAATATGTCCCTGATCCCTCCATGTCATCCAACCTGAAACCATTGAACTAGAAGAGACCCTCACCTTTGAAGAACGTCCTGTTAGAATCCTTGATTCCAAAACGAGAAACACTCAGAACAAGGCAGTAAAGTTAGTCAAAGTTTTGTGGTCTATTCATCAAACCGAGGAAGCAACTTGGGAAACAGAAGATGACATGAAAAAGCGTTATCCTGAACTCTTTTCCCAGGTACGATTATCGAGTTTCGGGGACGAAACGACTTAAGAGGGACCGAATGTAATACTAACAAGGCAAATGTTATATGTAGCCCTTAGGGCTACATATAAGAATTAATATTTGCTTAGATTCTTTCCTATTTCCCATAAGAAATAAACAACTCACTAAAAAGAAAAAGAAACCAATAAATTTCACCTCCCCATTAAAACTCCAATTACCCAAGCTCAACTTCAGTTACCCAAGCTCCTACTTACGTAATAATTGACAATGGCGGCATGGCGCAATTCCCTTTCACAACTTTGGTGCCAAATACTCTTTGTTCATTTATCTTCCATTACTCTCCTAAGAAATATAAAACAGAGTTTTATTCTCTACTCTATCTATTGCTTATGGAGGGAAATACAATTGAGCAAGTTTTGGAGAATCGTTTAGTGGAACATAAAGGTAAGTATTCGTACCTAATTCTGATCATATATATGAGTTTTTGTTGCTTAATTGACCATCATAATTCGTATTTTGGAATTAATTAAGAAGAAGTTGTTGTTATCTTGTTGCCCACAACTTGTTTGATGAAATGTTTGCTTATTTTTCAGCTTGTTTTTGAACTCATACGTTTGCCTTTAAAAAAAAGCTTTTTTCTTATGAAGATTAGCATTTTATGCTTGTACAATAAACATATATGTGGGATTATTGAAATCTTGGACCAATGTAAATATTTTAATTTTACTTGTATAACTAAATTGATATCTCCCTGACTACCTTTTTGTATAGTTTATGTTTGTTATTGGTTGAATTATTTGTCAATTTCGTGTACAGATTGTGCTAATGCTCGACTTTGACTTAAATGATCCTCTTATGGAGGAGGATAAATATGAACCGTTTCTTGGGCAGACATTTGGGAGTCAAGAAGAGGCATATGTATACTATAACAACTATGCAAAACGACATGGTTATGTTGTTCGCAAAGATCGCTCGAACACTAAACATGGAAGGACAATAAGACGTGACTTTTATTGCCATCGTGGAGGGAAAAAGCCTTTGAAGGTTGTTGATTTGTCCAAATCTCAAAGACAAAAGGAGTCTTTTAGATGTGGTTGTAAGGCACATATGCGTATAATTTTGAAAAGGTGCTGTGATATATTTCCAGAAGAATGGCATGTCACAAAGTTTGTCAAAGAGCATAATCACGAACTGTTGTCATTTGAAGAAATGCGTCTTCTACCAGCCAATCGTACAATTACTGAAGATGAAGAAAAACAAATTTTATTGTATAGAGAAGCTGGACTTTCTATAAGACAAATCATTCGGGTCATGGAGCTTGAGAAAAATGTCGCACATGGGCAGTTATCATTTATTGACAGAGATATACGTAATCTTTTTGTTAGAATTAAGAGGATGCTTGGAGATGATGATGTTAAGAACCTTTTAATATATATGCAATCAGCAAAAGAACACAATAATTTGTTTCAATATGCATACACAATGGACGATGACAGGAGGCTTGAGCATTTGTTTTGGTGTCAAGCTCAAAGCTTTGAATTGTACCAAAAGTATGGTGATGTGGTTGTGTTTGATACCACTTACAAAGTGAATGCGTATGACATGCCTTGTGCAATTTTTGTTGGTGTCGATAATCATGGGAAGACTATTTTATTTGGTTGTGCTCTCCTTCGCAACGAAAAAACATGTACTTTCAAGTGGTTGATGAAGGTAAGCCTTGTAAACTAGACGTTACCTATTTTACTTCATTTTATATACTGACCTATTTTACTTTTATTTTATTTCCTTCACTGCATTACATAAGTAGTTACCTATTTTTTTGAGGCAATAATCATATATATACTTACTAATTCCAAATTATCCCTATGATTTGAATAAACTAGACGTTTGTCACTATGATGAAAAAGCCACCAAAGACGATCATAACCGATCAAGATCCTTCGATGTCAGAAGCAATAGCATACGAATTGCCAACTACGAAGCATAGCTTTTGTATATGGCATATAACCTCAAAGTTTAGTTGTTGGTTTGTGGCACTTCTTCGTACGTCCTATCAAGATTGGTGTGCTAAGTTTTATGAGGTCTATAAGATAACTATACCAGAAGAGTTTGAAAGCAAGTGGAATTTGATGGTTCATACGTACAACTTATAAGAGAATAAACATATTCAAGGTTTGCACAATGTGAAATTTTTTTGGGCATCGGCTTATCTCCGTGATCATTTTTTTGGAGGGATGATAACCACGGGGAGATCAGAGTCTATAAATGCATTTATCAAAAAGTTTGTTTCCTCTCATATAAGCTTAACAGATTTTGTGAAACAGGTATTCTTCTGTTTATATTCTTATGTCTTAGTATGTATCTACATTCATACAGCAAGATTAGAGCTTTATTCCCTTGTGATATACAAACTTTGACCTATAGTCACATGCAGCATTTTCCGAAGTTATTTTAGCTATACCTATACACTGATGCTACAATGATATTTTATATTTTGAGCTTTTATTGTATTAAAGCTATGCTGCTCAGGACTTGCAGGTTTACACCTCAAAGTATTGCTGCAACTTTTATTGTACTATTATACCTCAAAGTTTATTCATTTTTAAACTTGCAGGTTGATATTGCTGCTCTGGAAATTGCCCAGGGACGATTGTACAATAATTTGAGTGCCATTCTTAGACCAGTTCCTGTGAAATCAAAGTCACAACTGGAGGAACAAGCCTTTGAATTTCTTACTCCATTTGCTTTCAAAAAGTTTCAAGAAGAATTTTTAAGAGCGAGTCAATACTCGATCATCTGTGATCAAGGTAATACATTCATTGTGAGATATTTTCAAGGGGAAACTCCTAAAAATCATACTGTTTTTTGGGATGGACTAACAACATCATGTAGTTGCAAAAATTTTGATTTCTGGGGTATTCTTTGTCGTCACATTCTTCGAGTCTTCTTCCATAGAGATTGTTTTAAGATCCCCTCATTTTACTTACCTGTACGATGGTACCGAAATGCGTTAGAAACTACTTGTGCTGTTCAAGATGGGGCCTTGGATGCCACTAGTGTTGTTCATGATGAAGTTTTGCAAAGTATTTGCGAAGTTCAAAATGGTCATACCTCTAGCGTTGTTCAAGGAAGAGATGACCTTATGATGGAAGAAGAATCTAATCTCATGGATAATGAAGCTATAAATACTGTGTATTTACCCCCTAAATCAAAGACAAAAGGGCGTCCCAAAAAGCGGCGTGAGAAGGGTGGGAAAGAAATGGGGAAGAAGACTAAATGTTGCTCCATATGTAAACAACCGGGTCATACGAAACCTACTTGTCCTAAGAAGGACAATATTTTTGGCTTCAATGGAATGGAAGACGGTACTTCATCTACTTCACAAAAAAGACTCAAGAAAACATCTAGTGATTTAGGAATAAATCCAGTCTTCACTTTAAAGTTTTAGGTAATACTACTTATTTCTATGTTCATGTTTGAATTATTTTACTTTTATCCTAATTCCTAATCAAATTTTCACAACCTTGACAGGTGATTGAAAAACATAAAGAGATCGGATATTGGAATTACAAATGAGCTAGATGATCTTTTTGTTAAATAGAGTTAAGTGGCTGCAGTAGAATTATTCTTCTTTTGTTTCATGTAGTGTTGTTATATGTATACTATGAAAGAACTCAATTTAGCAGCAACAAAATTATTTGCAGTAGAATTATGTAGCTCCTTAACTCTGTATAATGATTTGGTTTCAATCTAATTCCAGTACTGCTATAATTCCGTGAGTTTCTTGCAATTCCATTGTGTTTAATTTTTAGACAAATGCATTATGTTAATTTGAGTGGTTAACAACTCATCAGTAATTATTATTCAAACAACTTGATGAGTATTAAATGCTAAGGTTTAATTACTACTTTGAATGATGACATAGATTCCATTGGAATGTTAAATATTAAATATCTAACTTTAAAGTTCGAGGACGAACTTTGTTTTTAAGGAGGAGTAGATGTAATACCCCGAATTTTCAAAGATTATTTTATTATTATTAAGGTTTAATATTATTTCCACTTAAATTTTATTTTATGATAATGCGATTTTATTTGATAACTATGTTTATTAAAATAATGATTTCATTTAGTTTTGATTTATTTAACAAGTTTTATTTAAATGATTATTCGTAAATAATTTAATTATGGTAAATTAAACTCTTTATTTTTGGTCATGGGTATCCTTGTACAAGTTGTCCATCCATTTTAGTAATCCAAAGCCCAAATACCAAGTCCATAACCCATGTGACATTTTTGTTAGCCAAAAAGAAAAAAATAAAAGCCAAAACAAAAACAAAAACAAAATGAAAAGAAAAGAAAGAAATGTGATCATAGATCACCATCTTCCTCCTTCCTCCTTCCTCACGTACAAAATCAACAGAGCCAAAGGTTAGATTTTTCCACAAAATCAACAGTTCTTGTCAGGAGAGTTTGAAACTCAATCCAAATCCCGGATTTTCGGTAATTAAATTAGACAAAAAAATGAATCAAACACCATACCTCACCATACCCACCATTAATGGAGCTTGACCAAAGCTCAATTTTTTTTTGACCAAACTCCTCTATAAATACTGAACTGTACTCACCCAATTGCCCAAGCAAACAATCTAAAAAGGTTTGCTTCAATTCCTTTAATTCTATTCTTCCTAAATTTCTGATTTTTGTTTTGAAAATAAAAATTTAATTACAACCCACCATTAACATCTTCATTGTTACACACTGAACTGCCGAGCACCACCGAACGAACTGTCTGACCCCACCTGAACCTCGCCGTCCACTTAAACCACCTGAATCGCGGCCAACCACCGCGACAAGCGCCAACCACCAGCCCTTCCTTCCCTTCGCACAGCCCCTGCTGTCGCCCTTCAGTCGCTCCCAGCCTCCCTCACTCGCGCCCCACCACCTGAATCCCGTCGCCTGACCGCACTACCTTGCTTCGCCCAAAATCGCCGCACACCAGCACCACCTCTTCCCTGTTTCGCTCCCCTGTCTTCCACCCCTTCTTCGTTTCTTTCGTTTCCCCACTTCGTGAAGCTGATTCTTTGAATCAATGAAGCCTTTTTTTTTTCCCTTTTATTTGTGTTTTAAAGTAGTTTTATTATTTTACTTTTACTTTTAAAACTAAAACCCATGACTTTCCTAGATTAGCCTACTTTAATTAAGTTAGTATATTTTAGTTTAAGTTAATCTTTTATAACTTGAAAATGTTTCTTAAATAAAATGAGTATAATAAAGTTAGTTTTCTTTGTAAAAATAATTGTTTAAGTTAATAAAAATAAAGTTGAAGTAATCTTTGATTACTTAAAATGATTTCATGATTGATTTAAAAACCATAACTTTGATTTATAAACTCTCTTAAATCATTAAGAATTCTTTAAGTTATTTAAATTGTTTATTTTATATTAAAAGGGGTTATTTAGGTAACTAACTTAGATCTCGTTAGCGTTTAATGTAGATTCCGATTGCGTAGACGAGAAATATCAAGAGTGTTAATCCGTTCGTGAACTTAACTTTCGGGCACGCATCACGAGGTAATCTCCGATGTCCATCTAAACATAGATCCCGTTAGTGTAAAACGAATTGATTATGTGATTATTATGTGCTTATACAATATATATAAGTATGGACTATAATTATGGATTATCGACTTAATGCGGATTAAGAATACGAATGACAAAATGGACGTCGACTATCGATTTCGATTATGAATCATGACTATGGACGATATACGATATGACAAATATGTTTATTATAACGTTATTAAAACCGCTTAATGTCATTTAGTAATGTTATGGTTATTATTATTATTATTATTATTATTATTATTATTAATATTATTATTATTATTATTATTAATATTATTATTATCATTAATATTATTATTATTATTATTATTATTATTATTATTATTATTATTATTATGATTGTTATCATTATTACCGTTATTATTATTATTATTGAAATTTTATGAAAGTTGGAATTAGTAAGAACTTGTGATAATGAAATGAATATGATTCTGAAGTGATAAATGAACTCAAGTGACGGTTGTGTTTATGAAATGAGTTATTGAAACCGCTATGAATGGATTGAGATTATGATGGATGAAATATATTCACACTGGGTTGAACAACGATGACGTAATTGTGTACGTGATTTATGTGATGACTTGAATTAAAAGATGTTAATCACGTAAAGTGAAATATCGGAGGGAAATGATGAACAGGTTGCCCTGTATGGGAGGTTCAGCTGCCACCTACAGGTTTTCTGGTTACTATGCTAAATTTTTGTTACTTGTCTTCCTTCTATCTTGTTGTGATCCAAGTAGAAGGGGTGTGCACACTAGGGACTCTGTTATTATGGCCATTATGTTATCCGTAGGTGGTTACAAGGGATTGACCCCGGCCTACAATGTTGAAGTAAGTGGTTACAGGGGATTGACCCCGGCTTACTGGCGTTCTCTTTCCTCTGCTTAAATAATTGGATTAATTGAATTAATTATGCGATTATTCATTGTATATATACGTGTATGTGAGCTATGCTTTTCAACCCTATTAACCGGAGTACTATTTTACAAATTATTTTCAACTTAGGTATTTTACGGGATGGAGTTGGAATTACTCAATTTTCTGATTTTTGGGAGCTTGTCTCTCTTGTTTCTTTTCAATGTATTTGTGCAGGTGGGTGATCGACGGGGGAACAAAGGGAGATCATTTAGAGTATTCATCCACTTAGCTTAGGATTTAGCTTCCACTGGAACACTGAAACACTTAAATAATTAGTAATATTTAATGAAAATATACTTGGTTGTAAGGATTAATTTATTTGAATTTAGTATGCTTTAATCTAGCCTTGCATTTATTTCCAAGGAGATAAGTGCGGCGGTAGCACGCCCGTTGAGTCGAACCCTCGTGGATTTTCCCCCATCTCGAGTTTTATTAAATGAAAAAGGGTTCGGGTTGGCGGGGGTGTTACACCTGTCTTTTTCCCAAACCTTAATAAAACGATTGGACTTAAACGTTTTCAAAAGAGTACATCCAAAATATTAACTATAGCAAAATTTGAAAGTCAAAAAATAACTCTAATATAGATATGAAATTTATTAAGTTCAAAGATCTAAAATATAATTTGGAATATAAACTCATACCAAAAATTTTTGTAAATAATAAAACAGATACGTAGTACTCACATAAAACAGCACTTAATTGGAAAAGAACCGAAAATATATACCGTCTCACATAATAAAATATACTATCAAGCAACCAACAAATAAAATAGTGCAATGCAACACACATGACTATATTAAAATAAAATTACAGTTTATTATTAAATTGCAAAACACAAAAAAAATTATACACACAACTAAACCGAGAAGGCTATAAATTACTTCGTATTCGCTACGCACTTTGATAAAAGAGAAAATAAATTAAATGTAAGAGGCCCTGCAAATAAGATTAGCAAACTTGGTAGACTAATTCCACCAATAATACAAGTAACTATACATATAACTTATGCTCCATAAGCATGAGAGCACACCATATGCCCATAAGGCTTCCTTTACTTACTCTACCCATCACACTCTCATTATAGTGAAACTACAAAACTTAATTCTAAATAAATTTTATCTCCTATGGCTAACTAATAATTCTAAAGAATCATTAGCAACTCTTTTTTTTCGAGTTTAGGAGCGTTTTGCTCTGATACCAACTGTAACACCCCCAGAATTTCAAAGCGGGAAAAGAAAGAAATAATAATAGTATTATAGGACGATGGCAGAAACATCGTCTTCTGGGATGTCACTACTACAAGAAATGCGTTTAAATAACTAAGTGATAAAACCAACATAAATAAATAGTATAAATAAATTAAATTAATTAGATTGATAACCAAAAGAGAAAACTAACTCTTAAGCTAACTAAATGTAAAACCCCCGCCAACCCGAACCCTTTTTCATTTAATAAAACTCGAGATGGGGAAAATCCACGAGGGTTCGACTCAACGGGCGTGCTACCGCCGCACTTATCTCCTTCGAAATAAATGCAAGGCTAGATTAAAGCATACTAAATTCAAATTAATTAATCCTTACAACCAAGTAAATCGTTCATTAAATATTACTAATTACTAAAGTGTTTCAGAGTTCCAGCGGAAGCTAAATCATAAGCTAAGTGGATGACAACTCTAAGTGATCTCCCTTTGTTTCCCTGTCGATCACCCACCTACATAAATACATTGAAAAGAAACAAGAGAGACAAGCTCCCAAAAATCAGAAAAACTGAGTAATTCCAACTCCATCCCGTAAAATACTTAAGTTGAAAATATTTTGTAAAATATTAGGTTAATAGGGTTGAGAAACATAGCACACATACACATATATATATACAATGAATAATCACATAATTAATTCAATTAATCCAATTATTTAAGGAGAGGAAAGAGAACGCCAGTAAGCCGGGGTCAATCCCCTGTAACCACTTACTTCAATATTGTAGGCTGGGGTCAATCCCCTGTAACCACCTACGGATAACATAATGGCCATAATAACAGAGTCCCTAGTGTGCACACCCCTTATACTTGAGTCACAACAAGATAGAAGGAAGACAAGTAACAGAAAATCAGCATAGTAACCAGAGAACCTGTAGGTGGCCGCTGAACCTCCCATACAGGACAACCTGTTCATCATTTCCCACCGATATTTCACTTTAAGAGATTAATAGCTTTTGATTCAAGTCATCACATAACACATGTAGACATATGCGTCAATTCATTTAATCAAGAGTGAATACTTTTATTCCAAATCCAGAATTCAATTCATACATAGCTTAATCTGAGAGCCCATTCGTATTCATTATCATAACCGTCACTTGGTTACATTGATTTACTCATAATCATCCAATTATCACATGTCTTTGATAATTTCCAACTTTCACTCATAACTTCAATATTAATAATAACGATAACAATAATAATGATAATAATAATAATGGAATTAATAATAATTTTAATAACGATAATAGTAATAATAATAATAATAATAATAATAATAATAATAATAATAATAATAATAATAATAATAATAATAATAATAATGATGATGATGGTAACAATAATAACATTATTTAAACAATAGCGATAATAATAATAACATAAAGTCACTATTAGTGTTGTTAATGACGTTAATAACGTTAAAGTCGTCATATCGTTCGTTATACAAGTTACTTCATTTGTCATACTCATTCCTCGTGCATAATCCATAATTATAATAATTATAACCCATAATCATAATCCATATTCTAATTCACATAGTCACACGATTAATTCGTTTTATCTTAATGGGAACTACGTTTAGATGGACATCGGAGATTACCTCGTGACGCGTGCCCAAAAGTTAAGTTCACGAACGGATTAACACTCTTGATATTCCTAGTCTATGCAATCGGAGTCTACAATAGACATTAACGATATCTAAGTTAGTTACCTAAATAACCCCTTTTTATATATAAAATAAACAATTTAAATAATTCAAATAACTTAAAGAATTCTTAATGATTAAACTTTATGGTTTTCAAATTATTTATGAACTCATTTTAAGTACTCAAAGATTACTTCAACTTAATTTTCGTTAACTTAGAAAACTAAGTTTATTATACTTCTTACTTTGTTTTAGAAAATTAAGAAATATTTTCAAGCTATAAGAGACTAAATTAATCTAAAATGTACCAACTTAATAACGTAAGTTAATTTAGGAAGGTCATTTATTTTGGTTTTCGAAAAAAAAAAAACTAATAAAA
The DNA here is from genome assembly GCA_947646795.1 of Beta lomatogona. Taxonomy (NCBI): domain Eukaryota; kingdom Viridiplantae; phylum Streptophyta; class Magnoliopsida; order Caryophyllales; family Amaranthaceae; genus Beta; species Beta lomatogona. The sequence continues at coordinate 3,540,180 of CANSNZ010000942.1, forward strand.
CTAATAAAGGGGAAAAGTGGGTACAGATTCTTTCAATCAGTTTAACAAAACTGAAGAAGAAGAAAAAAAGGAACGAAGAAGGGAGGAAGATAGGGGAGGAACGAATCAGTGGAGAAGAAGAGCAAGGGAGGGAGGCTGGTGGTTTTGATGGTGGACTGCGATGACTCAGGCGGCGTCGATGGGTCAGGTGGGGGGCGGCTGGGCGCGGCTGCAGTGGGACGCAAAGGGTGATGCGAAGCAGGGAGGTTGCGCAGAAGGTGAAGGGCTGGTGGTTCTGTGGCGGTTTGGGTGGCGTTGATGGTGGCACTAGTGGTGCTCGATTGGTTCAGCGTGAAAGGGAGGAATTTATGGTGGTTTGAAATTTTATTATCAATTTTATTTTCCAAAACGAAAATCAGAAATTAAGTGAGAAAAGAGGAAATTGAAGCAAACCTTTGAAGTTTAATTTGTTTGCTTGAGCAATTGGGTGAATGTGTTTGGGTTGCTATTTATAGAACAAATTTTCTGAATTTGTGGAGCTTAGTCAACCTCCATTAATGGAGGAAGTATGGTGTTGAGATTTTGTTTTCTGATTTTGGGGGATTTAGGGCAGAAGAGTTGAGTTATGGTTGAATTTGTGCTTGATTTTCAAAGTTCTCTAACAAGAACTGTTGAGTTTGTGGAAAAAAAAAAATTTCCTTTGCCTCTGTTGATTTTCATACGTGAGGAGGGAGATGGTGATGAAGATCATATTTTCTTTTCCTTTTTTTTTTGTTTTGTTTTGGTTTTGGCTTTTCCTTTTTCTTTTTGGCTAAAACAAATGTCACATGGGCTATGGACTTAATATATTGTATGGGTTGGGCTTTATATGGATTTGCTAATGTGGATGGACAATTGTTTGGATAAGAATGCCCACAACTAAGTAAAGATTTCAATTACCATATTTAACAATTAAAATATTTAGAAATAATGAAAAATGAATAATTAGTTTATTTAAATAAAGCAAATTTCAATTAAATTATTTAAATAAACTCGTTAAATAATTCAAAACTAAATGAAATCATAATTATCAAAATTAAACTGAATTATCAGAAAACTAAATTTAAGTGGAAATAATATTAAACCTTAATAAAATAAGCTCTGAAAATTAGGGGTATTACACTAAAAGTCTAGGCCTAAAACATCTAACATTTTAATGCTCACATCTCAACCCGAGCCCAAAGCCAAAGAAGATTCCCATCAACATAACCTGCATAAACATACCACAAATATCCACAATCAGTGGGGAGTAACTAACAGCTGTCCTAGATCAATTAGGATCCACATAGGAGTTATCAAGCATTAATAAATAAGTCTCAATAACATAAGATATCAAACTAAACCAAATAACAGTCAAACAACAACTAACAGTTTAACATGCTTAAATAAAGTAAATCAACAATAACGAACTTAAGATAATCATACAAGATCCATAGCATAAGCCTCCAATATAATTAAGCAAAATAATATAATAGGTTTTGAGAAAGAGCAGAACGCCAGTGGATCGCAACCCATTTCCTAAGGTTTCTCAGATCGAAATCTCCAGACAGCCTATGGCCTTACGTTCCCTACTACCTATGTCTAAGAATGGCCAAACTCCCGATGAGGATAGTACCCAACTTAGTACTTCCCAACCTCTCGGACGAAAACAATTAACCCAGGTAATACCCCTAAATCGCAACCTAGGTGGTTGGCATGTTCTTCACCGGGGACTACATCTATCCCACCGGATATCTTAATCTCAATAAAATATTTCTACAAATAAATACTATAATTTATTCAACATTTATTCATCAAATATAAATAAGAAGGATGCCCTTCAGGCCTTACACCTAAAAACAGCATAAACTAGGATCACAATCCAAGACTCTCAATTCAACAATATTAGTAATAGTGATAATAATACTAATAAAAATCATTTCGCGCAACCAAAAAGAATAAACACTCTTTAAAACATAATTATACACCAAATACACAATAATATCAAATACTCCAAACGGCTATACTCTCGTTGTCCGAGTTTGGGTACAAGGTTAATTACAACGTTAGTTATAATACTCCCGGTACATAACTCTTGGCGAAACGGTACTAAAGACAGTATTATTCTCCCTCGAGTATTGTAACGTCGACAACTTAGATATTGATTTATAAAACTACAACATTATTATACTCCCAATACCATACAAACAATCAAACCATCATAAAATAATTAAAACACTCATATATCACTAACAACACATGAGAACATGGTCATAGAAATAACTTATCATATCTGCCCGATTCACAAAACAAAATTATGCAACTAAATCATAACTGAATCATAAATACAATATATAACTTATAACAAGGAGATGAAAAGTCACGATGCATTACAACAACACCTCTGCAAGTTATCAAACCGAATAGCTCACAAAACCTACAAACCATAAAACCACCTCATGCACACCATAATTTTTTTTATAAAATTTTATAGTTAAACTAATAAAAATAATTCTCTGGCTGTATTCGGTGATCAAAGTGATTATACAAAATTACAAATTTGTGTTATGGCAGATTACAATCTCTTATTAAAGCTATAGATAAGAATAGCATTGACTATAGTTATATATTATATGGTTGAACTAACATGAAAGTCATAAGCCTAATATAACCAATTTGCAAGAACGAATATACATACTCTATCATTAACTATACAACTCAACATCATGCGAAGCCACTGTAATACTGGGTACGTATTACAAATGCATAAGATAAGAGGCAGGAATAAAAAAAACGTAAACCCAACATAATAACATAATCATATAATTCATAGTATAGCTCATGAAAGCAACACATAACATGAAAATTATTCCTCCCCAAATTACTAAAAATACAATACTAACCCAACTTAAGTATTAAAACTAGATACCTCCTAAACGAACACTAATCGTACTCGGATCGCCGTTAATTACCTTGATTTTATGTGGAAAATAATATTAGAATGGCGGAGAAAGAAGAGGATAACATAAACTCCAAGAAACCGGATGACTCGTCTGCTTAAAATGAAAGCTGCGACCAATTCTTCCAGTATCTTCAAAAACCGATGATACCACGAGCAAGACCTATCCTATTAGATGAATTTCGACTACTCACACGCCCAATTCCTATAACAAACGAAGGAGATACGATGCAAACACAATGGGTGTGCAGAAATAGCCGAAAATGCGAAAGAGAGAAGAAGAAGAAGGAAAGTTGTGAAGCACGTTTTTTCCTGATTGTTTCCAGCTTTTGGAGGGTTAAAGTGCAGAAAGTAATGAGATTATTCACCTCACTAAGCAAAGAGGTTAAGGGTGCATTAAGGTGGGTTAATGGGGGTTAATGGTGGCAATTGATGGGGGGTTTATGAAGGTTTGACTCCTCATCTCTTGGTGGTTACAAAGCTGAAATGGAGATGCTTATCCAATGCTTTTACACCCAAAATTTCAGACCATATAGTGTATAGAATGGGCTTGCAATTTCGTTACGTTGGTCGGTCCAAAATATATTTAACGCTTAAAAATAAAATCACACGCTACTTAAATTTATAGAATTACTAACTACTCCCTCTGGTCTTTATTAGTTTACCCCTTTCTTTTGCACAGAGTTTTAGGAGAAACAATGTTGTGGGACATAGAAAGAAAGAGAAACTATTATTTTATATTAAAGTTGAATGTATGTGTGATGGAAAGTTAGTGGTCCCATTCCAAAAATAGAAACAAAAGAAATGGGTAAACTAATAAGGGACATCCCAAAAAGGAATACAGGTAAACTAATAAAGACCGGAGGGAGTAAATGATAATATAAATACGCACATTATATATATAACTAATGAAATTACTAAATAAATATATATACACTTTAATTTAATAATCACAACAACATAATACAATAATTAAATGATTATACTCTTTCAAAATAGTTTTTAATAATAAATTATTTTATTTTAACGGAAAATATCATTTTAATGTAAACAACGCTAAAAATAAAGGGTGAAAATTACGGGGTGTTACACTTTATCTAATCTTGTTTAGTTTATGCTTTTCTTGATTATATCTTGTTTTTATTAGTTTATTATTTTCCCCTTTTCTCTTTCCTCCATGGTTATGGTGATGAAGTTATTTCAAACTTTGATTTAGTTTGTTGCCATGATTTGTGAGTAGTTCTCTACTAGGGGAAGGGATGTTGCCTTCATTTGTTCCTTAGATCCTAAATCTAAGTGTTAGGGGGTTAATATTTGGGGTTTAGCTTGTTGATTAAGCTTGTTTGCTTTGGTTTGTTGGGTGATTGGTCACCATAAATTGCATATTTGGAATCCTTAGTGAAGAACCAAGAGATGAAGTTAGGGATAAACTAAGCTTGATTGCTAGACTATGATTTCCATGAAAATAGGCATTTTCTAGTTTAGGGAAGTTTGATTATCATGTTGTTCTTGATTTGGCTATATTAGTTGCTCATGCCATGAGAATAGGTCATGAATAACTAATTAAGCTCCTCTAATTAGCTCGAGAGAGTAATTAGAGTTCCTGAGTGCATGATTTCCCCTTGTGATTCCCCCATATGTTTTCCCATTGATTTTGATGTTGGATTTTGGGATCATGTGATTGGTGATAATCCCTAATTCTCTAGTTTCTTTATCCTTGATTTATCTCCCTCATTTGTGTTATTAATTTGATTTGTCAATTTCCTAGTTATCTTAGACTTTAGATCTAGTTATCAATCCTTCAAAAACCGAAAAATAGATTTAGCTCATCATAATTAGTGATTAATTTTTGCTTAACCCTTGCTTCCTTGTGGATACGACCCTTTACTTGCCTTATATTGGGTAGTTTAGGTTAATTTTGATGTGTTAACAACTAGCGCGACATTTTTTTGGCGCCATTGCCGAGGAAAAAACGGTTAACATTGATTAAATTTGTTAGTTTTGAAACTAAATCACCTTCTCTTTTTTGTTTAGTTCTTGGTTATTGTAGGCGTGTTTTTATTTCGCCTAAACGATGTGAGCGCATAGTTGACTACCTCATTGTAAAGGTTTTATTGAAAGCGTTTTGAATTGAAAGAAGTCGCCAACAAGTCCTTAAAGGAAGACTCATAAACCTAAATTGATATTAGGAAATCGTAGGGATAAATTAGGGATATATCCAATGTAGATTGTCCTGACTCCATAGATGGTTAATGAACCATATGTTGAGTTCGGGGGTGAGGGTACGAACACGGTCATAATGAACCATATTCGCCCATTGCTGGCCTCTACTAAATATTGATTCATGTCAATTTTTATGCAATAGAATAACCAAATAATATTTTCATGCACCCTAAAAATAATTTAGTCTAGGTTGGTTCAGGTAACACATAAAAGATTATTTTTAGTGACAAGTTATTCAGCAATCAAAATTACAAGGAACCTAACAGATTGTCCAAACTATCTGATTAATATTAGAACCGTTCTTTAGGTATTTAATTAGCAATAATAACATGTGGGGTGATGAAAAGGCAAGCAGGACAATCAGGCGAGCATATATTTTAATAAATAGAAAGAGAGAAAAGGGATTAGAATGCACAAAGGAACGATTTTTATATTAAATATCTACACCAGGAAAGAAATAGTTAGTAACTTCAATATAAAAATAATTTATTCAAGGGATTATACTGTTGCTTAGGTCTGAGAGATTGACAACCTTGGGGACGAGCAATCGTGAAGCCTAAAGATCTAAATATCTGAAAGTATGTATTTACGTTTGTAGATTTGAAAAGTAGAGAGTGTGTATAGAGATTTTGTGAGTGTTAGAAAAGTATAAAAGATATACAAGTCGAAGTGTTGTATGGAAAAATACCGTTTTTTAATTCGGAAAATCGAAGCCTATTTATAGGAAAACTGAAACTGTGCGTCACGCGCTGGGTGCCAAGCGAAGCACCCTATGTGACGCACAATCACACGTGTCAGATGCACATTGGTGTGCCTGATGCGACACGCCTAATCAGCTGCGTACACGTGGCACACGCTTTGAAAAAAGATAGAAAACAACACTCCACGTCACGCAGAGGAGTGTGCCAAGCGCAAGACTCTGTGGCACACATAATGCCACGTGTCAGGCACAAATTGGTGTGCCTGACACAGTTGGACAATGGTGCATCTGACGCACGATGGTGCGCCAGGTGCACTGTTGTGCCCTAGGCGCAAGATGGTGCGTCAGGTGCACCGCCTTGCATTTTGACACGCTTTGGCAGCTCTTTTATAAAACGCGTTTTAATGATTTTATTTTATCTTTTAAGTCCTAAAATCTGATTTTACAGGATAAAATCTGATTTTAATTGTAAAAATATCTTTCAAAATATTTATTTTATTTACATAAAATATTTAATTATTATCAAATGATTAATTGGGCTTTTTCAAAGAGTTGGGCTCAAAATACAATTAATTATCATGAATAATTAAGTGGGCTTTAAAATATGATTTTGGATCATTAAAATGCGCTTTAACAGTTTTAAAATAGTTTTGGCTCTTCGGACTGCTCGTCCCATGGGTCGGACAAATTAAGAAAGCAGTATGTTTCATCATTGGGCCCTTAAATGGGGAGACACGATTATGTGTCTACAGAATCCCCAACTTTGACTGAGGTTCAGGAAGCCGATAGTCAAAGTCTACGGTGTCGGTACGGAGAACGATTCTAAACGCTCTGCAGTTTAGAACTGATCTATTTACATCGGTCTCTGCAAAACAAAGTTAGTATGCAAGACAATAACTACAAGCAATCTGATTATCTGTAGAAGAAGATGTTAGCAGATAGGAGTAAACAACTCAGATAAGGCACATAATGATGCAAAATGCAAACTTAGACTCACTAAGGACACATGAGACGCTATGCAAGGATTAAGGTTATGCAAATCTAAGGAAGATGACACGTCATGCAAGGTCAGGGTTATGCAAGACTAGGATGTATGTGATGCAATGAAAGGTCAAGATTTTGCAAGGCTTGAAGATCTGGATAGGTAGAGAGATAGAATGATCAGAAATAGATAGATTGATTTCGAAAACAGTTTTTTTAGTAAATAATCAGGGTCCGTAAACAAGGTTCGCATATTACAACTCATCGGGAGTTTGATTTGATTTGGAGGAACCACCACATATATAGGAAGCCCCCACTTTGGGTAAGCTTGTCTTGAATTAGGCTTGAGCCTTGATTGAAATGTAGTTGATCTGTCTTGAATCGTTCAAAGTTCTTCATTGGGGATTCTTCTTTGAGGAGTTAATACAGGCAAAGTCAAATATCGCCATAAACTATGTGATTGTCGGAGAGTCCTTCAGGTAGAAGGAGAGTTTGGATAAAAAATAAAAGGTTCAAATTTGTGACTTAAATAGATGTAGGTGGGAAAAAGCTTTGACGTAGCTTGGTTCAGACTCGAGTCTATGTCGGGATCTAGAAAGAGTATGCTCCTGAATTCTAGAAAGTCAAATCATTGGACCTTGATTAATTTATTTTATTGAAGCGGTCGGACCTCGAGATAGGGATTTCTACGTATCCTTACGGAATCAGACCATTCGTAGTTCAGGATCTGATTTTTTTTTGGTGCCCTAACTTTTTCCTAAGCAGCCCTTTCGAGTTTTCAATCTAGCGGGCTTGGACATACCTTGAAAAACGAGTTAGGGTTGATGAAAGGTTGAAGGCTTGAGGTTTATGAGAAAGATCGTGGATTAGGGTTATATGGTTAAAGTTTTGCATTGATCAAAGGAATTTGAAACGAGGGGTAGAACTTGTGCAAGCCCCCTAGCTTAATTTTTTATTTCTTTGCCTTTGGCTTTTTCTTTTTTTGCATTTTTTTCTATTTGTCCTATGCGTTTTCTTTTGCTATTTTTTTTTCGCACTTCGCATTTATTTGCCTTTTTTTTTACCTGGCTTTTTTTTATGTAGTGGGGCTTGCGCACAAGTTTTTATGGTTTTGGTTATTCGAAGGCTTGAAGGATATTTTACGGAGGTTTGATTTTGAAAGGATTATTTGGCTAATGGATCGTGGAGGATTATGGGGCTCAATGGATTTTTAATTTTTTGGATTGCATGGATGATGATGGTTTATTGAAGGTGATGACTTATGGAAAGAAGTGGGGAATAACTCCTAATCCAATGCATGTCCATTTTGATTATTTTATTATTTTCAGATTTTTTTTAATTAGTCAAGATCATTAGGTGATTTAAGTTTCATCATTGAATATGAAGCATATATGATGGTGAAAGGCCAATGAAAATAAAAAGGAATATAAAATGAAATGAAAATGGAGGCTATAATAGATGAAGTCCTATAGTGACATAGACTGGATGGGAAAGGACATAAATGGCTTAGGGTAAGGACTCTCTGACTCATCCTACGAAACCAGAAATAAAAGACTAAGCCTTTGAATTGTTGATGCACTGCACAAAAGGGTTGCTAGTGATGCAGATTCTCGCTGTAGCAAGTATTAGAATTCTATTGTCATCGATCATGTTTCGCAGCGTACTTAATGGTATTCGACACTAGATGTTAGGTGGAATTATTCCGTTGGAATTCGCGGTAGAAATGTAGGTTGTACCTTTTGAAATTTCTTTTAGTTGTAGGGTTCGGCGTAGACCCTATGGAAGGGATCGCGCCTCTATTTTGAAGGTGGTAGACCCTATGTAAGTGATCGCGCTTCTATTGTGAAGACGGTCAAAAGTAATTTTCATGACTCTAAATGAAGTCGGGGTGGTGATAGTGCGCTTGATGAGCCATAGAGTAGGCTCACATTTGTTCCTCCATTAGGCGTTCCTAATGTTGTAATCTCCCGACCGGTCATGAACAGAATCGGGTGGACCTCGTAAATTTTAAAAAATGAATTTTGAAATGAGAAATGGAAATGAGGAATGAAGAAGTGGGAAATGAGAAAATGAAAATTTGAAATGGGAAATGGAAATGGAAATGGGAAATGATTTTGAAATGGAGGATTAGAAATGGTTATGGATTTTTGGACTAGTATGGGCTTGACCATGATGTTGGCATGGGCCTAAGTATATGCATATGCAGATATGGATTGGACTTGACTGGATTGGACTGGAATAGACTTTGAACTTGCAAGAAGACTAGACTCAAAAGGATTGCCTATGTGGACTTAGTGAATGCTAGCTTCGGTAGACCTAGGGGTGATGATTTTGGGTTGTTATGGATATAAGATGGACTAGCTTCGCTAGACTCAAAGGTTTTGGGCCATTATGGACTTAATTGGGATGCTATAGATGTAAGGTAGGAGTAGCTTCACTAAACTCGGAGGATGCCTTTATTGTCTTAGGGTTGACTAGCTTCGCTAGGACTAAAGGATGACGTTATGGTCATAAAAGGTGAGTAGCTTCACTAAACTCAAAGGGTGCCTATATGGTCTTAAGGATGACTAGCTTCGCTAGGTCAAAGGGTACCATTATGGTCTTAAGGATAACTAGCTTCACTAGGTCAAAGGGTGCCATTATGGTCTTAAAGGGTGAGTATTTTCGCAAAACTCAGAGGGTGCCTTTATGGTTTAGGGATGACTAGTTTCGCTAGGTCAGAGGGTGTCGTTATGGTCTTAAAGGTGTGTAGCCTCGCTAAACTGAAGGGGTGCCTTTATGGACTTCGGGATGACTAGTTGCGCTAAGTCTAAAGTGTGCCATTATAGTCTGAAAGGATGAGTAGCTTCGCTAAACTTAGAGGGTGCCTTTATGGTCTTAGAAATGACTAGCTTCGCTAAGTCAGAGGGTGCCGTTATGGTCTTACAGGTGAGTAGCTTTGCTAAACACAAAATTACCTATTGTCCTTAAGAAGTGCTAGCTTCGCTAGGCTTAGAGGTTTTGAGTGTTAAAATTTGGACTTCGTCCTACATGGTTTGGAATTGGATTTGATTAGACTTAGGGTATGAATTGGGCCTCATATGGACCTATGGTATTCGATTTTCGACTGTCTTAATTAACGGTCTGAATCCCACGAAAGTCTCTCATTGGACATTGAGTTTTAGAAAACTTGGAAGTCGCCACCCTATTAATATCTAAATAGGGACAGATTTATTTAATAAATCGTTTTAAAATCAATTTCAAGAAAAATCATTTAAAACGATGATGACATTATATGGATAAGGCTTTTTTGAAAATTGGTCTTTCATAACATGAGATAAGGTTCGGGGTTTAGGTTAAGAGGTGCGAACGTCTGGAACTCGTCTCCTCTTCCGTTCTAAAGAATGGGCTCTTACTAAATGCGTTTTTTTCCATTTAAAAGTAATCATGGCTATTAAAAAGAAAGAAAATCACATAATTTGCACATATACACATTAACTATTTTTATTTAGGACCAATATATCATTTGTACATGGTAGGTTTGAGCACTGAAGTTGCACTACGTACCAATCATTGCGGGATTGTAATCCACTCATGGATCAAAACCGTCGTAGTTCGAGCCTATGTCTCACCCTAAATGGCCAATTCCACTGGGGAAAGAAGAGGGGGGAGTAGATTATGAATAATTCACTTTTAGAATTAAACAAATCTGTTGGAAATGAGGTAATCACTCCAATTAGTGATTAAAGGGGGGTTATGATATTCACTTTAATTAGTGATTAAATATGAAGGATTAAGATAATCACCTTAATTAGTGATTAACAAGGAAGGAAATAAGTAATCACCCTAATTATGATTGAAATGGAAAGATAATCACCTTGATTAGTGATTAACAATGAAGGTTAGGAAATAATCATCCTAATTGACGATTATTAAGGTTTAAGATAATCACTCTAATTAGTGATTAAATATGATGAAAGGTTAAGCTAATCTCCCTAATTGGTGGTTAACCAAGTTTAAGATAATCATTCTAATTAGTGATTAAATGAGAAGAATAATCGTCCTAATTAACGATTATTAGGGTTTGAAGTAATCACTCTAATTAGTGATTAAAAATGAGGAGAATAATCGTCCTAATTAACGATTATTAGGGTTTAAGGTAATCACTCCAATTAGTGATTAAAAGAAGTTTGTGTCAACCGCTCTAATTAGCGATTAATCGGGGATTGAAATAACCACCTTAATAGTGATCACGTTTATGATTTTCGAGGGGTCATAGAAGGTTCGCTTCCTAATTGAAGGCTTTTGAGAAATAATCTTATTGAAGATTATTAAGTCATTTGGAGAGAAATGATCAATTTGAGATTGAATTTGAAGATTTGTGTTTGGCTAATTGGAATTTGGCATTTAAAGTGAGACACGTAAAACGGCCTAAAATCAATTCGGAGATCATAATGACCAATCTAATTATGTCACATTATATGATTAATCCATTTGAGTATGGAGAACACATTTTTAAAATGTAAGATGGATCATCATACAATTCAACTTAGTTAGATTTGCAATTTTTCCTCCTAATTGAGATTGGGTAATTTGATTCATATACTATGATATATTGGCCCAACATGCAATATTTGTAACATTGGTTGCTCATTTTATTAAAAAGAATTGTGGAATGATTTATGAAAATTATGCATAAACATCTCCATGTTTTTTTTATTAATTTAGTGATGCAATAACTATTTACAAATAATCATTATTACAACAAAATGTACAAAATCAATGATCTGTACAAATCTTCAATCTTGATCTTGATCTTCACCATGATGCTCCTTGATCTTCATTTCCTTGAATGGGCTTTGGAATTCATGCTTGTTTATATGCTTGGGAAAATTAAAGATTAATTAATCTCTTTGATTTTATTTTTTATGACAATTTTTATTGATTTTTATTTACATGATAAAATGAATCATTTTAAGATAAACTTAATGAATTCATGATTTTTTATTCACATTTTCGTATGAAAAGAAAACATTTTTTATTTTTCTATGAAAGTTGAATTAATTACTTTATTTCATTTTTCGGATTACCTTTTTGTTCTTGTACTAACTTACAAAAATCATAACTTTCTGTACAAAGTATTAAACTGAGCATATGATACATATATGGATAGATCCGTGAGTTCTTTATGTTATATCAAAATTTCAAAAGTTTTTAGTGACCACTTGAATTATAGTGAATTTTATACTAAAACTGGTCAAGACAGGACTTTTATTCAATTTGTTCTTTGAGACCTAACTTATTGATCTTAGTTCGAAGGGAAATTTGGTATGAACATTATAGACACTTGGAAAGACTAGACTGGAAATTTTTACTTGAATTGGACATTTGTAAGACCATGTTTTATTTATTTTCTTAACTGAAAATAAAATCCGTTTTCTGGAATTTAGTGATTTACATGAACATTTTTGTAAAATTGATGTAAAATTGTATGAAATTCATATGGATATGATTTTTATATTTTTGAAAATCTAATGATGTTTTCTTCAAACTTGATGTTTTTAGTTTTATCTAAATGACTTTAGTTGTTTATTTTATTGACATATCAATCCTAGATGCTACTGGACAAAATCAGTTTTGCACAACAAAGTTGTATGACTTTTAATTATTTACACAAACTTTGTTTTTTAGAAATTCCAAAGGCCAATTGCTGGAAACATCTTGCAATTCATAGGAAAAATATTAAATCCTACGAAATAATTAGTTAATGTAGACAAAAAAATGAAATAAGATAGGAAAGTAAAACTGATTATAATTACAGCATCACATTTTCTTTTTATGGAGATGTTTTTGCATAACTTATCTTGAATTTTTTTATGAAATCATTTTTGGTGATGAATAACAACTTGATTAAGGAAAATCACATAATCACATTGTTTCCTAAGAGTCACCCCATTAGAGGTGACTATTCTAGGTGGGGTGATTTAAGGTTGGGAACCTATTAGGACTTCCACGTACCCAAATCACTCCAAAGATTAAAAAATGATAAGAAGAAAACAAGGAGAAAGTTAGTAGATGATTAAGAAGATAATCAAAAAAAATAATAAAACCTTCAATTTTACCTTGCTAGGTCAATGATGCACTTTCTTTTTGCAAATTTTTCTACCTTTTTTGTGATTTTCTTAATTTCTAAGTGAGTTTCTATATCCATTTAATTACTAACTTAAACTCTTTTTGTGTTTTTTTCTTCTTTTGATGAACTTATTTACTTACTAATTATCTTACTAACTTTTTTCTTTTCTTAAGTGTGATTTCTTTAGATGAAAGGAGTAGAGAAGATGAGAGAATTCGTGAAGTTAAGTTGAACTCTTTTCAACTTGGTTTTGAAGTAGAAAAAGTAGGGTATTTATAGAGAAATGAAGGAGATGAACTAGTGTTTCAAAGAGGTAGAAAATCAGATTTTTCACCCAGAAAACTGATTTTCTTCATCCTTAATCACCCTAATGACATCACTCTAATGACCCCACCCTAATGACATCATCAAATCTCTTTGGAAACACAAATATTCTTATTCTTTTTGGATTTTCTCACAAATGAAGCAAAATCAGATTTTCAGAAAATATTCTTCCCTAAACATCCTAGTACGTAAAAAAAATGCATCGAAAAACGTGCAAAACCAACTGATTCGGGTGTTGCGCCTAGCACAGGAAGCTGCGCCTGGCACAGCACCTTGCGCTGGGCGCAAGGCCCTGCGTCTGGCGCAGCGCTTGGCGCACACTCGAATCTTCCGGAAAAAAATCCGGATTTCCCCCCTTTTACACATGGGATTTGATTCTTATTCTCATATCTTTTCATGATTCTTATTCTCTAACTAATGGATAAATGATGTGTTTAGTGAATAAAGAATATATTCTTATTCTTTATCCAATGAACAATGACTTGACCATCAAGTAAACTGATTAATGCTGATTTTGGAATACGACTAAAATCCCGACGCCTAATCGTGACTCGTTTTTATTTTTCCGAAAGACTAACTTCGACAATTAATGAAAACTCGTCAAATTAATAAAGACGAACATGATTATAATATGATTCATTTTATTAAAACGGTGGTTGTAGTTATTGACTACGACTCACGAAAATTATACTTCTTAGCCGACACTGTATGACTAATATGCAAACAACGAAAAAATCGTGCGATGGAATGAAACTCGCGCTCCGGGGCGCGCGCTCCACGATGCATGACGATTTCGTTATTTTTATTTTTCAAAACCTTTATTTATCTGAAAAAGGGGTTCTATCCGAAGAAGGTGTTCGAAATTTGGTGTCTACAGATTGCCCCACATTGGTCGAATTTTGGAGAAAATGATGGCCAATGTTTGAAAAGACACAAAATTTTGACAGAAAATTTCTTTTGAGATAACATATTCTCCGCGGAAAATAGTTATCATGACTTGCGATTTCTGTCCGTGCTTTCAATAGAAAATCCCGGTTAATTTTCTAAAATAGGAGATGCGACTTTGACGTCGTCTTTAAATAGAAAATCCCAATTAATTTCCTAAAATTAAAAATGCGACTTTATTGTCGTCTTAAGTAGAAAATCCCAATTAATCTTCTAAAAGTTTTAACTGCAACTTTAATGTCGTCTTAGGTAGAAAATCCCAATTAATTTTCTAAAAGTTTTAACTGCGACTTTAACGTCGTCTTAGGTAGAAAATCCCAATTAATTTTTTAAAATTTGAAAATGCGACTTTATCGTCGTCTTAAGTAGAAAACCCCAATTAATTTCTTTTGAAAATGCGACTTTATCGTCGTCTTAAGTAGAAAATCTCAATTAATTTTCTAAAATTTGAAATGCGACTTTATCGTCGTCTTAAGTAGAATATCTCAATTAATTTTCTAAAATTTTGAAATGCGACTTTAATGTCGTCTTAGGTAGAAAATCCCAATTAATTTTCTAAAATTTGAAATGCGACTTTAATGTCGTCTTTTCTTTAGCCTTCTGAGTTTGTCTTTTGTTAATGTGAGAAATTCGGACAATTAACAGATTGACTCTAGTTTTTACAATTTTTCATGGCTTGATGACAAACAAGTTGTCAAGTCACCATTACTTACTTTTATGACTTCATGTGTTAACATGTCACCTTAAATTAGGACATTGTCACGTCATGTCACCTTAAAGTGACGCATTGTCAGGTCATGTCACTTTAAAGAGCTGACCAAAGGTTATTATCTTCTATGGTGGACCAAACCTCATATGGCAAAATTTTATCTGTTTTTTTTCCGAAATCTTTCAGAAAATTTTCCATGCATGATGCTTATTTGTTCTATTGGAAAAAAAATGATTACAAGATCATTCATTTTGGATGATCATTAGGAAAAGGGATTGTATCAACGTTCTTGATTCATCATTGACACAATTTTTTTTTTTTTATTTACGTTCGATTCTAGCAAAGAATTGCCATACCACAAATGCTTGGTCATTAGCCATGGTGAAGGATGCTCCTTATTATCCTATGGACAATACTCAAACTCATTATCCATGGCATAAATCATGGATGATCATCTTTTCTATCTATAAAAGGGGCATGGTTCTTCATTTCCAAATGCACCACTTCCACTACTCCACTCTTCTCTCTAAAAATTTTCTTTCACAAAAATGGTTCTTACTTATGAAGAAGTTAATGAAATGCAGAGTCGGGAGAAAAAGCATCTCTCGAGGATTACAAGAAACTTGGAGCAACCAAGGCAATCCTTTTCCTCTTCTCGCTTCACTAAGGTGCTTATGCCTTTGCTTTCACTTTCTCTTTGTTACGACATGATTCATGCTGCTTCCAAATTTTGGGATGAAACTCGCCATGTCTTCCGTTTTGGAGACCGGGAGATTGTGCCCCTTGTTGAAGACGTCGAAGGTTTACTAGGTTTACAATCTAATGGTCCTGTTATCACACCTAGATCTCCTACCAGGATCTCGCAGATTTATCAACGATTTTACATCTTCCAATCTTCATGGAAACTACCTACAATATGGCGGGGTATTTCTTGTCAACTTATTATTGACTTTCCAATTTGGCACTTGGCAATTTTCTAACAATGCCAACTATAGAATTGCTAGAGAAAATGCTTGCATTCTTATGATTTTGGGAAGTACCCTTATTAAATGGTCGTTAAATACATGTCATGTTCGGTGTCTTTCACTTGTTCCTCAAATTATTAGCGGGGGTCGTCTTGGACCACTTATTTTGGGAAAATGTTCCTTGGCTTAGATGAACTCAAAAGAAACCCACAAAACTTTGTGAAGGGATGTCCATTAGCCCTTCATTTATGGCTAATAGAAAAATTTTCTCTCATGAAACCCCACAAGAGTCTTACTTATAAAACTAGTCATGATCGGGAGAGAGGCCTTCTTCCTTTCTTCTATCAACTGAGCAAAAATGGTGGGTGGGAGGATTTTTTTCTACATCAAGACATAAAGTGGGTCACAAACCACCTTGGCATTAGTGCAATTGTATATTGCAATTCTGGTCGCAGAGGTGTACAATTACCCGGGCTTTGCCAAGTCACTTTCTACCTTCCATGGAGGTGTCTAAGGCAAATTGGTTGGAAGCAAGAGCACATTCCTGCCCTCCAGGTTCTTCCATCTTGTACCACTTATGAGGCTGATATGAGTGGTATTCAGAGAATGCCTACTATATGGCAGGGGGCTAAAATTATATCAGCGCTACCAGAATCTTCCTTTTCACTGATTGATGAAGATTATCTTCAATGG
The DNA here is from genome assembly GCA_947646795.1 of Beta lomatogona. Taxonomy (NCBI): domain Eukaryota; kingdom Viridiplantae; phylum Streptophyta; class Magnoliopsida; order Caryophyllales; family Amaranthaceae; genus Beta; species Beta lomatogona. The sequence goes on from CANSNZ010000942.1 coordinate 3,556,788, forward strand.
CTTCTAGCGGATATCGGTCAAGACAAAGATTCAAACGGGCCTATCATGAAGAGGAGAAGGGTTTGAGGGAATTGTCATGTTTATTTTCTATGTTGTTTTTTTTTTTATGTTTTTTTTTTCTTTTTTTTTTAGCTTGTAGGAAATGAAGGCTTTATGTCTTTTCATGTATGAAATGAAGTACCCCAGTTGAGATGAATAAAAGATCTGTTTGTGAGAATTATCTGCTTGTGAGAAATTCAATGTGAACACAATTCTAAACACGTGCATACTTTAACATTAAATATGACATGCAAAACATAATTAACTAATCATATGACACATAAACATAATATATAAACCTTAACAATCAAGGACATGTTTCATCATCTTCCTTTTTTCTTTTTTTTTTCGTTTTTTTCCTTTTTTTTTTTTTTTTTTTTTTTTTTTTTTTTTTTTTTTGCATACATCATATGAACAACCTTCTAGAGTGCTCCAATAGAAACCTGCTCGCAAAATTTTACGAGCCAGCATTCTTCCATTCATATGGGGTCCACATTTCCCTCCATGATCTTCTTCCATGATGGCTTGCTTTTCGCTTTCATTTACGCAGAGTTGTAAAGTACCATCAAACCCTTTGTGATACAGTCTGCCTTTTAGTATGAGAAAATGAGCAGCTAGCCTTCTGATGGCTATGCGGTCCTTCTTGCCACTCCCCTCTGGATATTGCATTGTTTCCCGGAAATTCTTGATATCCTTGTACCAGACATCATAATTATCATCTTGTTGAACCAGCGCAGAGACAATTTGTGCTACCGTCACTGTTGGTCCCTTCCTTTCTTCAATTAAACTGACTGGATCTTTGTACCATTTTCCCATGTTAAGTTAACAGCGAGATTGGCTAAAGCATCAGTGAAACTATTTTGTTCTCGAGGAAGATGTTTGAAGCTGATATCATCAAAATAAGGGATCAACTCTTGAAGATACTCAGTGTAGAGCTGAAGTCTCCAATCTCTAACCCTCTAGATTCCTATTGTTTGAGATATAATGAGATTAGAATCTCCATACACAGTGAGATGTCTTGCCCCTGCTACCAAGGCGGCCTTTACTCCATATATACAGGCTTCATACTCGGCTGTATTGTTTGTTGTTGGGAAATCCAGCTTGACAACAAATGGCATATGGACTCCTTCAGGATCTACTAACAAAACACCTGCTCCATTACCTCTCCTATTAGAAGCTCCATCAAAGTACATGCACCATTGTGGATTGTCAATAAAGCATAAGTACTCATCAGGGAATGCATCATCATACTCATCTTCTGACACTGGTCCTTCTGCTAGGGCTTCAGATATGGCTCGTCCTTTAACAATTTTTTGGCTGACACATTGAATATCAAACTCAGAAAGCATAGCATGCCATCTTGCCAATCTTTCATTAAGAATGGGTTTTTCAAACAGATACTTGATTGGATCAAGTCTTAAGATCAGATAGGTAGTATGAGCTTGAAGGTGATGCCTCAACTTCTTCATGGCATAGACCAAGGAGATACATGCTTTTTCTAGCGGGGTATATCTTGTCTCATACTCAAGGAATTTCTTGCTGAGATAGTATATGGCAACCTCTTTCTTTGTACCCTCTTGATATTGGGCTAAGAGAGCTCCCATAGCCGTTTCTGTGATGGTGAGGTACAAAATAAGAGGTTCTCCTGGTCTAGGTGGCATTAGAACAGGTGGATTTGAAAGGTATTCTTTCATAGAATCAAAAGCTTCCTGACATTCTTCATTCCACTCATGGGATGCCCCTTTTCTGAGCAGCTTAAATATAGGTTCACATCTCATAGTGAGTTGTGAGATGAACCTGCTGATATATTGAATTATGCCGAGAAATCCTCTTACTTCTTTTTTTTGTTTTTGGAGGAGGTAGCCCTTGAATATCTTTTACCTTTTCAGAGTCCACTTTAGAGTCCACTTTGATGCCATCTTGACTGACAATGAATCCCAACAACTTCCCCGAAGTGACGCCAAACACACATTTTTGAGGGTTCAGCCTTAAATTGTATTTCCTGATTCTTTCAAAGAAGGACCTTAATGCAGGATTATGCCACTCAAGATATTCACTTTTCACAATCATGTCATCTACATAAACCTCCACAATGTCGTGGATGAGGTCATGAAGAATAGTGGTTGCAACCTTTTGATATGTGGCTCCGGCATTCTTGAGACCAAAAGGCATAACTCGGTAGCAAAAAGTGCCCCATGGAGTGATGAAAGATGTATTTGTCATGTCTTCTTGAGCCATGAGTATTCACTTTCAGACTAACCTCTGGCTTCATTCGGCAGAGCTTTTGCTGCTTAGGCTTGCTTTCAGAATGTAGCGGAATGCGATGTTCCGCAATTTCTCTATTAACACCAGGCATATCAGCATAAGACCATGCGAACACATCTACATACTCTTTTAATAATGCAATAAACATAGACTGCTCAGTTGGGGAGAGGGATGATCCTATTTTGACTTCATTTACAGCATTTTCTGTACCAATATTAATTACAATGGATTCTTCCATGGGTTTTATGTATGTTTCAGTTGTATCACGTGATTCATCATCATTAAATTCACAATCAGAATTAACATCTTGCATTCAAATGTATTTAGATAAAGGTTCACATTCAATTTCCTCACTATCAGAGTCTTCTGACTGGGTATGTAAGGCAGATTGGCTAGAGGATGAGCTATTAGTATGATATCCATTTGAAGTAGGTGAAAAGGTATTTTCTTGAGATGGATGTGGAGGATGGTTTCCTAAAAATATTTTATATTTTTATAGGCCCGTCTTTTGCCTGACATTCGATACTCCACTTATGTTCAACGCTTTCGCCAAAAGGTATCATCAAAGACACTGGGTCAAAATCCCTCTCCCTAGAAGACTCAGAAGCGAAAAGCTTCTTAAGGACTCCATGTTCCAGATTATCCACCCAGTCATTTTCTTTTTTCATGTTTTGTTTTTGGACAAACCAACTTTTGATTAAGTCTAAATTCCTATGCCTCATTGAAGAATATCTCCAATCCCGGTGAAATCTTATGTTCTTTCCTACTAAGCCAAGGTTCTGGAAATTCGTGGTATAGCTCAGTATCTCCTTGCAGGATGAACTGACCATTGAGGGTAGAAGAAGGTTTTTTGGTGTTTTGAGAAGTGTTGCTTGGATCATATCCCAATCCATGTCGATTCTGCTTGTCTACTATAGGGATTGGTTGCTTCATTCCCCTACCATCATGCCCTAATCCAGCTCCTTGAGTATAACCCATCTTCATCATAATTTGAAATCCTTTGGACAGAGGTTGCATGGCAATCCCCACAGATTCTTTGACCGCATTCGTGGATATGGCTGAGGTGTTTGTTTTCGGATAGTAATTGGTCATCCTTAGAGAAGGGACAAATTTCTTCTTTTTGGACCTAAAGGTAGAGAAAAAGAATTAAAATAAAAGAAGGCTACATATTGCAGAATGCATTGTAGAGTAAAGAAAAAAATTTTGAAAACAACTTTGCCATATTTTGACTGGAATGGTCCACCTTCGTAATTTTGGTTTTGTTTTTTTTTTTTTTTTTTTTTTGATAAGGTGAGGTTGAAAACATATATTTTTTTAATTCTTCCATTCCCTGCTTAGTATTTGAACAAAGACAGAAAATATAGAAATGAGGGCCTGTATCCCCATTGATGCGTCAATTCAGCATTTTGAAATTGCTCCTGTGATGACTGACATCTTGAATTCTGATCATATTGCCTGAATTACAATGGTTAGTATATTTGAGTCGAACCCGAAGGTTGCCTACATATCCCCATTGCTCCAAGTGTATTTTATGGGGAATCAGACTCAGCGTAGTTCGCTTTTTTTTTTTAGAAAGAACTTAAGTTTTTTATTTAATAAAGCAGCTGCACTCATATTGAGCTACCTACGTACCCCAGGTGTTAATAGGTGGAGTAATCTCGCAGTGCAAGTGTAAGTGATAATGAGGATTCAAGCTGCACGTAGTTCTCTAATACTAACAAGCTGAAAAAAGTTTTTTTTTTTTTTTTTTTTTTGATGGGCTAACTTCCTACAGGACTTTTACCGAAGACTTTTTCTCTTTCTGGAAGACGATCAAGTAGCTTTGAGGTAGACAAGAGCTACGTTGGTGATTTGCTTGATGCGATAGCTGAGAGCATGACATTGGTTTGTGCCGTGACCATGCAACTGATGATAATGACAGTACTTGTGAAGATCTGACCCTACGGGACTTGCTCCTAGGCGTCTAGGAAGTGGATGAATCTTACCTTGCTCAACCAGTTTGTGAAAGATATCGACTTGGGATTGCGGTCGCGGACGTGATGACACCATCTTTGCGAGTATTTCTTTGTGGGTTGGCCTAATGATGCCTCGATCAATCAGGCTTTGCACTTTGTAGTAAAGGTCATGGCATCGATCAATTTCATTCCCAAATTGACGACAATAAGCGCAGAGTTTGCTCATGTCAGTTCCAGGAAGGGGTAAACAGTGCACATGCGCTGGAACTTGAAGTATACCTTGCCTCCGAAGACGATCATACACCATACTCAATGGTTCATCCATCTTAGGATATACCCTTAGATTTGTGTTGGGGGTTCAAGATCTTCCCCAGGTCGTTTTTCTTCCAATTTCAGAGTATCGATGTCGAAACCATGTTGTTCCATGTGGCTGAGGGAGGTGTATTTGATAGTAACTATGTGACTATAATAGAAATCATTCAGGTTTCGCAGCAATATAAGCATGAATTCCCGATAAGTAACAGGGACACGAATCTGGGTGCGAATGTAGGCGCATCTTGAGCAAATGTGCGAAAAAGTTTCCAAGCTGCGTCGACGCAAAGTGACTAGCTTGAACTTCTTGACATCAGTTTGTTTATGCTCGAGAGCCCAATTAACAAAGGCTTGGCTAGCATTTTCCCAACTAGCCCTATCTACACAATCTGAAGAATAGTACCAGTCCAGAGCTGGTCCCTCTAAACTCTTGTCAAACAGCATGGGGTAATCTTCCTCTGGTATGCCCTATGGATGCAAGGCATTCACAAATCTCACTAAGTGGACAAAAGGATCACCGTTCGCATCAAATTTTCTGAATTGGGGCAATTCACGATAGTGATCTTCATGTTGATATCCTGGAAAGAGAATCAGTGACTCAGTGTGAACCTCTCGAACAAGGCATAATACATTAAAGTCCAGGTCAAAATCGTCGGTCCTAGATCTCTTCTTTGAGTCATGATCATCATTGTCTTGAGGATTGCCGATACAGGATTCCTCTGGTGCTTCAATGGAGGTATCATGAGTGTCAATGCTTGGAGCTCCCACTTCTCCCTCGTCATCCTCACTATACTCTGGTTCTATTTCTTCATCACTTTCATCTGGTGTGGATGCTGGAACCTCATTCATCCATGAATTTTCAGGTGCTGCTAGAATACAGTGGATAGTGTAATCATCCAACCTAGTGCCCTCTACTTCGTTTAGATACAATACCGATTTTTCGGCGCTAGAGATGGTCATAATTTCTGGATCACCAGAAATAGTCACAGCACCCTGATCAGTGAGAAGCTTTACCTTCTGATGTAGAGTAGAGGCTACTACCTTATTTTCATGCAGCCATGGTCTTCCTAACAAGAAGTTAAAACAGGCTTGTATGTCAATGACCATGAATTCCACCTTCCTTGCCACGGGACCACATTTAATGAGGAGGCTGATTAAACCCAATACTTCTCTCTTAGCATTATCGTAGGCTCGGACCACCTGGTTGGATGGTGCCAGATCCTCTTTTGAATACCCAAGCCTTGTCAGCACACGCAGAGGGAAAACATTGATTGCGAAGCCATTGCCGATCAATACCCTAGATATCTCCCATCCATTACAGCGTATAGTGTTGTGTAATGAATTGTTGTGGTTGATATTGTCAGGGGGATCATTGTCTGTGAACATGAGAGTTCGATCTACCCCATGAATGAGCCCCACCATCTGGTCAGGCGTTATAAAAGAGCTTATAAAGACTTCATTAAGATGCTTTAGAACAGCTGCCGTATGAGGCTGGGAATGCATCAACAATTTTTAGATGGAAACATTAGCATTTACTTCTTTCACGCGCTTGATAGCATCATCTTCCTTGTTACCTTCTTCTATCATTGGCTCTTTACCCTTTTCTTTCCTTCTCAATACCTCCAAAGGATTTTCATCCTCCAAATGAGATGGTTTAAAGTGGCGGCCTGCTCTAGTCAAATGAGAGATATCCACATACTCCTCATCACTAAGATCATCGAGGCAGATGGGGCGCCGGTATGTATTTGGAGTGGTGGAATGTCCTCCAGTGTTCTTCTCCACAATTGTTAAAACCGAAGAGGCATCTTCATCAGCATCAGAGTCCCAAATGAAGAAGGCACCATCATAGTCCAAAGTTCCACACATGTCAGAGAATGGATCTTTGTTGAGAGTGAAGCTGGGGTCTTTACAAGGCATCATCTTGACTTTTTCTTGAGTGGAATAGTCATAGACTATACACTTGTAATCTACGGCTATCGGCAGTTCATATATTTGAGGAACTGTCTTTCGGATTAACTGAACTGGATCGCATTCGTCCAAAGCAGCAGATATGGCATTAATGGCGAATGAGGGTTTATGATTGGGAAGGGTTTTTTTTGGTGATGTTAGGCTGAGAGTCATTTGGTTTATTGGAAATGGATGCTAGATAAAGTTTTCCATCATCCACAAGGTTCTGAATTTGATACTTTAGAGCAGTGCAGTTTTCACTATTATGCCCCGGGCTTTGATGGTATTCACAGATTTGATTTGGGTCATAACCAGGGTAATGATTTTTAGGAGGTGGGCATGGATTCAAAGGTTGAATGAAATTGGCCTTTTTTAACTTAGAGAGAGCTTGTGAATAAGTCATGTTCAAAGGAGTAAAGTTCCTTTGTGGTCGCAACCGGAATGCAGATGATGCGCCGATGGCATGGATCACATTAGTTGTCTTAGGAGCTGCTGAATCATTGTTTGGGGCTCTTTTGTTACTTTCGAATTTTGCATTATAAGTAGTGCCGCCAATAGGTTCATCTTTCTTGATGTCTCCCCTTTTTATAGCATCCTCAACTAAAGTTCCCGTAGCAATCAAAGCTTTGAAAATCGGGAAAAAACTGGTATGCTATATGCTTCTGATAGACAGGAAGAAGGTTTTTCACAACCATTTGCAACTGTTCATCTTCATTAGGCCTACTCATTACTTTGGAAGTTGTTTCTCCATCGAGTGATGAATGAAGAAAATGTCTCATTGAGGTTTTGAGAAGTGGTCTCCAGATCCCTTCTAGTAACATCAATTTCTTCATTATACTTGTATTGGTTTGAGAACTCTCTGACTATGTTAGCCCAAGTGGATTTCTTTGCATTTTCAAGGTTGAGGAACCAATGTGCTGAAGCACCATCTAAATATTGTTGAAACAGTTGGGCCATCAAAGATTCTTCCACACCCCAGGGACTCATTACCCCTACATACATTTTCAAGAAATTAGTGGGGCTACCGGTCCCATCAAACCTTGTCAGATTAGGCATTTTGAAATCATAGGGTAATCGTGCCTTCGGGAACAGAGTTAATCCATGAATATCTATCCATGGTTCAGCCTTAGTTATGCCTTTTAATCTTCTTTAAGCTTGACTACTTCTTCCTCGAGTTTAGTGGGAATTTCTCTCTCGTTGTTCAGAGGCTCAAGATGAAAAGGCGAAGCTACTTCCGATTCCGGAGGAGGAGGAGGAGGAAGAGGCATCTAGGCGCTTTGGCGCATTATACCTAACACAGTTTGCTCAATATTATCATGTCGGTCAAGCATGGCCTGGACAAGTCCTCAGAGCTCAGTCATTGGAACAGGTGGAGGGGTGGAGTTTTGTTGATGCTCGTTGTTCGAAATTTGAGACATGTTGTTGAGACGTGTAGTAGAGAATACAGCTGGTGTAGACAAGGATGACAATATTACTGACAGAGAACGTTCACTATGGTCAGAACTTCGGCAAATCAGCCTAGATCCTGAGCGGGCCCAGGCAGAGTTCCTGTGAAATGAGATAAAAAGTTAACACAGAAGTTTGTCCAGACTTTGTTTTTTTTCTTTCTTTTTTTTATTTATTTTGTTTTTGCAGGAAATGAAATAAATGATATCTTTGAAAATTCTCTCTCTTTTTTCTTTTAACCCCTATTTCAGTTATCATTTATCAAAAGGTGTGAAACCTTGACTTCATCATTTGTTTTGGATTTTTCATTAGGTTTCTTTGACTTGTTATTCTCTTTTTTTTTTAGACTTGGACCTCTTATTTATATTTTAAACTGCCACTCTTGGACTTATTTGTTTTGGGATAATACATAAACATTTTCAAAATCAATTTGATGATATCGTTCCATTTCCTGCTACTATAGAAATAAGAGAAAAGAGGTATAACGAGGCCTGTGTCCTCATTTTGGCAAATTATAATGCCCCATATATCGTTCTTCTTTGTAGTGATTTCCATCTATTGATTGCATCTAAGTGCTGAAACCACAAAAGAAAATATTAAATGCAAAAGGGGCCGCACCCGAAGGTTGCCTACGTATCTCCATAAGTGTATTTGGATTTGGGAAACCGTTTTTCGGTGATGATTGATTTTTTTCTTGAATGGAGAATCAGGCCCAACGTAATTCTGATATACGAAATTTCACATAATTTGTCTCTTTCTCTTTGTTTTTGCAGCCGCACTCAAAAATGAGTTGCTTACGTACCCCTTTTAGTACATTACATAGTAGAGAAAGCTAAGATAGATGCATTACAACATTGAATTTTTTGTTTTTTTTGTTTAGGGGATCAAGCCGCACGTAGCTCTACCTACAAAATACAATATAAAAGCAATTCAATGATTCAAGTACTTCTCAAACTTTTTTCAGATTTCAGTTTGCCGGGCGCCAAGCCATATGTTCTCCTGTTTGAAGACGTCTGTCCCACCTTTCTTTCTTCTTCTTGACATATAAGGGGTTGTCCTCTTGACTGAGGAGCCATGATGTCCATGCCTTGCACACCAGCATGCAAGAATCTCTGGTTTCATAATCAATTTCATCCAAGAATATATAGGGTTCCATGATAGATTGGATGGCGGCAACTTTGTGTGCTGAACTTTCTGTCCCTCACACTGAAGTACTGAACGGCCCATGTTTCTTTGTATAGCCAGTGAAACTTCTCTTCAATTCTCTTCACTTCTCTCATATCTGGTGTAATACCCCCGCCAACCCGAACCCTTTTTCATTTAATAAAACTCGAGATGGGGAAAATCCACGAGGGTTCGACTCAACGGGCGTGCTACCGCGACACTTATCTCCTTACAACCAAGTAATCATTCATTAAACATTACTAATTACTTAAGTGTTTCAGAGTTCCAGCGGAAGCTAAATCATAAGCTAAGTGGATGACAACTCTAAGTGATCTCCCTTTTGTTCCCCCGTCGATCACCCGCCTGCACAAATGCATTGATAAGAAACAAGAGAGACAAGCTCCCAAAAATCAGAAAAACTGAGTAATTCCAACTCCATCCCGTAAAATACTTAAGTTGAAAATACTTTGTAAAATAGTAGGTTAATAGGGTTATAAAGCATAGCACACATTCACACATGTATATATATACAAGGAATAATCACATAATTAATCCAATTATTTAAGGAGAGGAAAGAGAACGTTAGTAAGCCGGGGTCAATCCCCTGTAACCACTTACTTCAACATTGTAGGCCGGGGTCAATCCCCCTGTAACCACCTACGCATAACATAATGGCCATAATAACAGAGTCCCTAGTGTGCACACCCCTTCTACTTGGATCACAACAAGATAGAAGGAAGACAGTAACAGAATAATCAGCATAGTAACCAGAGAACCTGTAGGGGCCGCTGAACCTCTCATACAGGGCAACCTGTTCATCATTTCCCTCCGATATTTCACTTTACGTGATTAACATCTTTTAATTCAAGTCATCACATAAATCACGTACATAATTACGTCATCGTTGTTCAATCCAGTGTGAATATATTTCATCCATCATAATCTCAATCCATTCATAGCGGTTTCAATAACTCATTTCACAACTGATGCGTGTGTGAGCATCAAAATTGTGACAATCCTAGTTCTGTTAGGATTCCTAAGTAGTGTCCTAATTCTGTTAGGAAACTAAGTGTTTTATATGCTTAATAACTCTTTATTTTAGGTGTTTGCATGATAAAGGGATCCTATTATGTTTAGGAGTCTAATGCCCTTGATCATGGAGTCTTATTAGAATTCGACTTGCATTAGGAGTAGATAGGCGTGTGTTTTAATCCTAAGTGGTTTCTTGTTTTAGTTTGCTTAGGAGTCTTTTTATTCTATCTAGTTTAGGCGTGTAGCTATTTTATTTTATCCTAGTCTTAGGCGTGACAAAAGATTATCACCAAGGCTGATTGGATAAATTACTTAGCTTAGATAGGAGTCTTTAATATTTATCTTCTTAGTTGTTGGTGTTTATTAGGACTTTGTTTAAGCGTGTAGTATATAATACACACGTTCTTAATTAATAAAGTTCAGTTGTGTTTTACGTATAGAAATTCGAGTGCTTGTTTGCATTGAATGTTGGTCGTCGTACCACAAACATACAAATCGAGGTTTGTGTGCATCTCCTAATCGAGGTTAGTGAGAGATCCTCTAGTTCTCGAGGGAACATATACAGCCTATCCTTATAAAGATCCAATCTTTATACCTATCGTTACATAAAATTCGAACCTTTATTTGTTTACAAGTGAGATTCGAGTGTTCTTCATATTATTCTTGTTTTTAAAGCTTCCGCAATCACATCATTTTGGTATCAGAGCTACTCCGGTAAAACAATGCGTGAGGGCGCGGTTTAAGTCGTAATTTGGATTTGTTTGATGCGTTGGAAAGCTAACAAGTAGATCTATCTTATGCCAAAATTGCAGCTCATTCCGATCAGTAACGAAGTCTCAGCGACCCAAACAATCGGAGGTTATCATGGGAGACAGTGAAGCGGATCAACGAAGGGATGCTATGTTGGAAGCCCTTACCAAACAAAACGAAACCGTGCAAGCCATGCTCACTCGACTGACATTAGAGGTGTTTAAGAAGAGGGATGAACCACGTTCATCAAGTAATGAGGGCATCAATCTTGGAGACCTTCCCGAGTTTAGTGGCCTAAAGGGTCCAGATTCGTTTTTGAATTGGGAAAGGCGTATGACTCGTCTATTTGATCATAAGAGCATGGGTGATTACAAGCGTTTTGATCATGCTATATTAAGGTTGACGGATTATGCTAGTGACTGGCTTGATAGTTATCAAAATAGGCGTAGGAGGGAAGGAAAAGAAGAGTTAGCAACTTGGACAGATTTGCGTGTCAAGATGAAGAAGCGTTTTGTCCCTAGAACGTACAAGCAAGAACTGGTCATCAAGTTGAATGCTTTGCAACAAAATCACTTGAGTGTGGAGTCCTATATTTCGGAGTTTGAGAGGTTGTGGTTGGCGTGTGACTGCAAAGATGAAGACGAGCAAAAAAACGCCAAGTTTCTCCTTGGACTCAAGAAGAAAGTTGCTGATTTGGTGGAACTCCATCCATATGAGACTTTTGATGATTTGTGTCTGCTAACCAAGAAGGTTGAAAGGCAGCTAGAACCAAAGGCTAGGGAAGGTAGTGGTGTGATGGCACCAAGGGTGGAAGGAGCCAAGTTAGGAGACGTTGCCTCTAAGCCTAGTAGTGAGGGTGCTTCATCATCTACCTATGGGATTCAAGGACCGAAAAGGATTCCAACATTGACACAATGACATCAAACTATGAAGGAGAAGATGTGCTTCAAATGTAGGGGTTTTGGTCACTTTCAAAGGGAGTGTCCAAATCGAGTTCTAGTCTCGGTTAAAGATCACCAAGCCCTCATGGCTGTTGTTGGGTTTGACGACGAGGAGGACACATTGGAGGATGTGGTGGACGAAGGGTTTTGGCAAGGAACTCCATTATTTGAGGCTGAAAACAAGCATAAAAGCTTGATATTGCGTAAAGCTTTGATGGCTACTCCACAACAAACTAACGAGCATGAGCAAAGGCAAAACTTGTTTCAAACTAGGTGCCTCGTCAATGGTAAGTTATTTTCAGTTATTATGGATAGTGGCTCGTGTGCTAATGTATGTGCTTTGTCTATGGTGGAAGAGGCGAAATTACCTACACAAGACCATCCTAGGCCTTATAAACTGAGTTGGTTGGATGAGAAGAGTGGCGTGTGGGTGAAGAAATGAGCTCTTGTTTCTTTTCGAATTGGTGGCTACATGGACCAGCTATGGTGTGACATGGTGCCTATGACTGCTTGTTCATTATTGTTGGGTCATCCATGGCAGTCGGATAGAAGTGCCATTCATCATGGGAGGGACAACATCTATTCAGTTTTGAAGGATGGAGAAAGGATAGGGTTGAAACATTTGCCTCCAAGGAGTGTTGTGATGCCTACGGTTAGTCCTAGTGCTAGTGCATCGAGGGAGCCTTCGAGTGTGGATGTTGTAGCTACGCCACATGTGTGCTTGAGTTCTTGTAGGGAGGAAGTATTGGAGGTGGCTAGCAACAAGAAGGAAAGGCGCCCAAAACTGCTTCACTTGCGCCATAATCCAGCTTTGGACGAGGGAGATTATGTGTGGTTGTCCTTGGCAGCACAAAAACTTCACGTAAACCATAAGCATGGCGAGCCTATGGATGAAAGACCGTTCAAGGTGGTGAAAAAGATTGGCTATGAGACGTACAAAGTGCTGTTGGGTCATGGAATTTGCGCCACATTACAAGCAAGTGACTTGGTTCCGTGCTTAGACGCAACTTGAGACAAGTTGGATTCTAAGGGGGGGAGTATGATGCGTGTGTGAGCATCAAAATTGTGACAATCCTAGTTCTGTTAGGATTCCTAAGTAGTGTCCTAGTTTTGTTAGGAAACTAAGTGTTTTATATGCTTAATAACTCTTTATTTTAGGTGTTTGCATGATAAAGGGATCCTATTATGTTTAGGAGTCTAATGCCCTTGTTCATGGAGTCTTATTAGAATTCTACTTGCAATAGGAGTAGATAGGCGTGTGTTTTAATCCTAAGTGGTTTCTTGTTTTAGTTTGCTTAGGAGTCTTTTTATTCTATCTAGTTTAGGCGTGTAGCTATTTTATTTTATCCTAGTCTTAGGCGTGACAAAAGATTATCACCAAGGCTGATTGGATAAATTACTTAGCTTAGATAGGAGTCTTCAATATTTATCTTCTTAGTTGTGGGTGTTTATTAGGACTTTGTTTAAGCGTGTAGTATAATACACACGTTCTTAATTAATAAAGTTCAGTTGTGTTTTGCGTAAAGAAATTCGAGTGCTTGTTTGCATTGAATGTTGGTCGTCGTACCACAAACATACAAATCGAGGTTTGTGTGCATCTCCTAATCGAGGTTAGTGAGAGATCCTCTAGTTCTCGAGGGAACATATAGAGCCTATCCTTATAAAGATCCAATCGTTATACCTATCGTTACATAAAATTCGAACCTTTATTTGTTTACAAGTGAGATTCGAGTGTTCTTCATATTATTCTTGTTTTTAAAGCTTCCGCAATCACATCAACAACCGTCACTTGAGTTCATTTATCACTTCAGATTCATAATCATTTCATTATCACAAGTTCTTACTAATTCCAACTTTCATAAATTTCAATAATAATAATAATAATAACGGTAATAATGATAACAATAATCATAATAATAATAATAATAATAATAATATTAATAATAATAATAATAATAATAATAATAATAATAATAATAATAATAATAATAATAATAATAATAATAATAACCATAACATTACTAAATGACATTAAGCGTTTTTAATAACGTTATAATAAACATATTTGTCATATCGTATATCGTCCATAGTCATGATTCATAATCGAAATCGATAGTCGTCGTCCATTTTGTCATTCGTATTCATAATCCGCATTAAGTCGATAATCCATAATTATAGTCCATACTTATATATTTTATAAGCACATAATAATCACATAATCAATTCGTTTTACACTAACGGGATCTATGTTTAGATGGACATCAGAGATTACCTCGTGATGCGTGCCCAAAGTTAAGTTCACGAACGGATTAACACTCTTGATATTCCTCGTCTACCCAATCGGAATCTACAATAGATATTAACGAGATCTAAGTTAGTTACCTAAGTAACCCCTTTTTATATAAAATAAACCATTTAAATAATTTAAATAACTTAAAGAATTCTTAATGATTTTAAGAGAGTTTGAAAATCAAAGTTATGGTTTTTAAATCAATAATGAAATCATTTTAAGTAATCAAAGATTACTTCAACTTTATTTTTATTAACTTAAACAACTATTTTAACATAGAAAACTAACTTTCTTATACTCATTTTATTTATGAAACATTTTCAAGTTATAAAAGATTAACTTAAACTAAAATATACTAACTTAATTAAAGTAGACTAGTTTAGGAAAGTCATGGGTTTTAGTTAAAAAAATAAAATAAACAAATAAAGCTAAAATAAAGTGGAAAAGGGGGGGGGTTTACTGATTCAAAGAATCAGTTTCACCCAACTGAAGAAAGGGAAAAAAAAACGAAGGAGGCGGGAAGGAAGAACAGGGGAGGCGACTCAGGGGGAAGATAAACAAGGAAGGGGGTGCTGGTGTTTCGAGCGGTGGATGGGCGAAGTCAGGCGGGGAGAGGTCGCGGGCTGGGCAGGAGAAGGTGAAGGGCTGGCGGTGTTGCGTGGCGTTGATGGTGGCGCGAGGTTCAGGTGGTCGTGGTGGTTCGGCAGTTCAGTGTAACAATGATGATGTTAATGGTGGGTTGAAATTAATTTTTTATTTTTAAAACAAAAATCAGAAATTTAGGAAGAATAGAAAGGAATTGAAGCAAACCTTTGAAGTTTAATTTGTTTGCTTGAGTAATTGGGTGAGAGAAATTCGGTATTTATAGAAGAGGTTGTCAGAAATTTTGAGCTTTGGTCAAGCTCCATTAATGGTGGATGTGAGGTGTGAGGGCTATGGAGTTTAGGCTTTTGAAATTGTTGCCCCTAATATCTGAAAATTGTGGATTGAGTTTCAATTTGCACTGACAAAGGCTGAATTTTGTGTTGAAAATCTTGCTCTTGTGTGCTGAAAATCAGGAACGAAGGAAGGAAGGGGAGGGAAGATAGTGAAACTGTTTCCACCTCCTTTTTTTTTCTTTTTTTTTTTTGCTTTATTTTCCTTTTTCTTTTTGACTAAAAGACATATGGCTATGGACTTGTATTTGGGCTTTGGATTACTAAAATGGATGGACAACTTGAATGAATAAGAATGCCCCACAACTAAATACACCTTTCAATTACCATATTAAAATACTTTGAAATAATGAAAATGAATAATTAGTTTAGTTAAATAAAATACATTTCAATTAAATCATTTAAATAAACTCGTTAAATAATTCAAAACTAAATGAAATTATTATTTTAATAAACATAGTTATCAAATAAAATAGCATTATCATAAAATAATGTTAAGTGGAAATAATATTAAACCTTAATAAATAATAAAATAATCTTTGAAAATTCGGGGTATTACATCTACTCCTCCTTAAAAACAAAGTTCATCCTCGAACTTTAAAGTTAGGCCCTGTTCTTTTGAACTTTAATATTAACGAAACAGTAGCTTTGCGCTTTGTTAGTATTACATTCGGTCCCCCTTAAGGAGTTTCGTCCCCGAAACTCGATAATCGTACCTCAGAAAAGAGTTCAGGATAACGCTTTCTCATGTCGTCTTCTTTTTCCCAAGTTGCTTCCTCGGTTTGATGATTAGACCACAAAACTTTGACTAACTTTACTGCCTTGTTCCGGGTATTTCTCGTTTTGGAATCAAGGATTCTAACAGGACGTTCTTCAAAGGTGAGGGTCTCATCTAGTTCAATGGTTTCAGGTTGGATGACATGGGAGGGATAAGAAACGTATTTACGGAGCTGAGACACATGGAAGACATTATGAACATTGGCTAACTCTGTGGGCAAAGCTAACCTATAGGCCACTTCCCCAATTCTTTTGAGTATTTCGTAAGGTCCGATATAACGAGGAGTCAACTTTCCTTTTCTACCGAACCTCATTACTCCCTTGGTTGGCGAAACTTTCAACAACACTTTCTCTCCAACAGCAAACTCTAAATCCCTTCTCCTTTGATCGGCATACGATTTTTGTCGATCCTGAGCTGCTTTCATACGCTCCTGAATCAACTTCACCTTGTTGGTAGTCTCTTCTATCATTTCTGGTCCCAAATTCAACGACTCGTTGACATCGCTCCAACATATAGGACTTCTACATTTCCGTCCATACAATGCCTCATAAGGTGCCATTCCTATGCTCGAGTGATAACTGTTGTTGTACGAGAACTCAATGTACATCAAATGATCATCCCAATATCCTCCGAAATCCATTACGCATGCTCTCAACATATCCTCCAAGGTCTGAATGGTTCTCTCCGTTTGACCATCTGTTGCTGGGTGGAAGGCTGTGCTGAATTTCAATAATGTACCCACGGCTGTCTGAAGCTGTTTCCAGAACTTAGATAAGAATCTCGAGTCCCTATCCGAAACGATGTCCTTCGGAACACCATGTAGCCTAACCACCTCATTAAAGTAAGCATCCGCCAATTGTTTCAACGACCAAGTATCCTTCATTGCCACGAATCTTACCGTCTTAGTCAAACGGTCCACTATTACCTATATTGCATTCTTTCCCGACCTTGTATTCGGTAATCCCATGATGAAATCCATAGAGATAGATTCCCATTTCCATCCTGGCACTTCTAACGGTTGCAATTTTCCTCCACGCTTCATATGCTGTATTTTCACCTTTTGGCATGTTAAACATTTTGCAACAAAGTCGGCTACTTCTTGCTTCATCACCAAAAATGCTTTTTCAAATCCTTATAAAGCTTATCTCCTCCTGGATGTATGGAATACGGTGAACTATGGGCTTCCCTTAGAATTCTCGTCTTGAGTTCCTCATCCTGTGGCACACACAATCTCCTTTTATACTTTGCAACGCCATTGCCGTCGATCTCGAACTCCGGTGCTTGACCACTTTCTTTCATCTCTCTTAACTTGCATAACCACTTATCTGCAGCTTGTTTCACCCGAATCTCCTCAAATATGTCCGGTCCAACAGTAAGAGCATTCAACCGAGCTTTCACATAACTGGGCACAACTATTTCCAAACTCAATCTCTTAATCTCTTCACACAGTTCATCTGCCAAAATCAACATGTTTAGCGAATGAGCACTCTTCCTACTCAACGCATCAGCTACTTTGTTCGCTTTTCCCTCTTGATACACTATCTTCAAATCATAGTCGTTTATAAGCTCGAGCCAACGTCTCTGTCTCATATTCAACTCTTTTTGCGTATACAGATACTTCAAACTCTTGTGATCTGTATAGACCTTACATTGCACTCCATACAAATAATGTCTCCAGATTTTAAGCGCAAACACGATTGCTCCTAACTCCAAGTCATGAGTAGGGTGATTTTGCTCATGCAGTTTGAGTTGTCTCGACGCATAGGCCACTACTTTACCATGTTGCATCAAGACACACCCAAAACCTTTCTTTGAGGCATCACTGTAGACTTCAAATCCTTGTACTCCAGAGGGCAATGTCAATACTGGGGCTGTTGTGAGTCTCTTCTTCAGCTCTTGAAATGCTTCTTCACACTTATCATCCCAATGAAATTTTGTTGTTTTCTTCATCAGGTTAGTGAGAGGTTGGGCCGTTCTCGAAAAATCTTTCACAAATATCCGATAATATCCAGCTAAACCCAAGAAACTCCTTACTTCGGTGACGTTCTTAGGTTGAGGCCAATCGGTCACTGCTTGAATCTTTGATGGATCTACGGAAACGCCTTCTTTTGATATCACATGACCCAAAAATGAGACTTTTCCAGCCAAAATTCACACTTCGAGAACTTCGCGTACAATTGCTTTTCTCGAAGAATCTCCAGAACTTTCCTCAACTGATCTTCATTCTCTTCTCTATCCTTCGAGTACACCAATATATCTTCGATGAACACAATCACGAACTTATCTAGGTATGGCTGGAAAGTCCTATTCATGAGGTCCATGAAAGCTGCTGGCGCATTAGTGAGTCCAAAAGGCATGACGGTGAACTCATAATGGCCATATCTCGTACGAAAGGCTGTCTTAGGGATGTCTTCTTCAGTGATTAGTAGTTGGTGATAACCTGATCGTAAATCGATCCTGGAAAACACTGTTGCACCTTAAAGCTGATCGAACAAATCCTCGATCCTCGGGAGCGGATATTTATTCTTTACCGTGGCATTATTCAACTCCCTATAATGTATACACAACCTCAAGAGATCCGTCTTTCTTTCGAACAAACAATATCGGGGCTCCCCAAGGTAGACACTAGGTCGAATGTACCCTTTTTCCAACAATTCCTCCAATTGCTCCTTCAATTCTTGCATTTCTGCAGGTGCCATTCGATACGGAGCCTTAGAAATAGGTCCATTTCTAGGGACTAAGTCGATCTTGAAGCTCACTTCTCTCTCTGGTGGCATTCCTGGAAGCTCTTCGGGAAATATATCAAGAAACTCCTTTACTACCGGAATTTGAGTCAACTCCTCGTTTTCCATGCTTACGTCCCTTACTTGACACAGGTAGACTGGGTAGCCTTTTTTAAGATAGGTTTGAAGGTTCAGGGCTGAGATTATCTTGACATCAGGCTGGAAGGTTATGCCTTTATAAGATATCCTATTTCCCTTTGGTCCTCTAAGAGATATTTTCTGGTTATGACACTCGATTTTGGCTTTATACTTTGCTCACCAATCCATTCCCAAGATAACGTCAAAGTCTTTTAGGTCAAAAAGGATAAGATCGGCTAGTAATTCAGTACCAGCTATAACTACAGGGATACTTTTGAAAAGAGATTTACAAGAAACAGTTTCACCGGTGGGCATGGCTATATTGGCTCGACAAGACTGGGTAGACTTGAGGGGATACTTATTAACAAAAGTGCTAGAAATAAAAGAATGAGACGCTCCAGAATCAAAGAGTACATAAGCAGGGTTTGAGTTTACGAGAAAAGTACCCGTCACAACGTTGGCATCGGTGTCAGCTTCAGTTCGGCTCATGACATTGATCCTTCCATTGGTGTAGCCTTCATTGCAATTCTTTCCATAGTTTCCATTTCCACCTCCAAAAGAGCGTTTGTTCTGGTTCCCGTTCTATGCAGCATTTCCTCCACTGGGGCGGTTGTTATTTAAGTTTTGACTTCTGTTTCCACCTCCATTGTTACCACTGTTCCCATTTGGTCCATTTTGAGCTTGCTTCTTTGGACAGTTGAACGATTTGTGACCTACTTCTCCACACTCGAAACACTTGATCCTTTCACCCTGACAAGTGAACCCTGGATGGCTCTTGGCACACTTCTTGCAAACAAAGTTCTTTTAGTTCCTATTTCCTTGCTGGGCCTGTTGTCCAGAATTCTGATTGTTGTGATTGTTGTAGCGTCCGCCATTGTTATTGTTGTTTCCACTATTGTTGGGCCTTTTGTCATACCCTTGGCTGTTGTTGTTGCCGGCAGGTTCTTTCCTTTTATGTCTCCCTAGCACCTCTCTCTCACGCTGTAAGATTCTCTCCAGGTTTGAGGCCTTAGCATACGCTTCCGCGAAAGTGGTAGAGGTGCTACCTCCCATTCGTGTCTGAAGATCAAACTTAAGTCCGTCTTCAAACTTCTGAGCCTTAGTTCCTTCATCTGGCACTACAGTCGGGCAGAATCGGGCATACTCATTGAATTTCTGAGCGTACTCTTGCACACTCATGTTATAACTCTAGTTGAACCTACTAAACTCATTGTACTTCTGCCTACGAATGTGCTCGGGGAAGAATCGAGCCTTAATCGCTACCTTAAACGCTTCCCAATTAAAGTTCTCTTGAGCTTTAACAGTAGGTCCTACACTTTCCCACCAAGTATCAGCATCTTCATGCAGATAAAAGGTTGCTTGATCGACCTTCTGGGCCTCAGGCGTACCCGTGGCCGTGAAAATCTTTTCGAAATCTCTTATCCAATTCTTGAGAAGTAGTGGGTCTTCTCTCCCAACAAAGGTTGGTGGTTTCAAAGCGGAAATCTTTTTCGCCATTGCAGCTTGCGGATCGTCTCCATGGTGGTTGTTGTTGATCTGGTTTTGAAGGACTAAACCAAAGCTCTGAGCGAGTTGCTCAAGAGTCCTAAGTCGTGCTGCAACTTGTTCGGGAGTTTCAGCCATTTGGTATTCTTGTCGCCTTGCTCTAGATCGCGTATAAACGTATTGCATAAGCTACCTGCGTTATTCACATTGGTATTTCTACCATTCACATTGATTCTTATATAAAGGCTAATTCACATAATCATGGTTCATACCATTCATTCATTCATTTCATACTCAATTCACATATCAAAAGTTCATCATTCATTTCATACTCAATTCACATGTCAAAAGTTCATCATTCATTACTCCAAAAGTGCCATAACAATTCGTTCATAGTAGCATAAGAGTTTTTAAATAGTCAAATAAGCATCAGTTGCACCTTCATTAACTAAGTTAACACATTAATCGATCTTTTACGACCTTAATTAGAAATCTAAGGGTCAGGGCTAGAGATATTTGGATTTCTAGTCAGCATACTCGGACGGATCCTCGTCTTCACCTTCATCTCCGTCTCCATCTCCATTGAGATTTACAACGGGTGAGGCAGGGTTGCTTCCTACTTCTTCATCGCCACTATGGTTGGTTTCTCGTCATCAGTGGGTAAATAGTCATTAAGCCACTTGGCCCTAGCATCGAGCATTCTTTTCTCCAGGTAACTCAACGTGAGATACCACTTCCCTTTCAATGTGTATCGTTCATAGTTTGGCCTTCCATTTTTCAGAATATTAGAGTATTCGCTCTTGATTCCGGCATATGGACCATCGTCGGGGAGAGTGTGAATCAAAACATCGGCCTGTCTAGGTGGCGTGAGGTAATCCGAATGCCCGTGGCCTTCATTGAGGTGGTAACACTTCATTGTTAAACTTAACCTGTAAATATAAGCTGAAACAGACTCTCCTACCCTCATTCGTAGAAGGTAAGGTCCTTGACGAGGGGTTCTGGTGCATTTCCTGGCGGTCAAACGTGTCTTGGCCATCTAATAAAATATCATAAACAATTAATAAGTACTTTTAGCGAGTACTTTCATACATGTACATATAACCCATACGTACCCATACTAAACCCTTAAGTCATATTTTAATCCTAATTCATTTTTCCTAAATAATTTATTATTTTGTCCTCCTAAACCAATTTTAAGTTCAACCCTATTTGATTCATTTTCCTAATTATTACATTTTAATAATTTTAATCTTTCCCTAGTTAATCTAAACTTCGCTCTGATACCACTTTGTAACACCCCCGCCAACCCGAACCCTTTTTCATTTAATAAAACTCGAGATGGGGAAAATCCACGAGGGTTCGACTCAACGGGCGTGCTACCGCCGCACTTATCTCCTTGGAAATAAATGCAAGGCTAGATTAAAGTATACTAAATTCAAATAAATTGATCCTTACAACCAAGTAAATCATTCATTAAATATTACTAATTACTTAAGTGTTTCAGAGTTCCAGTGGAAGCTAAATCATAAGCTAAGTGGATGACAACTCTAAGTGATCTCCCTTTTGTATCCCCGTCGATCACCCACCTGCACAAATGCATTGAAAAGAAACAAGAGAGACAAGCTCCCAAAAATCAGAAAAACTGAGTAATTCCAACTCCATCCCGTAAAATACTTAAGTTGAAAATACTTTGTAAAATAGTAGGTTAATAGGGTTATAAAGCATAACACACATTCACACATGTATATATATACAATGAATAATCACATAATTAATCCAATTATTTAAGGAGAGGAAAGAGAACGCCAGTAAGCCGGGGTCAATCCCCTGTAACCACTTACTTCAACATTGTAGGCTGGGGTCAATCCCCTGTAACCACCTACGCATAACATAATGGCCATAATAACAGAGTCCCTAGTGTGCACACCCCTTCTACTTGGATCACAACAAGATAGAAGGAAGACAGTAACAGAATAATCAGCATAGTAACCAGAGAACCTGTAGGTGCCGCTGAACCTCTCATACAGGGCAACCTGTTCATCATTTCCCTCCGATATTTCACTTTACGTGATTAATATCTATTAATTCAAGTCATCACATAAATCACGTACAAAATTACGTCATCGTTGTTCAATCCAGTGTGAATATATTTCATCCATCATAATCTCAATCCATTCATAGCGGTTTCAATAACTCATTTATCACTTCAGATTCATAATCATTTCATTATCACAAGTTCTTACTAATTCCAACTTTCATAAATTTCAATAATAATAATAATAACGGTAATAATGATAACAATAATCATAATAATAATAATAATAATAATAATAATAAAAATAATAATAATAATAATAATAATAATAATAATAATAATAATAATAATAATAATAATAATAATAATAATAATAATAATAATAATAATAATAATAATAATAATAATAATAATAATAATAATAATGATAATAATCATAATAATAATAATAATAATAATAATAATAATAATAATAATAATGATAATGATAATAATAATAACCATAACATTACTAAATGACATTAAGCGGTTTTAATAACGTTATAATAAACATATTTGTCATATCGTATATCGTCCATAGTCATGATTCATAATCGAAATCGATAATCGTCGTCCATTTTGTTATTCGTATTCATAATCCGCATTAAGTCGATAATCCATAATTATGGTCCATACTTATATATTTTATAAGCACATAATAATCACATAATCAATTCGTTTTACACAAACGGGATCTATGTTTAGATGGACATCGGAGATTACCTCGTGATGCGTGCCCAAAAGTTAAGTTCACGAACGGATTAACACTCTTGATATTTCTCGTCTACGCAATCGGAATCTACAATAGATATTAACGAGATCTAAGTTAGTTACCTAAGTAACCCCTTTTTATATAAAATAAACCATTTAAATAATTTAAATAACTTAAAGAATTCTTAATGATTTAAAGAGAGTTTAAAAATCAAAGTTATGGTTTTTAAATCAATAATGAAATCATATTAAGTAATCAAAGATTACTTCAACTTTATTTTTATTAACTTAAACAACTATTTTAACATAGAAAACTAACTTTCTTATACTCATTTTATTTAAGATACATTTTCAAGTTATAAGAGATTAACATAAACTAAAATATACTAACTTAATTAAAGTAGGCTAGTTTAGGAAAGTCATGGGTTTTAGTTTAAAAAATAAAATAAACAAATAAAGCTAAAATAAAGTGGAAAAAGGGGGGGGTTTACTGATTCAAAGAATCAGTTTCACCCAACTGAAGAAAGGAAAAAAAAACGAAGGAGGCAGGAAGGAAGAACAGGGGAGGCGACTCAGGGGGAAGATAAACAAGGAAGGGGGTGCTGGTGTTTCGAGCGGTGGACGGGAGAAGTCAGGCAGGGAGGGGTGCGGCTGGGAGCGACTGAAGTGCTGCGAGGGAGGTCGCGGGCTGGGCAGGAGAAGGTGAAGGGCTGGCGGCGTTGGGTGGCGTTGATGGTGGCGCGAGGTTCAGGTGGTCGTGGTGGTTCGGCAGTTTAGTGTAACAATGAAGATGTTAATGGTGGGTTGAAATTAAATTCTTATTTTCAAAACAAAAATCAGAAATTTAGGAAGAATAGAAAGGAATTGAAGCAAACCTTTGAAGTTTAATTTGTTTGCTTGAGTAATTGGGTGAAAGAATTCGGTCTTTATAGAGGAGATTGTCAGAAATTTTGAGCTTTGGTCAAGCTCCATTAATGGTGGATGTGAGGTGTGAGGGCTATGGAGTTTAGGCTTTTGAAATTGTTGCCCCTAATATCTGAAAATTATGGATTGAGTTTCAATTTGCACTGACAAAGGCTGAATTTTGTGTTGAAAATCTTGCTCTTGTGTGCTGAAAATCAGGAACGAAGGAAGGAAGGGGAGGGAAGAAGGTGAAACTGTTTTCACCTCCTTTTTTTTTTTTTTTTTTTTGTTTTATTTTCCTTTTTCTTTTTGACTAAAAGACATATGGCTATGGACTTGTATTTGGGCTTTGGATTACTAAAATGGATGGACAACTTGAATGAATAAGAATGCCCCACAACTAAATACAACTTTCAATTACCATATTAAAATACTTTGAAATAATGAAAATGAATAATTAGTTTAGTTAAATAAAAAACATTTCAATTAAATCATTTAAATAAACTTGTTAAATAATTCAAAATTAAATAAAATTATTATTTTAATAAACATAGTTATCAAATAAAATAGCATTATCATATAATAATTTTAAGTGGAAATAATATTAAACCTTAATAAATAATAAAATAATCTTTGAAAATTCGGGGTATTACATCTGGTACCCAATTCGGTTGATCAAACTCCTCCTCGGGAATAGGCCAGTGGGAATAGGATTTTACTAGTTTGAGGGGCGGCATATTTGATGTAGCTTTTCCGGAATCCCTGTCATTATGTTCGTGATCGAAGTGACACACATGGGATGTAAGAGATTTTTTCATTGTCGCCCCCATGGTTATATCTCCGGGGATGGTGATTACTCCGTGCGGAGTTACCATTTTGACTTTTTGGTGCAACGTCGAGATGATAGCATGGTTTTCGTGGAGCCATGGTCGTCCCAACAACATTGTGAAAGGGGCTTCGCAATCAATGATCATAAAATCCACCTTTCGTATAACAAATCCGATACGCAAGATCATAGTGGTCGACCCTGTAATTTCCCGCTTGGAACCATCATATGCAACCATGGTCCCTATTGAGGTTTTTTCTTGAGGAGGGGGATACCCGAGCCATTTAAGGGTACTGAGGAGACAAAGATTGGCAAAAGCTCCGTTATCGACCATTACACCTGTGATATGTCTGGCACTGTGATCAACAGCAATGTACAGAGCACTGTTACGAACTGGGTTATCAGGGAGATCTTTATCAGAGAAGGTTATGGCGGAGGTGGTTTCGGCCTGATCTGTGTTGAGAGGTCCTTTTGACATATTCTGAGCACAACAAATGTCGGCATAAGCTATGAGTTGATCAATTGTCATTGGGATAGTGTAAATAGCTTCAGAATTGGATCCTTGGGGTATTTATGGAACATTACTCCCTAGCATGCAGGGGTTGAAGGGAACATTCTGAGGACCTGTTTCATCCTCTACCGTTGGCGGTGCGGAGGTGAAATTTCTTGGTCGCGTAGGATTCCTGTGGATGGTTATTATTCCCGATGTCGTTGGGCATTTGAGTTTATGGTGTGTAGGAGAGGCAACAACTTTATTCGCATGGAGCCATGGTCGCCCCAACAACAGAGAGAATGAGGTTAAAGCATCGACCACTGTGAAATCTGCATCACAAATCCAGTCTTTATACCCCAGTTGCAGATTAATTGTTCCTATGGTTCTTCCTGAAGAATTGTCATATGCTCCCAATATTGTGTCAGTAGGGCTTCATAACGTGCTGTTATACCCTAACTCATAAAGTGTTCCTTTGGGGCAAATATTAAGTGCCGATCCATCATCTAGCACATTAGTCATTTCTCGCTCATTGCATTTCAAAGTGATTTACAGAGCTTGATGAGGATCTAGTTCCTTAGGAAGATCTACCTTAGTGAAGGACACAATTGGAGGTACCCATGATGGAGGGATAGGAATATTTCCATCTTCTATTAGCTGGTGGATGGCATGCTGAAGCTTTAGTCTGAATTTGCTTTCCAGAATCAGACATTGTGAAATGATGTAGGTTTTAGTTTTTTCCTTTTTTTTTTTTTTTTTTTTTTTGAATGCGAAGTACCTGAAATGTACATACTAATAACGCTAGTAAATGACTAATGAAATTTTTCCTTTATATTTTTTGAGCAGGAAATGGAAGAATCCTTTTTTTTTTTTTTGAAATGTAATTATCCCTTTTGATTAGACACATTTTATTTAGTGAATTTTTCTTTAGACTAGACATCTCGTGTTTTTTAGACCATGTTTTAATTACATTCTAATTCCTAAACATGACACGTTTTGAACTCGTGATTATGACTCTTTTCATTTTTCATTTTTCATTTTTTTTTGTTTTGGGATTACATTTTCAAAATAGGATTTTTTCCTTTAAAAATCAATTTTGTTTTTGGTAAAACCAATTTGAATAAAAAAGAATTATGAAGTAAATGTAAGTGTTTTTTTTTTTTTTAAATGGGTGAGCACACACACATTTTTTATGACTCTTGTGATAAATAAGCAAAAATAATCATTTCGGCAGCAATTCAGCTACACTTAATGATTACTGAAATATTGACCGACTGAAAACGGACTGAGGAATTTTTATGACACAAACAATACTCTTAATATTTCAATAATCATTTCAGCAGTAATTCAGCTATACTTAATGATTTCCAAAATATTGATCGACTGAAAATAGACTGAGGAATTTTTTGAAAGTTTTTTCATATTATTCAATAACTGAAATAAATAAAGAACATTTGTGCATTGATCCTTGTGTCCTAGAAGTCAACTAAAAGGTGATTCATTTAAGGAGAGATTATGTTAAAGTGGCCTCGAGTCACTTCCATTGTGTCCATCGAGGGTGGACGCTCTTGACGGAGCCGGACGCAATAGCTCGCTGATACAGGTTTTACGCCCTTAATTCATTAATTTGTCATTCTAAAATTCTGACCCTTGCCAATAAACAGAGGTATCAGACCTAATAAGAAAATGGTTAAAAAGAGTGCACGTGTATGGATCGATTAAACTACCAAGCACACGTAATTTTCACATAAGCATGCTATATACAAAAATTAAATTGTGAATAGCCATGATTAACTTTCTTTATTATATATACATATGGAAAATAACGCATTATTCAGGTTTAGACCTCTTATACTTCAAATGGAAGTATCTTTCCCCAGTGAAGTCGCCAGCCGATGGTATGCGATTTTCGACTGCCTTAATTAACGGTCTGAATCCCACGAAAGTCTCTCATTGGACTTTGAGTTCTAGAAAACTTGGAAGTCGCCACCCTATTAATATCTGAATAGGGACAGATTTATTTAATAAATCGTTTTCAAGAAAAATCATTTAAAACAATGATGACTTCATATGGATAAGGCTTTTTTGAAAATTGGTATTTCATCCCATGAGATAGGGTTCGGGGTTTAGGTTAAGAGGTGCGAACGTCTGGAACTCGTCTCCTCTTCCGTTCTAAAGAACGGGCTCTTACTAAATGCGTTATTTTCCATTTAAAAGTAATCATGGCTATTAAAAAGACAGAAAAACACATAATTTACACATATACACATTAACCATTTTTTTTTATGACCAATATATCATTTGTACATGGTAGGTTTGAGCACTGAAGTTGCACTACGTACCAATCATTGCGGGATTGTAATCCACTCATGGATCAAAACCGTCGTAGTTCGAGCCTATGTCTCACCCTAAATGGCCAATTCCACTGGGGAAAGAAGAGGGGGGGATAGATTATGAATAATTCACTTTTAGAATTAAACAAATCTGTTGGAAATGAGGTAATCACTCCAATTAGTGATTAAAGTGGGGTTATGATAATCACTTTAATTAGTGATTAAATATGAAGGATTAAGATAATCACCTTAATTAGTGATTAATAAGGAAGGAAATAAGTAATCACCCCAATTAGTGATTGAAATGGAAAGATAATCACCTTGATTAGTGATTAACAATGAGGGTTAGGAAATAATCACCCTAATTGATGATTATTAAGGTTTAAGATAATCACTCTAATTATTGATTAAATATGATGAAAGGTTAAGCTAATCTCCCTAATTGGTGGTTAACCAAGTTTAAGATAATCACTCTAATTAGTGATTAAATGAGAAGAATAATCGTCCTAATTAACGATTATTAGGGTTTGAAGTAATCACTCTAATTAGTGATTAAAAATGAGGAGAATAATCGTTCTAATTAACGATTATTAGGGTTTAAGGTAATCACTCCAATTAGTGATTAAAAGAAGTTTGTGTCAACCGCTCTAATTAGCGATTAATCGGAGATTGAAATAACCACCTTAATAGTGATCACGTTTATGATTTTCGAGGGGTCTTAGAAGGTTCGCTTCCTAATTGAAGGCTTTTGAGAAATAATCTTATTGAATATTATTTAGTCATTTGGAGAGAAATGATCAATTTGAGATTGAATTTGGAGATTTGTGTTTGGCTAATTGGAATTTGGCCATTTAAAGTGAGACATGTGAAACGGCCTAAAATCAATTCGGAGATCATAATTACCAATCTAATTATGCCAAATTATATGATTAATCCATCTGAATATGGAGAACACATTTTTAAAATGTAAGATGGATCATCATACAATTCTACTTAGTTAGATTTGCAATTTTTCCTCCTAATTGAGATTGGGTCATTTGATTCATATACTATGATATATTGGCCCAACATGCAATATTTGTAACATTGGTTGCTCATTTTATTACAAAGAATTGTGGAATGATTTATGAAAATTATGCATAAACATCTCCATGTTTTTTTTATTAATTGAGTGATGCAATAACTATTTACAAAGAATCATTAAAGCCTATGAAATAATTAGTTAATGCAGACGAAAAAATGAAATAAGATAGGAAAGTAAAACTGACTATAATTACAACATCACATTTTCTTTTTATGGAGATGTTTTTGCATAACTTATCTTGAATTTTCTTATGAAATCATTTTTGGTGATGAATAACAACTTGATTAAGGAAAATCATAATCACATTGTTTCCTAAGAGTAACCCCATTAGAGGTGACTATTCTAGGTGGGGTGATTTAAGGTTGGGAAACTATTAGGACTTCCACATACCCAAATCACTCCAAAAATTAAAAAATGATAAGAAGAAAACAAGGAGAAAGTTAGTAGATGATTAAGAAGATAATCAAAAAAATAATAAAACCTTCAACTTTACCTTGCTAGCTCAATGATGCACTTCCTTTTTGCAAATTTTTCTACCTTTTTTGTGATTTTCTTAATTTCTAAGTGAGTTTCTAAATCCACTTAATTACTAACTTAAACTCTTTTTGTGTTTTTTTCTTCTTTTGATGAACTTCTTTACTTACTAATTATCTTATTATCTTTTTTCTTTTTGTGTTTTCTTTAGAGGAAAGGAGTAGAGAAGATGAGAGAATTAGTTAAGTTAAGTTGAACTCTTTTCAACTTGGTTTTGAAGTAGAAAAAGTAGGGTATATATAGAGAAATGAAGGAGATGAACTAGGGTTTCAAAGAGGTATAGAAAATCAGATTTTTCACCCAAAAATATGATTTTCTTCATCCTTAATCACCCTAATGACATCTTCTAATGACCTCACCCTAATGACATCATCAAATCTCTTTGGAAACACAAATATTCTTATTCTTTTTGGATTTTCTCACAAATGAAGCAAAATCAGATTTTCAGAAAATATTCTTCCCTAAACATCCTAATACGTAAAAAAATGCATCGAAAAAGGTGCAAAACCAATTGATTAGGGTGTTGCGCTTAGCACAGGAAGCTGCGCTAGGCGCAAGGCCCTGCGTCTGGCGCAAGGCCCTGCGTCTGGCGCAGGCCACACTTGTGCGCTAGGCGCATGATTGTGTGCTAGGCGCATGATTGTGTGCTTGGCGCACACTCAAATCTTCTGGAAAAAAATCCGGATTTCCCCCCTCTTACACATGGGATTTGATTCTTATTCTCACATCTTTTCATGATTCTTATTCTCTAACTAATGGATAAATGATGTGTTTAGTGAATAAAGAATATATTCTTATTCTTTATCCAATGAACAATGACTTGACCATTAAGTAAACTGATTAATGCCGGTTTTGGGATACGACTAAAATCCCGACGCCTAATCGCGACTCGTTTTTATTTTTCCGAAACACTAACTTACGACAATTAATGAAAACTCGTCAAATTAATAAAGATGAGCATGATTATAATATGAATCATTTAATTAAAACGGTGGTTGTAGTTATTGACTACGACTCACGAAAATTATACTTCTAAGCCGACACTGTATGACTAATATGCAAACAACGAAAAATCGTGCGATGGAATGAAACTCGCTCTCCGGGGCGCGCGCTCCACGATGCATGACGATTTCGTTATTTTTATTTTTCAAAACCTTTATTTATCTGAAAAAAGGGTTTTATCCGAAGAAGGGGTTCGAAATTTGGTGTCTATAGAATGCCCCACATTGGTCGAATTTTGGAGAAAATGATGGCCAATGTTTGAAAAGACCCAAAATTTTGACCGAAAATTTCTTTTGAGATAACATATTCTCTGTGGAAAATAGTTATCATGACTTGCGATTTCTGTCGATGCTTTAAATAGAAAATCCCGGTTAATTTTCTAAAATAGGAGATGCGACTTTGACGTCGTCTTTAAATAGAAAATCCCAATTAATTTCCTAAAATTGAAAATGCGACTTTATTGTCGTCTTAAGTAGAAAATCCCAATTAATCTTCTAAAAGTTTTAACTGCGACTTTAATGTCGTCTTAGGTAGAAATTCCCAATTAATTTTCTAAAAGTTTTAACTGCGACTTTAACGTCATCTTAGGTAGAAAATCCCAATTAATTTTTTATAATTTGAAAACGCGACTTTATCGTCGTCTTAAGTAGAAAACCCCAATTAATTTTCTTTTGAAAATGCGACTTTATCGTCGTCTTAAGTAGAAAATCTCAATTAATTTTCTAAAATTTAAAATGCGACTTTATCGTCGTCTTAAGTAGAATATCTCAATTAATTTTCTAAAAATTTGAAATGCGACTTTAATGTCGTCTTAGTAGAAAATCCCAATTAATTTTCTAAAATTTGAAATGCGACTTTAATGTCGTCTTTTCTTTAGCCTTCTGAATTTGTCTTTTGTTAATGTGAGAAATTCCGACAGTTAACAGATTGACTCCTATTTTTACAAATTTTCATGGCCTTGATGACAAACAAGTTGTCAAGTCACCATTAGTTACTATTTATGACTCCATGTGTTATCATGTCACCTTAAATTAGGACATTGTCATGTCATGTCACCTTAGAGTGACGCATTGTCAGGTCATGTCACTTAAAAGAGATGACCAAAGGTTATTATCTTCTATGGTGGACCGAACCTCATATGGCAAAATTTTATCTGTTTTTTTCGAAATCTTTCAGATAATTTTCCATGCATGATGCTTATTTGTTCTATTGAAAAAAATGATTAGTATGTAAAATAGATTGATCAAGGTCATTCATTTTGGATGATCATTAGGAAAAGGGATTGTATCAACGTTCTTGATTCATCATTGACACAGTTTTTTTTTTTATTTACGTTCGATTCTAGCAAAAAATTGTCATACCACAAATGCTTGGTCATTAGCCATGGTGAAGGATACTCCTTATTATCCTATGGACAATACTCAAACTCATTATCCATGGCATAAATCATGGATGATCATGTTTTCTATCTATAAAAGGGGCATGGTTCTTCATTTCCAAATGCACCACTTCCACTACTCCACTCTTCTCTCTAAAAATTTTCTTTCACAAAAATGGTTCTTACTTATGAAGAAGTTAATGAAATGCAGAGTCGGGAGAAAAAACAACTCTCGGGGATTATAAGAAACTTGGAGCAACCAAGGCAATCCTTTTCCTCTTCCCGCTTCACTAAGGTGCTTATGCCTTTGCTTTCACTTTCTCTTTGTTACGACATGATTCATGCTGCTTCCAAATTTTGGGATGAAACTCGCCATGTCTTCCGCTTTGGAGACCGGGAGATTGTGCCCCTTGTTGAAGAGGTCGAAGGTTTACTAGGCTTACTATCCAATGGTCCTGTTATCACACCTAGATCTCCTACCAGGATCCCGGGAGATTTATCAACGATTTTACATCTTCCCGAAAGTCTTTATGGAAACTACCTACAATATGGTGAGGTATTTCTTGTCAACTTATTATTGACTTTCCAATTTGGCACTTGGCAATTTTCTAACAATGCCCACTATAGAATTGCTAGAGAAAATGCTTGCATTCTTATGATTTTGGGAAGTACCCTTACTAAATGGTCTTTAAATACATGTCATGTTCGGTGTCTTTCACTTGTTCCTCAAATTATTAGTGGGGGTCGCCTTGGACAACTTATTTTGGGAGAAATGTTCCTTGGCTTAGATGAACTCAAAAGAAACCCTCAAAGCTTTGTGAAGGGATGTCCATTAGCCCTTCATTTATGGCTATTGGAAAAAATTTCTCTCATGAAACCCCACAAGAATCTTACTTATAAAACTAGTCATGTTCGGGAGAGAGGCCTTCTTCCTTTCTTCAATCAACTGAGCAAAAATGGTGGGTGAGAGGATTTTTTTCTACATCAAGACATAAAGTGTGTCACAAACCACATTGGCATTAGTGCAATTATATATTGCAATTCTGGTCGCAGAGGTGTACAATTACCCGGGCTTTGCCAAGTCACTTTCTACCTTCCATGGAGGTGTCTAAGGCAAATTGGTTGGAAGCAAGAGCACATTCCTGCCCTCCAAGTTCTTCCATCTTGTACCACTTATGAGGCTGATATGAGTGGTATTTAGAGAATGCCTATTATATGGCAGGGGGCTAAAATTATATCAGCGCTATCGAAATCTTCCTTTCCACTGATTGATGAAGATTACCTTCAATGGCTTCTAGCGGATATCGGTCAAGACAAAGATTCAAACGGGCCTATCATGAAGAGGAGAAGGGTTTGAGGGAATTGTCATGTTTATTTTCTATGTTGTTTTTTTAAGATTTTTTTTGAGCTTGTAGGAAATGAAGGCTTTATGTCTTTTCATGTATGAAATGAAGTGCCCCAGTTGGAATGAATAAAAGATCTGTTTGTGAGAATTATCTGCTTGTGAGAAATTCAATGTGAACACAATTCTAAACACGTGCATACTTTAACATTAAATATGACATGCAAATCATAATTAACTAATCATATGACACATAAAAATAACATATAAACCTTAACAATCAAGGACATGTTTCATCATCTTCCTTTTTCTTTTTTTTTTCGTTTTTTTCATTTTTTTTCCTTTTTTTTTTTTTTTTTGCATACATCATATGAACATCTTAAAAACTCATGGCATGTTTATTAAGAACAACCAGGTAGAATACAAAACCCACAAACTGCTTGGTTACTTGATCATGACAATTACAATTACTTTGATGCCTAAGCGTAGTATTTCTTCAACTGATCAAGATTAGTGAAATGGGTGAACTCATTTCCATTAAAATCCATTAGCTTCACTGCTCCAGCTGTGGTGACATGCTTGACCAGAAACGGTCCAGACCAGTTAGGCTTAAATTTTCCTTGAGGATCATGCAACAGAGCTCTATTTTCTTTTAAAACCAAATCACCTTATTGAATGTCTCTATCTCGAACCCTTTTGTTAAATGCACGAGCAATTCTCCATTGATAGAGTTGTATGTTATGCAATGCTTGTAGTCGACGCTCATCTGCGAATGCAAGCTCATCATAGCGAGTTTTGTGACACTAGTCTTCCGAGATATCACTTTCTGCTATAACCCTGAGAGATTGTATCTCCACCTCAACTGGTAGGATTGGCTCCATCCCGTAAACCAAAGAGTACGGGGTTGTTCCTATTGGAGTCCTAATTGATATCCTATATCCCTAAAGGGCATATGGTAGTTTGTCATGCCATTCCCTAGTCTTTTCAGTCATTTTGGCAACAATAGTCTTGATTGTCTTATTGGCTGCTTCCACCGCTCCATTTGTTTGGGGACGATAAGGTGAGGACTGATGATGCTTGATTGCATATTTTGCAAGAGTAGTCTTCAGATGACCCTCAAATTGTGATCCATTATCAGAGATGATTTCAAAAGGTATGCCATACCGATAGATGATGTTGTTAATCACAAATTTCGAGACTTGCTTTGCCCCTAGTTTTGAAAATGATGCAGCTTCAACCCACTTCGAAAAGTAATCAATTGCTACAAGAATATACTGATGCCCATTTGAAGCCTTTGGATGAATTTTTCATATTATGTAATGACATAGGTGGCATATGATTGAGGTTAGCAAATATTTGACACTGCTTGCAGGCGCGGACAAAGCTGATGCAATCACCTTCTAGAGTGCTCCAATAGAAACCTGCTCGCAAAATTTTACGAGCCAGCATTCTTCCATTCATACGGGGTCCACATTCCCCTCCATGAACTTCTTCCATGATGACTTGCTTTTCGCTGTCATTTACGCAGAGTTGTAGAGTACCATCAAACCCTTTGTGATACAGTCTGCCTTTTAGTATGAGAAAATGAGCAGCTAGCCTTCTGATGGCTATGCGGTCCTTCTTGCCACTCCCTTCTGGATATTGCATTGTTTCCAGAAAATTCTTGATATCCTTGTACCAGACATCATCATTATCATCTTGTTGAACCAGCGCGGAGACAATTTGTGCTACCGTCACTGTTGGTCCCTTCCTTTCACTAATAGAATAAATGCTTATTGCTGCGGAAGTATTACTGCGGTTTTACCCATATGCAGCAATATATCACGACAAAAGAAAAGGTAAAATATAAAATGACCATATTGCTGCGGCATTTTAAAAAAACCGCAGCAATATTGTTCCAACGGAAATTTTTTGCAAATAGTTGACCATTTGACCAACCATATTGCTGCGTTTTCTCAATATATTTCCAACGGAATTTTTTTGAAAAAAGTGGAATATTTTTTCCAGATCAGAAACCGCATCAATATATTAAAATAATATACAAAATATTATTTTAATATATTGTTGCGGTTTCTGACAGAAACCGCTGCAATATCCATGCGCCAGATCTGGAAAAAAACACGGGTTTGTTTTGTTTTCATTCATTGTTTCTCTCGACTCTCTCTCTCTACTCTCACGTTCTCTCTCTTACAATTTCCGGCGAAAAGCATTCGGTTTCCGGCGACAAGGGTCACATTACTTGCGTTTTCCGGCGACAAGGGTTTTTTCGCCCCTCTCCTCCGCTTCTTGCTTGGTTGGTTCGATTTTTCGCCCCTCTTGGTTGGTTCGGTTTTTCGCCCCTCTCCTCCGCTTCTTGCTTGGTTGGTTCGGTTTTTCGCCGCTCTCCTCCGCCACTTTCGTACTTCACCGCCGACACCACCCTCTCCTTGTCATATTAGGTTAGTTTTTCATAATTTATTTTTTATTTTGTTGTTTTCTTAATTAATAGTGTTTTAATAGATAATTTGGCTTAAATAGTAGTTTAAAATGCTTAGTGTAAAGTATATATATGATTAGTTATAAGATTTGAGGATTAAAAACTGATTTTGTGATGATTTTGCTTAAGTTTTTGTATGCCCTAAAATGTTATATGGGATTGTTTTTGCTTAATAAGTTCTTGTTATATTTCAAGTGATATGCCTCCTTCATATTGATAGACTCACCAATGGGAGGGGAAGGGAAATCTAAGGAATGGTTTGGTACTTGTTGTTTGGTGATAACTTGAAATCGCTTGAATGCGATTATTGTTTAGTGATGACTTGGAATCGCTTGAATGCGATTGTTTTTATGCACATCATAATGCCTAGATACCCGTTCAAGACTTACTCATTAGGAGTAAGTCTAGAATAGTCCCCATTTTGGGACTGTTCTTAAACGGCACATCTCAATTAGGTAGTGAATGTGTGTTGATTCTTTGATTCAAGAGAAATACGGTTACTCATTTCCCTAATTTGTTTTCCGGGTGCATATAAGATAAACAATTATCTTCATCGTGTACTTGGAGAACTGAAGGTAAATGCTGCCGAATTTTACATAGAATCAAAGATGATACATGCATTCACTAGTGGGATTGGACGTTTAAGGATGGGTTAGGTTGGAGTGATAAGGACCCATTGGAAGCATGCATTGAATATTAGCTTAGCTTGTTGTGTTATATTTATGTGAATTTTTTAATGGATAATAATTTTTTATGTATGTATGTATGTGTAGGGGTTTTTAGAAATGGATCGAAGTTGGATGTATGAAAGGCGGAATACGTTGGAGTTCGTACAAGGTGTGAATAAGTTTTATAAACGTGTTGTAGAGCATCAACAACTTACTTGCACGGATGAGATTTATTGTCCTTGTGTTGATTGCTACAATGTGAATACGATTTCTGATATTAGGTTAATAAGAGATCATATTATTCGTCGAGGATTTAGGGCTGAGTATTATATTTGGTTATGGCATGGTGAGAAGGGAAGATATACTCAGAATAGGGTTATTGTTGATGTTGGCACTAGTAACTCATTAGAGATTGATATGTCGAATGTTGGGGCTGAGAATGAAGTTGTGATTCAAGATCATGTTAGGATTGAAGGTGATGATGTAGTAGGTAATGAAAATGACCACGAAGATAATAGTGACACTGAGGATGAAGAGTTTGGTGATGATCGATTAGGTGAGATGTTGGAAGGGGCCCATGACTATTTTATTGAGCGGCCACGAGTGTTTGACAGTTTGTCTGAAGCTGCTGGGAAACCCCTTTATCCAGGGTGTACAAAATACACTCAATTGAGTGGGGTTTTAACCCTTTTCAACATCAAAGCGAAACATAATTTGACTGATGTAGGCTTCACAGAACTCTTAGAAGCTTTACAAGATATGTTTCCTGAGGGTAATTTATTACCAAAATCCACCTACTATGCCAAAAAATTAATGTGTCCTTTGGGTTTAGAATATGAGCAGATTGATGCATGTCCGAATGATTGCGTGTTGTATCGAAATGAATATACGGACCTTAATGAATGCTCGAGGTGTGGTAAGTCCCGCTATAAATTGTCGGATGGGGTTGAACCTGGGCCGGGCAATGCGGGTCCTTCTCCGAAAGTGTTGTGGTATCTTCCAATTGTGCCAAGGTTTAGGAGGCTCTTTTCTATCAAAGAAGATGCAAAGAACCTAAGATGGCATGCTGATCGGAGAAAGAAAGATGGAATGCTTAGGCATCCAGCAGATTCTCCTCAATGGAAGGCTATAGATTCCAGATATAGGGAATTTGGTCAGGAAGCTAGGAACTTGAGGCTTGCATTGTGTACGAACGGAATGAACCCATACGGTACTTTGAGTAGTCAACATAGTACTTGGCCTGTTCTTTTAGTGATATACAATCTTACTCCATGGTTGTGCATGAAGCGGAAGTATATTATGTTGTCTCTCTTAGTTTCTGGACCTAAGTAGCCGGGAAATGATATAGACATCTATCTTGCACCTCTCATCGAAGATCTCAAAAAGATGTGGGACGAAGGTGTTATGTTGTTTGATGCGTATTCCAATGAAGATTTCAGGCTTCGTGTTATGCTATTCTGTACTATAAATGATTATCCTGCTTATGGCAATTTGTCGGGGTATAAGGTCAAAGGAAAAAAGGCATGTCCCATTTGTGAGAATGGTATGGAGGCTACACATTTGCCACATTGTGGGAAACATGTCTATATCATTAATAGGCAATTGCTACATAATTCTCATCCATATCGAAAGAAAAAAGCACCATTTAACGGGTTAGCTAAAAATGCTCCAGCTCCTAGACCGTTGACTGGAAAAGAAGTTTATAATCGTGTTAAGGGGATGGGCACAATATTTGGTAAGGGGGTAAAACCTTCGGAAGACGATGGTGTCATTTGGAAAAAAGAGTATATATTCTAGAGACTTCCTTATTGGAAATACTTACCAGTTAGACATTGTCTCGATGTAATGCATATTGGAAAAAAGGTTTGTGATGCAATTATTGGTACTCTATTGAATATGCCGGGAAAGACTAAGGATGGTCTGTAGGTTCGCAGAGATATGGAGAAATTGAAGATTCGGCCTAATTTATGGCCAAAGGTTAAGGAGAAAGCTAAGAAAGGAAAGGGAACAACAACGTATTTGCCTCCAGCTTGTTATACATTGTCTGGGCAAGAGAAACGATTGTTCTGTGAGTGTTTATACGGTATTAAGGTTCCCACTGGATACTCATCTAACATGAGAAGACTTGTTTCTATGGCTGATCTGAAATTAATTGGGCTGAAGTCCCATGACTGTCATGTGTTGATGCAAGTGTTTTTGCCGATTGCAATACGCGGGATTCTTCCTAAACATGCCAGGCTTGCCATCACGAGGTTGTGTTCATTTTTCAATACCTTGCGACGGATGAGTGTGGTTTTACTCTAGTCGATATGAATCGTCTGCGTGACACTGAAGAACCTTTTATCCTCGCATCACAAGCAAAACAAGTGTTTTATGTATCTGATCCTGTAGACACTCAGTGGTGCATTGTTGTTAATGGTAAAAGGCGAATTTTAGGAGTAGGTGATGTTGACGATGAAGAAGAATATGATAAGTTTGATGATATCCCCCCTTTCTCAATCCCAAGTGATGATATGATGGATGTGTCTGATACTGAAAATAGTTACATGCGAATGGATCACCAAGAAGGTATAACGGTCATCGAGCAACCTATTAACCAAAATTAAAGGTAAAAAATGTTCTATATGAATAATTTAAATTATAAATTAATGTACTTATAATAGATTTCATTACAATAATGTGTTGATATATATTGTTTTAAATTTTGTTAACACTTTTTGTTTTGTTGTTTCTATGTATATGCTACAGATATGGCTACTGACGGCTCGGGCGATCAGTCATCGGATTCCTATGCACCATTTCATCCGGAAAAGGAGGTTGACCAGGGGGAGGACAGTGATCGTGCTGCAGATGCGTTTGATGCTTGGATGGAAAGAATGGAACTAGAAGCTGATAGGAATGCTTAACTTGACATTGAGGTGGCATCTGATCCACGTCAGTCACCCCCCTCAGGTTCGCGCTAATTTGATTATTGTAATATTGACTATGTCATTTATTTGTTCGTTATCTAATTTAGTTTCCTTATTTTGATTCTTAGATCCTCGTCAGACCAGTGCATATTATGGTGCACAAGGGAGGTGGAAGAAGTCAGGTGGGAAGACAAAGGCATCTAAAAAGAGTAAAAGAGGTCCCACGATGAATCTCCACAACACAAAAGATATGTACTTACAGTTTGATGAATTGGGGAGACCAACAGGTAATTATTGATTGTAAGATAGTTATAATTTATCATGCTTACGATTTAATGTTTGGATTATCTAATTGTTTTTTCTATTAGGCACGTGGCGAGCCAAGTATGGTATTTGGGTCGGTCTTTCTATACGCAGGCTTAACATCAATTGGAAATAGAAAAACATTTCTCCTGCCCTGTTAGATTTGATGTGGACAGACACTATGGTAAGATATGTTTCATTTACAATTGGGATTTATTGTTCTAATGCTGAGCTAACGTGCTTATTTATTTGCTTATGATGGAAAACATAATATGTTTCACCTTCCGGACGAGATAAGCTATAGGAGGCACTACTTGACTGCTGTGAACTCTAGATGGAGGGATTTTAAGAGCAAATTGGTATCTGGTTGGATCACAATGACCAGAGTCAGATCAAAGAAAGAGAAGCTAGGTGATACTCCGCCAGATGTATACAAGCACATCAAGATGGAGGATTGGCTTACCTTCAAAGAGGCTATGACG
This sequence comes from Beta lomatogona, assembly GCA_947646795.1. Taxonomy (NCBI): domain Eukaryota; kingdom Viridiplantae; phylum Streptophyta; class Magnoliopsida; order Caryophyllales; family Amaranthaceae; genus Beta; species Beta lomatogona. The sequence continues at coordinate 3,596,503 of CANSNZ010000942.1, forward strand.
TCAGATGAGGCTGTAGTAAGTTTATAATCAAATTAACTTGGTTTTATTAACTTAAATTATATTCTACTAACTTAATGTGTTTTTTATTGCAGAAAAAGCGAGAAAAGGTGCTCGAGAGTGCAAAAAAGAATACACATCATCACCACTTAGGTCAAAGGAACTATGGGGATGCTAGAGAGTTGTGGAAGTAGGAGAACTTCTGTCCACCTAGTTATGATTCTGGATCGTCGTCTAGTACACCATCCTCGTCGGTGTCCTCTCATGTTAATCAAAGTGATGACTGGTGGTGCGCGATGCATAAGAAAGATCCAGTCACTAAACAGCGATTTATTCCAGTTGAGGAAACAAAGATTGCAGCTGACAAATACGTATGTATATCACTATAACTTTTAGTTTGACATATATATGTTTTTTATTTATTAAATACATTTTTGTTATTTGTAACTTAGTTTTTGGGCAGTTGGAGTACAAGGAGAAGCAAGCCAAGGGTGAGTTCACTTCGGTACGTAACAAAGATGCCCTTTTTATGGCTCTTGGAGAGAAGCAAGAGCACTCGGGTAGTTGTTATGGTTTTGGAGGCTACAATGTTGGCTATAGGAAGGCTTTTGGTCCTCCACCTCCTAGGAACTATTGGAGCTCGAGTCAGGAACAAGAGGAAGCATTCATGCAGAAAATGTCTGATAGGTAGAGAAATGACATTGTAACATATATGCAGAATGTGGCGCTTTCACAGCCTTCTCAGCTACATACTCCACCATTTGTTCCATCATCTGCTTCACCATCTACTAGGCCAGCTACTTTTCAGCCTTTTCCGCCATTTGTTCCATCATCTGCTTCACAATTTGTTCCATCAGCTGCTTCACCATCTGTTGGGCCATCTACTTCACAGCCCACTCAGCTACATACTCCACTATCTGGATTTTCCGACACTCATTCTCCTCAGTTGAAGGTACATATAATTATCATATATACATGTGCTTTATACAAATAATTATCTTATATAATTAGAACTTTACGTTATTGTTAGGACGAGACTCCATGTCGATTGTATTTGATAGATCCAACTAGTGGAAAGACTTGTCTAGTGGCAGATGCACATTCTTATGCTTTTGATGAGACCACTACAGTTCATGGGTCTAGGATGATGAATGATCACCTTCGAGTGAAAGTTCATCGTTTTGAAGAGAAGTATGGTCATTTGCCACTACCTGTCCCCGTCCCTGCATATGAAATCGACACTACATAAACTGTTTTGGGTACGTGGGTGCAATGGCCAAAAAATTTAGTGCAAATATTAGGTGATGAGGTAATTGTTCAAATTTTATCCATTTTTGTAAAAATAATAGGATTAAATTTAAAAATTACATAATCTTATGCATGTTCTCAAAAATTATTATTAGGTTACACCGACACCTAAAAAACAAAAGGGGATTTCGGGGGAGGCTGTTAGATGTCCTAGCCAGCAACTTTTAGCCGGTTCAGCTACTCGTTATAGTCCAGTTGTCGATGATGTATTGTTCTTGGAATCCCTCACTGAAGACTGTAAGGAGTTAGCATATACGCTTGCACTTGCCGTCGCAGACGATGATACCGTTGCTGTAACCTTGCCGAGCTCATTGTTCCATTATTCAGAAGATGCCACCGCTTATCTGACTAAGGAGGATATTGCTCAGTTCCTGAAAGGGGAGATGCTTAATATTTCTATTATCCAAGTGTACATGAGGTAACAATAATCAAAGTTATGATTTTTTTACATTTGATTGTATGATAGTTGTATTTTCCACATAAAATTTACATTTGTCTATTTTTTTAGGGCAACGCAGTCTGACTTGGATGAATTTGGGGCTGCTGTTCGAGTTTGTTGGATGTGCCCGGAGAGTACCGCGGATGTGCATGCATTGGAGAATGTAACAACATACATTCATTGTGCTTTGACTGGATCCGTAGTTGCTGGTGCTAGTGTCATCTTCGCGCCGATCTTTCAAGTGTAATATTCTATCTTAATAGTTTCTTTATTGTTGCATGACATGTGAATTTTTTAAGTAATTATTCTTATTCAATCTTGCAATAGCCGTCATTGGATGCTCCTTGTCATACGTCCCATGCTCGGGATAATTTATGTCTTTGATTCCGCTAGCTTTCACAAGGAGCGGAAGTTAAAGATTAGACCGCCTATGATAGCGTAAGTTGATCGTTTTGGTATATTTTAATTAAAATGAATTTAATTTATAATATAAAGCAAATAAATTGTAAATCATTTTATGTTGTTTTATATAGGGCTTTTAGGAGGTTTCGGATGAGCGGCAACGAAGGTCGTCGGGACAAGCTTCTTTGGAGATGTGTTCAGGTATAATAGACTTATTTTATTCAATTAAAAGCATATGTCATTCTCATTATACGATACATTTTCTCATTTTCTTAAAACTTTTGATAAAGTGCCCACAACAACAAGGAGGCACGGAGTGCGGTTATTTTGTCATGCGCAACATTTTTGACGTACTCACTTTATATTCTGGTTCGGAGGATTTCGATGAAGTAAGTTTTTGTTCACTTATTATTCATTTCATATTTTATATATTTAACTATTTAAGGCTAACTTTGGTGAATTATTTTCAGGTTGCTCGTACCTTTACCCGCGATCCTTATACGGAAGATCAAATCAATGAGGTGAAAAATAAGTGGGCAAGATACTTTATTGATAATTGCATTGCGTAGGTTAGTTAATATTAATTTTTTTTGCTTCTCTCAGCCTTACAACGAATATAATTTAGTGCAACTTGTGCCAACCAACATTAACATGATATATATATATGTTGGATTCGCATGATATTTATGTTGGATTGAATCGTATTTATTTCTTGTTGAACTTGGAATTTGGATTGTGCGTGGAAGTTGGAGGAAAATTGGTTCTTAGAAGATGATGGATATTGGTTGTTGGTTGTTGGTTGTTGGATGAATTTTGGATGATGGATGGATGTTGGATGAATTTTGGATGATGGATGGATGGTTGTTGCATATAATATTGTACAGGTTAATTCCCAATTATGGGTTTATCCAATTTACAAATGGAGCTCTGCCGAAATTTATGCAGAAAATATTCTGCTTGCTGCATTCTGCTTCTTGCATGAGGATGTTGGTGGAACATACGTAAATATGAAATAATTTTTTTTATAAAAAGAAAGCAGTATATTGCTACGGTTTTTCCCAAAAACAGCAGCAATATACTGTATTTTTTATAATAAAAAATATATATTGTTGCGGTTTCTTGAGAAAACCGCAGCAATATCAATATTTTTTTATTATAAAAATAAAGTATATTGCTGCGGTTTTTCCTAGAAACCGCAGCAATATACTTTATTTTATAATAAAAAAAAATTGATATTGCTGCGGTTTTACCCAGAAACCGCAGCAATATGTTGTAATATTGCTGCGGTTTAAAACCGCAGCAACAGTTTAATTACCTATTGCTGCGCCGTTAACTGCTGCGCGGTTAAAACTGCCGCAATAGGCCACTTAATGACCGCAGCAATAAGCATTTATTCTACTAGTGTTTCTTTAATTAAAACTTACTCGATCTTTATACCATTTTCGCATGTTAAGTTAACAGCGAGATTGGCTAAAGCATCAGTGAAACTATTTTGTTCACGAGGAAGATGTTTGAAGCTAATATCATCAAAATAAGGGATCAACTCTTGAAGATATACTCAGTGTAGAGCTGAAGTCTCTCATCTCTAACCCTCCAAATTCCTATTATTTAAGATATAATGAGATTAGAATCTCCATACACAGTGAGATGTCTTGCCCTTGCTACTAAGGCGGCCTTTACTCCGTATATACAGGCTTCATACTCGGCTGTATTGTTTGTTGTTGGGAAATCCAGCTTGACAGCAAATGGAATATGGACTCCATCAGGATCTACTAACAAAACACCTGCTCCATTACCTCTCCTATTAGAAGCTCCATCAAAGTACATGCACCATTGTGGATTGTCAATAAAGCATAAGTACTCATCAGGGAAAGCATCATCATACTCATCTCCTACCACTAGTCCTTCTGCTAGGGCTTCAGATATGGCTCGTCCTTTAACAGTTTTCTGGCCGACACATTGAATATCAAACTCAGAAAGCATAGCATGCCATCTTGCCAATCTTTCACTAAGAATGGATTTTTCAAACAGATACTTGATTGGATCAAGTCTTGAGATCAGATAGGTAGTATGAGCTTGAAGGTGATGCCTCAACTTCTTCATGGCATAGACCAAGGAGATACATGCTTTTTCTAGCAGGGTATATCTTGTCTCATACTCGAGGAATTTCTTGTTGAGATAGTATATGGCAACCTCTTTCTTTATTCCCTCTTGATATTAGGCTAAAAGAACTCCCATAGCCGTTTCTGTGATGGTGAGGTACAAAATCAGAGGTTCTCCTGGTCTAGGTAGCATTAGAACAGGTGGATTTGAAAGGTATTCTTTCATAGAATCAAAAGCTTCATGACATTCTTCATTCCACTCATGGGATGCCTCTTTTCTAAGCAGCGTAAATATAGGTTCACATCTCATAGTGAGTTGTGAGATGTACCTGCTGATATATTGAATTCTGTCGTGAAATCCTCTTAATTCTTTTTCTGTTTTTGGAGGAGGTAGCCCTAGAATAGCTTTTACCTTTTCAGAGTCCACTTTGATGCCATCTTGACTGACAATGAATCCCAACAACTTCCCCGAAGTGACGACAAACACACATTTTTGAGGGTTCAGCCTTAAATTGTATTTCCAGATTCTTTCAAAGAAGGACCTTAATGCAGGAATATGCCCCTCACGATCTTCACTTTTCACAATCATGTCATCTACATAAACCTCCACAATGTCGTGGATGAGGTCATGAAGGATAGTGGTTGCAGCCCTTTGATATGTGGCTCCGGCATTCTTGAGACCAAAAGGCATAACTCGGTAGCAAAAAGTGTCCCATGGAGTAATGAAAGATGTCTTTGTCATGTCTTCTTGAGCCAAGAGTATTTGATTATACCCTGAGAATCCATCCATGAAGGAAAACATTGCGTGACCAGCCGTACTATCAACAAGAACATCGATGTGGGGTAGAGGAAAGCAATCTTTTGGTGACGCAGCATTTCAATCTCGAAAATCAATGCATACCCGAACTCTCCCATCCTTTTTGGGTACAACCACTATATTTGCGAGCCGTTTTACAGCTTGGATGAATTTGGCATCAAGCTGTTTCTGGATTTCTTCTTTCACTTTCAGACTAACCTCTGGCTTCATTCGGCGGAGCTTTTGCTGCTTAGGCTTGCTTTCAGAATGCAGCGGAATGCGATGTTCGGCAATTTCTCTATTAACACCAGGCATATCAGCATAAGACCATGCGAACACATCTACATGCTCTTTTAATAATGCAATAAACATAGACTGCTCAGTTGGGGAGAGGGATGATCCTATTTTGACTTCTTTTACAGAATTTTATGTACCAATATTAATTACAATGGATTCTTCAATGGGTTATATGTATGTTTCAGTTGTATCAAGTGATTCATCATTATTAAATTCACGGTTAGAAATAACATCTTGCGTGCAAATGTATTTAGATAAAGGTTCACATTCAATTTCCTCACTACCAGAGTCTTCTGACTGGGTATGTAAGGCAGATTGGCTAGAGGATGAATTATCAATATGATATCCGTTTGAAGGAGGTGAAAAGGTATTTTCATGGGATGGTTTCCTAAAAACATTTTAAATTCTATAGGCCTGTCTTTTGCCTGACATTCGATACTCCACTTATGTTCAATGCTTTCGCCAAAAGGTATCATCAAAGACACTGGGTCAAAATCCCCCTCCCTAGAAGACTCAGAAGCGAAAAGCTTCTTAAGGACTCCATGTTCCAGATTATCCACCCAGTCATTTTCTTTTTTCATGTTTTGTTTTTGGAGAAACCAACTTTTGATTAAGTCTAAATTCCTAGCCTCATTGAAGAATATCTCCAATCCCGGTAAAATCTTCTGTTCATTCCTACTAAGCCAAGGTTCTGGAAATTCGTGGTATAGCTCAGTATCTCCTTGCAGGATGAACTGCCCATTGAGGGTAAAAGAAGGTCTTTTGGTGTTTTGAGAAGTGCTGCTTGTATCATATCCCAATCCATGTCGGTTCTGCTTGTCTACTACTGGGATTGGTTGCTTCATTCCCCTACCATCATACCCTAATCCGGCTCCTTGAGTATAACCCATCTTCGTCATAATTTGAAATCCTTTGGACAGAGGTTGCATGGCAATCCCCACAGGTTCTTTGACAGCATACGTGGATATGGCTGAGGTGTTTGTTTTCTGATAGTAATTGGTCATCCTTAGAGAAGGGACAAATTTCTTCTTTTTGGACCTAAAGGTAGAGAAAAAGAATTAAAATATAAGAAGGCTACATATTGCAGAATGCATTGTAGAGTAAAGAAAAAAATTTTGAAAACATTTTTGCCATATTTTGACTGGAATGGTCCACCTTCGTAATTTTGTTTTTTTTATTATTTTTTTTTTTGACTTTATCTTGACCTTTTTAAATGATTTCACTGTCATTGGGGTTGAAAACATTTTTTTTATTCTTCCATTCCCTGCTTGATATTTGAACAAAGACAGAAAATATAAAATTAGGGCCTAATCCCCATTGATGCGTCAATTCAACATTCTGAAATTGCTCCTGTGATGACTGACATCTTGAATTCTGATCATATTACCTGAAATACAATGGTTAATATATTTGAGTCGAACCCGAAGGTTGCCTACATATCCTCATTGCTCCAAGTGTATTTTATGGGGAATCAGACTCAGCGTAGTTCGTTTTTTTTTATAGAAAGAACTTAAGTTTTTTATTTAATAAAGCAGGTGCACTCATATTGAGCTACCTACGTACCCCAGGTGTTACATAGGTGGAGTAATCTCGCAGTGCAAGTGTAAGTGATAATGGGGATTCAAGCTGCACGTAGTTCTCTGATACTATCAAGCTAAAAGAAGAATTTTGTTTTTTTGATGGGCGAACCCCCTACAGGACTTTTACCGAAGACTTTTTCTCTTTCTGGAAGACGATCAAATAGCTTTGCGGTAGACAAGAGCTACGTTGGTGATTTGCTTGATGCGATAGCTGAGAGCATGACATTGGTTTGTGTCGTGACCATGCAACTGATGATAATGGCAATACTTGTGATGATTTGACCTTACGGGACTTGCTCCTGGGCGTCTAGGAAGTGGATGAATCTTACCTTACTCAACCACTTTGTGAAAGATATCGACTTGGGATTGCGGTCACGGACGTGATGACACCATCTTTGCAGGTATTTCTTTGTGGGTTGGACTAATGATGCCTCGATCAATCAGGCTTTGCACTTTGTAGTAAAGGTCATGGCATCGATCAGTTTCATGCCCAAATTGACGACAATAAGCGCAGAGTTTGCTCATGTCAGTTCCACGAAGGGGTAAACAGTGCACATGCGCTGGAACTTGAAGTATACCTTGCCTCCGAAGACGATCATACACCATACTCAATGGTTCATCCATCTTAGCATATACCCTTGGATTTGTGTTGGGGGTTTCAAGATCTTCCCCAGGTCGTTTTTCTTGCAATTTCTGAGTATCGATGTCGAAACCATGTTGTTCCATGTGGCTGAGGGAGGTGTATTTGATAGTAACCATGTAACGATAATAGAAATCATTCAGGTTTCGCAACAATTTAAGCATGAATTCCCGATCAGTTCAGGGACACGAAGCTGGGTGCGAATGTAGGCGCATTTTGAGCAAAAGTGCGAAAAAGTTTCCAAGCCGCCTTGACGCAAAGTGACTAGCTTGAACTTCTTGACATCAGTTTGTTTATGCTCGAGAGCCCAATTAACAAAGGCTTGGCTAGCATTTTCCCAACTAGCCTTATCTACACAATCTGAAGAATAGTACCAGTCCAGAGCTGGTCCCTCTAAACTCTTGTCAAACAGCATGGGGTAATCTTCCTCTGGTATGCCCCATGGATGCAAGGCATTCACAAATCCCACTAAGTGGACAAAAGGATCACCGTTCCCATTAAATTTTCTGAATTGGGATAATTCACGATAGTGATCTTCATGTTGATATCTTGGGAAGAGAATCAGTGACTCAATGTGAACCTCTCGAACAGGGCATAATACAATAAAGTCCAGGTCAAAATCGTCGGTCCTAGATCTCTTCTTTGAGTCATGATCATCATTGTCTTGAGGATTGCCGATACAGGATTCCTCTGGTGCTTCAATTCAGGTATCATGAGTATCAATGCTTGGAGCTTCCACTTCTCCCTCTCATCCTCACTAAACTCTGGTTCTATTTCTTCATCACTTTCATCTAGTGTGGCTGCCGGAACCTCATTCATCCATGAATTTTCAGGTGCTGCTAGAATACAGTGGATAGTGTAACCATCCAACCTAGTGCCCTCTACTTCATTTAGATACAATACCGATTTCCCGGCGTTGGAGATGGTCATAATTTATGGATCACCAGAAATAGTCACAGCACCCTGATCAGTGAGAAGCTTTACCTTTTGATGTAGAGTAGAGGCTACTGCCCTATTTTCATGCAGCCATGGTCTTCCTAACAAGAATTTAAAACAGGCTTGTATGTCAATGACCATGAATTCCACCTTCCTTGCCACGGTACCACATTCAATGAGGAGGCTGATCAAATCCAATACTTCTCTCTTAGCATTATCGTAGGCTCTGACCACCTAGTTGGATGGTGCCAGATCCTCTTTTGAATACCCAAGCCTTGTCAGCACGCGCAGAGGGCAAACATTGATTGCGAAGCCATTGTCGATCAACACCCTAGGTATCTCCCATCCATTACAGCGTATACTGATGTGTAATGAATTGTTATGGTTGATATTGTCAGGGAGATCATTTTCTGTGAACATGAGAGTTCAATCTACCCCCATGAATGAGCCCCACCATCTGGTCAGGTGTTATAGAAGAGCTTACAGAGGCTTCATTAAGATGCTTTAGAACAGCTGCCCTATGAGGCTGGGAATGCATTAACAATTTCCAGATGGAAACATTAGCATTTACTTCTTTCATGCTCTTGATAGCATCATCTTCCTTGTTACCTTCTTCTATCATTGGCTATTTGCCCTTTTCTTTCCTTCTCAATACCTCCAAAGGATTTTCATCCTCCAAATGAGATAGTTTAAAGTGGCGGCCTGCTCTTGTCAAATGAGAGATATCCACATACTCCTCATCACTAAGATCATCGAGGCAGATGGGGCGCCGGTATGTATTTGGAGTGGTGGAATGTCCTCCAGTGTTCTTCTCCACAATTGTTAAAACCGAAGAGGCATCTTCATCAGCATCAGAGTCCAAAATGAAGAACATCATCATAGTCCAAAGTTCCACACATGTCAGAGAATGGATCTTTGTTGAGAGTGAAGCTGGGGTCTTTACAAGGCATCATCTTGACTTTTTCTTGAGTGGAATAGTCATAGAGTATGCATTTCATACATTTGAGGAACTGTCTTTCGGATTAACTGAATTGGATCGCATCCGTCCAAAGCAGCAGAGATGGCATTAATGGCGAATGAGGGTTTATGATTGGGAATGGGTTTTTTTGTGATGTTAGGCTAAGAGTCATTTGGTTTATTGGAAATGGATCCCAGAGAAATTTTTCCATCATCCACAATGTTCTGAATTTGATGCTTTAGAGCAGTGCAGTTTTCAGTATTATGCCCTGAGCTTTGATGGTATTCACAGTTTTGATTTGGGTCATAACCAGGGTAAGGATTTTTAGGAGGTGGGCGTGGATTCAAAGGTTGAATGAGATTGGCCTTTTTTAACTTAGAGAGAGCTTGGGAATAAGTCATGTTTAAAGGAGTAAAGTTCCTTTGTGGTCGCAACTGGAATGCAGATGATGCGCCGATGGCATGGATCGCATTAGTTGTCTTAGGAGCTGCTGAATCATTGTTTGGGGTTCTTTTGTTATTTCTGAATTTTGCATTATAAGTAGTGCCGCCAATAGGTTCATCTTTCTTGATGTCTCCCCTTTTCACAGCATCCTCAACTAATGTTCCCGTAGCAATCAAAGCTTTGAAAGTCGGGAAATACTGGTATGCCATATGCTTCTGATAGACAGGAAGAAGGTTTTTCACAACCATTTGCAACTGTTCCTCTTCATTAGGCCTACTCATCATTTTGGAAGCCTTGTTTCTCCATCGAGTGATGAATGAAGAAAATGTCTCATTGAGGTTTTGAGAAGTGGTCTCCAGATCCCTTTTAGTAACATAAATTTCTTCATTATACTTGTATTGGTTTAGAACTCTCTGACTATGTCAGCCCAAGTGGATTTCATTGCATTTTCAAGGTTGAGGAACCAATGTGTTGCAGCACCATCTAAATATTGTTGAAACAGTTGAGCCATCAAAGATTCTTCCACTCCCCAGGGACTCATTGCCCCTACATACATTTTCAAGAAATTAGTGGGGCTACCGGTCCCATCAACCTTGTCAGATTAAGCATTTTGAAACCATGGGGTAATCGTGCCTTCGGGAACAGAGTTAATCCATGAATATCCATCCATGATTCAGCCTTAGTCATGCCGTTTAATCTTCTTTAAGCTTGACTATTTCTTCCTCGAGTTAAGTGGGAATTTCTCTCTCGTTGTTCAGAGGCTCAAGATGAAAAGGCGAAGCTACTTTCGATTCCGGAATTGGAGAAGGAGGAGGAGGAGGAGGCATCTGGGCGCTTTGGCGCATTATACCTAACAAAGTTTGCTCAATATTATCCTGTCGGTCAAGCATGGCCTGGACAAGTCCTCGGAGCTCAGTCATTGGATCAGGTGGAGGGGTAGAGTTTTGTTGATGCTCGTTGTTCGGAATTTGAGACATGTTGTTGAGACGTGTAGCAGAGAATACAGCTGGTGTAGACAAGGATGACAGTAATACTGACTGAGAACGTTCACTATGGTCAGAACTTCGGCGAATCAGCCTAGATCCTGAGCGGTCCTAGGCAGAGTTCCTGTAAAATGAGATAAAAAGTTAACACAGAAGTTTGTCCAGACTTTGTTTTTTTCCTTTTTTTTTATTTATTTTGTTTTTGCAGGGAATGAAAGAAATGGTATCTTTGACAATTCTCTCTTTTTTTTCTTTTAACCCCTATTTCAGTTATCATTTATCAAAAGGTGTGAAACCTTGACTTCATCATTTGTTTTTGGATTTTTCATTAGGTTCCTTTGACTTGTTATTCTCTTTTTTTTTTATACTTGGACCTTTTATTTATATTTTAAACTGCCACTCTTGGACTTATTTGTTTTGGGATAATACACAAACATTTTCAAAATCAATTTGATGATATCCTTCCATTTCCTGCTACTATAGAAATAAGAGAAAAGAGGTATAACGAGGCTTATGTCCTCATTTTGGCAAATTATAATGCCCCATATATTGTTCTTCTTTGTAGTGATTTGCATCTATTGATTGCATCTAAGTGCTGAAACAACAAAAGAAAATATTAAATACAAAAGGGGCCGGACCCGAAGGTTGCCTACATATCTCCATAAGTGTGTTTGGATTTGGGGAAGTTTTTTTCGGTGATGATTGATTTTTTTCTTGAATGGAGAATCAGGCCCAACGTAGTTCTGATATACGAAATTTCACATAATTTTTCTCTTTCTCTTTTTTTTTTTTACAGCTGCACTCAAAAATGAGTTGCCTACGTACCCCTTTTAGTACATTACATAGTAGAGAAAGCTAAGATAGATGCATTACAACATTGAATTTTTTGTTTTTTTTAGGGGATCAAGCCGCACGTAGCTCTACCTACAAAATACAATATAAAAGCAATTAAATGATTCAAGTACTTCTCAAACTTTTTTCAGACTTCAGTTTGTCGGGCCCCAAGCCATATGTTCTCCTGTTTGAAGACGTTTGTCCCACCTTTCTTTCTTCTTCTTGACATATATGGGGTTGTCCTCTCGGCTGAGGAGCCATGATGCACATGCCTTGCACACCAGCATGCAAGAATCTCTTGTTTCATAATCAATTTCATCCAAGAATATATAGGGTTCCATGATAGATTGGATGGCGGCAACTTTGTGTGCTGAATTTTCTTTTCCCTCACACTGAACGGCCCATGTTTCTTTGTATAGCCAGTGAAACTTCTCTTCAATTCTCTTCACTTCTCTCATATCTCGTACCCAATTCGGTTGATCAAACTCCTCCTCGGGAATAGGCCAGTGGAAATAGGATTTTACTAGTTTGAGGGGCGGCATATTTGATGTAGCTTCTCCGGAATCCTTGTCATTCTGTACGTGATCGAAGTGACACACATGGGATGTGTGAGATTTTTGCATTGTCGCCCCCATGGTTATATCTCCGGGGATAGTGATTACTCCGTGCGCAGTTACAATTATTACTTTTTGGTGCAACGTCGAGATGATAGCATGGTTTTCGTGGAGCCATGGTCATCCCAACAACATTGTGAAAGGGGCTTCGCAATCAATGATCATAAAATCCACCTTTCGTATGACAGATCCGATACGCAAGATCATAGTGGTCGACCCTATAATTTCCCGCTTGGAACCATCATATGTAACCATGGTCCCTATTGAGGTTTTTTCTTGAGGAGGGGGATACCCGAGCCATTTAAGGGTACTGAGGAGACAAAGATTGGCAGAAGCTATGTTATCGACCATTACACCTGTGATATGTCTGGCACTGTGATCAACAGCAATGTACAGAGCACTGTTATGAACTGGGTTATCAGGGAGATCTTTATCAGAGAAGGTTATGGCGGAGGTGGTTTCGGCCTGATCTGTGTTGAGAGGTCCTTTTGGCATATTCTGAGCACAACAAATGTCGGCATAAGCTATGAGTTGATCAATTGTCATTGGGATAGTGTAAATAGCTTCAGAATTGGATCCTTGGGGTATTGATGGAACATTACTCCCTAGCATGCAGGGGTTGAAAGGAACATCCTGAGAACCTGTTTCATCCTCTACCGTTGGCGGTGCGGAGGTGAAATTTCTTGGTCGCGTAGGATTCCCATGGATGGTTATTATTCCCGATGTCGTTGGGCATTTGAGTTTCTGGTGTTCAGGAGAGGCAACAGCTTTGTTCGCATGGAGCCATGGTCGCCCTAACAACAGAGACAATGAGGTTAAAGCTCCGACCACTGTGAAATCTGCATCACAAATCCATTCTTTATACCCCAGTTGCAGATTAATTGTTCCTATGGTTCTTCCTGAAGAATTGCCATATGCTCCCAATATTGTATCAATAGGGCTTAATAACGTGCTGTTATACCCTAACTCATAAAGTGTTCCTTTGGGGCAACTATTAAGTATCGATCCATCATCTATTAGCACATTAGTCATTTCTCGCCCATTGCATTTCAATGTGATGTACAGAGCTTGATGAGGATCTAGTTCCTTGGGAATATATGCCTTAGTGAAGGACACAATTGAAAGTACCCATGATAGAGGAATAGGAATATTTCCATCTTCTATTAGCTAGTGGATGGCATGCTGAAGGTCAACACACCGGTCTGTTTTGTGTCCATACTGATGGCAGAAATTACACCCCTGTTGGTGGCAAAGTGTAACAGTGATGCTTCGCTTCTAGAAGACCCTGTCTTTTCAAACGACTGTACATGGTTCCCAAAGATTCTTTCGTGTCTGTAAAGATCTGGTTAATAGACCTCCAATGGCCTTTGCCCTTTGCCCTTTGCTGAAGCTTTAGTCTGAATTTGATTTCCAGAATCAGACATTGTGAAATGATGTAGGTTTCAGTTTTTTCCTTTTGTTCTTTTTTTTTTTTTGAATGCGAAGTACCTGAAATGTACATACTAATAACGTTAGTAAATGACTAATGAAATTTTTCCTTTATATTTTTTTAGCAGGAAATGGAAGAATCCTTTTTTTTTTTTGAAATCTGATTATCCCTTTTGATTAGACACATTTTCTTTAGTCAATTTTTCTTTAGACTAGACATCTCGTGTTTTTTAGACCATGTTTTAATTACACTCTAATTCCTAAACATGACACGTTTTGAATTCGTGATTATGACTCTTTTCATTTTTCATTTTTCAATTTTTTTGTTTTGGGATTACATTTTCAAAATAGGATTTTTTCCTTTAAAAATCAATTTTGTTTTTGGTAAAACCAATTTGAATAAAAAAGAATTATGAAGTAAATGTGAGTGTGAGCACACACTCATTTTTTATGACTCTTGTGATAAATAAGCAAAAATAATCATTTCGGCAGCAATTTAGCTACACTTAATGATTACTGAAATATTGACCGACTGAAAACGGACTGAGGAATTTTTATGACACAAACAATACTCTTAATATTTCAATAATCATTTCAGCAGCAATTCAGCTATACTTAATGATTACCAAAATATTGATCGACTGAAAACAGACTGAGGAATTTTTTGAAAGTTTTTTCACATTATTCAATAACTGAAATAAATAAAGAACATTTGTGCATTGATCCTTGTGTCCTAGAAGTCAACTAAAAGGTGATTCATTTAAGGAGAGATTATGTTAAACTGGCCTCGAGTCACTTCCATTGTGTCCATCGAGGGTGGACGCTCCTGACAGAGTCGATCGCAATAGCTCACGAATACAGGTTTTACGGCCTTAATTCATTAATTTGTCATTCTAAAATTCTGACCCTTGCCAATAGACAGAAGTATCAGACCTAATAAGAAAATGGTTAAAAAGAGTGCACGTGTATGGATCGATTAAACTACCAAGCACAAGTAATTTTCACATAAGCATGCTATATACAAAAATTAAATAGTGAATAGCCATGATTAACTTTCTTTATTATATATTTCTATGTGGTATAACGCATTGTTCAGGTTTAAACATCTTATACTTCAAATGGAAGTATCTTTCCCCAGTGAAGTCGCCAGCCTGTGGTATCCGATTTTCGACTGTCTTAATTAACGGTCTGAATCCCAGGAAAGTCTCTCATTGGACTTTGAGTTTTAGAAAACTTGGAAGTCGCCACCCTATTGATATCTGAATAGGGACAGATTTATTTAATGAATTGTTTTAAAATCAATTTCAAGAAAAATCATTTAAAACGATGATGACTTCATATGGATAAGACTTTTTTGAAAATTGGTCTTTCATACCATGAGATAGGGTTTGGGGTTTAGGTTAAGAGGTGCGAACGTCTGGAACTCGTCTCCTCTTCCGTTCTAAAGAACGGGCTCTTACTAAATACGTTATTTTCCATTTTAAAGTAATTCATGGCTATTAAAAAGAAAGAAAATCACATAATTTGCACATATACACATTAACCATTTTTATTTAGGACCAATATATCATTTGTACATGGTAGGTTTGAGCACTGAAGTTGCACTACGTACCAATCATTGCGGGATTGTAATCCACTCATGGATCAAAACCGTCGTAGTTCGAGCCTATGTCTCACCCTAAATGGCCAATTCCACTAGGGAAAGAAGAAGGGGGAATAGATTATGAATAATTCACTTTTAGAATTAAACAAAGATGTTGGAAATGAGGTAATCACTCCAATTAGTGATTAAAGTGGGGTTATGATAATCACTTTAATTAGTGATTAAATATGAAGGATTAAGATAATCACCTTAATTATTGATTAATAAGGAAGGAAATAAGTAATCACCCTAATTAGTGATTGAAATGGAAAGATAATCACCTTGATTAGTGATTAACAATGAAGGTTAGGAAATAATCACCCTAATTGATGATTATTAAGGTTTAAGATAATCACTCTAATTAGTGATTAAATATGATAAAAGGTTAAGCTAATCTCCCTAATTGATGGTTAACCATGTTTAAGATAATCACTCTAATTAGTGATTAAATGAGAAGAATAATCATCCTAATTAACGATTATTAGGGTTCAAGTAATCACTCTACTTAGTGATTAAGAATGAGGAGAATAATTGTCCTAATTAACGATTATTAGGGTTTAAGGTAATCACTCCAATTAGTGATTAAAAGAAGTTTGTGTCAACCGCTCTAATTAGCGATTAATCGGGGATTGAAACAACCACCTTAATAGTGATCACGTTTATGATTTTCGAGGAGTCTTAGAAGGTTCGCTTCCTAATTGAAGGCTTTTGAGAAATAATCTTATTAAAGATTATTAAGTCATTTGGAGAGAAATGATCAATTTGAGATTGAATTTGGAGATTTGTGTTTGGCTAATTGGAATTTGGCCATTTAAAGTGAGACACATGAAACGGCCTAAAATCAATTCGGCGATCATAATTACCAATCTAATTATGTCAAATTATATGATTAATCCATTTGAATATGGAGAACACATTTTTAAAATGTAAGATGGATCATCATACAATTCAACTTAGTTAGATTTGCAGATTAATTGTTCCTATGGTTCTTCCTGAAGAATTGCCATATGCTCCCAATATTGTATCAATAGGGCTTAATAACGTGCTGTTATACCCTAACTCATAAAGTGTTCCTTTGGGGCAACTATTAAGTATCGATCCATCATCTATTAGCACATTAGTCATTTCTCGCCCATTGCATTTCAATGTGATGTACAGAGCTTGATGAGGATCTAGTTCCCTAGGAAGATATGCCTTAGTGAAGGACACAATTGAAAGTACCCATGATAGAGGTATAGGAATATTTCCATCTTCTATTAGCTGGTGGATGGCATGCTGAAGGTCAACACACCGGTCTGTTTTGTGTCCATACTAATGGCAGAAATTACACCCCTGTTGGTGGCAAAGTGTAACAGTGATGCTTCGCTTCTAGAAGACCCTGTCTTTTCAAACGACTGTACATGGTTCCCAAAGATTCTTTCGTGTCTGTAAAGATCTGGTTAATAGACCTCCAACGGCCTTTGCCCTTTGCCCTTTGCTGAAGCTTTAGTCTGAATTTGCTTTCCAGAATCAGACATTGTGAAATGATGTAGGTTTCAGTTTTTTCCTTTTGTTCTTTTTTTTTTTTTTGAATGCGAAGTACCTGAAATGTACATACTAATAACATTAGTAAATGACTAATGAAATTTTTCCTTTATATTTTTTTAGCAGGAAATGGAAGAATCCTTTTTTTTTTTTGAAATCTGATTATCCCTTTTGATTAGACACATTTTCTTTAGTCAATTTTTCTTTAGACTAGACATCTCGTGTTTTTTAGACCATGTTTTAATTACACTCTAATTCCTAAACATGACACGTTTTGAATTCGTGATTATGACTCTTTTCATTTTTCATTTTTCAATTTTTTTTGTTTTGGGATTACATTTTCAAAATAGGATTTTTTCCTTTAAAAATCAATTTTGTTTTTGGTAAAACCAATTTGAATAAAAAAGAATTATGAAGTAAATGTGAGTGTGAGCACACACTCATTTTTTATGACTCTTGTGATAAATAAGCAAAAATAATCATTTCAGCAGCAATTTAGCTACACTTAATGATTACTGAAATATTGACCGACTGAAAACGGACTGAGGAATTTTTATGAAACAAACAATGCTCTTAATATTTCAATAATCATTTCAGCAGCAATTCAACTATACTTAATGATTACCAAAATATTGATAGACTGAAAACAGACTGAGGAATTTTTTGAAAGTTTTTTCACATTATTCAATAACTGAAATAAATAAAGAACATTTGTGCATTGATCCTTGTGTCCTAGAAGTCAAATAAAGGGTGATTCATTTAAGGAGAGATTATGTTAAACTGGCCTCGAGTCACTTCCATTGTGTCCATCGAGGGTGGACGCTCCTGGCAGAGTCGGTCGCAATAGCTCACGAATACAGGTTTTACGGCCTTAATTCATTAATTTGTCATTCTAAAATTCTGACCCTTTCCAATAGACAGAAGTATCAGACCTAATAAGAAAATGGTTAAAAAGAGTGCACGTGTATGGATCGATTAAACTACCAAGCACAAGTAATTTTCATATAAGCATGCTATATACAAAAATTAAATAGTGAATAGCCATGATTAACATTCTTTATTATATATTTCTATGTGGTATAACGCATTGTTCAGGTTTAAACATCTTATACTTCAAATGGAAGTATCTTTCCCCAGTGAAGTCGCCAGCCTGTGGTATCCGATTTTCGACTGTCTTAATTAACGGTCTGAATCCCAGGAAAGTCTCTCATTGGACTTTGAGTTTTAGAAAACTTGGAAGTCGCCACCCTATTGATATCTGAATAGGGACAGATTTATTTAATGAATCGTTTTAAAATCAATTTCAAGAAAAATCATTTAAAACGATGATGACTTCATATGGATAAGACTTTTTTGAAAATTGGTCTTTCATACCATGAGATAGGGTTTGGGGTTTAGGTTAAGAGGTGCGAACGTCTGGAACTCGTCTCCTCTTCCGTTCTAAAGAACGGGCTCTTACTAAATACGTTATTTTCCATTTTAAAGTAATCATGGCTATTAAAAAGAAAGAAAATCACATAATTTGCACATATACACATTAACCATTTTTATTTAGGACCAATATATCATTTGTACATGGTAGGTTTGAGCACTGAAGTTGCACTACGTACCAATCATTGCGGGATTGTAATCCACTCATGGATCAAAACCGTCGTAGTTCGAGCCTATGTCTTACCCTAAATGGCCAATTCCACTAGGGAAAGAAGAAGGGGGAATAGATTATGAATAATTCACTTTTAGAATTAAACAAAGATGTTGGAAATGAGGTAATCACTCCAATTAGTGATTAAAGTGGGGTTATGATAATCACTTTAATTAGTGACTAAATATGAAGGATTAAGATAATCACCTTAATTTTTGATTAATAAGGAAGGAAATAAGTAGTCACCCTAATTAGTGATTGAAATGGAAAGATAATCACCTTGATTAGTGATTAACAATGAAGGTTAGGAAATAATCACCCTAATTGATGATTATTAAGGTTTAAGATAATCACTCTAATTAGTGATTAAATATGATAAAAGGTTAAGCTAATCTCCCTAATTGATGGTTAACCATGTTTAAGATAATCACTCTAATTAGTGATTAAATGAGAAGAATAATCATCCTAATTAATGATTATTAGGGTTTGAAGTAATCACTCTACTTAGTGATTAAGAATGAGGAGAATAATTGTCCTAATTAACGATTATTAGGGTTTAAGGTAATCACTCCAATTAGTGATTAAAAGAAGTTTGTGTCAACCGCTCTAATTAGCGATTAATCGGGGATTGAAATAACCACCTTAATAGTGATCACGTTTAAGATTTTCGAGTAGTCTTAGAAGGTTCGCTTCCTAATTGAAGGCTTTTGAGAAATAATCTTATTGAAGATTATTAAGTCATTTGGAGAGAAATGATCAATTTGCGATTGAATTTGGAGATTTGTGTTTGGCTAATTGGAATTTGGCCATTTAAAGTGAGACACATGAAACGGCCTAAAATCAATTCGGAGATCATAATTACCAATCTAATTATGTCAAATTATATGATTAATCCATTTGAATATGGAGAACACATTTTTAAAATGTAAGATGGATCATCATACAATTCAACTTAGTTAGATTTGCAATTTTTCCTCCTAATTGAGATTGGGTCATTTAATTCATATACTATGATATATTGGCCCAACATGCAATATTTGTAACATTGGTTGCTCATTTTATTAAAAAGAATTGTGGAATAATTTATGAAAATTATGCATAAACATCTCCATGTTTTTTTTTATTAATTGAGTGATGCAATAACTATTTACAAAGAACCATTATTACAACAAAATGTACAAAATCTATGATCTGTACAAATCTTCAATATTGATCTTGATCTTCACCATGATGCTCCTTGATCTTCATTTCCTTGAATGGGCTTTGGAATTCATGCTTGTTTATATACTTGGGAAAATTAAAGATTAATTAACCTCTTTGATTTTGATTTTTTTTGACAATTTTTATTGATTTTTATTTACATGATAAAATGAATCATTTTAAGATAAAATTAATAAATTCATGATTTTTTATTCACATTTTCGTATGAAAAGAAAACATTTTTTATTTTTCTATGAAAGTTGAATTAATTACTTTATTTCATTTTTCGGATTACCTTTTTGTTCTTGTACTGAATTACAAAAATCATAACTTTCTGTACAAAGTGTTAAACTGAGCATATGATACATATTTCACAAGTTTTTAGTAACCACTTGAATTATGGTGAATTTCATACTAAAACTGGTCAAAACAGGACCTTTATTCAATTTGTTCTTTGAGACCTAACTTATTGATCTTAGTTCGAAGGGAAATTTGGTATGAACATTCTAGACACTTGGAAAGACTAGACTGGAAATTTTTACTTGAATTGGACATTTGTAAGACCATGTTTTATTTATTTTCTTAACTAAAAAGAAAATCAGTTTTCTGGAATTTAGTGATTTACATGAACATTTTTGTAAAATTGATGTAAAATTATATGAAATTCATATGAATATTATTTTTATATTTTTGAAAAGCTACTGATGTTTTCTTCAAACTTGATGTTTTTAGTTTTATCTAAATGACTTTAGTTTTTTATTTTATTGACATAAAAATCCTAGATGGTACTGGACAAAATCAGTTTTGCACAACAAAATTGTATGATTTTTAATTAATTACACTAAATTCGTTTTTTAGAAATTACAAAGGCCCGTTGCTGGAAACATCTTGCACTTCATAGGAAAAATATTAAATCCTACGAAATAATAAGTTAATGCAGATTAAAAAATTAAATAAGATAGGAAAGTAAAACTGACTTTAATTACAGCATCACATTTTCTTTTTATGGAGATGTTTTTGCATAACTTATCTTGAATTTTTTTATGAAATCATTTTTGGTGATGAATAACAACTTGATTAAGGAAAATCACATAATCACATTGTTTCCTAAGAGTCACCCCATTAGAGGTGACTATTCTAGGTGGGGTGATTTAAAGTTGGGAACCTATTAGGACTTTCACATACCCTAATCACCCCAAAGATTAAAAAATGATAAGAAGAAAACAAGGAGAAAGTTAGTAGATGATTAAGAAGATAATCAAAAAAAAAAAAAAAAAAAACCTTCAACTTTACCTTGCTAGCTCAATGATGCACTTCCTTCTTGTAAATTTTTCTACCTTTTTTGTGATTTTCTTAATTTCTAAGTGAGTTTCTAAATCCACTTAATTACTAACTTAAACTCTTTTTGTGTTTTTTTCTTCTTTTGATGAACTTCTTTACTTACTAATTATCTTACTAACTTTTTTCTTTTCTTAAGTGTGATTTCTTTAGAGTAAAGGAGTAGAGAAGATGAGAGAATTAGTGAAGTTAAGTTGAACTCTTTTCAACTTGGTTTTGAAGTAGAAAAAGTTGGGTATTTATAGAGAAATGAAGGAGATGAACTAGGGTTTCAAAGAGGTAGAAAATCAGATTTTTCACCCAAAAATCTGATTTTCTTCATCCTTAATCACCCTAATGACATCACTCTAATGACCTCACCCTAATGACATCCTCAAATCTCTTTGGAAACACAAATATTCTTATTCTTTTTGGATCTTCTCACAAATGAAGCAAAATCAGATTTTCAGAAAATATTCTTCCTTAAACATCCTAATACGTAAAAAAATGCATCGAAAAACATGCAAAACCAACTGATTAGGGTGTTGCGCCTAGCACAGGAAGCTGTGCTAGGCACAGCACATTGCGCTAGGCGCAAGACCCTGCGTCTGGCGCAGGACACACTTGTACGCTAGGCGCACACTCGAATCTTCCGGAAAAAATCCGGATTTCCCCCCTCTTACACATGGGATTTGATTCTTATTCTCACATCTTTTCATGATTCTTATTCTCGAACTAATGGATAAATGATGTGTTTAGTGAATAAAGAATATATTCTTATTCTTTATCCAATGAACAATGACTTGACCATCAAGTAAACTGATTAATGCCGGTTTTGGATACGACTAAAATCCCGACGCCTAATCGCGACTCGTTTTTTTTTTTCCGAAAGACTAACTTACGACAATTAATGAAAACTCGTCAAATTAATAAAGACGAGCATGATTGTAATATGAATCATTTTATTAAAACGGTGGTTGTAGTTATTGACTACGACTCACGAAAATTATATTTCTAAGCCGAAACTGTATGACTAATATGCAAACAACGAAAAAATCGTGCAATGGAATGAAACTCGAGCTCCAGGGCGCGCGCTCCACGATGCATGACGATTTCGTTATTTTTATTTTTGAAAACCTTTATTTATCTGAAAAAGGGGTTCTATCCGAAGAAGGGGTTCGAAATTTGGTGTCTGTAAGACCTAATTTTGAACTTAGTCATATATTGGTTTGAAGTTAGACTTGAAGATGCACATGGGCTTGACTTTGAAAATGGATTAGGATTAGATTGCGATTGGAATAGACTGGGGTTAGACTTGGACTAGGCTTGACATAGACTAGCGTTCACATAAAGATGCAAATGGGCCTAGATTTCGATTGGAATGGACTGGGGTTAGACTTGGACTGGGCTTGACATAGACTAGCGTTCACATAAAGATGCAAACGGGCCTATATTTTGACATGAACTAGACTTATATGGGCCTAAGATGAACTTTAATGCTAGTGAATGCATGGACTCAAATTTAGATGGGCCTAGGATGAATGCAAAATGGACTCTAATGCATATGGGCCTAGAATGAATGCAAGTGAATTGGATTGATTGGATTATAATGACTGAAGGTGTTTGGACTGGGCTTAGAATTTTCGAAATTTGTTTTTAAAAGGAACCCCTTGTTTTTTTATCTTTTGTTAGGAAAATATTTTTGTAAATGTCTTGTATGATTATGATTAGTAAATACTTTTTGAAAAAGGTAGAATAGACATGGGTGTAGGATTGATTTTGAGAGATGTATGTTTTTTGAAATTGGTTGAATAATATTGGGTGGAATTGATAGGGAAGATTAGTTGGGTAGCAGGGAGAAGGTAGACATGCATGACAATTCTAACTCTACGTTGACCTCTTTTCTAGATGCACCTTTTTTTAAGGGCAGACTCGACCATGCATGAAAAGACTGATTTTTTTAAAAAAAAATAGGTGAGACCCCTAGAATGACCATGTTTTTACGAGAATACAGACTGACCGAATATAGGATCGACCACCACGACGACTAAATCGACAAAAAGCATACGATGCACAGACTGCGTGCCACGCAGCATTGCTGCGCGCGGCACACAAATGTGCGTATGGCACGGGAGTGGTGCGCCAGGCGCAACGTAATGCGCTTGGCACACTACTCCCTGACATGTTTTTCGGGGATTTAGGCAAGGTTTTGGCCAATTGACGATCTTTTATTTGTTATTTAGACGCGATTTTCAGATAGGACGCATAATAATGACAATTCAACAAGTTAATAATAGGTAAAATTGCAATCAAAAGCAAATGTCATGTAACATGGATGCAAAAGTTCTCAACCTAAAGTCCAAATCTACATTCAACTATGGTCAGGTTGAGGTTAAGGCTGGAAAGGGTCCATGACTAAGAGATTGATCCCACGCTTCGTACCTCTGCTTAAAGAGGTGGCCATGTATAAGAAGCACTCCAGTTCTCAAGTCAGGAACAAGAGAACGATGCCATGGTTGTGTAGCTTTGCTTATGACTAAGATCCAACACTACCGCTCAGGAAGCTTTTTGGAAGGACAAAGCGCAAACCTACCGGGGGTGACCTCACGCATAGAACATGTGCTAATGAGGCAAGGTAGATTGTCCTTATGGTGTCTTAACACAATACCCATGCATATGCAAAATTGTAATGTCATTCTAAAGCATAAAAAGAGTATGAATCGTATTTTTCGAGTTTCACCCACTCATTTAAAAAAATTAATTTTTAAAAAAATCCTCCCCAGTGAAGTCGTCAAATTGTAGGCGTGTTTTTATTTCACCTACGCGGTCGTGAGCGTGTATTTGACTACCTCATTGTAAGGTTTTATTGAAAACGTTTTGAATTGAAAGAAGCCGCCAACAAGTCCTTCAAGGAAGACTCATAAGCCTAATTTTGGGAAATCGTTGGGATAAATTAGGGACTTATCCAATGTAGATTTTCCCGTCCTGACTCCATAGATGGTCAATGAACCATATATTGAGTTCGGGGCTGAGGGTACGAACACGGTCATAATGAACCACATTCGCCCATTGTTGGCCTCTACTAAATATTGATTCATGTCAATTTTTAAACAATAGAATAACCAAATAATATTTTCATGCACCCTAAAAATAATTTTGTCTAGGTTGGTTCAGGTAACACATAAAAGACTATTTTTTAGTAACAAGTTATTAAGCAATCAAAATTACAGGGAACCTAACAGGTTGTCCAAATTATCTGATAAAAATTAGAACAGTTCTTTAGGTCTTTGATTAGCAATAATAAGATGTGGGGTGATGAAAAGGCAAGCATATATAATAATAAATAAAAAGAGAGAAAAGGGATTCGAATGCACAAAAGGAATGATTTTTATATTAAAGATCTACATGAGGAAAGAAATAGTTAGTAACTTCAATATAAAAATAATTTATCCAAGGACCCTCAGGATTATACCGTGGCTTAGGTCTGAGAGATTAACAACCTTCAGATGAGCAATCGTGAAGCCTGAAGATCTAAATATCTGAAAGTATGTATTTGTGTTTGTAGATTTGAAAAGTATGAGAGTTTGTAGAGAGATTTTCTGAGTGTTTGTAAAGTATAAAAGATATAAAAGCCGAAGTGTTGAATAGAAAAAAACCATTTTTTAATTCGGAAAATTGAAGCCTATTTATAGGAAAATCGAAAATGCGCGTCACGCGCCGGGTGCGCCAAGCGAAGCACCCTATGTGACGCACAATCATGTGCGCCTGACGCGACACGCCCAATCAGCTTCGTACACGTGGCACACGCTTTGAAATAAGATAGAAAAGAACACTGCACGTAACGCAGAAGAGTGTGCCAAGCGTAAGACTCTGTGTCACACATAATGGCACATGTCAGGCACAAATTGGTGTGCCTGACACAGTTGGACAATGATGTGTCTGATGCACGATGGTACGCCTGGCGCACTGTGGTGCGTTTGGCGCACGATGGTGCATCAAGCGCACCGCCTTACATTCTGACACGCTTTGACATCTCTTTTATAAAACCCATTTTAATGATTTTATTTTGGCTTTTAAGTCCGGAAATCTGATTTTACGAGACAAAATCCGATTTTAATTATAAAAATATCTTTGAAAATATTTATTTTATTTACATAAATAATTAATTAAATTTGGCTTTTTCAAAGAGTTGGGCTCAAAATACAATTAATTATCATGAATAATTAAGTGGGCTTTAAAATACTATTTTGGATCATTAAAATACGCTTTAACACTTTTAAAATAGTTTTGGCTCTGCGGACTGCTCTGCTCTTGGGTCGAACGAATTAAGATCGCGGTATGTTTCATCATTGAGCCCTTAAATGGGGAGACACGATTATGTGCCTACAATTGTTGATTTCTTGTGGGATTTGTGCCTTATTATTTGCTAATCCTCTCCTTAGTTGTGTTGTTTGCATGTCAAGAAGGTTAAGGGGTGATCCTACAATTCCTATTGATCACAATCTTGAGAACACCTTGAGGCAATTGAGGAGGATTTTTAGAGAACCAACGGTACAACCTTCATTTGTTGAGGAACCGGTGGAAGAACCACCATTTGAATAAGAGGCATCTACTTTTAGCGTAATGAATGATGAACAACCCGCTAGAGAAATGAGGGATTTTGGACATCTCGAGGCTTTTGAGCTTAAGAGTGGAATTCGTCGTCCTACCACAACCGCTAACTTTGAGTTCTCTCCACACTTGATTCGCATGATTAAGTAAGAACCTTATTGGGGTAATGCACATGAGTGTCCTCTTGAGCACTTGGCTAATTTCTCGGAGCTATGTGACACGATGAAGCAAAATAATGTGATTTAAGAGTTTATGAGGCTCAATCTCTTTCACTTCTCCCTTGGGGGCAAGGCGAAGAATTGGTTGCAATCCATTCTGGAAAATTCTTTGACTACTTTAGGCACAATTGACCGCGACTTCTGTGGATGAATTCTATTCTTAAGAGAAGAGCTTCGAAGCTAGAAGGAATATAGCTAACTTCACTCAAGAGGAGGATGAGACACTATATGGAGCTTAGGATAGGTTCCAGGACATTCGAAGATCTTGCCTCACCATGGTTATAGTCAATGGATGCTCATGCAAAGTTTCTATGATGCTCTTCTTCCTATGACCCATGCAAGCCTTGATTCGGGTGAACGGGGCCACTAACAATGCTTCCGGTTGAAAACATAGATCCTACAATTGAAGAGGTTTATCATGCTCAAACCAATGGAGCAGTGGAATCATCCAACAGAACAATCAAGACTATTGTTGCAAAAGTGATTGAGAAGACTAGAGAATCGCATAACAAACTACCATATGCCCTTTGGGGATACAAAATATCAATCAGATCCCAAACAGGAACCACCCCATATTCATTGGTTTATGGGATGGAGCTAGTCCGGCCAGTTGAGGTGGAGATACAATCTCTCCAGGTTATAGCAGAAAGTGAAATCTCAGAAGAACAGTGGCATAAAAATCGTTATGATGAGTTCACTTTTGTGGATGAACATCCATTACAATTTTTGCATAACATCCAACTCTATCAACGAAGAATTGCTCGTGTTTTGAATAAGAAGTTTTGAGATAGAGATATTTAGGAAGGCGATTTGGTCATAAAAGAAAATAGAGCTCCGTTACATGATCCTCAGGGTAACCTCTTTCTCGGATACGATGGTTCTATAAAGAAAATCTTCATGAGAGTTCATGATACTAAATATCTCCAATAGCCATAAATGAAGAGATAATGGACATCCCTTAGCAAAACTTTGTGGGTTTTGCTTGAGTTCATCTAGACCAAGAAATATTTCTCTTATAATAAGTGGTCCAAGACGACCCCACTAGCAATTTAAGGGATGAGTGAAATGCACTGTGCATGGCATGCATTTAAAGACCCGTTTCGTGAGTGTACTTCCCAAAAGTATAAGGATACAAGCATTTTCTCTAGCAAGCTTATAGTTAGCATTGTTAGGAAATTTCCAAGCACCAAATTGAAAAGTTAATAGCAAGTTAAGAAGATATTCCTCGCCATATTGTATGTAATTGCAATGAAAATTATCGAGAATGACCAAGATTGTTGAGAAATCTCCCGAAACTCTATTAGGAGACCTAGGCGTTATAATCGGCCCGTTAGATGATAATCCTAGTTGCCCTTTATAAGACATGGCGAGTTTCATCCCAAAATCGGGATGCAACATGTATCATCTCATAACAGATAAAGAGTGCTAACAAAGGCATAAGGGCCTTGGTCAAACGGGAAGTCGATACGGTTTTCCTTGGTTGCTCCAAGTTCTTACTGACCTCGGAGAGTTGTTGCTTGTTGATACTCTCCATTTCATTAGTATCTTTGTAAGAAGATTGTCTAGCCATGTTTTTTTGTGAAGGAAGAAACGGTCAGAAGAAACAAGAGATAATGTTATAGGAAGTATGGAAGTGGTGGTGCACTTGAAAATGAAGAAGCATGTCCATTTATATAGATGGAATAAGTGCTTGAAGACAAAAGGGTGATCACCTATAATCCATGCCATAGAAATAGAATTGGGTATTGCTCATAGGGTAACAAGAACCATTCCTGCTAGTAGTCAATGACCAAACATTTATGGTGTGGGAACTTTTGCCAAAATATTGTTCATACCATGCTTTAATAATCAGTGTATCAATTATGATGAGTCAAGTACATTGATACAGTCCATTCTTCCAAATAGCCATAAAAAAAATATAATAATCAGTTTTCCTTTGAAAGCTTAGGATCGTTTTTCAATCCTTATCAACTTATGTTGTACATATAGGGTCATTTTCGCAAGGCGGATAAGTTTTATGCAAGAAAAATTCCCAAAAGATGATTTTGAAAACAGATCAAAATTGTCACACAATGGGTGATTCACCATAATTGGTCCTTTATAAGTCTACAGGGTAATAACCACGTGTTAACACTTTAAAGTGACTTGACAATGCTTCACTTCAAGTTGACATGACAATGCTTCACCTTAAGGTAACATGACATTGTCTCACTTTAAGGTGACATGACAATACTTTGAGTCATAAAAGATGATGGTGATATGACAATTCATTTGTCATCAAGGCCATGAAGAAGAAAAGTTGCATTAAAACTTGAAGTGAGTTTATCAACAGTCGGAGTCTGTCAACTATCGGAGTCTGTACTTAATAAAAAATGAGTACGTAAGGTAAAAATCATCAAGACGACAATAAAGTCTTATTTTCAATTTAAGAAAATTAATTGGGATTTTCTACTAAGACAACAATAAAGTTGTAATTTCGATTTTATAAAATTAATTGAACTTTTCTATCGAGATTCAGGATGACAACAAGGTCGTATTTCTTTAGAAAGATTTTGTCTAACTATGACGATGATAAAGTAGCAATTATAGGAAATTATTTGAGATTTTCTAACTAAGACGACTGTAGAAGTTGAGAGCCACAGTTGCATAACATATACCATTTATAGCTATTTTCTTATGGAGAATATGTTATCTCAAAAGAACAAAAAAGAAACCAAAAAAAAAAAAACATTTTTGTCAAAATTTTGTGTCTTTTTTCAAACATTGCTCATCATTTTCTACAAAGTTCGACCAATATGGGGCATTCTGTAGACACCAGATTTTGAACCCTTGTTATGATTAGTATTTAACAGGGAAGTTCTCAAGCACGAGAAATATAACGGTTGTTAATAAAGTCGTGTAATGGTGTAGGACAAATGATGAAAAATGGCGGAAAACAACTTGCACCTTTGAGTAACCATCAAACGAAGAAGGGAAGGTCGTGTGTGTGCCGCATCCTTGTTGCACGTAGCACAACCAAGATGCGTATCACGTAACAAATGGTGTGCCACGCAACATCGTTAAATCAGCCTGTTTTACAGGAGCGTTGGTGCAGGCGCACCTTTATGCGTGTTGTCGGCGCACCAAGTGTTTTGTTATGAAATTTTCGTTTTTTCCAGTTACATCAAATTTCAAATTTTTTTTCTAATGAAATGTCACCGCACTTAATTAGTGGATATGTTTAACGATAATTTCTCTAATAAACATGGTTTAGATAATATTGGTTTTAAGTTAGACTTGAAGATGCACATGGACTTGACATAGAGAATGGACTAGGAATAGACTTCGATTTAAATGGACTAGGATTAGACTTGGACTGGGCTTGACATAGACTAGGTATAGGCGTGTTCTTATTTTGCCTATGCGGTGTGAGCGCGTATTAGATTTGACTACCCCACTGTAAAGGTTTTATTGAAAATTGTTTTGTATTGAAAGAAGTCGCCAACAATTCTTTTTAGGAAGAATCATAAACCTAATTGGATATGGGAAAACCGTAGGGACAAATTATCCAGTGTAGATTTCCCCGTCCTAACTCCATAGATGGTCAAAATGAACCAAAGATTGAGTTCGGGGTGAGGGTACAAATATAGTCAGGAACTATATTGCCCAAAGTTGGCCTCTACTAAATATCGATTCATTACAGATTTTATGCCAAAGAATAATCAAATAATGTTTTAAGTACCCTAAGAATAATTAGTCTAAGTAGGTTCAGGAAACACATAAAAAGGTTAATTTTCATGCTATGTTATTATGCAATCAATATTACAGGGAACCTAACAGGTTGTCCAAATTAATCTGATTAATGTTAGAACAGTTCTTTAGGTCTTTATTAGCAAAAAAAAAACATGTGGGTGATAAAAGCAATAAAGCAGGACAATCATATAATATGCATAGAATAATCAGGCAAGCATATAATATACAAAGACAACAATAATATGAACATAAAATAAAGTATAGAAAAGAGGTTAGAATATACAGTAGAGCGATTTTACATTAAAGATCTACATCAGGAAAGCAACCTATTAGTAACTTCAATATACAAAAAAATTATTTAACGACCCTCAGGATTATACCGTGGCTTGGGTCTGAGAGATTGAAAACCTTCGGGACGAGCAATTGTGAAGCCTGAAAATCTGAATGTCTGAAAGTATGTAGATTGAATGTATTTGTGTTTGAAAGTATGAGTTTTTGTAGGGAAGTTGTACAGTTCGTAGAGAGGTTCGTAAAGTATTCATCGAGTTCAAAGTGTGTTAATGTGAAAAAGCCGTTCTCCAATCTGTACGGATGTCATACCTCTTTATAGGGAAAATGGCACTGCGCCTCACGCGCCAGCTGCGCCTAGCGCAGCTAAGTGTCAAGTGCATGACGCGGCATGACCAGTAAAAAGCGTACAGGTGGTACGCGCTTTTGAAAAAGATAAGAAAGAAAAGCCGCGTCTCAAGTAGAGAGGTGCGCTTGGCGCAGGACTCTACATGAAACAGAAGTCTATGTTGCATTTCTGTGCGCTTGGCGTAGGCTGTGCGCTTGCCACAGGCCTACGTGGGAAATACGTGGCAGGACACGTGCGCTCAGAAAGAGTTGTTGTTGTTAGAACCCTTGTTCATGTTAGCTTGTACCTCCTCCTCAATCAGCAGGCCTACCTTATAGAGCTTCGTGAAAGACTCTATGGGTTGGAACTTAATATGATCCCCATACTTGGGCTGCAGGTTACGGATCACCAACCGGACTTGATCCTCTTTAGATGGCATGTTAGTCATTTGTGCAGCCTTTTCCCTCCATCTGTTAAGGAAGGTGACAAAATCTTCGTTGGAATTCTGCTTAGTTAATTCCAACTCACGAAGGCCAATGGGAAGCTGAGTATTGTAGATGTATTATTTGTGGAACTCTTCTCTGATGTAGTCCCAGTCATTCAGCTTGGCCTTATTCAGTGACCTGAACCACTTGGATGGATGTGCATCCAAGGTCAAGGGAAAGACATAAGCAAACAGATCCTTGCTCATGCCCTTGAGAGCCATAGAGATGGAAATTGCTCTCAAGTGATCATCTGGGTCTTCGACCCCCTTGAATTTTGGGAGGTCACCCAATGTTACCTTTTTAGGGAGTTTGTCCCTCAGTTTAGGATCAATGATGTCATGGCCATGAGCCTGACCCTCAAGCGCAGGAATTGACTAGATCAATTGCCCGAGTTTTTCAAACCTCAAATCTGTGTTGGTTTTGAATGGTGGTGGAGTGTCGCCTTGCTCGTCCTCTTCAGTTAGCTTCTCCCTCACCTCCTCAATCTCTTTGTCTTGTTCCTCAAGACGTGAGTTCATCAGTTGAAGTTGGGTCATATAATGGCACTAAGCTGTTCATTAGTGTCCCCCATTTCAGATGATGCTTCAGAAAAGTTAGAGGATTCGTGTGAAAATGTGAGGATGTGTTTGACGAGTCTAGGAGTAGGTCGACCTTATATCCTCTCTGTCGGGCGCTCCCAAGTTATAATATCACGATCCGTCCTGAACAGAAATCGAATGGACCTCGTATGTTTTTAGAAATGATGCTTTCAAAATGAGAAATCGAAATGAGGAATGAGAAAATAGAGATGAGAAATGAAAATGAAAGTGGAAATGGAAATGGGGATGAAAAAATGGAAGGTGAAATGGAAACGGAAACTGATTAGAGATGGGTATGATTATGGTTATGATGGTGACATGGGCCTAACTATATGCAGATGCAAATGGCTGGACATGGATTGGACTGGACTATGCAAGCAGACTAGACTAGACTTGGTAAATAGACTAGGCTCAAAAGGATTGTCTATGCTAGCTTCGCTAGGCTGAGGAAGGAATTGACTAGCTAGACTTGATGATTTGGTATTGCTATAGATGTAAGATAAGAGTAGATTCGCTAAACTTGGAGGGTGCCTTTATGGTCTTTGGGGTGACTAGCTTCACTAGATCAAGGGGTACCGTTATGGTCTTCCGGGTGACTAGATTAGCTAAGTCAAAGGGGTGTCGTTATGGTCTCACAGGGATGACTAGCTTAGCTAAGTCAAAGGGGTGTCGTTATGGTCTCACGAGGATGACTAGCTTAGCTAAGTCAAAGGGGTGTCGTTATGGTCTTACAGTGGATGACTAGCTTAGCTAAATCAAAGGGGTGTCGTTATGGTCTTACGGGGATGTTATCTTCGCTAGGCTTAATGGTTTGGACTTCGTCCTACATGGGTTTGGAATTGACCGGATTGACTTTGGAAATGAGTTGGGCCTTATGTGGACCTAATTCTGGATTTAGTCCTATATTGGTTTGAAGTTAGACTTGAAAATGCACATGGGCTTGACACTGAATTGGAATAGAGTTGGATTAGACTTGGACTGGGATTGACATAAATCAGGGTTCACATAAGGATGCAAATGGGCCTAGGTTTTGACAGGGGCTAGCCTTATATGGGCCTAAGATGGACTCTAATGCTAGCGGGCCTAATAAGAATCCATGGACTCGAATTAGATGGACCTTATATGAATGCAAAATGGACTCTAATGCATATGGGCCTAGAATGAATGCAAGTGAATTGGGTCGATTGGATTGAATTGGATTGAAGGTGTTTAGAATGGGCTTAGAATTTTCGAAATTCATTTTTGAAAGGAACCCCTTGTTTTATCTTTTTTTAGGAAAAGATGATGGATTAATTTTGAAGAAATTTTTTTTGAAATGTCATGGTATGATGATGATTAGTAAATGTTCTCGAAAAAGGTAGAATAGAATATGTTGTAGGACTGATTTTGAAAAAATGTAAGTTTTTTTTTCGAAATTGGTGAATATGGTAAGGTAGGATTGACAGGGATAGCAGGGATGAAATAGGAAGAGGTAAATATGCATGACAACTCTAACTCTACCATGACCACTTTAGATGCACTTTTTAGGACAGACTTGACCTTGCATGAAAATACTGACCCTCTTTTTTTTTAATATGATATGATGCAAACTTGTTATCTTAGACTCGAACAAAGGTGAAACGACCAATAAGCATGGGACGAATAGACTGCGTGCCACGCAACTGGTGCGCGCGGCGCGCAATCTATGCGTCTGGTGCAAGAGCGTTGCGCCAGGCGCAAATTAATACGTTTGGCACAATGCTCCGCGGCACGCGTATTGATTAATTAACGAAGGTTCGGGCGAAAACGACGATTTGTTTTAGACGCGATTTGCAATAATTTCGGGCCTAGAGCATATTAGCAGGCAAAAATTGCAATCACATGCAAATGTCAGGTAACATGGATGCAAAAGTTCTCAATCTAAAGTCCAGTTCTACATTCAACTATTGGTCAGGTTTAGGTTAAGGCTGAAAAGGTCCATGACTAAGATTGATCCCACGCTTCGTACCCCTGCTTAAAGAGGTGGCCACGTGTAAGACGCACTCCAGTATCATGTCAGGAACAAGAGAACAATGCCATGGTTGGGTAGGTTTGCTCATGACTAAGATCCAACACTATCGCTCAGGAAGCGTTTTGGAAGGACAAAGCGCAAACCCCCTGGGGGTAACCTCACATATAGAACATTTGCTAATGAGGCAATGCATATGCAAAACTGTATATTATTCTAAGGCATAAAAATCAGAATTATCGTATTTTTTAACTTTCACCCATTCATTTAAAAAAAACTAATTTTTAAAATCCTCCCCAGTGGAGTCGCCAAACTGTAGGCGTGTTCTCATTTCGCCTGCGCGGTGTGAGCGCTTATTAGATTTGACTACCCCACTGTAAAGGTTTTATTAACAATTGTTTTGTATTGAAAGAAGTCGCCAACAATTCTTTTTGGGAAGAATCATAAACCTAATTGGATATGGGAAAACCGTAGGAACAAATTATCCAATGTACATTTCCCCGTCCTGACTACATAGATAATCAAAATGAACCAAAGATTGAGTTCGGGGGTGAGGATACAAATATAGTCATGAACTATATTGCCCAAAGTTGGCCTCAACTAAATATCGATTCATTACAGATTTTATGCCAAAGAATAATCAAATAATGTTTTAAGAACCCTAAGAATAATTAGTCTAATTAGGTTCAGGAAACACATAAAAAGACTAATTTTAGTGATATGTTATTATGCAATCAATATTACAGGGAACCTAACAAGTTGTCCAAATTAATCTAATTAATGTTAGAACAATTCTTTAGGTATTTATTAGCAAAAATAACATGTAGGTGATAAAAGCAATAAAGCAGGACAATCATATAATATGCATAGAATAATCAGGCAAACATATAATATACAAATGCAAGAATAATATGAACATAAAATAAAGTATAGAAAAGAGGTTAGAATATACAGTAGAGCGATTTTACATTAAAGATCTACATCAGGAAAGAAAACTGTTAGTAACTTCAATATACAAATAATTTATTTAAGGACCCTTAGGATTATACCGTGGCTTGGGTCTGAGAGATTGACAACTTTTGGGACGAGCAATCGTGAAGCCTGAAAATCTGAAAAGTATGTAGATTGAATGTATTTGTGTTTGAAAGTATGAGTTTTTGTAGGGAAGTTTTGTAGTTCGTAGAGAGGTTCGTAAAGTATTCGTTGAGTTCAAAGTGTGTTAATGTGAAAATTTTGTTCTCCAATATGTACGGAAATCAGGCCTATTAATAGGGAAAATGGTATTGCGCCTCACGCGCCAGCTGCGCCTGGCGCAGCTAACGTGTCAAGCGCATGACACGGCATAACTAATAAAAAGCATACACGTGGTACGCGCTTTTGAAAAAGATAAGAAAGAAAAGCCGCGTCTCAAGCAGAGAGGTGCGCTTGGCGCAGGACTCGACATGAAACTGAAGTCTATGTGGCATTTATGTGCGCTTGGCGCAGTCCTACGTGGTAAATACGTGGCAGCACACGTGCGCTCAGCGCAGGTTTGTGCGCTCAGCACAGTCAGCTGCGCTCAGCGCACCGCCTTGTTTTTGACACGTTTTCATAATTTTTTAATAAAAACGCGTTTAATAGATTTTCTTTTATCTTTTAACTCCGGATATCAGATTTTACGGGATAAAATTTGATTTTAACTTATAAAAAATATCTTTTGCAAATATTTATTTATGAAAATAAATCAATTAATTATCAATTAATTGGGCTTTTTAAAGAATTAGTCTCAAATACAATTAATTATCATGAATAATTAATTGGGCTTTAAAATATGACTTTAACACTTTTCGAAATGGTTTTGAATGGCTTTTCAAACTGCCTCGCCCTTGGGTCGGACCAATTAAGACCACAGGTATGTTTCATCATCGAATCCTTAAATGGAGAGACACAATTATGTGTCTACACTAGGGTTCACATAAAAATGCAAATGGGCCTAGATTTTGACATGAACTAGACTTATATGAGCCTAAGATGAACTCTAATGCTAGTGAATGCATGGACTCGAATTTAGATGGGCCTAAGATGAATGCAAAATGGACTCTAATGCATATGGGCTTAGAATAAATGCAAGTGAATTGGATTGATTGGATTATAATGACTGAAGGTGTTTGGACTGGGCGTACACTAGTGGAATAAAGTTCAACCGCTACGGTCAAAACCGGGCTTGCCGCTGCGGTTTTGGCCCGCAATGGTTGGACTAGCAGCAGTTTTCATAAAGAAACTGATGCGGTTGTGAACCACAGCGGCAAAGAACAAACCGTTGCGGTTCCTTGGCAAAACCGCGCGGTTAATGGTAAAAACCGCCGCGGTTTTGCCTAGGAACCGCAACAGTTTGTTCTTTGCCGCCAACCTCTTTGTATGCATTGGAACATTAACTGATGCGGTTTTCTTAGTAAACCGCATCAGTTAATGTTATATAATATATATATTTGTATATATATATATATATATATATATATTATATTTGTATATATATATATATATTATATTTGTATATATATATATATATTATATTTGTATATATATATATATATTATATTTGTATATATATAATATTTTATTATATCTAACTTGCTATAGTTGACACAAATCCCACAAGCGCGTCGTATACAAGTCAAATTAATATATATATATATATATAAATATAAAATTTGGAGAATGTACTACAATTGAAGTTGCATTAAGTACTAAAATCCAAAATAAACATCAATTATATTGTTGTACCTAAATAACTAGCAAGTAGAACAATAAGAACAAATAAACTCAAAGTCGCGGCATCATCTTCACATGCAAACTTCGGTAAGGTAGTGTGCTAGCAAATCCCGAACCTCGTTTATCTCGGTCGTGGTGAAATGGCCTTCATTTACCCAAAATGTGTTTCAAAGCATATAAGTGGAGTTTAATTGACTCTTATAGTTATATATGTACCTATTAGGACTATATATGACCTAACATGCGGCTAAATGCAAAAAACTAAGTGAATTGGAGTTTAAAGGCCAAAATCGGCCCGAAATGGCCTTCATTTACCCAAAATGTGTTTCAAAGCATATAAGTGGAGTTTAATTGACTCTTATAGTTATATATGTACCTATTAGGACTATATGTGACCTAACATGCGGCTAAATGCAAAAAACTAAGTGAATTGGAGTGTAAAGGCCAAAATCGGCCCGAAATGGCCTTCATTTACCCAAAATGTGTTTCAAAGCATATAAGTGGAGTTTAATTGACTCTTATAGTTATATATGTACCTATTAGGACTATATGTGACCTAACATGCGGCTAAATGCAAAAAACTAGGTGAATTGGAGTATAAAGGCCAAAATCGGCCCGAAATGGCCTTCATTTACCCAAAATGTGTTTCAAAGCATATAAGTGGAGTTTAATTGAATCTTATAGTTATATATGTACCTATTAGGACTATATGTGACCTAACATGCGGCTAAATGCAAAAAACTAAGTGAATTGGAGTGTAAAGGCCAAAATCGGCCCGAAATGGCCTTCATTTACCCAAAATGTGTTTCAAAGCATATAAGTGGAGTTTAATTGACTCTTATAGTTATATATGTACCTATTAGGACTATATGTGACCTAACATGCGGCTAAATGCAAAAAACTAAGTGAATTGGAGTGTAAAGGCCAAAATCGGCCCGAAATGGCCTTCATTTACCCAAAATGTGTTTCAAAGCATATAAGTGGAGTTTAATTGACTCTTATAGTTATATATGTACCTATTAGGACTATATGTGACCTAACATGCGGCTAAATGCAAAAAACTAAGTGAATTGGAGTGTAAAGGGCAAAATCGGCCCGAAATGGCCTTCATTTACCCAAAATGTGTTTCAAAGCATATAAGTGGAGTTTAATTGACTCTATGTACCTATTAGGACTATATATGACCTAACATGCTCCTAAATGCAAAAAATAAAAGTAATTCAGCTTACAAAATAAAATTACACAAGTGTCTTCCCATAATGATTTCTTCATTGCATCGGGCACATCTTTCCACCCCACCAAAATGCTCAGTTTGCGCATACATAACCCTAAATGCTGCCCATACTTTTTACGCCATTGACCACAAGGTTGACCCATATCATCATACTCGAGGGTCATAGGGGTGTTATAATTCAATCCCTTGGTCGCACCCTTTCCTTTCCGCTTCTTTGTTGCAACTTTACTTGGAGTTTTGTAGTGCGAGAACCTCTTTCCCCGCATTTTTTGTGGCACAATGACGGATGAAGTACAAGGATAATCTTCCCTAGCATTGTTGTCAATGGGGGAGCCTTATCGGCTAGCTCCTCATGTATTTCAGCCAAGTCAAGTTCCCTTTACGCAAGCGCGCCTCCTCATCATGCGCTATGTCTTCCGGGTCACCTTTATCGTTCTCCTTCTCCGCATCATACTCATCATCATCATCCAATGACTTATCGTAATCATCATCGGTTTCTTCCTCCACAATCACATCATCTCGGACCATGTTTAAACTCCTGAAATTTTAAAAAACGATATTAGAAACGCGTAAGATTAAACAAACATATGATTAGAAACCCCCGCACGATCCCCCCCCCCGCATTCCCCCCACCCCCTTGATCGCCCCCTTCACTGCCCCCATGACAGCCCCCCCACAGCCCCACCCTCGCGCACATCAACCCCGCTGAATCGCGCACTCCCCCCTTCACGCCCCCTGCACGGCCCCTTCCCCGCCTCGCACAGCCCCTTCTTTGCCCCCCGCATGACCACCTCCTTCATCGGCCCCCTTCATCTGCCCCCAAAGCCCCCTTCACTTGCCCCCCCGCCACGGCCCCACCTCGCACATCAACCCCCTTGAACCGCACACTCCCCCCCTTCACCGCCCCCCGCCCCTTCACCGCCCCCTTTCCCCGCCCCCCACTGCGCCCCCTTCATGCCCCCTGTTTAGCCACCTCCTTCACTGGCCCCCTTCACCGCCCCCGCATGCCCCCTTCACTGCCCCCCATGATCGCCCCGCACAACCCCACCCGCCGCACATCAATCCCCCGCCGAACCGCACACTCCCCCCTTTCACGCCCCCGCACCCCCTTCACTCGCCCCTTCTCACGCCCCCGCATGACCCCTTCATCGCCCCCGCTTAGCCACCTCCTTCACTAGCCCCCTTCATCGCCCCCGCACATCCCCCTTCACGCCCCCTTTGCACAACCCCACCCTCACTGCACACTCCTCCCTCGCACCGCCCCCCGCATGCCCCCTTCACCGCGCCCACCCCGCACCCCCCTTCACTCCCCGTTGACTGCCCCCCTCGCACACCCCCCGCACTCCCTCCCCCGCCCCCGCACACCCCCCGAACCTGCACAGCCCCCTTCACTGCCCCACCCCTTCACAACCCCCTTCATCGCCCCCTTCACTGTCCCACCTCGCTTGCACAAGACACCCTTCACTCCCCCATTATTGCCCCCCCCCTCGCACAGCCCCCCGCACACTCCCTCCCCCGCCCGCACACTCCCCGAACCGCACACCTTCTTCACTGCCCCACCCCTTCACAGCCCCCTTCATCGCCCCCCTTCAATGTCCCACCCCGCTTGCACAGCACTCCTTGCACAGTCCCCTCCTCCCCCCAAACAATCCATAATTACACCCTAAACGACATTCATCTACCCAATTCGGTTTTCAAATCATGTGACCCGACTTTAAGTGACTCTAATAGGCCCGAAATGACATTCACTTACCCAAAATGGGTTTCAATACATGTGAAGCGAGTTTAGTTGAATGTAATACATATATATATACTAATAAGAACTATACATGACCTAACATGCGGCTAAAAGCGAGAAATTAAGTTAATTGAGGTTGAAAAGCCGAAATTGGCCCGAAATGACATTCACTTACCCAAAATGAGTTTCAATACATGTGAAGCGAGTTTAGTTGATTGTAATACATATATATAAACTAATAAGAACAATACATGACCTAACATGCGGCTAAAAGCGAGAAATTAAGTTAATTGAGGTTGAAAAGCCGAAATTGGCCCGAAATGACATTCACTTACCCAAAATGGGTTTCAATACATGTGAAGCGAGTTTAGTTGATTGTAATACATATATATATATACTAATAAGAACTATACATGACCTAACATGCGGCTAAAAGCGAGAAATTAAGTTAATTGAGGTTGAAAAGCCGAAATTGGCCCGAAATGACATTCACTTACCCAAAATGGGTTTCAATACATGTGAAGCGAGTTTAGTTGATTGTAATACATATATATACAATAATAAGAACTATACATGACACTACATGCGGCTAAAAGTGAAAAATAAAGTACAATGACATTGCAAAGCTGAAAGCCGGAATTGGAACCAAAGAAGTCGAGCCTATTGTTTACTTTTGCCACCTTCATTTGAAGTATCAACCATTATCCCTTCCCCGTGATCTGCACGCATGTAACTTGTCGCTAACTCCGCATCAGTGACATCGGAGTTGGGAATGGTGAAAGGCGGGGTATCTTCAAATGCATCATACTCATCCTCATCCTCAACATCACCAACTCCGAGTATACTTCTTTTTCCCGGAACAACAATTGACCACTTGTTATCAGAAGGGTCAGTTACGTAGAATACTTGCTTAACTTGTGATGCAAGCACGAATGGCTCTTCACTATCACGCAACCGACACAAGTCTACAAGAGTAAATCCACAAGGGTCATCTTTCCTTATGTAACGCCGGTTATACTCAACCCACTTGCATCGAAATAAGCAGACCGTGAAACCAGAGTAGTCAAGCTCGCATATATCTTGAACTCGTCCATAGTATAACAATCTAGCATCAATTGGAGACTTGTCTTTGGCACTTGCATACTGTGTAGATGATGCCTCTACTGAAACACCACTATTCTGGAGAGATCTCGACTTTTGATCTTGACGATCTGTCCAATACGTTTATCCGTTAACATCATAACCCTCATAGGAGTGCACAGCTTCTCGAGGACCAAATGCTAGCCACTTTAGAGTTTCAGAAACATTGGAATCTACTTCACGCATTATTCGGTTATGGAACCAATCAATAAAAGTCTTATTATGCAACTGCATCAACGCTCTAGTCCCTTTACCTGGATTCTGGTCACGCAACTCCTCCAAATGCTCATCCAAGTACGGATGCACCTGTACCATATGCTGCAATACAAATAAGTGTGCTTGTATGCGGCTTTCAACAGGAGGTACTATCATTTTCGAGCCAAGTGTACCTTTACCCGCGAGTCTGCCCTCGCGTCGAGATGTAGGAAGTCCAATAGGATCAACATTAGTTAAGAACTCAGCCACAAAATTACCGACCTCTTCACTCACAATCCCCTGAATTATACTTCCTTCTGGTTGCGCTGGATTCCTTACTTTATCTTTCAAAGAGCCCATATGTCTCTCAAAGGGATAGCACCACCTCAAAAACACCGGACCACATAGCTTAATTTCTCGAACTAGATGTACAACCAAATGGACCATAATATCGAAGAAAGCAGGTGGGAAGTACATCTCAAACTTGCACAAAGTCTGTATCACGCTAGCCTGCAGAGCATCAAGCTTCGAGGGTTGTAACGTTTTGCTACATATAGTATTGAAAAAAGAACACAGCTCTGTTATGGTATGTCTCACATGTTTCGGCAATATCCCTCGAATTGCAATCGGTAAGAATACTTGCATCATTACATGACAATCATGAGACTTCATGCTCGATAATTTCAACTCACCGTCTAAGGTAACAAATCTTTTCATGTTCGATGAGTACCCTGATGGAACCTTAATGTTGTACAAACACTCGCAAAAAAGACGCTTCTCAGCTCTAGATAGAGTGTAGCAAGCCGGAGGTAAATAGTTCCTATCATCATCCTTCACCGTTTTCTTTCCTTCTCTTTCAATTCCTGCAGGCGACCCTTCTTCCTGTTTCTTTTCTTTTCCCTTTCCTTTTCCTTTTCCAGACACTTTCTCTTCTTTCTTTCTTTCTTTCTTTTCTTAGTGTCCCTCTTTTGAGCCCATAGTTCTGGTCGAAGCCCCTCACTTTCCAGATACAGTCGCACCCCTTTGCTATCCTTTGTCTTATGTGGAATATTCATAAGTGTCCCCAGAATGGCGTCACATACATTTTTCTCTATGTGCATGACGTCGAGACAATGTCTAACCTCTAGATCTCTCCAATATGGAAGTTTCCACAGAATAGACTCCTTTTTCCAAAGTCCCTTATCACCAACACTCGCTCCTTTGCCGAATATCGTATCAATACCCTTGACTTGATCATAAACCTCAATACCAGTCAATGGTCTACGAGCAACCCCTTCCTCAACTGTTCCATCAAATGCCTTCTTCTTATTACGATAAGGATGGTCGCGTCGAATGAACCTTCGGGTGCGCATATAAACTTCTTTGTGACAAGTAGTAATGTATTTAGATGTTGTGTCGTCCAGGCAAATCGGGCATGCTTTCTTCCCTTTGTTCTTGTACCCGGATAAGTTCACATAAGCAGGATAGTCATTTAGAGTGAATAAAAGCATGGCACGCAGTGTGAATACCTCATCAGCATGTGCGTCATACACAGAAACTCCTTCATCCCACATTTTTCTCAAATCATCAACAAGTGGCTGGAGGTAGACATCTATGTCGTTTCCAGGCTGTTTCGGCCCTGAAATAAGAATCGACAACATGATGTGTAACACCCCCGCCAACCCGAACCCTTTTCCATTTAATAAAACTCGAGATGGGGGAAAATCCACGAGGGTTCGAATCAACGGGCGTGCTACCGCCGCACTTATCTCCTTGGAAATAAATGCAAGGCTAGATTAAAGCATACTAAATTCAAATAAATTAATCCTTACAACCAAGTAAATCGTTCATTAAATATTACTAATTATTTGAGTGTTTCAGAGTTCCAGCGGAAGCTAAATCATAAGCTAAGTGGATGACAACTCTAAGTGATCTCCCTTTTGTTCCCCCGTCCATCACCCACCTGCACAAATACATTGAAAAGAAACAAGAGAGACAAGCTCCCAAAAATCGGGAAAAAGCGAGTAATTCCAACTCCATCCCGTAAAATACTTAATTTGAAAATACTTTGTAAAATAGTAGGTTAATAGGATTAGGAGGCATAGCACACATACTCACATGTAGATATATATACCATGAATAATCACATAATTAATCTTAATTAATCCAATTATTTAAGGAGAGGAAAGTGAACGCCCGAAGCCGGGGTCAATCCCCTCGTAACCACTTACTTCAACATTGTAGGCCGGGGTCAATCCCTCGTAACCACCTACGGATAACATAATGGCCATAATAACAGAGTCCCTAGTGTGCACACCCCTTCTACTTGGATCACAACAAGATAGAAGGAAGACAATAACAGAATAATCAGCATAGTAACCGGAGAGAACCCGTAGGGGCCGCCGAACCTCTCATACAGGGCAACCTCGTTCATCATTTCCTCCGATATTTCACTTTACGTGATTAACATCTTTTAATCAAGTCATCACATAAATTACGTACACATTTACGTCATCTTGTTCAATCCAGTGTGAACATATTCAATCCATCATAATCTCAATCCATTCGTAGTGGTTTCAATAACTCATTTCATAAACACAACCATCACTTGAGCTCATTTATCACTTCAGATTCATAATCATTTCATTATCACAAGTTCTTACCAATTTCAACTTTCATAATAATAATATTCATGATAATCATAATGATATATAGTAATAATAATAACAATAATAATCATAATCATAATAATAATAATAATAATAATAATAATAATAATAATAATAATAATAATCATAGCATTACTAAATGACATTAACCGGTTTTAATAACGTTATAATAACCATCTTTGTCATATCGTACATCGTCCATAGTCATGATTCATAATCGAAATCCATAGTCGTTGTCCATTTTGTTCTTCATATTCATAATTCGCATTAAGTCGATAATCCATAATTATAGTCCATACTTATAAATTTTATAAGCACATAATCACGTAATCAATTTATTTTATACTAACGGGATCTATGTTTAGATGGACATCGGAGATTACCTCGTGACGCGTGCCCAAAAGTTAAGCTCACGAACGGATTAACACTCTTGATATTCCTCGTCTACGCAATCGAAATCTACATTAGACGTTAACGAGATCTAAGTTAGTTACCTACATAACCCCTTTTTATATAATATAAACAATTTAAATAATTCAATTAACTCAAAGACATTCTTAATGACTTTAAGAGAGTTTATAAATCAAAGTTTATGGTTTTTAAATTATTTATGAAATCATTTTAAGTAATTAAAGATTACTTCAACTTTATTCTTATTAACTTATCCCATTATTTTAAATATAGAAAACTAACTTTATTATACTCCTTGTTTCATTTTAGAAAATTAAGAAACATTTATCAAGTTACAAAAGACTAAGTTAATTAATCTAAAGTATACCAACTTAATAAAGCAAGTCAATTTAAGATAGTTATTTGTTTTGTTTAAAATAAAAACATAAATTAATAGAAGGGGGAAAGGAGAGGTTTCACTGATTCTAAGAATCAGTTTCACAAAACCAAAAAAAACGAGGAAGGGAGGACGCAACAGAGGAGGGCGAAACAGAGGGAAGGAAGAAGAGGAAGGAAGGGATGCTTTGGTGGCTCGGCGCACGGCGGCCGGATCCAGGCGAGGCTCTGGGGTCGGCGTGCGGGGTGGTGGGCGGGCGCGGTGAAGGAGCAAGCAGCAGAGTCTTGCGAGGGAAGGAAGCAGCGAAGGGGGAGGGTGTTTGGCTGGGCAGGAGGAG
The DNA here is from genome assembly GCA_947646795.1 of Beta lomatogona. Lineage (NCBI taxonomy): Eukaryota > Viridiplantae > Streptophyta > Magnoliopsida > Caryophyllales > Amaranthaceae > Beta > Beta lomatogona. Next base: position 3,640,643 of record CANSNZ010000942.1, read on the forward strand.
GAGAGATGGCGGGGTTGCGGTGATGTGCCGGCGAGGTTCAGGCGAGAATGAAGGTGGTTTAAGTGGTGGTGCTCGTCGGTTTCCGGTGGTATGGGGGAAAATTTATGGTGGTTTGAAAATTCATTTTCAATTTTCAAAATCAAAAATCAGAAATTAAGGAAGGAGATAAATGAATTGAAGCAAACCTTTTGAGATTGTTTGCTTGAGTAATTTGGGTGAGAGTAAATCAGTATTTATAGAGGTTTTGGTCAGAATTTTTGAGCTTTGGTCAAGCTCCATTAATGGTGGAGGTGAGGCTATGGTGGTAGCTCTTTGAAAATTTGCCCCTAATGTCTGAAAATTGTGGTTTGAGTTTCAATTTGTACTGACAAAGGCTGAACTTTTGTGTTGAAAAATTTGCTCCTTTGAGCTGGAGTTCATACGTGAGAGAAGGGAGGGAAGGAAGATGGTGATCTTTGATGATCATGTTTCTTTCTTTCTCTTTTTTTTTTTTTTTTTTTTTTTTTTTTTTTTTAGCTAAAGACATATGGATATGGACTTGACATTGGGCTTGGTATTACATAAAATGGATGAATAAGAATGCCCACAACTAAATACACCTTTTAATTACCATATTAAAATACTTTGAAATATTTAGAAATAATAAAATACATTTCAATTACATAAACTCGTTAAATAATTCAAAACTAAATGAAATTATTATTTTAATAAACATAGTTATCAAATAAAATCGCATTATCATAAAATAGATTTTAAGTGGAAATAATATTAAACCTTAATAAGTAATAAAATAATCTTTGCAAATTTGGGGTATTACATCTACTCCTCCTTAAAAACAAAGTTCGTCCTCGAACTTGAAAGTTAGATATTTAATATTAACGAAATAGTAGCATTGCGCTTTGTTAGTATTACATTCGGTCCCCCTTAAGGAGTTTCGTCCCCGAAACTCGATAATCGTACCCTCGTAAAAGAGTTCGGGATAACGCGATCTCATGTCGTCTTCGTTTCCCAAGTTGCTTCCTCGGTTTGATGATTAGACCATAACACTTTGACTAACTTTACCGCCTTATTCCGAGTATTTCTCGTTTTGGAATCAAGGATTCTATAAGGACGTTCTTCAAAGGTGAGGGTCTCATCTAGTTCAAGGGTTTCAGGTTGGATGACATGGGAGGGATCAGGGACATATTTACGAAGTTGAGACACATGAAAGACATTATGAACATTGGCTAACTCTGTGGGCAAGGCTAATCTATAGGCCACTTGTCCAATTCTTTCGAGTATCTCATAAGGTCCGATATAACGAGGACTCAACTTTCCTTTTCTACCGAACCTCATTACTCCCTTGGTTGGTGAAACTTTCAGCAACACTTTCTCTCCAACTGCAAACTCTAAATCTCGTCTCCTTTGATCGGCATACGATTTTTGTCGATCCTGAGCTGCTTTCATACGCTCCTGAATCAACTTCACCTTGTTTGTAGTCTCTTCAATCATTTCTGGTCCCAAATTCAACGACTCGTTGACATCGCTCCAACATATAGGACTTCTACATTTCCGTCCATACAATGCCTCATAAGGTGCCATTCCTATGCTCGAGTGATAACTGTTGTTGTATGAGAACTCAATGTACGTCAAATGATCATCCCAATATCCTCCGAAATCCATCACGCATGCTCTCAGCATGTCCTCCAAGGTCTGAATTGTTCTCTCTGTTTGACCATCTGTTGCTGGGTGGAAGGCTGTGCTGAATTTCAATAGTGTACCCACGGCTGTCTGAAGCTGTTTCCAGAATTTAGATAAGAATCTTGAGTCCCTATCCGAAACGATGTCCTTCGGAACACCATGTAGCCTAACCACTTCATTAAAGTAAGCATCCGCCAACTGTTTCAACGACCAAGTATCCTTCATTGCCACGAATCTTGCCGTCTTAGTCAAACGGTCCACTATTACCCATATTGCATTCTTTCCCGACCTCGTATTCGGTAACCCCATAATGAAATCCATAGAGATAGATTCCCATTTCCATCCTGGCACTTCCAAAGGTTGCAATTTTCCTCCAGGCTTCATATGCTGTATTTTCACCTTCTGGCATGTTAAACATTTTGCCACGAAGTCGGCTACTTCTTGCTTCATCCTGGGCCACCAAAAATACTTTTTCAAATCCTTATAAAGCTTATCTCCTCCTGGATGTATGGAATACGGCGAACTATGGGCTTCCTTTAGAATTCTCATCTTGAGTTCCTCGTCCTGTGGCACACACAATCTCCGATTATACTTTGCAACGCCATTGCCGTCGATCTCGAACTCTGGTGCTTGACCACTTTCCTTCATCTCTCTTAACTTGCTTAACCACTCATCTGCAGCTTGTTTCACCCGAATCTCCTCAAATATGTCCGGTCCAACGGTAAGAGCATTCAACTGAGCTTTCACATAACCAGGCTTAACTATTTCTAAACTCAATCTCTTGATCTCTTCACACAGTTCATCTGCCAAAATCAACACGTTTAGCGAATGAGCACTCTTCCTACTCAACGCATCAGCTACTTTGTTCGCTTTTCCCTCTTGATACACTATCTTCAAATCATAGTCGTTTATAAGCTCGAGCCAACGTCTCTGTCTCATATTCAACTCCTTTTGCGTATACAGATACTTCAAACTCTTGTGATCTGTATAGACCTTACACTGCACTCCATACAAATAATGTCTCCAGATTTTCAGCGCAAACACGATTGCTCCTAACTCCAAGTCATGAGTAGGGTGATTTTGCTCATGTGGTTTGAGTTGTCTCGACGCATAGGCCACTACTTTACCATGTTGCATCAAGACGCACCCAAAACCTTTCTTTGAGGCATCACTGTAGACTTCAAATCCTTCTACTCCAGAGGGCAATGTCAATACCGGGGTTGTTGTGAGTTTCTTCTTCAGTTCTTGAAATGCTTCCTCACACTTATCATCCCAATGAAATTTTGTTGTTTTCTTCATCAGGTTAGTGAGAGGTTGGGCCGTTCTCGAGAAATCTTTCACAAATCTCCGGTAATATCCAGCTAAACCCAAGAAACTCCGTACTTCGGTGACGTTCTTAGGTTGAGGCCAATCGGTCACTGCTTGAATCTTCGATGGATCTACGGAAACGCCTTCTTTTGATATCACATGACCCAAAAATGAAACTTTTTCCAACCAAAATTCACACTTCGAGAACTTCGCGTACAATTGTTTTTCTCGAAGAATCTCCAAAACTTTCCTCAATTGATCCTCATGATCTTCTCTATCCTTCGAGTACACCAATATATCGTCGATGAACACAATCACGAACTTGTCCGGATACGGCTGGAAAGTCCTATTCATGAGGTCCATGAAGGCGCCGGCGCATTAGTGAGTCCAAAAGGCATGACGGTGAACTCATAATGGCCATATCTCGTACGAAAGGCTGTCTTAGGGATGTCTTCTTCAGCGATTCGTAGTTGGTGATAACCTGATCGTAAATCGATCCTAGAAAACACTGTTGCACCCTGAAGTTGATCGAACAAATCATCGATCCTCGGGAGCGGATATTTATTCTTTACCGTGGCATTATTCAACTCCCTATAATCGATACACAACCTCAAAGATCCGTCTTTCTTCCTAACAAACAATACCGGGGCTCCCCAAGGCGAAACACTAGGTCGAATGTACCCTTTTTCCAACAATTCCTCCAACTGCACCTTCAATTCTTGCATTTCGCAGCGCCATTCGATACGGGGCCTTAGAGATAGGTCCTGTTCCTGTGGACTAAATCGATCTTAAAGCTCACTTCTCTCTCGGTGGCATTCCCGGAAGCTCTTCGGGAAATACATCCGGAAACTCCTTTACTACCGGAATTTGAGTCAACTCCTCGTTTTCCACGCTTACATCCCTTACTTGGCACAGTAGACTGGGTAGCCTTTTCTAAGATAGGTTTGAAGGTTCGGGGTGAGATTATCTTGACATCGGGTGGAAGGTTATGCCTTTATAAGATATCCTATTTCCCTTTGGTCCTCTAAGAGATATTTTCTCGGTTATGACACTCGATTTTGGCTTTATACTTAGCTAACCAATCCATTCCCAAGATAACGTCAAAGTCTTTTTAGGTCAAAAAGGATAAGATCGGCCGGTAATTCAAGCACTCAGTTATGACTACGGGGATACTTTGGAAAAGAGATTTACAAGAAACAGGTTCACCGGTGGGCATGGCTATATTGGCTCGACAAGAATGGGTAGACTTGAGGGGATATTTATTAACAAAAGTGCTAGAAATAAAAGAATGAGACGCTCCGTAATCAAAGAGTACATAAGCGGGGTTTGAGTTTACGAGAAATGTACCCGTCACAACATTGGCATCGGTGTCGCCTTCAACTCGGCTCATGACATTTATTCTTCCATTGGTGTAGCCTCCATTGCTATTCTTTCCATAGTTTCCATTTCCACCTCCAAAAGAGCGGTTGTTCTCGGTTCCCGTTTCAGTGCAAAGTTTCCCTCCATAGGGCGGTTGTTATTGAAGTTTTGAATTCTCGTTTCCACCTCTATTGTTACCACTGTTCCCATTTGGTCCATTTTGAGCTTGCTTCTTAGGGCAATAGAACGATTTGTGACCTACTTCTCCACACTCGAAACACTTGATTCTTTCACCCCGACAAGTGAACCCCGGATGGCTCTTGGAACATTTCTTGCAAAGAAAGTTATTTTGGTTCCTGTTTCTTTGCTGGGCCTGTTGTCCATAATTCTGATTGTTGCGGTTGTTGTAGCGTCCACCATTGTTATTGTTGTTTCCACCATTGTTGGGCCTTTTATCGTACCCTTGGCTGTTGATGTTGCCGATAGGTTCCTTTCTTTTGTGTCTCCCTAGTACCTCTCTCTCACGCTGTAAGATTCTTTCCAAATTCGAAGCTTTAGCATACGCTTCCGCGAAAGTGGTAGAGGTGCTACCTCCCATTCGAGTCTGAAGATCAAACCTAAGTCCGTCTTCAAACTTCTGAGCCTTAGTTCCTTCATCTGGCACTACAGTCGGGCAAAATCGGGCATACTCATTGAATTTTCGAGCGTACTCTTGCACACTCATGTTATAACTCCGGTTGAACCTACTAAACTCATTGTACTTTTGTCTACGAATGTGCTCGGGAAGAATCGAGCCTTAATCGCTACCTTAAATGCTTCCCAGTTAAAGTTCTCTTGAGCTTTAACAGTAGGTCCTACACTTTCCCACCAAGTATCGGCATCTTCATGCAGATAAAAGGTTGCTTGGTCTACTTTCTGGGCCTCAGGCGTACCCGTGGCCGTGAAAATCTTTTCGAAATCTCTTATCCAATTCTCGAGAAGTAGTGGGTCTTCTCTCCCAACAAAGGTTGGTGGTTTCAAAGCGGAAATCTTTTTCGCCATTACAGCTTGTGGATCGTCTCCATGGTGGTTGTTGTTGATCTGGTTTTGAAGGACTAAGCCAAAGCTCTGAGCTAGTTGCTCAAGAGTCCTAAGTCGTGCTGCAACTTGTTCAGGAGTTTCGGCCATTTGGTTTTCTTGTCGCCTTGCTCTAGATCGCGTATAAACGTATTGCATAAGCTACCTGCGTTATTCACATTGTATTTCTACGATTCACATTGATTTTTATATAAAAACTAATTCACATAATCATGGTTCATACCATTCATTCATTCATTCATTTCATACTCAATTCACAAAACAAAAGTTCATCATTCATTACTCCAAAAGTGCCATAACGATTCGTTCATAGTAACATAAGAGTTTGTTTCAAATAGTCAAATAAGCATTAGTTGCACCATCCTTAACTAAGTTAACACATTAATCGATCTTTTACGACCTTAATTAGAAATCTAAGGGTCAGGGCTAGAGATTTGGGTTTCTAGTCAGCGTACTCGGACGGATCCTCGTCATCACCTTCATCTCCATCTCTATCTCCATCGAGATTTACAACGGGTGAGGCAGGGTTGCTTCCTACTTCTTCATCGTCACTATAGTTGGGCTCCTCGTCATCGGTGGTTAAGTAGTCATTAAGCCACTTGGCCCTAGCATCGAGCATCCTTTTCTCCAGGTAACTCAATGTGAGATACCACTTCCCTTTCAATGTATATCGCTCATAGTTCGGCCTTCCATTTTTCGTAATATCGAGTATTCGCTCTTGATTCCGGCATAAGGACCATCGTTGGGAAGAGTGTGAATCAAAACATCGGCCTGTTTAGGTGGTGTGAGGTAATCCGAATGCCCATGGCCTTCATTTAGGTGGTAACACTTCATTGTTAAACGTAACCCGTAAATATAAGTTGAAATAGATTCTCCTACCCTCATCCTTAGAAGGTAGGGTCCTTGACGAGGGGTTCCGGTGCATTTCTGGCGGTCAAACGTGTCTTGGCCATCTAATAAAATATCATAAACAATTAATAAGTACCTTTGGCGAGTACTTTCATACATGTACACATAACCCATACGTACCCATACTAAACCCTTAAGTGATATTTTAATCCTATTAAGTCATATTTTAATCCTAATTCATTTCTCTTAAATAATTTATTATTTTGACCTCCTAAACCAATTTTAAGTTTTACCTATTTGATTCATTTTATATTTTAATAATTTTAATCTTTCCCTAGTTAATCTAAACTCGGCTCGATACCAATTTGTAACACCCCCGCCAACCCGAACCCTTTTCCATTTAATAAAACTCGAGATGGGGGAAAATCCACGAGGGTTCGAATCAACGGGCGTCTACGCCGCACTTATCTCCTTGGAAATAAATGCAAGGCTAGATTAAAGCATACTAAATTCAAATAAATTAATCCTTACAACCAAGTAAATCGTTCATTAAATATTACTAATTATTTGAGTGTTTCGAGTTCCAGGCGGAAGCTAAATCATAAGCTAAGTGGATGACAACTCTAAGTGATCTCCCTTTTGTTCCCCCGTCGATCACCCACCCGCACAAATACATTGAAAAGAAACAAGAGAGACAAGCTCCCAAAAATCGAAAAACCGAGTAATTCCAACTCCATCCCGTAAAATACTTAATTTGAAAATACTTTGTAAAATAGTAGGTTAATAGGATTAGGAGGCATAGCACACATACTCACATGTAGATATATATACCATGAATAATCACATAATTAATCTTAATTAATCCAATTATTTAAGGAGAGGAAAGTGAACGCCCCAGTAGCCGGGGTCAATCCCCCGTAACCACTTACTTCAACATTGTAGGCCGGGGTCAATCCCCCGTAACCACCTACGGATAACATAATGGCCATAATAACGGAGTCCCTAGTGTGCACACCCCTTCTACTTGGATCACAACAAGATAGAAGGAAGACAATAACGAGAATAATCAACATAGTAACCGAGAGAACTCTGTAGGGGCCGCTGAACCTCTCATACTGGGCAACCTTGTTCATCATTTCCCTCCGATATTTCACTTTACGTGATTAACATCTTTTAATCAAGTCATCACATAAATTACGTACACATTTACGTCATCTTGTTCAATCCAAAGTGTGAACATATTCAATCCATCATAATCTCAATCCATTCGTAGTGGTTTCAATAACTCATTTCATAAACACAACCATCACTTGAGCTCATTTATCACTTCGATTCATAATCATTTCATTATCACAAGTTCTTACCAATTTCAACTTTCATAATAATAATATTCATGATAATCATAATGATATATAGTAATAATAATAACAATAATAATCATAATAATAATAATAATAATAATAATAATAATAATAATAATAATAATAATAATAATCATAGCATTACTAAATGACATTAACCGGTTTTAATAACGTTATAATAACCATCTTTGTCATATCGTACATCGTCCATAGTCATGATTCATAATCGAAATCCATAGTCGTTGTCCATTTTGTTCTTCATATTCATAATTCGCATTAAGTCGATAATCCATAATTATAGTCCATACTTATAAATTTTATAAGCACATAATCACGTAATCAATTTATTTTATACTAACGGGATCTATGTTTAGATGGACATCGGAGATTACCTCGTGACGCGTGCCCAAAAGTAAGCTCACGAACGGATTAACACTCTTGATATTCCTCGTCTACGCAATCGAAATCTACATTAGACGTTAACGAGATCTAAGTTAGTTACCTACATAACCCCTTTTTATATAATATAAACAATTTAAATAATTCAATTAACTCAAAGACATTCTTAATGACTTTAAGAGAGTTTATAAATCAAAGTTTATGGTTTTTAAATTATTTACGAAATCATTTTAAGTAATTAAAGATTACTTCAACTTTATTCTTATTAACTTATCCCATTATTTTAAATATAGAAAACTAACTTTATTATACTTCTTGTTTCATTTTAGAAAATTAAGAAACATTTATCAAGTTACAAAAGACTAAGTTAATTAATCTAAAGTATACCAACTTAATAAAGCAAGTCAATTTAAGATAGTTATTTGTTTTGTTTAAAATAAAAACATAAATTAATAGAAGGGGGAAAGGAGAGGTTTCACTGATTCTAAGAATCAGTTTCACAAAACCAAAAAAAACGAGGAAGGGAGGACGAAACAGAGGAGGGCGAAACAGAGGGAAGGAAGAAGAGGAAGGAAGGGATGCTGGTGGCTCGGCGCACGGCGGCCGGATTCAGGCGAGGTCTGGGGTCAGGCTGTGCGGGGTGGTGGCTGGCGCGGCTGAAGGAGCAGCAGCAGAGAGTCTGCGAGGGGAAGGAAGGCCAAGGGGGGAGGGTGTTTGGGTGGGCAGAGGAGGAGGAGATGGCGGGGTTGCGGTGATGTGCCGGCGAGGTTCAAAGCGAGAATGAAGGTGGTTAAAGTGGTGGTGCTCGTCGGTTTCCCGGTGGTATGGGGGAAAATTTATGGTGGTTTGAAAATTCATTTTCAATTTTCAAAATCAAAAATCGAAATTAAGGAAGGAGATAAATGAATTGAAGCAAACCTTTTGAGATTGTTTGCTTGAGTAATTTGGGTGAGAGTAAATCAGTATTTATAGAGGTTTTGGTCAGAATTTTTGAGCTTTGGTCAAGCTCCATTAATGGTGGAGGTGAGGCTATGGTGGTAGCTCTTTGAAAATTTGCCCCTAATGTCTGAAAATTGTGGTTTGAGTTTCAATTTGTACTGACAAAGGCTGAACTTTTGTGTTGAAAAATTTGCTCCTTTGAGCTGGAGTTCATACGTGAGAGAAGGGAGGGAAGGAAGATGGTGATCTTTGATGATCATGTTTCTTTCTTTCTCTTTTTTTTTTTTTTGTTTTTTTTTTTTTTTTTTAGCTAAAGACATATGGATATGGACTTGACATTGGGCTTGGTATTACATAAAATGGATGAATAAGAATGCCCACAACTAAATACACCTTTTAATTACCATATTAAAATACTTTGAAATATTTAGAAATAATAAAATACATTTCAATTACATAAACTCGTTAAATAATTCAAAACTAAATGAAATTATTATTTTAATAAACATAGTTATCAAATAAAATCGCATTATCATAAAATAGATTTTAAGTGGAAATAATATTAAACCTTAATAAGTAATAAAATAATCTTTGCAAATTTGGGGTATTACATGATGTATTTGCGTTTCATGCACAACCAAGGAGGCAAGTTGTATATAACTAGAAGAACTAGCCATGTACTATGTTGAGAACTAAGATTGCCAAATGGGTTCATTCCATCCGTGCATAGGCCAAGCCTCAAATTTCTGTCCTCGGCACCGAAGGTCTTATGACAATGGTTGATACCTTTCCACTCAGGAGAATCAGCCGGATGTTTGAGAAAACCATCCTTTTTCCTTCGTTCTGCATGCCACCTCAAGTTCTTAGCATCTTTTTTGATTGAAAACATGCGCTTGAATCGTGGTATAATCGGAAGATACTACATCACCTTTGCTGCAGGACCTTTCTTATCACCAACCCCCGCGCGTCTGTAACGCGACTTCCCACATCGAGGACACTCATCCATATTTTCATATTCATTTCGATATAGCACACAATTGTTTGGACAAGCATGTATCCTCTGGTACTCTAACCCGAAGGGACACATCAGTTTCTTAGCATAATAGTTCGACTTGGGTAGTTCATGGTCGTCCGGCAACATATCACCAAATGCTTGCAACAAGGAAGTGAAACAAGAGTCACTTATACCGGCTTTCGTCTTGATATTAAAGAGTGTTATCACGGCCGTCAGCTTGGTGTACCTCGTACAACCGGGATACAACGGTTTTCGAGATGCCTCGTCCATGCACTCAAAAATACGAGGCCGTTTGCCACAATGATCTACCCCCGCCATCATCTCCTCGATATGATCCCCTTCATCATCATCATCTTCTACTTGAATATCCTCATATTCATCCTCGATGTTGTCATTCATCAAACTCACCTTCTTCATGCACATCGTTAACAATGGCATTTCGACCATCATACATACCCTCCTCACCGTGCCAAACCCATACATAGTAGTCTTGTCTAAACCCGCGACGAAAGACATGCTCCCTAAGCGACTCAATGCTACTAACGATGCTCACATTACCACAATCAACACAAGGACAATAAAACCCCTCGGTTCCCTTTGCAGCCTGATGACTTAATGCAGCATCACAAAATTCAAAGACCCCATCCACGAATTCACACGTGTCACGATTACCATACATCCATGCACGATTCATTTTAACCAAACCTAGCTCTAATTAAACACAAGCAACAAGGACCCAATGTCAATGACGAATTTCACTACCTTATTAGAGTTTATACACGATATAAATTTAATGAAATTAGGCATGCTTTCCATATCACTCCAACCTAACCCATCCTTAGATGTCTAATCTCACTAGTGAATGTATTGCCTTCAGTTCGAATCTACGGAAAATCCGGCAGCATTTCCCTACAGTTCTCCAAGTACACGATGTAGATATAAATTTATTTATATCTACATATGTACCCAGAGAACAAAAGTAGGGAAACGACGAGCCAAGATTTTCCTCTAGAATCGAACTAAAGACATACATTCACCACCTAAGTGAGATTAAACATCTAAGAACAGTCCCAAACCGGGGACTATTCAAGACATACTCCTAATGAGTAAGTCTCGAACGGGTATCTAGGCATATGATATGATGATGCGAACATAGGTTTTTAAAAACAACAAAACATTTAACATCTAATCTCAATTCAACGATAAATATATACACATTTGCATATATATATATATACATATATGTATATGTACATACATATATGTATGTATATATAATATATACATATATGTATACATATATGTATATATACATATATGTATATGTATATACATATATGTATATGTATATACATATACATATATGTATGTACATATACATATATGTATGTATATATATATGGATTATTTGATTTTAATAATGCAACCTTTTGGCCATTCGCAAATAATAAAGCAACCTTTTGATTATTCCACAATAAGACAACCTTTATACCCTATTACCTATGGTAGGTCAAGTTGACCGGTGACCTGAAGAAATGGTAATTTTTTAATTAAAACCCATTAACAACCTTAATTCTAATTAATAATATTAAAATAAACTTTAATAAAAAACCTAAACTAAACCCACCCCCTCCCCCACCCACTGCCACCCCCCTCCCTCCCCTCCCCTCCACCAGCCCACGCCACCCCCTCCCTCCCTCCCCCGCCCATGCCACCCCCCTCCCTCCCTCCCCTTCCCCAGCCACGACGACCCCCTCCCTCCCCTTCCCCGGCCCACGACACCCACATCCCTCCCCTTCCCGACCCACGCCACCCCCTCCCTCACCTTCCCCACCACGACGACCCCCTCCCTCACCTTCCCCGACCACGAC